>JAKOOJ010000002.1:121018253-122218253 GCA_022577455.1 Arizona elegans
ATTGGGGGTGGGACCAAATAAAAGGTAAGAATAACGTGGGGGGGTGGGAGGGCGGGGGGGGAAACCGGTTCGGTGACATCATATTGTCATCGCTACCAGCTTTGCCGAACCGGACCGAACCAGGAGGAACCCACCACTGGGTCTATGACAATTCGCTACAGCCAGCTTGCAATGATCAACCTGCCACGGCCAACTCGCCACAGCCGACTCGCCATCTCGCTGCAGGACAATTTGCTGCAGGACAAAGATACACTAATATCAAAGAAATGGTGGAACAGAATCATTAAAGAAAGGATGCAAAAAGAGGGACAGAATGAAATGTGAATGGCAAAACTTAAAATAATTTTTATTTATTTTAAATAATTAAATAGAATCGTTAAATTGTCCCACAGTGAGTTGTCTCGCAGCGAGTTGGCCGTGGCGAGTTGGCCGCAGCAAGTTGGCTGTGGCACATTGTCCCATTCCCAGCACTATGACTAGTAGACCAACTGCAGTTGGTCCATTCATGTTCTTGTCACCTCCTTTATATAACACTGCAATGTGCTCTTTGTAGGACTATATCTTTGAAGATATTTAGAAACCATAGCTGGTGCAGTCACCACCTGTTGGTGGGTAAGAGCCTCTATCTTAATGTGACTCCATTGCTATGGCTCAACGGACCACATGTTTTCTGAATAGTTTTTATCCCAGAACTATAATTGCACTCAACAATGATCTAAAGGGCCACCATCAGTGAGCTGTTGGACAGTATTACTTGGTCTGTTTGTGGATGTTTGGGTGGTTTAGGGGTGGGGAATTGTGCTGGGTGGGAGTGTGTTTGGGGATTGTTATGTGTGTTGGACCTGGTCTTTGGGTGTTAAGTGGATTTCGTTGTATGGGTATACTGTGTATACATGTACAATGACAATAAAGTTATTATTACGGAGTACCCAAAGTGCGTGGCCGAACCCGCAAAATGCAATGCGTGCGCTGTCCCTGCACATGCCCCCCGCCCCCTGCACATGCATTCCACCCTGCACATGCACGCAAGGCCCCTGAACACGCCCTGTGCCCCACGCATGCAAATATGGCTCCCCCACACTCCCACCCATGCATGCATGGCAAAGAGCTGAAGACCATCTGGCCGGCGGAAGGTGTGCATGAATCATGGTGGAGGTGAACTCGGGCAACGGCTCACATGGCTACAGAGAGGGCACTGCGTGCCACCTCTGGCACATGTGCCATAGGTTCGCCATCACGTACTTGATATATATCAATTGGCCTTAATCCAATCCTGCATCTAGTCTGTATGTCCTGATGGGCATTTCCTGCACTCTCTCTCTCTCACTCTCTTCCTTCCTTCCTTTCTCTCTATCTCTCTCCCCCCTCTCTCTCCCTCCCTCCCCTCCCCTCCCCCTCCCCCTCTCTTTCTCTTTCTCTATCTCTCTCTTTCTTTCCCTCCCTCCTTCTCTCTCTGTGACTTATGGAATTTTGCCTGGAATTGATGAGAGCTTTCAGAAAAGATAAGTTGCTTTTTTATTTTCTTTTTATTTATGCCTCTGTTATTTTCTTCTCCAGGCTTATCCTGTAGGAAATCATTTCTTAATACTAATCTGACTTTTTTTATTTCATTGGTTGAGTACAGTCAGTTTCAGAACCTTCGGTGCAAATCTTTAAGCTGTGTTCTTCTGTTGTAGGATGGGGTTTGATTATAGAGAGTGGGTTTTGTACAGGTTGAGGTCCAGTTTTATATTGCTCTTAACACTGTGTGAGTAGATCCCTGGATGCATTTCAAGCAATACATTTTCTCTGAGTTCTGGCACACACAAAAAAGGACATGTGACTTATAGCTTCTGATGTTTGCAAATTGACTAAACAAGACAAAATATGAACTATCCATTCCTAGAGTTTTCTACTGTTTAAGTCATTCCAAAGAAATTGAGACAATTTGACAATTATAAGGCATGATGTGGTGTATGTCATATTAATTGGAGGACTATATAGGTCTCACGATAAGCACAGATAGTAGCTTCCCAGAGAGTTCAACCATGGCCAGACTGAATAATAATAGTATGAATAATTATTTCAATTGCAAAAGGCAACTTTACTTGGAAGAGCTTATATCCTGTGTTAGTTAATATTATTAAACAATATCTAGCTATCCCAGCTCCTTGGGAAGGGCTCAATAAAAACACAAAATCCGGTCCAAACTTCCAGCTGACTGTGTGACCAACCATAATATTAAATACCACATGGATTTGGTTCCCATCAGCATAAGAGTGCGTAATATCTGCAGCTCAGAAGATATTCAAGTCACATATTTTGTGATGGCATATGCATACATTTCCTGCACCTTAACTAACTTGAAGCCTAGGTCGTTATTATGATGCATCTTAAGAGGGGCAAATGTAATTAGAGCTGATTGCTGTTTCTTGATGTATCCATTTTTACTGAAGATTTTATCCTACTGATAATTTATTGCATCTTTCTTTGCACTGTTGCCTGCTATTCCTTTTTCTCCTGTTTGCTGGATCATCTTTTGTCATCTCTTCACCCATGCTTTGAAAAGTCTTCCTTTCTGTCTGATTGTATAACAACTGTTTTTTCTATCTTTTTTTTTTATGCCTCTTTTCTTCTTTTGCAGCTGTGACACTATCCCCGGCCTGAACCAAATTGACACTTCTGGAAGCAACAGCCGTCATTGGGTCCCTCCAAGGCTGCTACCTTCAGAAGTGTCAGTTCAAGCAGCAGGAGACCCTGCTACATCTGCAGAGAGAAATCTGGAAAAAAAAAAGCCCCCGATAATAAAACAAAATAAAAATCTTTCTTTAAAAGATTTTAAATTGAAAGAATGGAGAGAGAGAGAGAGAAGGCAACAATGGGAAAAGCTGGGAAGCTGGGAAACGGGGTGGCAAGGCAACAAATATCCAATATTTTTGTTCAATGTGAATATAATGGACTAAATTATCACTTGCCGACCGAAATGATTTTATTTATTTATCATTCAAATTTATACATATATGTATATATGCATATATGACTCTGGATGACTTACGAACAGCCAAACAGAACAATACAACAAGAATAATACAGCTATTTAAAAACAAGAGAAGAACAATATAAAAAGCATATTAAAAGAACCATAAAATATATAAAAATTCACCGTTGAGATAATCACATTTATTAAGACACACAGTTCAACCACTGTACCAGCTACATCACACTCCCAGTTCGTTCTGCAATAGTTATTTGAATCTTAGCCAGAAAAAAAGAAAAGAAAAGAAAAAAGAAAAGAAAAGAAAAGAGAAAAATCCAATGAGCATAAAAAGATTTCTGTCATCCAGGTTGTAGTCTATCTGGGCTGCAAAAATTGGGAAAACCACTAGACCACATCAAAAAAAGGTGAGTTTTTTTTTGTCATTCATTCATTCATTCATTCATTCATTCATTCATTCATTCATTCAATTTAGGTTCTGCCTGACTGGGCAGCTCACAACATAGCAAAGCAGAATAGAAATAAAATAGCACAATGCAAAATGAAGAAACAAGTTCAAGACCCTAACTACTATATGACATTAGATTTTTATTTTTTTTTACTGTTGGGTACTTAAGCAAGTTGCAATTAGTCTTCATCACTACATGAGCACTGTAGCCTATGCGTTCTTTTCCTGTATAGTGCTTAGAATGTGTTGTTTCTTTTAAAATTGCAATATGTCTTGAGTCACATTTGGCTGAAAGGCAAGAGACAAATCTTTATAAATAACCAAAAAGTCTTAATATGGTTCAGGAGAACAATATCATGGAGAAAGATTCCTCCCCCATGATTATTATGACTAATCATTCTAGGGGGAGATTTAGTTTCTTTTTCAGACCTTCTAAACTGAAAGTGTCTTCAGATGTCTGTGCCTCACCTGATTTGGGAATTTAGGAAAAGGAAACACATGTGACATGGTTAGGTTGTCACAAACACTGAGCAGATGGTTGCCAATTCAAGATCTGCAGTGGGAAAATACAAAGCTATGTACATCTAGACTGTTCCCCTAAATATTTAAGTATTTTTAAAAACTATGGAAGAACATCTCTATAATTGTAGAGCACCACACTTATTTATTTTTTTAAAAAAGCATGTATATGCTTTTTTAAAAATATGCTGGGTTGCATAAGTACCCAGAAGTACTTATAATTCATAGAGAAGTAAAACAACGCAAAAACCATGGCTATGTTTTCACTGCAGTCTAAATTGGATTATGGAGGCAAACAGGTCATGCAAACAGCTATAACCAGCCAACGATGGAGTTGGTTTTAGCCAAAATAAGTCCATTCTATAGATATTCAGCAACATTTGAGCATCTTCATCAGAACTTGCTCAGTTCAACAGGCATATCAGCTTCAAAAAGAAACTTCCTAATCTAATCATTGTCAAGGGCTTTACAAGGTAGTCATAGTTTTGACAGACCCAAAACAAGGTACTTGTGATCTGGATTCAAAGTTTTGATGGCCACTTCCTCCATGATCTCACAATTGCATTTTAGCAATTGTGAGATCAAGCAATTTAGCAACCAGCCCACATTAATAGCTATTTGCAGCATCCCATGGACATAAGACTGTGATTTATGATTTTATGATTTATTTTTTTTGCAGGAAACTGAGCATTTAGTTCTGTTTTCTGGCAAAAAATCAAACAACCCCCCATTGTGGACATTGGGTTCCTTAATAGCTGTGGCATTTCCTTAACAACCATGGATGCACTTCAACAACTACTGCAAAAAAAAAAAAATGTTGCAAAATCAGGTTGGTCATGTAATGGCCCATTTAATAACCAGAATGGCTTATAACCATAATTCTGGGCTCAATTATGGTTGTAAATTGACAGCTACCTGTATAAGATACAAAGAAATAGGAAGGTATCTTCTATGGATGGAAACTATAGTTTCCTTGCTCCTAGGATTTTTCACACTAGTGTTTCAAGCAAAAGATTTTCCAAAATCTATCTGGAGATAAGAGAATTGAATTTAGAACTTTCCTATCCTAACCTGGGAACTCCTTTGCTAGAGAGATTCTCCATATGAAAGTATGCTAAGGACTAGGAACAGAAGCCAGATAATGTCTAATCTTTCCATGTTCTGGTTGTGAACTCAAAGAGACTCTACTCTGTTACTGGAGGCAAATGACTGCATTGGATCTACCTTGGTCTGATGCAGAAAATCAATTGTCACCTTTTGATTGATGTCATCCTGTAACAGAACGATGGGAAGAAACATATGGCTATGAGCAAGACAGGTCCAAACAAGGTTAGCTTCTTGTGTATGTGATGACTGATGTATCTCATATGGGTTTTGTTTTGCTCTTGTGCTACACATTCAAAGTCCAGTGTTCATTTTAATGAAACAACAGATCATTGATATTCTGGCCATCTGTTCATAGCATGCGTTATTAAATCTGAAGCATCTTATGAGGATGGGGACCCACTCACAAATTTGTAGAACAAATTATCTGTAGCTTGCTACCTCTGTATATCTTACAGCTCTCTACTGAGGCAGCTTCCTGCTTTCCTTAGTGCACATTGTTGTAAGAAAAGTTGCATCAAAAAAAAAAAAAAAAAAAAAAAAAGAAGAAGAAGAAGAACCTGCCTTTTCCAGAATAACAATGAGTAAAGTTCGAGACTTGTAATATTTCCCAGTTGCCTTTGAACATACAGCGGCTGCTAACTCGAGTGAAAATTTTATAAAAAGAATCAGTCACATTACCTGTGAAAGAGTATAATGGAGTCTTGGTGAATAGCTCCATTTATGTCTGCTTTTTGAAACCTGCAGGCATTAGTGGGGCTATTTTTATAGATTATAGCAGGTAGCTGTTGAATGTTGTGTTTCCATTTTCTGGCTGGTATAATAGGCTCAGCAGGCAGCATCACCTAATTGACCTTGGCAAATCTCAGTAGCTAAGTAGGGTCAGCCTTGGTTAGTACTTGTATGTGGTGAGCCCTGGAGAATCCCAGATAACTGGAGAATCCCATGACTGTTGACTTCCTTCTGGTTGATAGAAAGCAGTGGCAACCACTTCCTTAACATTGCAAGGAAACACCAGGAGATGACTGATCTGATAGTGCATCCCCACCTTGTCACAGTATGCTCATAGCTGATGCTAGTGGTTTTTTCATTTGATTTCACATATGGTTAAATACTGAGACCTCCTAAGGTTTTCTTTTGTAGCCCAGCTTCTGAAGAGCTGTGATAGAATCTGACTTTTATTTCTCTTCTGCCTTCTGGGAGGATGGCTACAAAACTCAGCAGTTTGGCAGTTGTGGGGGAAATAGAAAACTCCACTTTAACAAAAAATTGGAGTATTGGAATCAAAGGGTTCCAGGAAGAGAATTTTCTATAAGCATTGAATAATAAAAACACTCCATATGTGATAGAACAAAATCCTGTAGATACAGAGTGGCTCTTTGCTTTTTTCCTTCCCCTTCACGGAATCTGGAATGCTTGTGTGATGCATGGCTTTAGATATCTCCCAATATGCAAGCAATGTTCAAGAATTTGTGCAACATTTCACACATTCCCGAGTTTTGCTGCTGGTATCCAGTTAGCCTCCCAAACAGAGCCAGTGGGATTAAAGTCTGCTCTAGTCTAGAGTTGTAGCACTTTAAAACTGCAGGAGATCCTACCAAAATTTTTGGCAGAGGACCCTCTGATTTAGTTGAAACGGCTGTTTCTTTTACTTCAGAATTGCTTAACCAATTTGGGCCAATCTCTGAAACCAGCACTGAAAGTCTCCCTTGCTTGAAAGGACCCCTTCATGACATTGGTGATGTGATGGCTCACCAAGTAAGATTCTGGGCTTCTTGACTCGAAAACCAACAGCTTGGGTTTGGGGCCCGAATGTCATATGATGGGTAGTGGTGAGTTTCAACTTTTTTTTACTACCGGTTCTGTGGATGTGGCTTGGTGGGCGTGGCATGGCCTGGTGGGTGTGTGGCTTGGTGGGCATGGTAGGAGAAGGATACTGTAAAATCTCCATTCTCTCCCCACTCCAGGGGAAGGTTACTGCAAAATCCCCATTTCCTCCCAATCAGCTGGGACTTGGGAGGCAGAGAATAGATGGGAGCGGCGCCAGTCAGAATTTTTACCACCGGTTCTCTGAACTACTCAAAATTTCTGCTACCAGTTCTCCAGAACTGGTCAGAACCTGCTGAAACCCACCTCTGGTGACGGGGAATGCCTATCTTTCCTTAGCTTCTGCCCACCTCACAGTTCAAAAGCATGCAAATATGAATAGATAAATAGGTACCACTTTGGTGGGGAGGAAACAGCACTCTGCGACATCATGCTGGCCACATGATTGTGGAAACGTCTTCAGACAGCATTGGCTCATGGCCTTGAAATGGAGATGAGTGATGCCCCTAGAGCCGGCAATGACTAGTGGAGTAAAATCCACAGGGACTCCTTCCTTTCCTCATGCCTTTGTTTCATCTCAGTTCATAGCTGAGGCAACGTAAAGTTATACTATAGAGTGCTGTGAGCACATTCTTTTTTTTTTTTTTTTACCATAATCATTTTGGTTGGCATGAGAGACAGGACACCTGGCTTTTGCAGAGGCATCTGCCCACCTAGCACCTGATTGGCACTTTCCAAAGCTGTTATTAGGACTTGTACTGGCACCTTATAGACATGGGTTGGCAGTCTTTTGAAATCTCTTTGCTGCCCAGAACATCTATTTATATTGAGAATGCTGTCTGTTATGTGTTACTGGTTCTGTCACCAGATTTGCAGATTTCCCACTGTTTCTGCTGACAAGGGATTTTGTGTGGCCATGTATATTACTGTTTTCGTTCCTCAGGCTGCTTATTCCACAGGCTACTGGCAGCCCCACTAGGTAGAATGGACCATGAAATCAACTCCACAGGATGTCATTGGCTACTTTTATTGAGATAGGATATACAGATAAACCTCCATTAATGACCATAATTGGTGTTATGTCCTTATAAGGACATCCGCCCGGATTGGCTGCCAGCCACCGGGCGGGAAGATTTGAATCCCTGTCAGGGGGCGGTGCGTCTGCCGGAGTGAATATAAGGAGAGCCCCGGCAGCGCACAGTCAGTCTTGCTACTGTTTCTTGTACTCAATAAAAGTTACTAATGTAACGAGCTGGTCACGTCTTCCTTTCCTGCGCCGATCTAACACTGGCGACGAAGGACTGAGAGAAGAACGAACCTCGCGGCACCAAGCCAACAAGACAAGACTCCGGCACCGGGAACTACAGTAGGCATTTCCAAAGGCATGGCATCCGCTGAAGTCACTTTGCCAGCCCTTGCTCCTTTCCGCCCAGGGAAGGACAAGTGGAAATCCTACGTAGTGAAATTCCGGCAATACCTGAGAGGCAACAACATCAGGGATGCCGATGATGACCGGAAGAAGGGCATCTTCCTGGCCAACTGCGGCTCCGAGGTCCTCGACATGGCAATCGATCTCGTAGCACCACGAGACATCGAAGAAGTGCCATGGACAGACCTGCTGCAGATCCTGGAGGACCACTATGCCCCAACAGGAAAACCGGTGGCGAACCGTTTCACCTTCCACCAACGGGACCAGAAGGAGGGTGAGACGATCAAGGAATTCGTGGCCGCCCTACGCCAGATCGCAGCCAGCTGTGAGTTCGACCACGTGGACAATGCCATCACTGACCGCGTGGTCTTCGGCATGAGGGACAGAGGCCTGCAAAAGAAATTCCTGAGCAGGAAGAAGCTCGTGCTCAAGGATGTGGTGGAGGAAGCCACCGCATCTGAAATCTCGGAGAAAGCAGCTGCCGCAGTAAGCAGAGCCAAGGGAATCCACAAGATTCGCTCCACCGAGCAATCTTCAACAGAGGATTCCACGGCTGGATCCGAGTCGGAGGGAGAGTCCACCATCCACAAGGTATCCAGACCCCCAAGGCGGGAAACCGCCCAACGGAACTACAAAGGGGAGCGCTGCGCCAGCTGCAGAGGGGACCATGCCAGAGCAACCTGCAAGTGGAGAGATGCGACCTGCCGACGCTGCAACAGAAGGGGTCACATCGCCGAAGCTTGCAGAGCTGAGGAACCAGCCCCAGAGCCCTCCAGCCACCGTCCCCGCAAGAATCGGAAGAATTACCAGAGGTCATCCAAACGGTCCTCTGGCCCTTCCAGACGCAGAGACGACGAATTTCCCCGGAGCGGAGCGGTCCACCAGACGACCATCGCTCACACGACGTCAGACAGTGCCACCAAGTTCCATGTGACCATCCACGTGGAAGGAGCACCCTGCAAAATGGAGGTAGACTCCGGCTCGGTCTACTCCATCATGGACTGGCAGCAGTTGAAGCGCCTGCAACCCAGCATCACCAAGCGAGAGCTGAAGCCACTACACTCCAAGCTCGTCGACTTCGGGGGAAACCCCATCGGAGTGCTAGGAAGAGCCAACATCCGGGTCACCTACAAGCAGTTCGAAGGCAAACTCCCCATCACCGTCGTACGGGACAGCCGACCGAACCTGCTAGGAGTGGAGTGGTTCAAGCCGCTGGGGCTCTCAATCGAGGGCATCAACCAAATTGGCAGGGACGAACTCGACTACCTCATCGAAGAGTTCAAGGAAGTCTTCGATGGTAAGCTGGGGAAATTTGTGGGGAGGCCAATCTCCTTCAATCTGGACAAGGGAATCACCCCAATTAGGCTCAAGCCCCGCCGAGTTCCGTTTGCCCTGCGGCCCAAAGTAGATGAGCAGCTGGATAAGCTGATTGCCCAGGGCGTCCTGGAACCGATCGATCATGCTTCATGGGAGACCCCCATTGTGACCGCACTGAAGCATGATGGGTCTGTGCGCATCTGCGCCGACTACCGTTGTACCATCAACAAGGCGTTGGCACAGAGCGCATATCCAGTCCCAGTGATGCAACACCTGCTGCATTCCCTGGGATCTGGATCAATTTTTGCGAAACTGGACCTGGCCCAGGCTTACCAGCAACTGCCAGTGGACGAAAAAACAGCGGAGGCTCAAACAATTGTCACGCACAGGGGGGCATTCAAATGCAACCGGCTCCAATTTGGAGTCAGCGCTGCCCCCGGCATCTTCCAATCCATGATGGAACGCCTCCTCCAAGGCGTTCCAGGGGTGGTGCCTTACTTCGACGATGTGCTCGTCTCCGGTGACTCAAGAGCTCAACTCCTTGAAAGGCTCAGGCTTGTCCTGCAGCGATTCAAGGCCAAGGGCTTGAGGGTCAGGCGGGACAAGTGCATCATAGGAGTACAGGAAGTCGAGTTCCTGGGCTACCTCATTGATAGCACAGGCATCCACCCCACCAAATCAAAAGTGGAAGCAATCCATGAAGCTCCAAGCCCAAAAAACAAAACGGAGCTTCAGGCTTTCCTTGGGTTGCTCAACTTCTACGCCATTTTCTTAAAACAGAAAGCCACAGTTGCTGAGCCACTCCACCGCCTGCTGGGGAAATCGGCTTCCTGGAAGTGGGGCCAGGAAGAGGAAGCAGCGTTCCGGGCCATCAAAGGACTACTGACGTCCAGGAGCGTCCTTATCCAATACAGCGAGACGCTCCCCATCAAGCTGACCTGCGACGCGTCGCCATACGGGGTGGGGGCAGTCCTCAGCCACGAGCTGCCCAACGGCACGGAAGCGCCCATTGCCTACTTCTCGAAAACCATGTCCGGCGCAGAGCGGAACTACAGTCAGCTGGACAAAGAAGCCCTGGCCATCGTGGCAGGAGTGAAGCGCTTCCACGAATACCTCTATGGAAGGCGCTTCACCATAGTCACCGATCACAAGCCACTCCTGGGACTCCTCGCAGGCGACCAACCCACCCCGACCTTCATGTCCCCGCGGATGACGAGATGGGCCATCTTCCTGGCCGGCTACTCCTATAGGCTCGTGCACCAGCCAGGCACAGCCATAGGAAACGCCGACGCACTCAGCAGATGCCCATCGAAGAACCCGGTGGAAGACCCAGCCCCCACGCTCCATCTATTCCACATAGATGACGACGCCAGCTGTCCAGTCTCCTCCGCAGATGTGGCCGCGCACACCCAGAGAGACCCCACCCTCCGCCAAGTAAGGTCCTGGATCCTCAGGGGGTGGCCATTGAAACAGACGGAAGAGAGGTTCAGCCCGTTCACCAGGAAACAGACGGAGCTGTCCACCATAAAGGGCTGTCTGCTATGGGGAGACAGGGTGCTGATCCCAAGCACTCTGCAACGGCGGACGCTGGAGACACTGCACAACGGGCACCCAGGCATCGTCCGCATGAAGGCCCTGGCACGGAGTTACGTCTGGTGGCCCTCACTGGACAGAGACATTGAACAATGGGTCTCCAGATGTGACCCGTGCCAAGAAGTCCGCCCAGCACCGCCACAATCCGAAGTCACGAACTGGGAGACCCCCAGCAACCCATGGTCGAGGGTCCACATCGACTTCGCGGGCCTGATGCAAGGGCGGCACCTCCTCATCGTGGTAGATGCCTTCTCCAAGTGGCTCGAGGTGGTACCCATGGCATCTACCACAACAGAAGCGACGATCCGAGCCCTGCGCCGCCTGTTTGCCACCCACGGACTACCGGACGTGCTGGTATCGGACAACGGCCCCCAGCTCACATCCCTGGCCATGGAGTCCTTCCTGGCAGGACTGGGCATCCGCCATGCCCTCTCCGCTCCGTACAGGCCGGCCGGAAACGGACAAGCGGAACGGATGGTCCGGCTCACAAAAGAAGCCCTCACCAAGATGGGCCCGGGAGACTGGCAAGAACGCATCAACAACTTCCTCCTCACCCAGCACATCACACCGCATGCCACCACCCACAAGAGCCCGGCCGAACTCCTGATGGGCAGAAGGTTGAGGTCACCCTTGGACCGGCTGCACCCCCAATACAGCCCGGAAGTGACCGCAACCGCCAGCCGCCCGCTTCGCGCCTTCAGCAAAGGAAATTCAGTTTTCGCGCTGAATTTCAATGGCTCTCCTAAGTGGCTGAAGGGGAAGATTGCCAGCACAACCGGCCCCAAATCCTACACCGTCGAGTTGGAAGATGGACAGGTCGTGAGACGTCACATCGACCAACTCCGGAAAAGGTGGGGGGGAGCACACGAAAACCAGCCTGACGAGGTAGGCCTACAACACCCCGGCGAGGTAGGCCTACAACACCCAGACGAGGTAGGCCTACCACACCCCTGCGAGGCAGAGCAACGCCATCCCGACGAGGTCGGCCCAGCACACTACCAGGCACTGTCACGTCGGCAGTGCAGCGAGGTAGACCGGGGCCAACCACACGGGGGATGGCAACACCAACCCGACCAGGTGGGCACCCGGCACAGCAGGGCCAGGGACCCCCGACCCAGCCCGCAGGTAGACCGGGACCTGCCCAGAAGGGGAGCACCGCACCCTACCAGTGAAGGCAACCCACGGCAGCCCTACCCGGGAGACCTCAACGCAAGGCGAGTAGACCGGGGACCTTCGCAGATGGGCACACCACAGCACATGGGCGAGGGTGGCACACGACTCCCCGGCGAGGGGGACCCCCGCCCAACGCAAGAAACAACCCGGCAACAACAATCCAACCCAGACGACCCCAACCACCAACAGGCGGTAGACCAGGGACTAGGGGGAAGGGAAAGCCGACAACAACCCGGCCAGGGAGGCCTGCGCCACCCCGGCAGGGGAGACCTCCACCAGCCCGAGGAGGAAGCCCCACAACGACACCCCGACCAGGTCGACCACCACCAACCCGACGGGGAAGGCCAGCGCCAGCCCAGCAAAGGAGACCTGCGCCACCCCTGCAAGGTCGGACACCGCTACCCGAACCAACACCACCCACAGCGAGCAGACCGGACCCAAGGGCACCGGCCCGAACCACCCTCCGGACCACAGCGAACCGGGCCGCAGCAGAATCGCAGCCACCGGGAGACCCAGGAAGAGACCCAGGACAGCCGGGGTCCTACCGAGACTCAGACGCTCTTCCCGGGTCGAGACCGAACAGCACCGCCGAGGCGGAAGATCCACAGGCCAGGAGGAAGACCACCAGAACCAGCCATCCAAGGTCTGCGGTCCGGCCGGAGGCGCTGAGGGTGACCCCGCACACTCGCCAGCCGAACCGAGCCCGGTTCTGGGGAAGGAGCCAGGAGCCACAGGAACCCCGACCGTCCAGGGCGGGGACGCGGAAGAAATGAGACTGCGCAGGTCAAGTAGGGTGCCTAGGCGTCCTACGTATCTGCGGGACTACGTCACGTTTATTGACGAACTCTGAACTGTTTTTTTTCTTTGGACTAGGGGGGAGGAGTGTTATGTCCTTATAAGGACATCCGCCCGGATTGGCTGCCAGCCACCGGGCGGGAAGATTTGAATCCCTGTCAGGGGGCGGTGCGTCTGCCGGAGCGAATATAAGGAGAGCCCCGGCAGCGCACAGTCAGTCTTGCTACTGTTTCTTGTACTCAATAAAAGTTACTAATGTAACGAGCTGGTCACGTCTTCCTTTCCTGCGCCGATCTAACAATTGGGACCCACAATTTTGTTGTTAATTGATGTGGTTGTTAAGTGAGGCTTCATGTGACCACAACTTTACTACCAGGCTCTATGTTGACTTTGCAGATGTTTCAATAATGAAATAGATAACAACATCAGTGACAGAAGGAAATTGGGCTGAGAGAAAGTGACTGGCCCAAAGTCACCCAGCCAGCTTTCATGCCTAAGGCAGGATTAGAACTCAGGTTTTCTTGGTTTCTAGCCTGGTGCCTTAACCACTAGATCCGACTGACTCCCTGTTGAAATGTTGGAGATGGGAGACAGTACAGAGAAGCAACAACAGTAGGCCAAAGCAGGAAATGAGAAAGAGGGCAGGTGAGGGGGCAGCGGGATAGGTCAATGCTGCTAAAATTCCACAGGGGATATAAAAAGCTACCTTTGAATCTTCACATGTAGCTTTCCAACAACAGATTGTATGTCTGCAGTGGAGAACACCTGTTATATCAAAGATGTTGCCCAGCTTAACCAACCTAAGGCTGGCCAGGAATTTATTGGCTCCCTAAATCAATATGTGTCTCTGGATTGATGAGCTGCAAGACATCTTTCTGACCATATCAGAGGGACTGTGGAGAGCAGCAAGACTGAGTAAAGCACTATAGCCTACCAGTATCTGTGGAGATTCTCGGTCATCCAGGTCATCATTGTCCCAAAGGTGCTTTTTCAAGAGGCAACTGGACTTTCTGTTTTTTCTTCGAAAAGGTTTCGCTTCTCATCCGAGAAGCTTCTTGAATGAGAAGCGAAACCTCTTCAAAGAAAAAACGGAAATCCCTCTTGAAAGTTGCCTCTGGAGAAAAACAGTTTTGGGACTATATCCTAATGTGGATTCAATTGTTTTGACATGTTTTTATTTTTTATATATTTTGTATTTTTACGTATTATTTTTTTTAATATTTTTATTCTATATAAAATATTTTTTATTTTACATTTCTTTACTTTACATTTCTTTCAAAGTTGATGTATAAAAAAGGCTGTCCATTGGGCATTGGGTAAAAGTGGTTTTAAATGGTAAATTCATGGAGAAAAGCTCTATAAATGGCTGCTAGCCCTGAAAATGAAACCTTACAACCTGCGGCAAGAAACATGTGGCAGACAAGATCAAATTTTAACCTGGTTCAAAAGATACATGCATTTCAGGAGGCAAGGAAGTCTAGAAAAGAATTCTCAGCAGGAACATAAAGTTATAGTTCCTAAGATCCTGAAAAGAGAATCATGTCTGTTAAATTGATATAAAACCAGTAGGCTTTTAATATGCTCTTTGGTTTAGTTATGCCCTTTACTGTGAACCAAAGTTAATCATTTCCAAGGGCCATTGGTTTCCATGGGAGAGAGCTATACATCTGCTTAATTTTGCCACCCAAACTGGTTTAACCTTAAAAAGTTCGCAACCTTCATTTCTTTGCAAATTTGCAAAAGAAATAAAAGCCTTGTAGGAAAGTCTCTCTTGCACGCTGCCATCATTCATACAAAGTTATTATTTAAAAAGAAACTAAAAAAAAGTGATGGAAAGACTATTTGTGAGT
Organism: Arizona elegans; assembly: GCA_022577455.1. Lineage (NCBI taxonomy): Eukaryota > Metazoa > Chordata > Lepidosauria > Squamata > Colubridae > Arizona > Arizona elegans. The sequence goes on from JAKOOJ010000002.1 coordinate 121,033,283, forward strand.
CTGTGGAGATATATCACATGATATAGAAGCTACTTCAAAACATCTTAAATTACTGAAAAAAGAGGTTGGAAATGAGTAGGTTGCTACGAGGCTTTGTTATATGCTGTAATTGTTTGACTGTTTATCTAGCCAGTCAGCAAGTCATGAATTATTATTTCTCTTCTGAATTGATAAAGAAATAACTAAGGCGTATTATCAAAGAAGCAATTTTAAGTGTAACTTGTATACACATTTGGGATTAGGTCAGTGGTGAAATCCAATTTTTTTTACTACCATTTCTGTGGGCATGGCTTGGTGGGCACAGCAGGGGAAGGATACTGCAAAATCCCCATCCCCTCCCCACTCCAGGGGAAGGATACTGCAAAATCCCCATTTCCTCCCCACTCCGGGGGAAAGATATTGCAAAATCTCCATTCCTATCCCACTCTGGGACCAGCCAGAGGTGGTATTTGCCGGTTCTCCGAACTACTCAAAATTTCCGCTGCCGGTTCTCTGAACTGCTCAAAATTTCCGCTACCGGTTCTCCAGAACCTGTCAGAACCTGCTGGATTTCACCCCTGGATTAGGTCCTACACGGTTATTTTAAGGATTGGAGAAGAGGCACATATGGCTAAATTCTGAGTAGTTTTTCTTTGAAGAGATAGCAGGTACGTTTGTCCATTAGAATTTTTTTGTAGTAGGAAGAGAAGGGAGAGGAGGGAAGATAACATCCCTGATTCTTTCCTTGAGAGCCAATTTTGTCTAATGGTTAAGGCACCAGGCTAGAAATGGAAGACTATGAGTTCTAGTCCCACCTTAGTATGAAAGCCGGCTGGGTGACTTAGGGCCAGTCAATTTCTCTCAGCTCAATCCACCTTACAAAGTTGTTGTTGTTACGAAGAAAAAGGAAAGCACATTTGATCTGTTCACTATTTTGAGTTATTAATAAAAATAATAAAGGTGGGCTATAAATAAATTAATAAATATACAAATAAATATTTTTGAATATATGAGGAATTGTAAGCAGGAAGCAAAATATAGTGAATAATACGTCATTCCCTGAGCTCTAATCACCAAAACTTTAAGTACTAAATTTAAGAGTTGAGTTCTGAACCTTTTTATTATATTTATATCTTATTGGAGTGCAGAGTTCATATCCCCTAGCAGTCCTGTCTCCAATGTTATTCTCACAAGAGGAGCCCTGTGAGATAGATGGGCCGAGAGTGGTTTTCTCTAAGTTGAGCCCTTTAAGTAATACGTCATCCTGGCAGTCTGGTTGTCCCTTTGGACTTCATGGTAATACAATTTACAGACAGGATTCTGGGGCTGACATTTTTCACAGACTGACAGACTAATGCTGAGTCTCTTGAGAAAGGAGAGACATGTTTTTTTAATCTGTTGAGTTTGGACAACGCTCACGTTCAGCTTAGCCTTTAGTGCAGAGCTACAGAACTGGAGATGATCTCCATCACTTCCTTGGTGATGACAGTTTGGCTGGTGCAGCTAAATGTCCAGGTCAGATACTCAATCATTTTGGAAACATTTTTGCCAGCATTATCCATGGGTGTTATTTAGCACAGTCTGCTCCCTAGTGAGACACTTTGGCAATCTAAAGATTATATTTATGTAAATTTCTAAGGATTTTTTTGCAGGATCTCAGCTTCTGTGTCAAAGAGGCTTTGACAAATGCTTTTAGAAAACAGATGGTGTCTCAAGAAAATACACTGGTTTCTCAGCTGTTCTGTAGGAGATGACGGGCCTGAACTGGATGTAGAAGGCCAAACAAAAAACAAACAAACAAACACCTTAGTAGCTCCGAAGCAAAAATGGATCCAAGGAATGGATCCAAGGAATGTGCCCATAGAAAACAAACTCTGAAGGACTCACGTTCCTCAAAGGACCATTTATTGGATACATCATATTGGCCCAAACTGGTGAAAGCTGACTCTGAGGTTTCCCATGGCTTTCACCTAATTAAAAGTAAAAGTTTTCCCTTCCCCCACCCCCACCCCCAAGTCACTGGTCATGCTGTCCAATCCAGGTGCTGGCTGGTTGCTGGGTTACTGGCTCCTCCTCTGGCCAGCCACCTGTGAGAATGTTCTTGGTTCCCACAGGAAAACTTTATTGTTTTAGCTACAAAACCCCATCTAACTATTTTCCCTCTCCCACTGCTGTGTGGCAACCCTGGAGCCTCCAAGATGGTTTCAGCCAGGCTCACTTCAGGGTTGACAGATGGATCTTCAATTTCAGGAAGTAATCCTTCCTGAACTCCTTTGAGGTATGTCTCTCTATTAATCCTCCTATTCCAACTGCCACGATTTCTTTACTTGAATCTGTGTAGATAGAGACATGACTCTGATCTGTTTACCAATATTGCCATTGACAGAATGGGACAACTCACCGCAGCCGACTTGCTGTGACCAACTTGCCACAGTCAACTCACCACAACCAATTCGCCCTGGCTAATTCACTGAGGGATAACTTGACCTGACCAGCTTGCCATGGGACAACTCTCTGCAGGATAATTCAACAATTCAATTTCATTATTTAAAATAAATTTAAAAATATTTTAATTTTTGTCATTCACATTTCATTTTGTCCCTCTTTTGGCATCCTTTCTTCAATTAATTAATAATAATAAATTTTAATTTCTTTAATGTTTCCATTCCACTATTTTTTTGATATTAGTGTAACTCTTGTCCTGTGGCGAGTGGGACATGGTGAGTTGTCCCGTGGTGAGTTAGCTGCAGCGAGTTGCCCGTGGCAAGTTGGCTGTGGCGAGTGGTCATAGACCCTGTCGTGGATGGCATTGCATAGTCACCTTGGAATGACCCAGTTATGTTTCAACAATTGAGAAACAACTACAGGTAGTCCTCGACTTAAGACCACAGTTGAGCTCAGTATTTCTGTTGCTAAGTGAGACATTTGTTAAGTGAGTTTTGCTCTATATTACGACCTTTCTTGCCACAGTTGTTAAGTGAATCACTGCAGTTAAGTTAGTAACATGGTTGTTAAGTAAATCTGGCTTCCCCATTGACTTTGCTTGTCCGAAATTACAAAAGGGTGACCACATGACCCTGGGACCCTGCAACTGTCATAAATACATGCCAGTTGCCAAGCATCTGAATTTTGATCACGTGACAATGGGGATGCTGCAAAGGTTGTAAGTGTGAAAAATGGTCACCTTTTTCAGTGTGGTTGTAACTTTGAACGGTCACTAAGTGAACTGTTGTAAGTCGAGGGCTACCTATATGGCAGTCCCAACTCTTCCCCTGGCTCTAAGTGGGCAGAGCAGGGACCAGTAATAAGGACCACTTTATCTCAAGAAAGTGCGACAATTGATCTATCCTTTCTGCTGAGGACTGGATGCCATTGGTTGAGTAGACAGTGCAGCCAATGGCCCAAGTGGGAGAGGTCACTCCTTTTTTTATTTTCTGCTTTGACACTCCTCCTTCTCCTCCCCCTCAATAGCAGATTGCCAGGAAGGAATTGCTTATTTGTTTCAGATTAATGGATCAACTCAGAGAACCTCTGAACTGTTGGGAAACTCCTAGCCAGGCAAAGGAGGGATCAAGTGGACAGTTAGCCTCCTGCCATTGCAGAACTGCATGAGACTTACACTGACCCCTTCCCCCCACCCCCACAAGCTCCATGGAACTTTATCTGTTTGTTCCCAAAAGAAGACAGACAGTTTGGGTGGATTCTTGTACTATAGGCAGTAGGCAATAAAGTAGTAGTCTACTTGAATCCTTCCCATATGGATCTGGTTGCTTATGCCTGCCATGAATTTAGGCTAAGAGCAACATGTAATCAAAGGCTCCAAATTTTCTCCACACCAGTTTTCAAACCTGATATTTAGAAATGTGTTTGTCCTTCTTGTGGGATTACTTTTTGGAAACAGGATACCGGGCTTGTAAAGGTTGGATTCTTACATCTATATGTTCTTAGTTGCATATGAACCTGATTTTTTATTGGCAGTTGCCCTCAAAGGATTGATTCAGGAGCATTAAGCAGGTCACTGAAGATAAAAGCTATCGAGGTTTCATTTACGAGGTTCAATTCTGAAGAGCAAAGGTAAGGATGGGAGACACAAGAGTTAATTTGCTTGCAGGCTTTCTTGCCTGTGTGATTCATCAACAACTTAAACCAAATATAAGATTAGACTAGCAGGGCTCTTCTAGTGTTAATTTGTCCTACGTTGTAACTGCTAATTATCTGCTTACCATTAAAAAAACAAACAATAATTTGCTGTAGGTTCTAGTGGGTAACCACCTTGAAGTTTGCTTCTGAAGAAAATGTATCCCTCTTTCAGGTCTCTTACTTTACCATTTCACTCCTCCGGTTCCTTTCCCAACATTCCTTGTAACTCTCTCACTGCTGCAGATGTATGGGGGCTTGTACCATCTGCACATTTGTAAATGAATGGATGATGTTTGCAAAGAAACTCCGCATCTCCATTCTTCACCTCTTCTAAAGGAAATTGGAGTTTGCTTTTAACTCCCACACATCCTTTGGAAAATTGGATGTGAATACACATGTGAAGAAGACTCACACATTCCCCTTTGCTCTGCACAGTGGTGCAATTGGAACAAAAAAAAATGTTTCCACCTGGGTGAAGCAGTTGGTTAGAGCAAATTGCATCCAATTATAGTTTATTATCGAGTTGAATATATTTTGGAAGCCTCCTTTCTTAGATGGAACCAAATTATTTAGAGTGCCTTTCCTGAGCTTACTGCCACTGTGCCAATGAGTTGTTTAACATGGCACTTCATTGCTATAATAAGTCGCAGCCTCTATCAAGCTTGATGTTATCTACTCTGTTTTATTATTTTGTGTGTGTGTATGTGTATGTGTATGTATATGTGTGTGCAGAGGTGGGTTGAGAATATACTGTATAAGGTGCAATGTTCCATGTTTATTCATGCTGTAAATCAACAAAGATCAGCAGAAAAAAAAATTGAAAAGCTTATTTAGAAACTGACATAAGCTTTCAGATGAGCTTGGGATGGCTGAAGTTAACTGCTTTTATTTTTCTTAGCTTGTCACACTTGCCACTTGAATTTCACTGCTAAAGAGAGAGAAGACTTGTTTTATGAAATTCTATCTATAGGAATAGCATTTGCATATATATTATAGACTTGCTTATAAGATTTTTTTTTAAAAAAATAAAGCAGATCAAAACAAACATTTTCCTATATTATGAGTGACTGATTCACTATAGCCTGCTGTGATCTCAATTTATTAGTTTTATTGTTCATTAAGCTTGACTTTTCAAGTAGGTGGCATGAATTCCCAGGCTTGAAACTAAAGAGTTCAGCATCCACTACTTTTTAATTTCCATCTCTTCTACATCTCAGTTTTATTTCATAGAAACCAGCAAAATTCATTCATTCATTCATTCATTCATTCATTCATTCATTCATTCGTATGTGTTGTCTGCCAGACTTGAGTGGATTCTGGATGGCTGTAGTTTAGGTTAGGCCTTTCCCATTTAATTAATTTGTAACAATAGGGATGATGCTTTAGGGATTAGGGAATTCAAAAAATATTTGTGGGAAATTATGTATTAAATGTAGCAGAGCATATACTTGCTAATTTTCATTGGTAATTTGGTCTCAAAATTTTTAAAAATGAGCTAAAATTGCCTTCTTATTCATCTGCATGAATATACTGTATAGGGATTTTGGTGGCTACATTTGGCTGCAACTTCTCTTCAGTCAAAAGAAATTTGAAAATAATTAGCTATTTTAATGGATGTCAAAGGGATATGTAACACCTTATAGGCTAAGATATCTATTACTACACAGGTTTCTGTGGATCATAGCCATGAAACTAAAACTACTAAACAAATCTGTGAGTGGGAGAAGGAGGGTGTAATATTAAACACAGATGCATTTAAAGAGCAAAGAGAGACAGATTGTAATGATTAACAAAATAGTATTTACTGTAGGTTTGACAAGAATATTGCATTGGTATTCTCTCTCTCTCTCTCTTTCTTTCTGTTATACTAACTTGTTGGTTAGTCTTTAAAGCAATGTTTTTCAATCTTGGCAATTTGAAGTTGTATGGACTTCAACTCCCAGAATTCTCCAGCCAGTTTACTTGCTGGCAGAGGAATTCTGGGAATTGAAGTCCACACATCTTCAAGTTGCCAAGATTAAGAAATTCTGCTTTAAAGTATCACAGAGATAGAATCTGATATTTTTGCTGCAAAAAGCTATAAGATCAGGGATTCTGGTAAGTGTATAAGTCCTGGCATTTTACTAGAAGAGAGAACTTCTATTCTGATATTTGTTCTAGTTACATTTTATTATTAAGGTTTATAAGAACTATAGGGCATGTCTCAGGTGATCAAAACAGAGCCCAAAACTCCTATTTTGATGTTGAATTACTCAATCTGATAAAATAACTGTTTCCAAGCACAAGGAGTAGTACTGGAAAGAATGGATTAGCATCCATCCTTTGGTCTAAGATGCACCGTGCACCCCCAGATTGTATTTTTGAATGGTAGATTAGAATAATCCTACATGTTGGGAGTTCTTGTATTATTTTTAAGGGTATGTTAGGGGTATTTACATTTTAAAAAGATCTGAAAAAAATAACACATTAGAAAAATGTATTGAAGGATTGCACTGAGGACATGAAGAAAGGATAAATTTTCATAAAGAAAGAATGCTACAGAATACATATAAAAACATATACCTCTATATTAGAGGAAGATGCATAAACCAGGCCTCAGTATCAGGGAAATAGTTCATTCTGGTTGATTTAATATTTTACTATTATTTAAATAGTATACAATATTTTATTTCAAAAATTCATGTCAAAAAATATTTACCAAAATGTAATTATGATACCAGTCAGTCTTTTCCATTTGATTGATTCTTCAAAATAGTCTTATTTTCCCCAACTATTGTGGAAATATAAGAGAAAAGTGGTCGGGAGACTGCATTATAAATAACTGAGAGGAACTGTGTTTGCTCCACGTTGTAGGATCCTCATCCTGTAGGCCAGATCAAACTAGGTCAAACTCGCAGCCTGTGGGATGCGTCACACGCTGGCCATACCCACCCCCATTTTAGTGAAGGGAAAAAAAGTCATGATATGTCATGTAATTACCACATGACAATGCAGGTTTGACACCTCTGCTGTAGGCCATGATTTTGAAGAAATCACAGTACATAACACGATTGTAATCCCAAACTTAGTTTGTTAAGTATTATAAAATGGTTTGCTTTACCCCATTAAACCATTCAAATGCAAAAAAAAGTGACACCCAGTCCAGATGTGGCACCTTCAGCCATTTTATTCCAAGTGAGACTCGGAAGGGATGGCTTCTTCTTCTTAGAGATTAAAAAATTTATCATGGTCTAGAATTTGCCACGAAATAACAAATCCTTCTTATATACAAGACTCAAATGCTGTTTCCCAAACATGTAGAATTAAAGAATTCTACATGTTTGGCAAGAATTAAGAATCCTTCATTCTTAAGGATGGGTGCTTCAACACCTGAGGTTTTTATGAAGAGATTGGACAACCATTTGTCTGAAATGGTATAGGATTTCCTGCTTGAGCAGGGGGTTGGACTACAAGACCTCCAAGGTCCCTTCCATCTCTGTTACTCTTATTCTGTTAAAAGCAGAATTCAGAACTGAAACCTTATCTCCCTTGTTTTTTTTAAAAAAATGATATTTGTGGGGGGGAAAGAATCACAGCATAGAAAGATACATAATTGATGTGTGTGGTTGTCTAGATGGTAAAATAACAATACCATCCATTAGAGATGAGAGCTGTAACAACTCAGGCAGCAAAGCAGTATGTATTTTATAGGTCATCTGGGCACCATTCAGATCTACAGGTTGCCATTCTTTCTCCATAGTTGAAAGCATTTAATGGATTATTATAAAAGGTGTGTGTGTGGGGGGGAGAGAGAGACGGTGTGCGATAATGGTTGAGATTGAAGCTCAGTATATATATTACCACTGGGTAAGGTCTAAAAGAGAGCATCATTTTCAAAATTCTCCCATGACTAGCTGGCCCATTTGATGAAGCTTCTAGAAGTACGGGTGTAATGAATTCAACCGCAGTATCAGCAAGCAAGCAAGCGAGTAGTCAGAGACTTATTTTTGGACATGGCACAGATAAATCTTCATGTCAATAAAGATGCCAGGCATGCTAAGTGGCAACCTAGTATATTATGCATGCCTTGTTTGAAGATAGCCAAGCACAGGCTCTCTTATTCTGCTCCCACCAGCCCTCTCTTCCATTTGGGCAATGTAAAATGGAAACCAGTTGAACACCAGTTAAGGGATCTGGTGATAGTGGGGAGTTACAGGTAATCTTTGAGTTACAACCACAAGTCTGTTGCTAAGCAAGGCGGTTGTTAAATGAGTTGTGCCTGAATTTATGACCTATGACCTTTTTTTGCTAATAAGTGAATCACTGCAGTTAAGTGAACCATGGAATCATTAAACCTTAACCTGGCTTAACCCCATTGGCTTCGCTTGTCAGAAGCTGGAGGGGAGTGTCGCAAATGGTGATCACATGACCCTGGGATGCTGCAACCATCATATATATTCGCCTAGTGCCTGAATTTCGATCACAAGAACATGGGAATGCTGTTGTCTTTGAAGAGTCACTAAACAAATGGCTGTTAAGTCAAGAGCTACCTGTATAGGATGATGACTAGTGAACTTGAATGCAACTATTACTGGTTTGTTTTCCACCTCCCTGCTCAAATTTCTTCATTTGCAAATACAGTGGTCTTCTCATTTGACACCAAAGAGGATCACAGAACAGCCTCTCCTCTGCATCAGAAGGCCCAGAAAATGTTGGTCTTCCAGGAGGAGCCTGTTAAAAGCAGGCTTCCCCCGCCACCCCCAGACATTAGGAAATCCCAAAGAAAATAAGCCTTGTTTGTGAATTTGTTATATGGTGCTTCAGATTTTTGTTTTGTACTGAATAATATTATGTTAACTCTGTCTGGCTACAGGATCTTTTGGGGTTTTCTTTGGGGAGAGCAATTAGAGAACAATTGTCCAGACTTATGTATTTAACATATAATGTGTGGGTATGTGTGTGAGTAAGCAATTACCCTTGAAGGGAGATTTCTTGTGTGATTTTCCAATGAACACTCCAACAAGCTGACATACACAACCAGTTAGTCAAAGTAACCCTCTTCATTGATTTTTTTCCCAGTGTTTTCTTCCACTAGTTGCCACAAGTCTTTTGCTTCTCTTATGATACCTGGACCTCCCACAAGATCTCACAAGTTGGGTGGAGGTGAACTTAGTCTTGAGTTTGGGAGGTCTGAAAAAGGAAAGATGGTTGTTTGACACATTGATTGGGATTTATGAGCTAAGAACACTGGATTTCCTGCCTCTTTGATTTTAAAATCCAAAGAAACTGCTCTTTTGAAGAGGATGCCTCCAGAATTGTGAGCAGTGCAAGAGTTTGTTCATAGAACCATTTGCTGTGTCACTTTTTTCTCATGTAGTATCCCCAATGACACCACAGGTAGTTCTTTTTTTTTTTTTTTTTTTTATTGAAAAAGTTTTCAAATACAAGTTTTTCCCCCTTTTTCCCCCCCCCTCTTCCCTAACCCACCCTTTCCACCCAACCCCCCCTGTGACTTCTTCACAACAATAGGCTATTTCATAACTAGTTACATACATAATATCTTCCCTTTCCCTTAATCCCTTCTCGGAATACTGACCCTTAACTTGTTAATCTTATAACTCCCATTTTTACGGTAATCTGCCCTTTTTCTCCTCCCCTATACTTATTGAGTATTATTACAAATTAACCTTTAATCTTTTATATATATTAATATAACATTTTAAATCGGCCTTCTCCCTGCAACCAAATTTATTCAATTCTGTCCACTTCCTCCACTCCTCTAAATATATGACTTGAAATCAGACAATACAATTCTAAATATAATCCACTACCCACTTTACTAGAATATACACATATCTATATATGCATCCCATTTTATAACAATCAGTAAACTAACCTCTTTCAGCCCTTCAATTCCTACAAAATCATGCAATACGATTCTAAATATAATCAACTGCCCACTTTACTAAGATATACACATATCTATATATGCATTTCATTATGTAAAAAGAGAAAAGACAATAACTTTAAGTTTATGATCCATATAATATCTTCTTTGATGTCTTTCCACTAGATTGTTAAATCCATCACCCATAATAGGGTAAAATAACATGCTGGTGCAACAGTTTGTTCAAAACCTTCAGTCATCTTCTGCCCCCATCAGTAGTAGATATCCTCACACCTGTATAAAAGTAAAAACAACCACCCGAGTGACATTATAATTATGAATATATCCGTATGGTTATAGTTGTGGTATTCATCAGGATTGTTAATTCCCGTCATCCTACTGAGTAACATCCAGATCTTCTGCATGCCCCGGCAAAACTCTCCTGCCTTATAACTCAAAATAGTTATAATATATTTCCAAGAGAAAAAAAAGGTAAATAAGAAAAAATTAGATGATTCAAATCCAACAAAGTGAGGCTCTTTCCACTTCCCAAAATCATGGCCTTGCAGAGATCTGCCACAATCCTCAGGATAGTATCAGACAATTGTTCGCCACCACTGTCTTTTCTAATATTCATTCATTTTTTAAAGCGCCTGGCTTCACTGTTGCTTAGTTTGGAAATTGCTGTTTCTATAAGATCTGTTTCTTTTCTTTTTCTTTTTCGGGTTGAATTTCCATCCTCTTTTCTTGCTTACCAATTGTATATCTGCTGGTTGATTTTCATTCTGCTTTGTGGATTGTTCTTGTTGGGTTAATTTTATCATCTCATCTTTGTTCTCCATCACTTGTATATCAACTGGTTGATTTGCGCACTTGTCTGTGACTTGATGATTCATCACCTTGGGTTCGGATGACACTGCTCTCTTATTTATAAACAGTCCAGCTGGGGTCTCCAAGGAGTCCAAAGACAATTTATCCATCACAGCCTCTGTAATTTGATGTTTTCCTTTTATTTCCAACTCCTTTTGCTTATCCTGTATTATGCCTAAAGGTGTTAAATTCATTTTTAGAATTTTTTGATAAAAATCTTCCGCTTTTTCGACAGTGTGCAATTGATATCTTACGCCTTGATATCTCAATATTAAACCAACTGGGATGTCCCACCTGAATAGGATATTTCTTTTTTTTAATTCAGTCACTAAAAAGCCAAATTTCTTCCTCTCCATTAACATCTTGGGCGGGAGCTCCTTGAAAATCCAAATCTTTCTTCCATGAAATTGCAAATTGGAATTAAAAGAGTTCTGCACAATATTATTCCTAATTTCTTTATCTGTAAAATAGATCACCACATCTCTAGGCAGTTGCCTTTGCTTTGCCCACCAGGATTTTATTCTATAAATTCTATCAATCCTGCAATACACTTCATCAGGTTGAACCTTTAAGATCCCAGCCAGAATTTCAGAAGATACTTTCCTTAAATCATCTCTATTATTTTCCTGCAGACCTCTCAATCTAATTGCATATTCTGTAAAATTATATTGAATCATTAAAACTTCTCTTTCAATCCTCTGTTGTACATTTTCCTCATTACCAATCTTTTGGTCAGTCTCCATTTTAGATTTGTCTTCCAAGCTATTATCCTGAATGTTTATCAAATCCTTTTTAATTTTTTGAGTCATGTCATCCAAATTCTCCTCGATTTCCTTCATTTTAGTCTCTAATAATTCAGTCTTTGCCTCCATCCGAATCAGAAAGCCTGATAAACCATTAGCAACTTTTGAAATCTTTTTATTCAAGAAGTCAGACTCTGATTTCACCAATTCACCAATTTCTTTAATTTCCTGCTTAAATTTTTCAAGTTGCTGATTCACAATCTCATCCCTTCTTACAATCTCTTCAAGGATAAATTCTAATATATTAAAATCGGGTTTCTGACGCTGGAGAGTTGAAATTTGTTGGCGCAATTTCTTAAGGGGGGAAATTCCCCCCCCCCTGTTTGTCCAGCTGTATAAGTCCTGATGCCATTTCCCACACAGACAAGATTTAGCAAAAATAAGAGAAGAAATAGAAAACAAAAAGACTTTCCCTCATTAAAAAAAAACTTCTGAGCAGCACAGGAGCGAGGTTTCTCTAGAAATGTAGCCAATGATATTTATTCCGCTACATTGTAATAATGAAAAACGGAAGGACTTTCCCTTTTAGCCCTTCTCCAGCCACAGCAGACGCCATTTTAGAAGGCTCTTTTTCCCTCTTTTCCTCTGCTCTTTTCTTTTAAATAGTTTTTGAAAGGGTGAGATACTTGCGGTTCAGTATTAAGGGTCCAGTTCTTCATTTCTTTAATTATTCTTTTAGATTCACAGGCTTGCTCTTGACGCCTGGCTCTGCATAGGCAGAGGTCTCCCAAAGCCCGGAGCAGCGGCAGGGGATATGGGGCTTCTCATCCGCTCCGTCCCAAAAGTTAAAAAAAAAACTTTTGGGACTCTGCGGGGAGTTCTACCCACCCCTGCCGGCTCTATCTCCGTTTCCTCTTGGGAACGGAGTTTTTTCGAGCCGCCATCCGCTGTAACGGCGGCTCTATACAGGCAGAGGGAGCTGACGATCCCAGAGGAACGTCTGGCGGCGGCCAGCAGCAAACCGGAAGTCGACCACAGGTAGTTCTTGACTGACAACCTTTCGTTTAGTGACTATTTGAAGTTACAACAGCACGGAAAAAAAAGATTTATGACCGTTTTCACATTTATGACCATTGTTGCATAACCCATGGCCACATGATCAAAATTCAGACACTTGGTACAACTACAACATCATATTTATGATGGTTGCAGCATCCTGAGGTTGTGCGATCATCTTTAGCATCCTTCTGACAAGCAAAGTCAATGGGAAGCCAAATTCACTTAACAGTGAATTTCTGTTAACAGTGATTCACAGTGATTCATTTAACAACTGTGGCAAGAAAGGTAAGGACTAGGAGTCTGTTTCGTGCTTCTGTTCAGGCTGGGTCAGAAAATTAAGATGCTTCCCCTCCAGAAGCCAAAAGATAGATATTTTAAAATAAGTGTGTAAAAAAGTTGACCATTAGGTTCCAATGGAATGTATGAATGCAAGTGATCCTAAGAATGTAGCAGTTATATTTCCCTTTCTACCATTGATGAATGAGATCTTCTATGTCTTTTTACTTCACTCACTATCCATGCAAGCATATATATGGCCATATGCCACACATATCAAAAGGTACATGGAGAAACACATGGGGATGAAACCTAGCATATTTTATTTTATAAAGGAACCATCCCTCCTACTTCTTTGCTAATATACTATGTAAGATTTTTACACAAAATCTTTATCTGCTTTCTTGCCTACTTATGTCCCTTCTAATGTTGCTTCCAAAAGTATTTTGTTCTGAATTAACTGTTTCCACAACAAATGTCATGCTGGCCACATGACCAAGGAAGTGTCTTTGGACAGCGCTGGCTCAATTGAGAGGAGCACTGCCCCCTATAGTCAGCAATGACTAGCGGAGTAAAATCTGCAGGGACTCTTTTTTTTTTTTTTTACAAGAAACCATCTCAGAAGGTTCTTTGGTGAGTTGAAAAATTGGCAAAGGGCTCAACAACCAGAGTCCTGAGGGAGCTGAGACCCACATCACCCAAATTCTGCATCGTCTGTTCGCTCTTCTTCTTCTTCTTCTCCTCCTCCTCCTCCTCCTCCTCCTCCTCCTCCTCCTCCTCCTCCTCCTCCTCCTCCTCCTTCTCCTTCTTCTTCTTCTTCTTCTTCTCCTTCTCCTCCTTCTCCTTCTCCTTCTCCTCCTTCTCCTTCTTCTCCTCCTCCTCCTCCTCCTTCCTCTCCTCCTCCTCCTCCTCCTCCTCCTCCTCCTCCTCCTCCCTCTTCCTCTCCTTCTCCTTCTTCTCCTTCTTCTCCTCCTCCTCCTCCTCCTCCTCCTCCTTCTTCTCCTTCCCCTTCCCCCCCCCCCTCCTCCTCCTCCTCCTCCTCCTCCCTCTTCCTCTCCTTCTCCTTCTCCTTCTTCTGCCTCAGGGAGAGAAAATACCTTTGTAGTTATTTGGAACATTTATTTGGAATTTCTGGAAAGGTCTTGACAATAGCTGCAGTGCAAGGACGAATCCAGGTATTGTGCCTGAATCAACATTTTACAGTGAGGGGTTGCCTGCCTAGTGAAAATGATCATGAGCATGTGGGAGATAATGTTGTGTGTGTGTGTGTTGTAGGCTTGCCGTGCCTAGTGTTCTCTGTTGTTCAGCTACCCAGGAGTGTGGCTGAGTTTCACGCTGGGCTTTGTCTACAAGAAAGCTTTGTCTACATTTCTTCAGTGTAGAAAATGTTTGACCTGTATGCACAGCAGAGATCACTTCAGGTGTCATTCTGTTTCACAGATAATATATTGGAACTCTTATATTATAGCAAAGCATGGCCAGGTTTGAGTCTGCCCAATTTTCAGGTGGAAGAAATGTTATTACTATGTAGTACTAATATCTCTACAATCTTCATAAAGGCACTATTTAATAAAGAAGAAAAAGAGGAAGAAAGTGTGGATAATTGATGTGGCAATAACAGGGGACAGTAGAATAGAAGACAAGGAATTGAGACGATCACAAATCATCACGGCATAAACTGGCCTTGGTGATCCCAACTGATATGGGTGCCATAGCAAAAAAACTTGGGTGGTACTAAGAAAATTTGCACATTGATAAAATTTCCACTTTCCAATTGCAAAAGGGCCACACTGTTTGGATCTGCACATGTATTACACCATACATTGCGATATCCTAGGTTCTTGGGAAGAATGTAATGCGTATGAAGGCCAATGAAGGCAAAGGAACTGGCAGCTGTGGCTTCACATTGTTGTGAAAAGATAATAATCATCCTCGGAAAGGACTCGAAAGGTGGATAACAAATCCAGTCTAAACATCTGTCTGACTGTGTGATCCATCTTAATTGTTATTTGACAGCATAAATATATGGGTAGGCAGTATGGTGCAGTATGGTAGGTTATCCATGCTACTTTGATTGGCTGAGGCCCTTAGCCCAGGGGTGCTATTCAGCAGGTTCTGACAGGTTCTGGAGAACCAACAGTGGAAATTTTGAGTAGTTCGGAGAACTGGAAAATATCACCTCTTGCTGGCCCCAGAGTGGGGTGGGAATGGAAATTTTGCAATATCCTTCCCCCAGGAGTGGGGAGGAAATGGGGATTTTGCAGTATCCTTCCCCTGCCACGCCCACCAAGCCACACTCACCAAGCCACACCATGTCCACCAAGCCACGCCCACAGAACCAGTAGTAAAAAAATTTGAATTCCACCACTGCCTTAGCCTAATTGCAATAAATCATATTCATGGTAGCCTGGATCAGGTCCTAAAATTTTCAGGAATCATTTATATAGCAACTCATCTTATAAAAAGTGACTCTGGATGGTGTACAATATTTTTTTTTTAATTTGATTTATATGCCGCCCTTCTCCGGAGACTCAGGGCGGCTTACAATGTGCTCAGCAATAGCCTTCATCCTTTTGTATATTTATACGAAGTCAGCTTATTGCCCCCACAACTGGGTCCTCATTTCACCTACCTTAGAAAGGATGGAAGGCTGAGTCAACCTTGAGCCTTGGCGAGATTCGAACCTGCAGTAATTGCAGGCAGCTGGTCTTAATAACCAGCTTAATAACAGGGTGCCTTAGACCACTGTACTACCAAGGCTCTTTACTTGTATCTTTCATTATTATTACAAATAATTCAATCATAATCAATTAAAATAATGCATATATGAAAAAGGCATTTAAAAAAATAAAAATCATCATTAAAAGTAAGTATTATTAAAACTAAAATCTATTCAAACCTCAAGAAAAGGCAGAATGAATACATCCGCCTCAATAGTGGAGCCATCTAAACAAATCTCTGGTTCTCTGGAAATCTAGGCCTGGTACAACCAGATTTTGAGGGAATTCCGGAACATCAAAAGGGATGGAACTGACCTAATGTTAGGGGTGGAGGACAATGTTTCATAAAGGGGGGCAGCACTGCACAAAATGATTGCCTCTTTCCAGGGAGTAACCAAAAGCTCACTGGAAATGAAGAAGCACCTTGCCTTGTAGATGACAGTGGGCTCTAGGATTGGTTGTTGTTGTCACAGTATTTATTGGCCACCCAATTCCAATGTTCATTCTGCATAGCATTAAAAAGGAACTTATTTATGATTGGACTGCTGATATTTTCCTTTTTCTTAGAATGAGCCCATCTCTTGGTCATCTGAACCTGGCATGGCCATGCGGTCATACTAAGAACAAAGAAGATAATAGCAATGAGTCCTGGCACATTCCAAGAGTATGCCAATCTTTTTATTGGCATCTTTTATATATTATAAAAGATTATTTATATTATAATATAATATAAAGAAAATATATAGCCACCAATATTCATATTTTAATATTTAATGTTTTTATGTTTGTAGTTTTGGATGTTTGATGTTGTAAGCCACCCAGAGTTGTTTCACAGTGAGAAGCGGGAGCATATAAATTTAAAAAATAAAATAAAAGCTGGTCCTTTCCTCCTAGCCAAATGTGGGCCACCAAACATTCTAGATCAAGTTACTTTGATGCTAGCGCAAAGTAGATTTCATTATGTCCAACCATTTAAGAATTTAAATAAAGTATCCACATAACCCCTGAACTATGAGTATCTACTTTCACTGCTGAATTCCCTTACTATTAAAAATGCTCCTAACATTCAACTGGAATCTGACTCCTTGATTCTTAAATTATTTCATATCCTGCCCTCTGAGAACAGGTCATGACCTTTTCCTGAATGACATTCTTCATTCAAATTAAATAAGTATTCCCTAACTACCTTTCTGCCAATTGTTAGCTTCAATCATGCCCTTCCACTTGCTCCTTCTTTTTAGTGAAGACTGAGTCCCAAAAAGGAATACATTAGCCCATTTCTTTGTTTCCTGTTAATGTGCGGCCATCTTCAGGAGTAGCCGGATCTCTAAATCTTTTCTTTTAGGTGTGCTGCAAAGAAGAAGTGAAGGATCCCACCAAGGACCTTAGAAACAAGGTAACTCTAAACCTTAGAGACACAATCAGGAGCAACCCTAGCTACACTTCCTATTTTACAAAATATCATTATTTTGTCTAATGATATTTTGTAAAATAGGATTAGACCCATTGAGCTGTGGTGATGCAGTAGTTACAATGCAGTATTGCAGACTAATTGTGTCCACTGTCAGGAGTTCGATCCTGATCGGCTCAAGGTTGACTCAGCCTTCCATCCTTCCAACGTCCATAAAATGAGGACCCAGATAGTTGGGGGCAATATGCTGACATTTGTAAACCATTCAGAAAGTGCTGTAAAGCGCAATGGAGCGATATATAAGCCCAGCTGCTATTTCTAGTCCTGCATTCAAATAATGCCCCCTTAATTCTGCAGGACAGAAAAAAAGGACAATCACTCACCAGGACAGCCAACACCAGATAGTGAGGACTCAGCAGACTAATAAGGAAATTAAAACAAGGTGGCTGGGCAGAAAATCAGACTTTCCAGGTCTATATTAAGGGATGCATCTCATCTCCCATCACTTCTTCACATGGGAAACCCAGGGCATCTCTCAAAAAGACAGACACAGACTTCAGAGGATAATTAGAATTACAGAAAAAACAATTATTACCAATCTGCTTTCCATTGAGGACCTGTATATTACATGAGCCAAAAAGAGGGCTGTGAAAATATCTACAGATGCCTCACTTTCTGGACATAAACTGTTTCAACTCCTACCCTCAAAACGATGCTATAGGGCACTGTACACCAAGACAACTAGAAACAAGAACAGTTTTTTTTCCCGAACGCCATCACTCTGTTAAACAGATAATTCCCTCAACACTGTCAGGCTATTCACATTAGGCTGCATTACTGTTGATATTGGTCTTCTCATCGTTCCTGTCACCCATCTCCTCTCACTTGTGACTGCATGACTGTAACTTTGTTGCTTGTATATATTTATATTGATTGTTTCCTAGTATGATTTGAATGCTTATTGTACCATGTGACTGTCATTCTTGACAGTCACATTCTTGACAGTGTATTATGTCTTTTTGTGTACACTGAGAGCATATGCACCAAAGACAAATTCCTTGTATGTCCAACCGCACTTGGCCAATAAAGAATTCTATTCTATTCTATTCTTAAAAACTACTCTCTCCTTTGATTTTGTATGATCATATCTCCAGGCATGAAATCTGTGGCCCTAGAAACCAGCAGAGAGTCAGAGTCTTCCCCAGAGTTTCAACTCTGATTAAACTTCTTTTGTGTATGTCCCTCTCTCTTCTATGAACTAGAACCCAAGGACCATTGCTTGCAATAAAAATTGATCCCCCCCCCAGTGTGTTGCTCCATCTTTAAAATCTGCAAGATTTTTGAAGAAACCCTTTTGTTGATTTTAACAACCTTTCCCAGCCTGAGCTTATTCTGAATTTTAGCTTTCTTTATCACTCCACGCATATTGTCTTTTGGTAATTGATTCTTCTTTCCATCTCTTATATGTATCTTTTGTCCTGTTCTGTTTTCTGATTTATATTAAACTCCTTATGTAGCTATGTTAGGCTCTCATGCTGCCTCCCTCTTCCCCCTCCCTAATTTTAGTGTTTTGCAGTTGTTGTTTTTAGTATTGTATTTTATAAACTTTGAACCAGCTGAGCTGCTTTTTCTACTAGTTTCTCTTTCCAATATTTTTTTAAATATATTTTTTATTTTTAAATATACATCAATATCAATATGTGAATAGTGTGACCCCGGGTATAAATCATTGTGATACAACCATCAATAAAATCACTTTGCTTTACTTAAAAGTCTTCCTTATTCTCATAATAGTATCTCCAGTAATCATAAAGTAACTAGTTATAAAACAGTAAGTGTCACCACAATCCTCCAGATGGATGTTATTTCTCACATCAAAGAGTTTTTCTAAACTTGTTGGGATCTGGTATATTCCATTTGCCAGTAGATGGTGCCCTCAGTTTAGGTTTCAGTGTTGTTTCAAGTCTTATAGATATAATTAATCCAAATTTAGTTCAGTTTATGGGAACAAAGTCCACTATTCAACTAATTTCATGTAGATAGTCCAGCATTTTTATGCCTTTCCAAAACAACACCTACCCAATTTAAAAGTCCAAATTTTCTACGTTTTAAAAGGTTTTTCACTTTTCTCCCCTTAGTTCCTTTCTTTTGGGTCTAGGATTTTTCTCTCTATGATAGTTCACTGCTTTAAAAAATAGTTCTAAGAGTCTCTTTTCCTGGATTTTCCTCTTTCTTTTTTTCTTCAAGATTAGGGTCTAAATAAAAAGGAATCTTCTCACCTAGCTCCAACCACTGTTCAGCTGCATCACTCCTGCACATTTCTTTGTTGCCTCAGCTGTCCCAGCTTTGTGGCAGCCATGATGGCTGCCTCTTCTCTTCGTTGAGGGAGAGGGAAGAAACCCTGACTCCAGCAGGAGAGTTGCTGCTCTCCCTGAACTACAGGGCGCCCCTCTTTTCTTCATCACCCCTATAAGGTGGCTTTAGCTCCTTTCGGAGCCCTCCAACAAGAAGTCAGCGTGAGACTGCAGAGACCCACTCCTCACATCTGATACCACTGTGATGTCAGCTGGCCTCTTTCCAAGATTTCTACTTGCTTTCCCCCCCTGAGATTATTAAAATTTTGAATTGTTTAACATCATTCAGCTTTAGTTCCCCCCCCCCCCCACACACACACAATCAAAGACTCCAGAATCATAGGGTTTTCTTCTCCTAATGTCCCTGCTTCTTCAATTTCATGGATCTAAGGCAGAGGTGGGGAATTATGGCCCTTTTATGGCTTGTGTTGGCTTAGGCATTCTGGGACTTGCAATCCATGAACCATAAAAGGGCCATTATTCACCACCTCTGATCTAAGGCCTCCAAATTGCCTCGTTTCCTCTCCATTTCCAAATCTCTCCAATCTGGCAGTGCAAGCATCCTTACTGCTGTTACCCTTGAATGTTGGAAGCCCACAGAATTCACCATGAAACAATTGATGTGACCATCAAGACTAACAGGAGCCAGTTGACCGAGAGGAGGTACAAAAGTCATAATCCAATCAAAGTCCTAGCATTAGAATCTGACGGAGAGCTGCAAAGGTAACAAAGTGAAATTGTGGTGTTTTCCAATCACCCCAAGAGTGAGCAATAGTGAGGAAAAAGAGGGCATAGTTTATAGATGGTTAGCTTAATCCTATCTCTTTGTGCATTTAAAAGTGAAATGACTGATTTTACACCAGGTGCTTGGCAGCAGGAGTTGGATCAGCAGCTGGAGTGGAAAGAGTTCATCCACCAAAGCCAAACAGTGATCTGTGGAGCCACATGGGACAGGAGTGCTTGATGGACACCTCTGTGACTTTTCCCTTGGCCAACAGCTTCATTGTTTCCTCAAAATACTCCCGATGCTTTGCTCTGCTTTTCATCCCCACCATTCTCCTTCCTTTCCCTAATGCAAACTGGTTGCTGCATAAGCTAAGAAAGAGATGCTGGGAAGCAGGGCAGACAGAAATGCCTCCTGAATAGGAAAATAGACCCTCCACAGCTGCAGTCCTGGAATATATATATATTCCCATTTCAAAAAAGTGAGAAAAGATCTGTACTGAGCCTGTGTCAATGTCATCTGGACAGGCAGGTTTGCAGCTGCTGCAGGCATTTTATTCAGCTGCAGGAGTAAAAAGAAAAAAGAAAAAGAAGACCTAGAATAGTTCTGCTTTTCACTTGATCCTGAGACAAAATGTGTGGATTTTAATACATGGATGAAAAGAATGAAAACAAAGCTGAGATTAAATCTCTTCTTGGAAACATGTCATTTGAATATAAATCTTGAAATTAGTCTGCCTTATATCATGTCCAAATAAAGAGGTTGGGCTGGGATGTAAATCTTCTGTTAAAAAGAGTTATTAATGACACTAACTTTATTGTGGGCTTAATTAGCTGCAGCTATAGTGAAATAAATGATGCTCAACAAAGGGAGCAGAAATTTAAAAATATTTCCAATGTATTAGATGACATTAGCTAAAAATACAAAAGGCTTTTAAGGCATGATGCTTAATAGGGATTAAAGCAGTTCATTTCCAAACCTATTTGATTCCTTTCTTAAACTCGAAGCACATGCTAAAATGGAAAGGGGAAAAAAATTGCTGTTATGTTGTTCTTCATTTATTGCTGGAGAACACATCTAGCCCCGAGATGATGTATTTAGTTAATTCTTGGTTTTGTCAATTACGGTGGATTATTCTTTTGCTTTCATGCATCCCCCTCCTGAACATGCTACTTTCTTGTAAACAGTGTGAATGCCTGCAATCCTCTATGGATGTGTTACACGCTTGACTGAGTTCATTGTTCAAATATGTGATGCCGGTGTGCAGAGTTCACCCAATAATGGGAGCTCTCCTCTCATTAGTTGGACAAACAAGAGAGTGATTTGGGCTGGAGGAAGAAAAAGCAAGCAAGCAAGAAGCCACTGCAAAGAGAGAGGAGAGAGAGGATGCTGGAGCGATTGTTTACATCCAACAATACTTTTGCCTTCGCGCTTAGCAAGAGGTGATGACTTTCACATTTCACAATCTCAGCCAATACAAAGGACTGAATTTCCTCTGAGGCACAGCGTCCTTATATGATAGAGCTCACAAAGAAACGGGGAAACTCACTTGTTGACCTCTGAGAAATAAATCTGTAGAGGTAACTAATAATCTTTGGTCCAACTTTTGTTTCTTTTAAAACAGAACAAAACAAACAAATGACCCCCTGGGGAAACTCCATGTAATCCGATGTTCAGAATGTTTAAAGGGAATTTTACAATGCAACAGGGCAATGACTACAGCGTAGCCATCCTCTCTGCCAGTATGTTTATTTCTGCCAAAATTCCTTTTCAGATTATTGCAAGCAAAGGTCAGTTGAATGCCATTTCCCTCCAGTATTATCCTTCTTAGCCCCAGTCCAGGGCTCAGTTATAACTATAAGCCTCATGCTGTGTAGCAGAACTGTGCGGTCTGAGGGTCCAGAATGAATATAGCCACTGAAAGCCTATAACGATTAATGTGACAGAAAAGAGAAATTATAGTAACTAAAATTCATTTCAGTTTGGACGCAATGAAATCAAAAGTAACTTTATGACCTAAATTCACCCCCCCCACTTTTTTTTAAAGTTCAACCTCTAGCATTGTAGTGTACTTGGACCAAGATAAGAAATTTTATATTGCCCTTTTGATCCAGCAAAACATCATTTGGCTGCTTAAATTGTCATTCCTTAAAGTGAGCAGTGTCCCATTTCTGTTTCGGTGATGACTTCCTTTATTTCCCTCATGGGATAGTGACACTATGGGTTAAACTGTGGCAATGGCGTAGCATCTGTGTCATAAAATAACTTTGCACCTCTCTATGACTTTTTCTCAGTTGGTCCTTGAAGGGGGAAAAACAGTGCACTGGGATTTTATAAAGCTATTTTACTTCTCTTCAATTTCTTCCATTCTTCTTCTTGTGCCATATCCATCATCGGACATCGGCGATCATGTTGGCAATCCTATTTTTGTCAACAGCCACATGAAAAAGTGCTGCTGAGTTTTGTCCAAACTAGTCCCTTAGGTTTTGAAGCCATGATGTTCTTCTTCTGCCTGGACCTCGTTTGCCTTCAATCTTTCCCTGGAGGATTAAGTGAAGGATGCCGTATTTTTCTGGGTGTCGCATCACATGTCCAAAATATTCTAACTTTCACTTTTTAATGTCTTTGATGATTTCCCTTAGCTTTCCCAGGCGGCTTGTCACCTCCTCATTTGTGATTTTGTTAACCCAGTTTATACATAACAGTCGTCTGTAAATCCACATTTCAAATGCTTCTAGTTTCTTCAAGTGGTTTTCTGTCATAGACCACCTCTCTACTCCATAGAGCATGATAGAAAAGATGTAACATCTGACAAGCCTGATTTTCAGTCTTAGGCTTATGTCGTGACTGCAGAAGACCTTTTTCATTTTGTCCATTAGGTCATTCTAATTGGGTCTGTTTTAGAACTTTGCAACTTTCCCCAATGGCTTTTAGATAAAGAGAAGGAAGGTCAGGCATTCTTTCTGGAGCCCCTACTGCACATACTGTGGGGAGACATCACAGATAAACCTCCAAATCAGTCCATTAGTCCAAAGTAATCCATATGCTCATAGCAAGTCTCAGCCTTCTGCTTGAACTCTCCCTTATCCCATCCCAAATCCCATTCTTCACAGATCTGAAATCTCACTCTTACTTTTCTTTTCTTTCTTCACCTCATCTCTCACCCTTTGTTGGTGTTCCTAATCTCAGACCCTGTGTGATATAAGGGAAGACAATCTGTTTTGCTCTAAAAGATCTCCAGGGGAATATTCATAATAAGGTTTATATGTAACAGTGCGATCCTGGTCCTATCCACTCAACACTCAACCTCACTGTGTCTGTGAAGATTCTCAGTCATCCAGGTCATGGTTGTCCCAAAGGTGATTTTTCAAAACGCAACTGGAGTTTCTTTGTTTTTCCATTGAGATGTTTTGCTTTTCATCCAAGGAGCTTCTTCAATTGAAGGAACTTCTTGAATGAGAAGCTAAATATCTTCAAGGAAAAACAAAGAGATTCCAGTTGCCTTTTGAAAAAGCACCTTTGGGACACACCTCCCTGTGAGGATTTTTGAGTTAGTTCAAAATCAGGCCATACCTCTCAGATCAGGTGATATAGCGCCGGAGTGGCAAAGTGGTTAGAATGCAGTACTGCAGGCTAACTCACTGCTCACTCCAGGTGTTTGATTCTGAGCAGCTCAACGTTGACTCAGCCTTCCATCTTTCCAAGGTCGGTAAAAGGAGGACCCAGATTGTTGGGGGCAATATGCTGACTCTGTAAACTATTTAGAAAGGGCTGTAAAGTATTGTGAAGCGGTATATAAGTCTAAGTGCTATTCAGTGGTGGGATTCAAGTAATTTAACAACCAGTTCTCTGCCCTAATGATTTCTTCCAACAACCAGTTTGCCAAACTGCTCAGAAAGTTAACAACCGGTTCTCCCGAAGTGGTGTGAACTGGCTGAATCCCACCACTAGTGCTATTGCTATTGCTATAGACCTGTTTCGATCAATTTGGCTTTTTCTCTGTCTGTATTCATATGAATCAGCCTTTGATTCATTCACACATTCTTGTATTTTGGAATATTCAATAATGTGTTCCATAAGGCTTTCTATTGGAAAAATATGCACTGAAGTGCAATTTGCAATGCAAAATTGGCTTCATTTGTATATATGCTTCCAGGATTCAAGTGTATCTTATATGTAAATTAAGGTTTAAAAATCATTAATGATCTCTTTATTCTTAAAAAGTAATATTAAAAAGTCCTTCTTTGGAATAATCTCTCAACAGGGGGAGAACTGCTTAACTCTTATTTATTTGGCCCCAGAATTTTCATAATTATTGTTATTATTATTTTTTGGAATCTCTAAGTTAGAAAAAACTAAATATCAGGTTCCATGCTTTTTCCATCAAGAATGATCTCCATCAGATTCAGTAGGATCTATTCTTGAATGTACATGCAAATCATTCTAAAATCTTCACTGCTTTGTCCTAAATCTTTCACTGCTGCCACATATTGAAATGAGATCCTCACTGAGCTATTCATTCCAACTTCTAGAAGTCTTCTCTAATTTGTGATGGACAGTTTAAACCCCATCAATGTACATGTGAAGTTAGCCTTGGTGGCCTCACTGTGCACTTATGGTTAAACTGAACCAACTTTGTTATTTGATTGGCAATTACACAGATTAGTTAGATCCACCTGGGGCTTTTAGCCATCAAGTTGGGTTTTTACTGCAGAATACCATTTGATATCAACGGGAAATTTGGCCAGCTCATTGTTTATATTGAGAGCCTCTAAAAAGCACCTGTCTCAATATCTTTTGCCATTCAGCTTTTTATTTTACTTCACTAAGAACATTGTCCCTTATTCCAATTTTTTTTTACTTTCTTTTTTTAAACACTTCACAACCCATGAAAGGGTGCCTCCTTTTTATCCCATTTCTGCTTGGTTTATTCAAGAGCCTTTCAGGATGAATTTTATAAAGGGCTCTTTGAGAATAAAATTATGCAATATTGACTATGTCTCCACCCACGTGCTGCCTTTTGTCATGTTCAAAAACACATCTGGGAGATTCGTGAGGGAGGTTTTACCTTTTCAGAATCCGCGCTGATTTTCCTTTAGAGCAAAGGAAAAATCACATAAGCTACAAGTTAAAGAATTTTCCCCCCTTTTCAAAATGATTTCCAACCATTTATCTTGATCAGATGTGAGGTTGGATGACCTATAGCGTTTTAGATTTCTCTTGGGCTCATTGTAAAAAACTGGTATCAGTTTTGTTGCATATCACATTGGCTCTTTGGAACTGAGCCTGTTTTCAGAGATTTAACTTCTTTTCTGTTTAAGGTTGGAAATGGCAAATATGGGTTCTTTGAGAGCTCTCAGAGGAGTCCAGTGGTGGGATTCAGTCAGTTTGCACCACTTCAGGAGAACCGGTTGTTAACTTTCTGAGCAGTTTGGCAAACTGGTTGTTGAAATAAATTAGGGAAGAGAATCGGTTGTTAAATTACTTGAATCCCACCACTGGACGAGTCCTATCAGGAGCTGATGTTCTGCTGGTGTATAGTTCCTCAAGATGTCCTAGAATATCTTCTCTGCTTATCTAAAGTTACCTATTTCATTTTCTTTCCTGAGGGAGTCAGCATAAGCTTGCTTATCTGTCCTCTATCTTCTATAGTAAAGGCAAATGCAAAGGATTCATCCAGTTACTCCGCAGTTTTCATACAATCATCGAATGTCTCTTTTATTCTGTGACCCTCCTAAGATCCTCCTTCAATATGACTCTGTTTAACTTTTAAACAATTGAACCCCCAACTTGGTTTGCACGCCGCGGTGTACAAAAATGTGCTTGTTTGGTTTTGATTTAGTCTTGGTGCAAATCCAGTCAAGGTGGGTTATTCAATAAACCATATCTTAGCATGAAGGATGAACTTGGATAGAGTGTTGCGTAGCAGAGAACTTTTTTTAAAAAAAAAATAGACACTGTTTTGAAAATGCCAAGTCAGTATTTGCATTCTTCACTGCCAAAAAATGGGGGGGGGGGGAGAAGTGGGGGAAAGGGAGGCGGAAATGAATAAGTCGGAAAAAAATGGAAGTGAAGCATTTGCCATAATGAAAGATGAAAAAGAATGCCAAGGTGTGGAAATACTTGGAAAAGCAGAGAAAAGCATTTACTTTATATCAGGGGTGTCAAACTCAAGGCCCGCGGGCAGCATCTGGCCCACAGGATGCTTAGATCTGGCCTGCGGGGCTGCCCTGAAAACAGTAAAGGACCAGCCTGTGGTGCCTCTGCCAGCAAAAACGGGCTCCCAATTCAAAACAGAGCTCCGTTTTCACTGGCAGAGGGTTGCAGGAAGCCATCACAGGTGAAAACAGAGGTTGGGAGCCCATTTTCACTGGCAGAGCATTCAGGCCACCACAGGCGCCCCGACACGAGTGATGTCAAGATGGCCACGCCCACCCTAGCCACATCCACCCCGGCCCTCGAGGTCAAACACAACCTTGATGTGGCCCTCAATGAAATCGAATTTGACACCCCTGCTTTATATGATGAAGGAATGCAGAAGCAGAAACAAATAGGTATTCTGGGCCTATTTGCATAGATTTTTCTGCTTTAGTATGGGGAGAGCTCATCTTTTATTAACAAGTTTAATCATACCTCTTGTTATAATGCAAGACAAGGTGGGCAGGCAAATGAACTGAAAGGTTGAAGATAATTAAAGGGCGGTAGCTCCATGGAAACACTTCAGGTATTATGTATTTCTATAAAATCCATGTCATGGTATTCGAGGAGAGGAAGGGATCCCTAACATTTTTTAAAAGAAATTCTGCATTACTTTGATGTTAAAAGCAGTCATCTTTGCCTATTAAGGATTTGCTTGTTTACATTTAGAAACCATTCTGTTGAATCTGTCCAGCAAAGCAGTTGATCTTTTTTGTGCTACTTAAGATTTGTGATGATGTCAATCAATCTTCTCCACCTTCCAAATGTTCTGGAATTACAGCATGGAGAATGTCTAACCGATATGGCCAACGGTTTTGAGCAAGATGAGTGGATGTGATGACCAGATCATCCCAAGAGGAAATTATTTAGACTTCAGTTTATGAACTTATGTGGGAAAAAATCAGTCAACATTTTTATGCCTGTATTTCTTCCAGTCATGCTATTTGACATGGGAATGATGACCATAGCATTATCCACCAAATGAGAACTTTGGCCAACGAGAATCCCCAGTAAAAGAAATATACATTTCTCATATTATCCTTTGTCTGTGTAACACAATTCCAGTGAAAATTACTGCTCTGGACTATTTTTTTTTTAAAAAAACCTAACCACACAAGTAAACTATATAGTTTTTGTCTTTTCATTATTTAGTAGGTATCTCTCTCACAGAGGAGAATAAGCGAATGATCCAAAGAGTTCTAGAAATATCATTTTTCTATTCCATGAGAAGGATAGATAGACTTATAACATTATAACTTTATACTTATTATAAGGAAGTATGCAGAACCTTTTACCTTTTATTATAACTAGGCACACAAAAGCCATCTATTGAGGAACTATTGAGTTGGGTTGGATACTCAGTAACTAAGACAACCTTAATTCTGTGATTCTTTGATTCCATGAAAGTCTCCTGCACATTGGTGGGTAAAAATATCATCTGGATGGTTTTTCTCCAAAATTCCTCAAGATCAGGGCTCATCCCCACAGGTGTCAATAACTTGGGTTTCAAAGATATTTAGTGGGAAAAGTTACCTCATGTGGAAGACAGGAAGGCTAAAGATGCTGGAAAGATGATTGGATAATGAAAAGAGGATCTTTCCACACATTGCTTTATTTCAATTGTTTTATTTCAATTAAATAACTGAAGAACACCATGAACTGTTCCACAATGCTCTTCCCCTTTAGAAGGCATCTCAAAAGCAAATTCTCTTCCATCAAATTGAGTGAGATCTGATAGTTAAAAAAACAATCAGGTATTTGCCTGACACTACCTCAAAAATTCACAATAGTTTGCTAAATAAATGAGGCTGACAGATCACAACTTGGGGATTTTATGCTTACCAATGGCATAAGTGAAAATTTGAACTCAAATATCCTCTATGTAATCTAATATACCAACCACTGCACTATGCTGGTTTCTTCCTAGAAATCCAAAATACAATAGATTATTAAAATGTTCCCTTTCAACTGGCTACTGCTATTTCTTTAGGGAATTCTTTTAAAAATAAGACTCAAACAGTTGTTGCTTATATAGTAGCTGCTTGGTTATTCCTCATTTCTGGATGGACGGTAAGAAGCAATTTAAGGAAGAATGGAGAAAATGCCAGTTAACCAATTAGCCCTGAATGTATAGCTACTAGTTGGTTGCCCCTAGTCTAAGGAACGTTGTGCTCAGCAGTAGCACCTCTGCTTTATGCATTTTGCAGCTGCATTTTAAAGACTGTCTTGCAGATGCAGATGCGTAAAAGAGACAGGGCTTGGATCATGATGATGTCCCTGCCGTCTTGCCTTTTTTGACCTCTTTCTCCATAAATGCTACTGACAATGCCTCCACGTAATATGCTACTTGAAAAAAAATGCCTAGGTACCTCAATGTTGCTGCTACAGGGATTTTTCACAAAGAGTGGGGACATCTTCATCCTCTCCATTACAGCTCCGTTGTTCTATTAGGAAGAATCACATTTGGGAAACTTAATTGTAAAATCTCAATATTTTTAACGAGTTCAGGTTGTGCCTACAGTTATTTTAAGATAGGCTTGTTGAAGAAATCCACCACAGATTTAACTTGCAGACAACTGGCACAGTTTGCAGAAAAAAAGCTCTGAAGCATGGGCAGAATTGAACAGGGCCAACTGCTCATCCATCTTCACGCAAACATTGATAACAGCTATAACAACAACAGAAGAAACAAAAATACTAAAAGCAGATTAACCAACAATCTAGCTGAATGAGCACATATAAACTGGGATAAATGATTAAACTGGGCTTGAGCAAAAAGTTAAACCAAATTCATTAAAAAAATCTGTACATTTATGAAAGAAATGAGTCTAAATTTGGTAAGCTTTAATTCAATTATTAGGAATAATTCTTTTTAAAAACAAAATTACATATATAAATATACACACATACATTTTAATATATATACTGTGTTTCCCTGAAAATAAGACCGTGTCTTATATTTTTTGAACCCAGAAATAAGCGCTTGGCCTTATTTTCGGGGAGGTCTTATTATTTTGGGGCATGTAGAGCAAGATGGGGCTCCTCTGGCCATCTTACCTGATTTCCAGCTCTGAGTTTAAATATTTTCTGGGAGGGCTTATTTTTGGGGGAGGCTTATTTTAGCGCATGCGCTCAAAAGCCCGATATAAGGGGATATCTTATTTTCGGGGAAACAGGGTATATATTTTTGCATTTTAAAAAGTAAATGTTAGGGAGAATTGCATTTAGAACTTGCTGTATAAAAGAATATTGAGAATGTCAAGGGGTGTTGATTTTCAAAGGGGTTGGTGCAGGAGTGAAAAGCTATCGGTTCGAACAAACTGTTATTTCCAACGATCAGCTGTTTAATCATTTTAGTTGCTCTTCTCTGAACTTTTCCCAAAGTCGCGACATCTTTTTTGTAATGTGGTGACCAAAAAAAGCTTTGATTGCCTTCTGCTTGTAACAGATATTACAGTCTTTATTTGTGGGTTTTACATATTGTCTTAAGGTTGGAATAACCTTGTTACATAGCTGAGGAGTACCGTATTTCCAATTCCTACCTCCCACCAGAGGCAAGGGGGCATCCAAGGGAATGCTCTGCAAGGAATAATATTTTCCCATACATTATTTCAGCTGGTCCCTTCATCCTGGCTATCAGTTCTACATCTGCTAGGCACTCCAAATGCAGGCCATTGCATTCTACCTTCCTTGAACTTGCCAAGGACAGAATCCTTTAAACATTCTGTTTGGAGGGAGGTTGAGGTTAAGGCTGGGACTAGGGCCAAAATCAGTATTTGAGTGGCATCCTGGGGATTGCTTTCTAAACGGTAAATGAGGCTGTAAAAGAATAATTTTCTTCATTTACAGATTATTCCCCCCTATGGTAAGAAAAGAAAAGAGTGAAAACTTGGTTAGAAAACACGGAAGGTGTCATGTAAAGTTCTCTAAATGAGGCAGGGCAATTGCACAATAAAAGCCTCATCTGCCAAATATCCAGAAAGAGAGCCAAAGAAAAACTCAGATTTTGAATAAAGCCAATTATTGCTAAAGCATTACAAGTCTCTTTTCCAAAGGAAGCAAAGCCTAAGTATCCCACCTCCTGTTTATTTTTATAGTTGGAGTGAAGGTTTTGAAAAGCCATTATCTGGACTCTGTCCTAGAATAAGATTCAATATTTTTCCCCCTTGTTTGAAATGGAGAAGGCTCTGTTAAATTAACAAACATCTGGCATTGTTAGTCAGGACCTGCAAAATATCTACAAGGAAAAAAAAAACTTCCAGCATTTCAATAAAATGAACAGCTGGTCTCAGCTCTCCACCACCCTCCGTCCTGTTTTTAACTAGAATTGACGGGATAAATTCGGAACTTAAATGAGGATGGGAAAACGTTTCAAGTTATAGTTGCAAGAAATTTCTCAGCGTCAACTCATTGGCACTGTCAAAAAAACAGTAGAGAGCAGTGTGGAGCCATGGTTGAAACAGAAGGACCAACAGAAGTCTTAAGTGTGCGAAAGAAGGGAAGGGAAAAAGCAACTTCTGTGGTTGATGAATTGGTATCTCCTATTATGCCCAAATCTGTCTCCCTTGGTCCGCTGTGGTTCAATCTTTGCCAGCATGGCAATCTGTAATGAAGTTTTTCACTGTCCTCACCTTTCTTTCCTCTTAGACAGACTTTTGCTTGAAGGCAATCTTTTGTTTTTTGAAGTCTACCTGGGAATGTAGCTTTAGATGCTCACACAGGCACCCTGAAGGATGCTGTCATTGCTGTGTGAGAAACAGGGCCCAGAGTGTTGCTGGCTAGATCCGTTGTCTCCTCAGCCTCTCTAAAGAGTGCCTCCTTTTTGTTGTTGTTTCGGTTGTTTTTAATTGGGTGTGTTTTCTTGTTCTCCCTTCTGTTTTGTTTTTAGAATTCTGTCACACTGTTAATCTCAGTTTGGTTGCACTTGAATATAATTAAAGTCAAGAATGAGCACCATTAAAACAAAACACTGTTGTGTGAGGGAACGCATCTGTTGGAGCAGCATTGCTTGTCACTAAATGTGTACTTGCTTTTGTTCTAATTAAAAAGAAAGGAAGAAGTGAGCCAGAAAAATGTCCGTAAATGACACAATCTGGTCCCGTCTGTGTTTCATCATGTTGTAAGGCGATACTGCCCTTCCTTGCTCTCCAAACAAACTCATTAGCTTTGGCTAATTTATTAGCTGTGAAATAATGCAAACTTTCAAACGGGGTCCCACTGATTTTGTAATGTCACATATATCTACCAATTAGGCCAGATCTTTGATACGCGGAAGAGATCAGGAATCTTCAGGATATTTATTTCTGAGCTGAATGGCACAATCAGCTGTACAACATGATACAATGGGCATTATTTCTTCAAACTGAAAAGGAGGCCATTGCGAGTCTGAATATTTTTTCATCAACTAACTCCAGGTAAGCAATTAGTGCAAAAGGAAGAAAACTTTCCCCCAACATTTTCCCTCCCATGATATTTCAATTTCTTCCATTCACCATATTCTTCTGTACCGGGAGCAAATGTTCCCATCTGTTAAAAAGGACAACCCAACAAAAGCTATATTGAAAGGTTCTGCGGATAATGTAATTGAATTCCACAAGTAATATATTGCCATGTCCTTAGAATCCTATTTTCTGAAAACATCACATGTTTGATATTTCAATATTCTTGTGAGTTTTAGAAAGCTAGTATCTGCTTCCATATATTCCTTCCTTTGTTATATTCCTTTTCTGCTGCTAACTTTCCACAGGAAATTATATGTTGCTTCTATTTTAGCTTCAAACACTTGATCAGCCTGATTCTACATAATTGACAACCAATCCATGAAAAACAGCAGAAACAGAACTCCCCCCCCTCCCCAGTGTTATCATTCTTTCCCAATTGCTCATGGGGTGAGGGGAAACAACAGCGTCAAATGACAGAGACCACCAGGCAATCAAAACTCTCTCTCCCTCCCCTTTTAGCATGCATCACACACATTTTAAAAAGGGCAAGGTTTTGCTTGCCCCTGTAGTACCCCCTCTTCTGATGATGTTGACCCCCCCCCAATTCCTTGAATATCCCCACCAACATTTCTGAAGGGTGGAGGAGCAGAAGAGTCAATGGTGGGCATGTCTGATGGCTTTCAGGATGATTCACATCTCAGCCTTAGTTGGTGGAGCGTGGTCTGGATTCCCAGAAAGGAGGGAGGGCATTCCAGAGGAGCAAGAGACCAACTCAATTTAGACAGTTTGTGTGAAAGAAAGAGGCTGAAGACAGCGCCTTCCTAATAGTTCCCAAAGTATATATTTATGGTGTAAGTTCAGGGGTGAAATCCAGCAGGTTCTGACAGGTTTTGGAGAACCGGTAGCAGAAATTTTGAGCAGTTCGGAGAACCGGTAGCGGAAATTTTGAATAGTTCAGAGAACTGGCAGATACCACCTCTGGTTGGCCCCCAATGGGGAGGGAATGGGGATTTTACAGTATCCTTCCCCTGGAGTGGGGTAGGAATGGAGATTTTGTAGTATCCTTCCCCTGGAGTGGGGTGGGAATAGAGATTTTGCAGTATCCTTCCCCTGCCACACTTAACACCATGCCCACCAAGACACACCACGCCCACCAAGACACACCACGCCCACCAAGACACACCACGCCCACAGAACCAGTAGTAAAAAAACTTGGATTTCACCACGGTGTAAGTTGTCTGCTTTAATTTGGCAAGATTTCTGTCTATAGGTGAGGAACAATAAAGGAAACTGCTTAGAGAAGATTCTCAAGTGTCTTTCTTATTTTTATAGCCTGACAATTTGCCACCTTACAGCCACCTCTGTAAAGCCAGCACTAGTTCCTTCTTTCCCCTGAGATCTGAGAATGAAAAACAAAACAAAACATCTTTTAAGACAAAGTCACTTCATTACTGGAAAAGGGTGACAATCTCTATCAGAAAGGTGAAACTCATTTGATGATATGTAAACATTTTTTTCCCAATCAGCCCAGTCCATATAGGTTTGATTTTGGCTTACATCTTCTCTTTTACCCTATAGGAAGTGCCTCAGCCTTTGATGAAAGAGTCCTGTCCCCATTCATTTCCTATCTTTCTGAATTGCTTTCCCATTTCCTATCATCTGCACATAATCCTATTTTCTCCATTATTGTCTTAATACCAAGTATAGCACAAGATAATGGATAGGCACTGTAATAACAGTGTGGCCTGTAGGAGACCCTCCAGGGAAATATCTTTGATGCTGGTGGAATATTAATGTATTGCAGGTCCCTGATCTTCCTCTTTCACTTCATCTCCTGTTTTCTAAACTGCATAATGATTTTCATATACATGACAAAAGCAGCGAAGCGGGGATGGGTGGGTGGGAGAAGAGTTCACGAGGGGTCCTTGGTGCTCTCTGAGCTTGGCTGTTTTCTTGCAGATGTTTCATTACCCAAACCAAGTAACATCATCAGTGCTGGGCTTTAGCACTGATAGCACTAACACTGAAGATGTTACCTAGTTTGGTTAGTGAAACGTCTGCACGAAAACAACGAAACTCAGAGAGCACCAAGGGAACCCTCTTTTCAACCCTGAGCGAGGGGTGAAATGCTCCCGGTTTCAACCGGCTTGGGCAAGTAGGTAGCGATGATGGCCGGTGGTTCGGAGAACCGGTAGCAATGGCAGCTGGAGGCTCCGCCCACCGACCCAACCTCCCCATTCCCCAGACTCTCCTTCTTGAATGAGCCGCTCTGGTCCACGTGCCGGCTGCGCAAGCGCACACCATTTATTTAATTCAGCGGCAGGTTGGGTGTGCACTTGCGCAGCCGGCGCGTGGACCAAAGTGGCTCATTCAAGAAGGAGAGTGAGCGACTCCGGTACCTTTCGGGCATTTGCCTTCCCTGACAGCCAGCTGCGGGAGAAAGGTGAGCAGTAGGAGTTCGGGTAATGGGGCGGGTGGGCGGAGCCGTGGGAGAAAGAAATTTAAAAAGTTTTCCTACCGGGTTATGTGGGTGTGGCTTGTTGGAAAGGGGTCTTGGGACTGAGTGGGCATGGCTGTGAGTGTCATCGAGTTGGCCATGCCCATTCAATCACAGGACACCCCCCACCAAGCCACGCCCACAGAACTGGTAGGGAAAAATTTTAGATTTCACCCCTGCCCTGAGTTACAAATATTTTCCTTTCTTGGAAAAGTTCATGGATGAGCCACAGAACCTTTGCTATGCAGTCGTTTCACTTACTTTCTGACCATCATCAACTTTATGTGGATAATTTCCAATTTTCTCTGGACAGAAGTAAAGATGAGGCCTATAACCTTTATACCGTGTTCCTTTAATCCAAATGGCCAACCAGACCCAGCATGGAAAGGAATTAAAATGTAATTCTTCAATAATGCAACTGTTGAGAGAACAACTTCTGGTAGATTAAAAACAAAGTACTTGATATCACTTAGCTGTTGGATATTTACGTCTGTAGATGTATGCATTTGTTTGTGTATTTTGTGGTCCTGAGATGCTTAATTGTCAACAGCACATAAATGGGACAAAAAAAAAATCAGAGCGGTGGACACCATGCAGAGTACATTGTAATTACAATCTAGTACATATATTCTCATTGTTAGAATAAAAATGGAAATTATACAGTAAAAGCAGCCTTTACTGTTCAATAGAATAGCACTGGGTATTAGTGCTATTTCACTAAATTCCATTTCCTGTCTCTTTTTTCTTAAAAAAAAAAAGAAGGAAGGGGGGAATTCCAAATTTACTTCCTGCAAATTTGTCCTTTAGGCAATACAATCTTTCTTTCATTAGAGTTTCCTCTTCCACAGAATGTCCTTTGCTGATTATTCGCCCCTGTCACTTATGCACCTAAAAAGAACACATGGAAGGGTTATATATCTCTGATAGCCTCCTGTTTGCCTAAAGTAGTACTGAATTGAAATAGTACATTTATAACTTTGGGACCCTTCTTTCTTTTGCAGGATGAAGCCTGTTGAATGTTTCAGAGAAAGATCACAAATTTCTATTGCCAAGATCACACCCGTCCACTAATATCCAGCCCACATATTGTTCCACTGGTTCAGCTACAATACCTGATGGGGCATGGATTGAAGATCTCCATCCCTTTTTCTGAAGAATGAGAAATGAGTACACTCACTTAATCTTCCAATAGAAAGAGAGAACTTCTTTCTATTAGTATAGTATATGCTGTCTGGAATCACAGGCATTAACTACTCCTGGGTCAATGTTTGAATGCAGATGTTTTCTTTTCTTGGAGTCAGATTTGACTCTGGCTGATTCCATGGAGAAGACCATGTGGTGTTCTAGCCCACATTTGTGGAAATGCTTTGACATTGTTTTTTTCCTAGACTGATAAAGGGTGACTCAACCCAAAGTCACCCAGCTGGCTTCTATGTCTAGAGTGAGGATATATTTCCCCATTTTTCTTAGTCCAGGACCTTAAACACTGGACCAAACTAGCTCTGACTGTAGATATATATATATTCCTATGTAAGCTATCCTCTTTCCTTTGCATTTTATATTTGTCCTTTTCATGGGGTGCATTTGGCAGGTATTAGGAAGAGATGAATGCAGGTCTTCAGCAAGAAACAGTAGGGGTGTGATTGAGTTGGGGCTTAAATCTTTTTCTCCATCTTAGCTAACAGTGATTTGGGCGAGGTGTGAGAAGACAACAGCATACAAAAACTGCAGCTCTTGACCACCAAGAGTTCCACAGGTAGATGACTGACTGGATATATTATCTGGAATATCACTGCTGTCTTGGTCTGCAGGACGCGAATAACAAAAACAAGAATTGAGACTTTCTGGGTGTAGCTAAATTGAGATGATCTCGAGGGAAATAGGCAGGACTGTTATACTGAATAAGCAAAGAGGACTGAAATGTACCCTAAATCCTTGGAAGGAAGATAGCATTTGAAAGAGACTCAGGCAGACTCCTCTTGGAGTAGCATTAAAGTGGAAAATTAGCAGTAGTTCTGGCTCTGTTGAATTGAAAGCATTCATCTCTTCATATTGTTACTAATAGGTCCTTCATATTGAGACAACTATTATTATTATTAACTTATGGCATAGTTATGCTAGCCAAGAGACCACAAAGATATTGCAGAGTAATAGTTGCTAAGGTACCAACGCTGTTATAGGACATGCTTGTGTTCTTCCCAAGGGGCACCACAGGAGGATGAGCTGGCTTTGCACTGGAGAGAAAGTTGAGAGGCTTTTCCTATAGTGTCACCCAAGGCCCCCTCCCTTCCCAGAGCTGCCTCAAAAATGGGCACCACAACTGAAAAGGTTCAGAGCCATCAGGAATCTGACTGCCTACACAGAGCACAAACTCACCTCCCCACCAAAATGGGTACTTATCTATCTACTTCATGGGTATCAAATTCGCCCTGTCACGTTACCATCATGTGATGTTTCATGATGTTTTCCCCATTCGCGGAGCAGGATGGGTATCGCCTGTGTGTGACACATCCGGCCTACGGGCTATCAGTTTGACACCCCTGATCTACTCGCATAGAGCATGTTTTTGAATTGTTAGGTGGAGAGAAGCTGAGGTGAGTGACAGTAGCTCACTCTGCCATGCAGTGCTTGGACTCCAATTGCCAAAGTTGAGATTATCTCCAGCATCATTAAGCCACTGAGCCACCGCGCCTCTATACTGAGACAACTCTGTGAGCTATATGCTGTTCTTATGTGAGTCATACAGGACTTTTGTAGGTATTTCCACTATATAATATAAACAAAGCACTCTAAACACATGCAAATGTGAATCATTATTTGCAATGTTGGGTACTTTATTGCTTAGGTACAAATGTGGATGAAGGTTTCCATCCACATTTTGTTCATGCATGTAGCATGTAACAGCGCAACACAATTGGGAAAAATCTTGGCATGTTACACAAACAGACAATGAAATGGTTAGTACAGTTCTATCACTTGATGTTCTGTCCCCCTTCCTCACACAGGCAAACACCAATGTAATAGGACAGGCTCGGGAGTCAGGGTCACAACACTTAACCATAGCTGTTATATTGCCTAGATCAGTGTTTCTCAACCTCAAAATTTTAAGATGTGGGGATTTCAACTCCTGGAATTCCCCAGCCAGAAAAGACCCCCCCCCCTTTTTATTTTTAACTAGGTATCAAAGCTTGTAACTGTAATTCAGAGAATCAGTACAACTGAATGGGAGCTGGAAATGCATGAAAGAATAATAGTAGTGAGCAGGAAAAAAAACACCGTAGGATGGTACTAAATTAAGAAGCTGGACAAGGAAGGAAAAGCAAAATTTTGCTTTGTGTGGTTTTGTTTGGAATCTTGACAGCTGGTGAAAAATCTAGAGGCCAAAATATATGCAAAAGCTTTATTAATGGGGATCACCATTCATCCTTCTTAATATGGAAGGCTGCTTAATAATCTCACCATCAACCTAGGCTCCTAACAATACGCCCTTGCGTATTAGCATGAATTATGTGTTCACAGGATGGTGGTAGCAATATCATGCTGTGGTTGGTCTAGTGCTGCTGCCTGAACTACACTACACCCGGTCTATTAAAAACAACCCTGCTATTGACGATCAATCATTACAGATAATATCTGCAGAGAGATTATTTCAAATGAAAACAACTGGCATGTTCTCTCTCTCTCTCTCTCTCTCCCTCCCTCCTTTTAGTACTGATGCAAGCAGCAGCGAGGAAAGGAAACAAAACGAAAGGCGTCCAGCTTAAATAGCAATAAAAAGAATGCTGAGTATAAATGGAAATGTCAGCCTTGCAGAATAGCAGAGGCCAGGGAGAATTAAGAGAAAGAACCAGGAGAGTAAAACCACCATCAGAGAGGAGAAACAATTCTGTCCTTGAACAGAACTGGCACCATCTCCCTCCCTTCAGGGTCTGGTGGACTTCAGCATCCGGGGCCCCAGAGTAGCTGAGAATATCGGCTAGAAAGCAAGAGGGTAAAAAGCCGATGATGAATAAAAAAAGGAAAAGAGAGAGGAGAGAGGAGAGAAAGGATAGGGAAGGGAAGGGAAGGGAAGGGAAGGGAAGGGAAGGGAAGGGAAGGGAAGGGAAGGGAAGGGAAGGGAAGGGAAGGGAAGGGAAGGAAAGGAAAAGAAAAGAAAAGAAAAGAAAAGAAAAGAAAAGAAAAGAAAAGAAAAGAAAAGAAAAGAAAAGAAGAAAAGGAAAGGAAAGGAAAAACCCATCCCAAAGGAAGGAAAAGGTGGAAGCAGGAAAGGAACAGAGACAGACTGTCCGTGTTCTCCTCTGACATTTGGTAAAACGTAACATCATTTCCAAAGAATGAATTTGATTCTTGGTCCTTATAATCCTGTTATTTCGGCTGTTTGGAAAGTGTGGCACTGGGGAACAGGCCTGTGATTGAATTATAATGCCTCTGCATTTTAAACCAGGCTAGGCAAAGAGGCATAATTGAATATGCAGCTAGAAGACATCACAATCAACTGAAGCTTCGTTTGAAAGCCCAGAAGGGTTCGGTTGCCTGGCTGTGTGGCTGTCTCAGTCAAGCTGCTTTCCTGCCACATGGCTAGGCCTGCTGC
Source organism: Arizona elegans (assembly GCA_022577455.1). Lineage (NCBI taxonomy): Eukaryota > Metazoa > Chordata > Lepidosauria > Squamata > Colubridae > Arizona > Arizona elegans. The sequence goes on from JAKOOJ010000002.1 coordinate 121,072,152, forward strand.
TGACACAGTTAGTGTCAGGAGTCCAGAGCGAGGCGAAACCTTACAAGTAAGGTGATTTAGGGACAACAGGGAGCAAGACCTGTTATTAGAGAAAAGGAGAACGATGTTTTAACGTCTCTGAGGCCAGTACGGGTTGGGTTATTTATAATATTGGTTATTGGATAAAAGTCTTCTCTGGTTTCATGACCCAATGGTATAAAACGTATTTTTGCCTACCGGTAGAAAAAGATGAGCTCTTAATGTAAAAATTGAAAAACAACTCATCAGTAACAAATGCAATCACTCCCTCTGTTTGTTTGTTTGTTTTTTTTTTTTTTTGTTTTTTGCAGCTAAAAAGAGTTTTAAAAATCTGCCTTAAAATACAACAGATGGAGACAACTGTATGTTGGAAGAGAATTACACAAAACAGGTGCTACTGAGAAGGTGCTATCTTAGATGCTTGCCAATGTTTCAAATTTTGATGACAGGGTTCTTGTGATGATCTCAGCATACCTTCAACTCCTTGGTGCTTATTCCACTCTACTATTCGCTCAAGAATGTTTGGAACAGTAGCATTGATGGCCCTTATCCTCCCATTCCAAACAGCTAACCCATCAGGAGCCCTCCTAAAATCAGAAAACTATTTGGATTTCTCCATAGTTACTTGGGTCTATTCTTAATCTTTTAAAACTATCTTGAGAACCAGTGTAATATATTGGCTAAGATGATGGACGAAGAGACCCAGTTCAAGTCTATCCCCAGCCATGAAAATTCACTGTGTGGTTTTGGATCAATCACACTCCCTCTCAGTCCAGCTTATCTCACAGAACTGTTATTCTGGGAATAAACCAGAGATCTCCTTGTAAGCTGACTTGAGCTCTGGGAAAAACGATGGAATAGAAATCTAACCATAAATCAGTTTCTCCAACTTTTAATATTTAGAGAACCTTTCTTGATATTTCAGTCATAAAAATATGAGGCTAGATAAATAATTGCAGTAACAGGTGTGATAATATATGAAGGCATATATAGTGTGGGATAATGAAGATCACCTATGAATGCAACATGTGGGATGGAATGATCTGTGCAGTGAAGTCTTACACGTGTTGGCTGACCACAATATCTTTGTTCTTTTTGGGGGTGGAGGAACCAGTCTTCTGTCCTGTCAGAGTTTTTTGCAGCACACACAAGCAGACTATTAAGCATGATTCAAAACTTCTTTATATACATAATAACACATTATTATGTGTACTAACAACCTACAATACCCTTGTAGGTTTTTCCATATTGTAAAGAAGAGAAATACCAAGTACAAACACAGCACAAAATAGAGAAGGCAAAATGGAGGAGGAGAGAAGCTAGCGCCCTCAAGCTTATATACAGAACAATTAAACCATGCCCAACCTCCAAACTGTCTCTTATGGCCCCATACAACAAATACTATGTTTCAGTTACCAAGCAGTCCCCATTGGCTGACCCAGTTGCCATGCCCTATTCCAGTTCATGAATATACTAACATGTCCTAGTGTAAAGTGTGGTTTTTGTCAATAACATGAAGCATTGACAAATCACATGCTAGATTTCGAATATAGTAATGTATATAAACTTTCTCCAACCTAGTGCCCTGCAGATGTGTTTAGACAGCATTATTTGAGCAGACTGAGAGATTAGGGATAACCTAGTCCAGAGGTGGGCAACTTTTACAACCTGTGGACTTCAACTCCCAGAATTCCTGAGACAGCCAAGGTGTCTCAGGAATTCTGGGAGTTGAAGTCCACAGGTTGTAAAAGGGCCATAGTTGCCCACCCCTGACATAGTCCAGTGATGGCTAACGTTTTTGCCATCAAATGCCAGGAGAGGAGGGAGGGGAGGTTCATGCATGTGCCCACACCCATAATTCTATGCACCCTGCCCTGCGCATGTGCGCGTAACTCCCCTCCCCACCTGCTCCTGGCACGTGATGGCCTGGTAGGCCCATTTTTCTTTCTTACCTGGCTCCAGATCCTCTCTATGCATCTGCGGAGGGTGAAAACAGCCTTTTCCACTCCTTTGGAGGCCCTCTGGAGGCCCAAAGAGGCCCATTTCCCAACCCCCGGTGGGACAGGAAGTGATGTTTTTTGCTGTCCCAAGCCTACAGAAACTCTTAGAGTTTCTTCCTGCATTTTTCTAAGAAAAGGAACTGGATCTATGGACCATGTGAGCATCTGAGTCAGCAGCAGTTACTTTCTTTTAACTCTCTCTCTCTTTTTCTCTCTCCTAATTACTCTAAGTACATTTATTACACTTACTGGAATTGACATTTTATATTATCATTTCATATATTATGTTGGGTGCTCAGCAAAAAGAACTCTGAAAAGACTTCCCTTCAGCCTTAGGAAATCAACTTTTCTGACTAAATTGGTAACAAGGCATATCCAACAAATAGCTTTAAATCATTATTAAATAATTATTAAATAGAGTGCAATTCTCAGTTGGCTTTTTAATTGCCTGATGTACTATGCTGTTTATTTAGGCAAACTCAACCTGCTTTTGTTTAGCCTTGCTTTGCATTACATGGGAAGCCAACAGCCCTGACTGGCCATAAAATGTAATGAAATTATACAATTAGTACAGGCTGTCTGCCTGCTGAAAGAGCATTTGATGAATTGATTTCTTGGAGACTTCAAACAGAAAGATCTCTAAAACCATTCAGTTCATAAGAGCAAGTCTTTAGGCAGAGACAAGCTTGTTAAACACAGAATATGGATTTGTCCAGGCTCACTAGCTGTGGCGATGCTTTATATGGTTTTGATTATAGTGGGGGTAGTTAAAGCATGATTCACAAACACACAAGCACTTGAAAATATATAGAGAGAACAAGCAACACCCTCCCTCATTCTCTCGCCTCCTTTTTCTAGCCTTCATGCAGAAGAGGAGTTATATTCATGAATAGTCCAAGACTTTAAGAAAGTGCATCTCAGATTGCATGGAGACTGCTCTCTCTCTCCCTCTCTCCCCCTCCCTCCCTCCCTCCCTCTCTCTCCCCCACTCCCACTCTCACTCTTACTCTCACTTCCCCTCCCCCAAGTGAAAAGAAATACAGGAAAAATGGAAAAAGAAAGGGTTCAGGAAAGAAAGTGCAAGAAAGAAAGGGTGGGAGAGAGAAATAAATATAAGGTATATGGTACAGATATAAGTAAAAAAAATACACTAAAATCTTACTCAAAGATTAATATCTGTGTTATTTCCATAATCCCATATAATTGTAATAATCAAATCCCCAAATCAAGTTTTCATTCCTTTCAGTTTCTCACAAAAGTCCAAAATTGGTTTCCAAGTTGGGGGGGGGGGGGACATTTTGTCAATGTGGTTTCTTTCATCAAGGCTGTCAATTTCATCATTTCTGCCAATTTCATCAGCTTCACCATCTGTTCTTCCATTGTAGGTATTTGTAAATCCTGCCACAGCATTGTGCAAACCATGTTAGGGAAGCTGAACAGACTGTTTCAATGCCTGGGCCGCATAGCTGCATCCTGGAAGTAGCTGCCATTTTGGAGAAGCCACGATTCCTTGTGGCAACTCAGAAAATGGTATCACCCTATAGGGATGCAGCCAGAAGGTACAGAGATGTTGGGGAATAGAATGGCCTGCCCTACTTCCCCAACGTGAGATTCATATCTTCAAAAGATAAATGCATGATGAGTTGTGTGGGGTACGGAGTTGAGGGTGGACCTGGCAGGGTGGGAAGCAGGCTCAATGCTTAACCCAAAGGTGCTTTTTTCAGGAGGCAACTGGACTTTCTTGTTTTCTTTGAAGATGTCTCGCTTCTTGAAGAAGCTTCTTGCATGAGAAGCGAAACATCTTCAAAGAAAACAAGAAAATCCAGCTGACTCTTGAAAAAAGCACCTTTGGGACAACCATAACCTGGATGACTGAGAATCTCCATAGACATTTATGCTTAATGCTTAAATGGTACATCAGTCATCAATATTGAATATTGTCTGAATATTGAATATTGTCTAAAATGAAAATAACAAAATATGAAAATAACATTTGAGGTACAAAAAAAATTCCATTTTAATCACAGAAATTCTTCCCAACAATGACAAATGTATTTTCTCCATCTCTCATACAGAGAGATATTAAATTATGGAACTTTGTTCCAGTTCATAATTTAACATAGTTATTTGAAACAACATATAATTCCTATCAATGAAATTAACCCTCAAATATTTAACCATTTTTCTCAATTTTAAAACCAGATTTCTTCATCAAAACATCTTGATCTTGTGCAGTCATATTTTTAACCAACATCTTTGTTTTCTGGTTATTAATCTTAAACCTAACATGCTAAAATAATATTTTTTCATCAAAAGTTCAATCCCTTCCAGGGGGTTCCTGCAAAATCAAAACCAAATCATCAGCAAATGATCTTAATTTAAAGCTTCTATTTTTAATTTTTAGGCCCATTATCTTCTCATCTTGTCTAATGTCTCTTTTCAAAACTTCAAGGACCAAAATAAACAACAGGAGACAAAGAATAAACTTGTCCCCCCCTGGATATTACATGGTTTAGTCAAATTACCATTAACTATGATTTGAACCTTTTATGATGCATTTATCGGCTTGATTCTATTGAAGAAAACTCTCTCAAAAGTCCATATCTTTCAGCACAAAGAAGGGCCAGTTCAAATAGTGAGAACCTTTCTTGGCATCTAAAAAACATAATGTGAACTAAACAGAGATGAATAAATCCAAAGTGATTAAAAAATGAGAAGCTTGGTTCAAGTGTCCATAAAATTGGTTGTGAATTTGATAAGATTTCCTGCCCACCCCCCTTCTGCTCAGTTTACAGGCCAACCAAGGAAACCCACAAGGTTCAAGTGGGCTAATTTTGGTTTCCTCTTTCAATCTGGAGGAAGAAGACACCCCCCACCCCATGTAGGGAGCAAAAGAAGCTTGTTGTTGTCTCTGAAAGTATGGCGGTATCTAAGCCACCATTTTCCTCACAAGAAGTCCAATTGTTCATTCTTTCATGGAAACCAATGGGAGTAGAACAGCTCCTCTTCTAGACTCCTAGTTGAATACCTGGTGGTAAGGGGAATCAGAAAGCAATAACAGCATATATTTTATCTTTGCTACCTAGTTCATATCTTCACACATTTATATGGGTGACTGAACTGCATTTAACACTTGTATTTTAAAACACTGGATAATCTGGGGATGACCAGTGTCTTCATTACTTGAACGATTGCCTCAACATGACAATTGAGGTGTGGTCAGTATGCTATATCATGTTAAGTCTGAATTAAAACTGCTATCATCTTTTGTTTTGTTTTATTTTGTGCTGCTGATGAAATACAGGCAGGCAGGGAAACATAGACCTTACTTTGTCTTCCAACAAAGAGAAACTATAGTGATTGCTTGATAGATGGTAATTGGCCTGAAAATGAAAAATAAATAAATAAATAAACCTTTTCACAACCTAAATCTTACACAGACTCAGTCGTATAGATTTTTTTTCTCATTTAGAGATTTAGAGTGGAGAAAAATATTTTTTGAGGAATGAGGGACAATCTCAAACTCCTTATCACTAACATGCTAGATATATACTCATGTTGTGCCACATATCTGACACTCAGTGATATGTTTTATAAAAGATTCCTTGCTCTTCCTGCCCTACCGCGAAAACCATCATAATGAAGATTAGGTTAATCCAGGTTGGATATTCACATTAGCTCTTAGAGGTGAAGGAATAAAAATTAATCCATCTTCATTTTTAGACAAATAATTTTAGATTAGAAGAGAGCCCAGCTTGAAGGCTAAATCCACATTTTTTAGGTTGTTATAATCAATCCCACTAAAATGTGTTCATTAGGAGAAAATTCACAATAATTTATATCACAAATTTATATCACAAATAATTTATATCACAAATTAGGGATCCATTTTATGTGGAAACATAACTTGCAAAAAGTGGGCAAGACTTGTGGGAAAAGAATTTCATGAAGTCTATATGCAGTCTATATACCTATAAGAGAAGTAATACAGTATTACAGAAATACAGATGGCATCATACAGGTGTTTTAAGATACAAGCATTAAGTGCGCTTCAGTAACCCATTTGAATGTGTGACATGGTTGCCGAATTGGGTCAGAAACATTTGTTTTGATGAAAATGAAAACTCTAGGAAAAATGAAATTGACAGAATAATCATTCATTACACTGGTCTTATTGGCACCCAAAGAATAAACTATAATCAAAACAACAAAATGGTTGATTAAGTTGGAACGAAGGGTCAGGACAATATCCTGAAATTATGATTATATGCTACATTCCCACTCGGTCTTCCTATCCCCAGACACATTTTGCTTATAATCTTGTACTGAACTTGTGTGGAAAATCCATCCTTTTAACACTGGCAACGCAGGTACAAAAGGTTAATGTGTGTTAAGAGATAATCGATCTACATTAAGTGATATTGAGCCTGCACCCCTATTGAACGGGAGACATGATAGAAGTGCAAGTTAACTTGAGAAAGAAAGATGAACCGCTCTCAAAGTTTCTAGATTCTCCTGCTGTGAGATTCTATGGATGTACCTCAGTTTTTAGCGATATTGCAGTGATAAGAGAGACAGAGAACTGTGATATGGAATTGATATCTAATCTATAAGGCGCAACCAGGATTCTATTGGCTACATGTTGGAATAGAAGCAAAGTTGAGGAAGAGTGGTCAAATATTTAAGAGAGGAACTGCTGCTACATACACTATAGAGAGTTTTTTTTTTAAAAAAAAATCACTTTTGCGTGCAGAAACACACACACACACACACTTTTCTTTTTTTGGAATGCATGTAGCAAGACACACATTCTCATTGATACAAATCAGCATCTTTGTGGTAAGACCATGATTCTAGAAGGTCCCCAGTGAAAACGCACCAGAGAAATCCTTCGAAAGCCGAAAATTCTTTTATTTTAGAAAGCATTTAAAAGTACAATATCTATATTTATTGCACTAATTTTAACGTATAACAATTTATCTTTGTTACGTTTTCATTTTTTAAAAATGCCCTGCATTGTATTTTATTTCTCCGCCGTTGTTTTCCAAAATTAGCTACATTAAAATAATGCTGAATACGGCTTTAAAACACTGGAGCAAATCTGGAGCTATCCAAATTTGTTATTAAGATTATACATTCTTTGTTACTGCTTTTAGAAATTGCTTGCTCATTATACTTGTATGTTTTATTTATTATATGATATGGTTTTATGCTTATACTGACTGCGGCCCTGGGGACTGTTAGCAGATGAGTGAGATTTACAGTTGGTTGCCATTAAATGGGCGACTGTAATATAAATGGGGGAGGGGGGAGATGGAAAACATGCTGAGAGAACCGAAGGCTGTCAGAGTTCCTGGACATCCACAAGATAAATTGGGATTCAAGAAGTCTGAGCAGAATAAGCCCATGGAACTAGAAAGGAATTGTAATAGAGAAAATCTACCCTGCCTTATTCCAGCTGTAGAAAGTTGAACAGTCCAAAGAGATGATAAACAAAGGTTTAGAGCTCTACTTCCAAATGGGACTGCAGTAGGTTCAGTGATGATATTGAAGTGTGACCAAATACAACAGAGAAAGAGGCAGCTTGATTCTACAGGTGATCCTTGCTTAATGACCAATCATTTACCAACCTTTTGAAGTTATGATGGACCACTTCAGAGCTACTTACAATTCAGCTCTGTGGTTTTGACAACTGCAACCCGATCCCCACAATTATCTAATTATATTTTAAGCACTTGGTAACCGGCTTGCATTTATGGATGTTTGCAAAGTCCCAAGGTCATGTGTCTGTGACTTTTAGTGGTTTTTTGCCAGTTTCCGGCATTTATTTCTGGTTTCCGGCAAAAACAATCCCCTCATCTACTGAAGAAAATGGGTTTGCTGAATGCCTGCCGCATTCACTGTTGCAAGAAAGGTCATAAAATTGCAGTCAGGTGCTGACCCACTTAATGACTTCCATAGCTTATGATCCTAATGCTGGGCTCAGTTACGGTTATAACTCGAGAACTACTGTATTGCAGTCTCGCTTTTCCTTCACACAATATCTAAGGCAGCGTCTGCCATGTCAGAAATGGTATTGGTTTTCTGCCTTGGGTTACAAATATGCAGATTGTGTGATTGTTAGAAGAGATGCCTGGGGTCAGGATGGAATAAAGGCACCAAACCCAGCACACCAGAAGGAGTTGGGAGCCTTCTAACCAGCAACCCTGCACTGATTTTAGAGGTGGAGGGGCAGTTTTGTTTGTTTAGTCAAATCTATTTCATCCAGTTTATAAAGACACCAACTCTAGTCATTTTGGAGGGCTTATAATAAAAGCAGCCCATGAATTTCCTCCAATAAAGCAGCAAGATCAGATAAAAGTAACAAAACCACAAAAGCAGCCAGGCCTAATAATAAACATATAACTAAAACAAATTCTTGGCACCTGGAAAAACCTTGTTTAAAGGAAGACAGGATTGGGGCAATACAAACTTCTGGTAGAATACCACCTCACTCTTTGATGGTGCCATAAGAGAGAAGGCAATGCAATCCCATCCAGAGCAAAGATGGTAAAAATCCCATATACCAGAAGAATGAAGAACCCACAGTCACTCTCTCTTGTTAGGGTCGAGTTTAAGCCTTTCTTCCCCATCCAGATGTTCACAGTCTGAAGACAGATAAGACAAAATCTTGGTAGCATCACTTGGTCTTGGATGCACACTGATAATATTATACCCTGTATTGACAAATAACTTCAGTGATTTCATCTAGAGGTTAAATAAGAGAGATGAGAGGGTCAAGCCCTGAGGCAACCTGTAGATAAAAGGTTGAAGGCTCAGCTTCTCCCTTCTGCCAAAATTGATTGCTCTCCTTTCTCTTGGGCCGCTTACAATCTCAACATCATGCTTTATACTCCTAATCTCCATAGTTTCTAATCTCCACCATGATTGAGGATATCAAAAGCTGTTGAAGGATCAAGAAGAACCACACTCATCCTGACTCCACTAGATATTATTCGGAAGTATGTTCAATGCCTTCTCTGTACTGTGCACCATAACCTCACTCAACTAAATATTCACCATTCCTTCAACCCATTCTCACATATACTATGCACTATGTATCGTTTCCTTCCTCTCAAGAAATTTTAATGAATGAGGAAGGGCATGGATTTAATAAACAGATGGTTATGTTGATAGAACTCAGGATCTTGTCCACTTCCTGGAATTATAGAGTCAAAATCCACTGAGATGACATGACAAGTGAGGCTTCAGTCAATTCACTAGGATTTGCCTACAAAACTGAGGAGATATGAAGCTATCAGATAAGTACTATTGGCCAGAAAGGACAATGCAGTTCACCTGAGGTTTTTTCCCGAATACTAGAATTAAGGAATGAAAACCTTTCCTATAGACTTTGGAAATGTTTCTGATCTAGAAATAGTCAGAAAAGCTACTGGTCAATCTGTTTTATTTTCACTGTGAAATCAGAACTCCTGATGGATGGAAAGCTTGATTGTCTGGAAGTAGCCAAAGTGAAACATTACTTTCATAATTAGAGTATAAGTTTTTCAAAGTCACCTGATCAAATGTGAGATTTTAGTGTTTTACGTATTTTCAGTCTGTTATGGTACCTGGAGTACGCTTGTTTGCTCTTTTAAGTTAAGTGTCAAGAATATGACACAATATTATTTAAAGAATCACATTTGATTTTTCCTAACCCAGTGCTTCTCACCCTTGATAACTTTAAAATGTGTGGGCTTCAATTCCCAGAATTCCCCAGGCACTCAAACAACAGACAACAAAACTTCACTGAGCTTATTATTCTAGGTAAGCAGGTCAAGAATTAACAACAACTATGAATGGTTTTAAAAAGAATAGGAAGAGATTGGACTAGTTTGTATCTACCTCTGTGTAATAGTATAGAAAGTAGTGATGTCATGCAACCATCTGCCCATTCAAAATTATGCCAATAGGACATGTGCTGACATTCAAATAAGAGGATGAAAGATTTGATGATTAAAAATCCAAAATACTGTGTAATATTTGTCATAAAATATACTTCACTGAAACAATCTCTTTTAAAAAAGAGATGAATAGGAGAGATTCCTTACAGAGGACGTATTGGAAACAGACATCCCCCCCCCCACCCCAGGGATTTCATGAAGATTAAGTATATTTTACAAACTCTTTCAATACAAAGTTGCAGTGCAGTATTCCATTGTGACCAAGGCATTTCATTTAAGCAGCGATATTTCTTTCCTCTGCTCAAAATATCTCCTCTTGTGTCTATCACTTTTCGTCCCTTTCAAAATTTCATGCTTCTGCCTTAATTTGCTGCCACCATTTATCAAGAGACACTGTTAAGTCTTCAAGAGTCGCTTGAAATGGGGAGAGCAACATTAGGTGTGAACTAAACGTTCTCATTCGAGAACTTTGGTTTAAAAGTTCAATGCATATGGCTGCAGGGGTGGAGAAAATTTAGGAAATGCTATTTTGTCAGGTGGCTAGAAGGAAAAAAAACCTCTGGAAAGAAATACATTTCTGGTATGACTCAATATTTGTGGTACAAGTAGAATGACATGTACTTCTTGCTTAAAATAAATGTGTACAATTGTAGAAGACTTTCTGATGGCATCAATAGCATTTCCTTGGAAGGAAATCAGACCCACCAGCATTCTTCTTCTTCAGAAAACCCTGGAGTACAGGTGCCTCTGGAAGAGGAGATCATCAATCACTAAAATAATTTTATGGAATGTTGCTTAAAAATAAATAAATTCCATAATTTTTGGAACAATCTGGTAGTTTTGTGATTGTTTTACCACAGCAATATGGTTTTAGTGATTAATGGATACCCAGTTTATTATTTATTTCTTTACTTAGTAGCTTAATTGCTGCCCCATCCCGATAGCTTTCGGTAGCTTATCTAAAAATAGAAATATATTGCAATAAAACCTGGCAGCCCAAAACATTAAAGTAACCTTGGAACTGTGCTAAAGAATCTGAAAACAAAGTCCTTAAGCATAGCCGGTCCCAGAGATGTATCCCAGAAAATAAATAAAAATAAAAGAAATAACAAGTGAATATTAACTGCAACTTCAAATGAAAGGGATCCCAGCTACATCCATAGTATTCTGGTATTTAACTTGCTTAGTTTGTTTTTCAGCATGTAACATTTTAATGCTTGTACCTGTTTTAATGGTATTTGTAAGGCACACAGAGTCACTTGACAGTCCGATGGGTGGCATATACATTAAACATACATATATAGCATTTAAGATGAGGCAGAGGGAGGCAGGAGGCCCACCTCCATACATGATTCTAGCCTATTTAATAGTTGCCAATAGCATTTTCCAATATAACCTTGTAAGTGTGCTAGCAATAGCTTTATTAAAAATAAAAAAGGACATTAGTGCTACAGTGGAACTATAATGTTCTACACAAATGTTCAGTGACATCTTGTAGCCCTGCTTATTTTTCTTTTCTTTAGAGGATGATATTAAATGAATGTAAGGGAAAATGTTATTGCACACTGCATGAATACAATTATTCTGTGACTAAACAATGTGACTTTATAAAATGTGCATAAGTGTTGGTAATAAACATGACAAAATATCGCTGCAGCTTGCTTGATTAAAGCATGCTTCTCTGCCAAGACAATATTTTCATTGTTTCTTTTGTACTCATCCTTCAGCTGTCATGTTGCGAGGCACTCTCACGCTTGTATTTCAGACCACATACAAATCTATTTTCTGGATGCTTCTCCTTCTAGATCAGGAGTGTCCAACCTTGTCAACTTTAAGACTCCTGGACTTCAACTCCCAGAGTTCTGGGAGTTGAAGTCCACAGGTCTTAAAGCCACTAAGGCTGACACCCCTATTCTAGATGATGATTAATCTTGCACCCCATCATTTAACACATTACCAAGGTGGCATTTCAATCTCAAAACATAATACAACAATTAAAGAGATAAGATATATACAAGAGATAAGATATATAGCAATCTTGGTAGGAGGCACTAAAAAACAGATAAGATAAGAAAACAGATCATATTGAACATATAAACCTCAGAAGAGAGTCCTGACCTACTGCCATGAGGACATTAGGTAAATGCCAGATGAGCCTCTTCTTTGAGCAGCAGTTTCAAGTCCAGGAAAACATCCATACTGATACAACTGTGCATCAGTTCTAACCAGGAAGTGATACTCCATTCAGTACTAAAAATGGAAAATCCATGGGACTAGGAGAACCAGAAACTCATAGTCACTAAATCTTATCAACCTATTCCTCCTCATCCAGACACTAACAACCATTAGTCTTTGGTCAGTCTGGGATTCAAAATATACAATAGTTATCATTAGCATTGTTAGAGACAGATAACCATGTATGTGAAACAGAAATGATAGATAGATAGATAGATAGATAGATAGATAGATAGATAGATAGATAGATAGATAGAGATGTTAGATAGATAGATGATATAGATGATAGATAGATAGCTAAATCACGATAGACAGATTGATTGATTGATTGATCGATCGATAGTTAGATAGCTATCAGTACTAAAAATGGAAAATCCAGGAGAACCAGAAACTAGCTAGATGATAGATGATAGAGAGAAAGAGAGATAAATAGATAATAGACAGAGACAGACAGATGATATATACAGAAGAACCAAAACCATTGCAGCATTACCATCCAGAGGTTGGTAATAGCGATTTGAAGGAAAACAGTCTGAGATTAAATCCAAACAAGGCAGAGGTGATATTGTTGTCAGTAGAAAATCTAGATGAGATAAGAGATAAGATAACTTTTATTGACATTTTTTTTACTGTGAGCACACTGGCACACATTAAAAATGACATTCTGTTGCCTGCTGGCTTAAGAGTGGGGATTTGGTTTGCCTGGAATGGCATTGTCTCTCAAAGATCATGATCTCAGGCTGGAGGTACTTGTTGACCTTCTGCTTCTGATTTTCAGGTGATAGCAATAGCAACTAGTTTACAAGCCCACTCCTTTCTAGTACTGATTATGTTACCTAATTGGGTAATAAAATGTCTGCAAGAAAGCAACCAAGTTCAGTGAACACCAAAGAACCTGCAATTCAACTCTGGTCTACAAGTATCCATTTCTATCGATAACACGGTTTGTTTATTAAGGCATCGTATTGGAAAAGGGAGCCCAAGTCTTGCTCCTACCATATTCTTTCCCTACTTCTTTGCCCTGGCAGCAGAAACAAGGCAGTTCTTTCAAACACATCGACCGTTTCGAAAAAGTCAACATGTTTTAATAGAAACGTGACGCATGCTCAGAGGACAGAGTCATCCTAATGGATTTGTACAATGCATCAAACGATTATGGGCCAAAAGCAATGACCTAACGAGGGGCAGTTAGGGATTTGTTGATAGACTTCATTTAAGTCAAAAGCAACTGCACCTTATTGATGCATCTTAAACCAGAAGACTGGTTTATATTTTGCCATTTTTTTTCCCTCTGTTTCACTGAGGCATTAATGGCAAATCTTGATGATAAAACGATAGATAGGCAACTAAGAGGTAAATCAATTTTATGTATTTCATTTCATTTTATTTACTAGATCAGAGTGCATAACATCTATGCATTCCATTCCTTCCATTATCCACTGCTTACTTTATTGGTACTTTTTATAGTACATTTATCATATTGCATTATATGAATACTGTTGGAAGACCTGAAAGCTGAAAGTCAGGTTGGGGACAGATCATACTGCAGGAAGTTTATCTTTCTGGTCACTAAGAATGGATCTTCACTTGGTGGCATATTAACAGTCAGTTGTATTAATATTTTGAGATATTTTACTGAGATATCTTACATATTTAAAAACTATATGTTTGATGTGTCAAAGCTTCTAGCAATCTAACAGAAGCACCTTTCTCTCCCCTGTTTGATGCCTTTCAGGTATGTTAGTTTTCAATTCCCTTAATTCTCAACTACCAGAGCTAACAGACATGGCTTAAATCATGTTCCAGGTAAATCAGTATATACCAATCCCCGGTGTGTGTTAACATTCACCACTGGGAAGCGCATTCCTGACCTTCATTAGTGAATACAGAGTTCTCCATTCCTAATTCTTAACTATGAGAAGCATTGTATTCGGTTCTTACATTTGGTTACCCAGTTCAGTTGTAAGGATAGCTATAGTCAAGGGATATTTACCTTAAATGATGGGTAAATCTAACATGATGCAGTTGTTCTCTTAGGTTATTTTAAGAATTGGAAAGGAGCATCCTAGTGACCAGTTCTGAGATATATAATGAATAAAAGCCAAAGAGGTGATTAAGGAAGGATAAGGGAAAAAAAGAACTAAATTTGCCTTCTAGAGAACCTGCTAGTGTGCTAAAAGTCCCTATTTACAAAACATAGGTAATAGAGTCCACCATGTAGAACAGGAATATCTCATAGGATGACACTCAACTCCTTTTCCCTGACTTCTGCAGAAAAGGAGCATTTTTAACCACAGGCATTTAAACATGCATTATATTTGATTGCATTCTGAAAGGGTACATTTTCCAAATACATGCTATTGCATTTTCAGAGCATGTGGGTTATAAATTGGTTTGACAGTTCGGTATTTAAGATATAGGTTAACTCCTGCTTTTATTTTCATATATTTCATCAAAACAGCAGGAAAATGAGACAGAAAGGCTGGCCTGCCAGCAATTATAGAGGAACAGAGAAAACCTGCCTCGAATTCACGTGACGAATGGCTAGCCTGGAAGTGTGGACTTAAGGGTTGACCAGACATCAATAAAGAGAAACAAATATGATATGAGCTTCAAGACAGATTAGGATACTTGGCTGTACAAATAGGAAATATTAAAATAATGTGTATAGCCTGAATGAGAAACAGCAGGTGTTTTGCTTGTACAAATTATGGAACAAAGCTTAGAGGAAGGGTATGGGGAAAAGGAAGAAAGAAAGGAAAGAAAGAATGAAAGTTGAAAGACCATGTTACATGTCCATCATGAAGAAAGGAAGGAAGGGAGGGAGGGAGGGAGGGAGGAAGGAAGGAAGGAAGGAAGGAAGGATAATCTTGCCCAAAATATTGTAAAAGTGAAAGCAAGAATACTGGTGGCATAATTTTGGCAAATATTAAGGACAGAGTTCTTGGCAGCACTTGGCACTAGTTACAGGAGATGAGAAGAGCTGGTGACATGTTTGATACTCCAAGAACTATATACTATGTATGGAGGTAAAAATGGAAGCTGCTGCTTTTGGCAGAGGACAGCAATGAGTGATTGTATAAAACTATGTAGTGCTGCTATAGGCAGAGACATCTTTGTAATTCTTTATATTCTAAAAATGAAGAAATATGTTTCTCTATAGTCTAGATTTAAACACAGACTGAATTGACTTAATAATGACACTGAGGGAATGTTACGGTATATAGGTCTTTTTTTAAATTAGATTATTTTCTTTCCTTCTGTTATGTTTATTTGAATGTATATACAATTTTTCTTTTTATCATAAAACCACTATTGCATTTTTGCTGTAGTAATATATGTATTTCACTATTCAAATAAAATAATATCAATAAATAACAACATCTTTACACCGCAAGAAATTGTGACTGGCCTTAGTATGACATGTCAGTGGCTTCTGAAAAGAATATTTAATTCTCACCAGAATGATCCCAGTTGAAGAAATTGTGAAGTCTGTGGGGAAAACATTATATTGGATCCTGTCTGAAGAAATATGTCTTCCAAGATATATTGTTGGTGACACAGGACAGGCTGAGAAGGAAGTAGAAGGCAGAAAATGAGCTATGTTAAAGGCAAATTCTTATACCGACAATTAAGGGAGTTGCTTATTAGATATTCAAAGTATCACTAAGAGCTACATTTCAATTGATGTTGAACTTATTGTTGTCAAAATACTTTGATCTTCTTAATAGTGTCTTTTCTTTTGTCCCAACCCAGAATGAATGGCAACCTCTAAGACTTGGTATGTGACCTTGATAGTATATTGGCTTTGATATCTACTGAAATGGACTAGGAAGCAATTTTGAGAGACTCTGAAATATCTTTGGGCTTCTTGTGTGTCTTATTGAGTCAACATTTTGCTACATTTACAGGGGAAAGAAGTCTTGAGATCCTCAGAAAGAAAACGAACTCTCCAATTCCATTGCAGACCTTTTGCAACACACCTGGCAGTTAAAGGCGATGGTCCCTCAAACTTTCCCTTTTTTGGAAGTACAGTACGTTGGGTTCCATAAATTTATTTGCTTCACCTAAAAGCTTCCTCAATCCCTCCTGCCTAAAATTAATCAACATTTGACAGTACACTTGTTACAGTCTGTTCCAGGTTGTAACAACTACAGTTGCCTAAAGTGATGTCTCCACGGTCTTCCTAGATAATATTCGGAAATTCTTCAAAAGTTACCCATCCTCTTTTAATGTTTTCATGGTCTTCCAACATTTTTTATGAAGATGAGAATGGCCCAGGTGTCTACTTCTCATGTAATCTCATTGCTGCAATGTGAATATAATCTGAGGAAATCTTAGGCTTCTTATTGTTGAACAGGACCAATAAAAATATTGGCGGAAGAAGGTGACTAAGAATATAATGTTAGAACAATACTGAGCTAAGAGTCAATATGTGCAGGAGGAAGAGCTCTCTTAAAGTAATTGGAAACAATTACTTTGTTTACTTTGTAAACAAAGTAATTGGAAAGTAATTGGAAACAATTACTTTGTGCAACAATGGTGTATTATTTTTGCTATTAAGATGGCTATTGAGTGGCTGTAGTTAATAGGTCTGGCCATTCCTCATCTTTAAATTAAACTATAACATTTCTCTCCTTCCCAAAAAGTAAAATCTGAGTTTGATTCCAAAGAATTGATATCTGTCCTTTGCTGGAACCTACAAAACATTTCCGACACACACAGACATGGTTTGTGTGTTTGTTTGTTTGCAGAAGCAAACATGGCCATTGCTTTCATTCAGAGTATTTATTGAGAAGATAAAGTGATTGATGTTTTGAGCCTTATTATTAAGCTGCTATTTACAAACCCTGCAACCGTGTTAAGATCTGAAATAGAATTATTATGGACAAAGGCAAGGGTGAGAAATTATATCTTTAGTGAGCCTTTAGTGAAGAAATTGGTCCATACTAAGTTCATTTAACAGTATTTCATATCTTCCAAACTCAAATTGTGTAGCATGCAAAACAATTTATATTTTATCTGTACCATCTAATTAATTAAATGGCCCCAGAGTAGCAGACTCACAAATCTCGTTAATAGCTGAATACTGAAATAAAGGCTGCTCACCCTTACTAGAATAATATTTGCATATCCCCACCTGTGATGGGTAATAAGTACCTGCCACAAATCAGAATTATGAATTTTGTACGCCTAACAAAACCGCAGGGGAAATTATACCTCAGACATTCCATAATAATTGCAGTTAAGCTGTTTAGTGCCATCCACTTATTCTGCCTGAAGTATTTAAAACAGCAACAGTTGTAAATGAATTCAGGCGCATATCCAAAGAAGGCTGTTTTTTTTAAAAAAAAAAAAGTTCCCCCCTGTCTTGCCATATGTATTTATCCTTCTAAAAGGTTCAGCTGCACCCTGTAACACCCACAGTTAGACATCTGATAATAAAATGGAAAAAGAGGACTTGGGATCCTGGTCATTTTTAAAGACTTTAGTTCTGTCTAAAACAATGAAAGGTAGAGAATGCCCCAAACTGTATTTGTTTAAATCAGTCACAAAAAGCTAACAGAAAACTGTATAAACAAACAGAGCTAGTAGCTTGAATTAACAGGGCTTTCTTTTCCAAATCATCTAAATTCTGCAGGGGAGACTTAAGAGTAAAATGTTGCACACAGCTACGTTACATGTAGATTACTTTCTTTCTGTTGTTTTTTTTTTTAAATCATCCAGGGAATTATGGTTGGTAAGGGCAGACAGGCAGAAGTTGCCTCTGGTTTGTTTATTTTCTTGTCAGGAGAAGAAACCATATCTTGGAAAGCAGCCAAAATGAAAAAGCTCTGCGATGTTTGCAGTTTGACTTCCTGACTGAACTATAAAAGAATATACAGACAAAAAATGGGTTCTTATATTCCATATAGCAGAAAGCATGCCAAGGATTCTAAAGCACCCCAATCTACAAAGCTTATTAAGGCAAGCTGTTTTAAATAGATCTGTTGTTGTTAAACATACTTTTGAAAGGTTAGTAGAAAATAAGATGAAAACCTTCAAATAAAGTTTATTTCAAACTTAACACCAAGTAACAAAAATGGGGAAACTTGATACTCATGATAACGAAAGAAGAATTTCTGTATACACTGGCAAAGCTGAAATATACTAACAAGATATATCAGTTTGTACATTAAGAAGTCAATGTGGAAGAAAAAATTGCTTGTTTTCTAGAAATGGGTTGGAGCTAGGAGGATATGTATGTGTGTGTGTCTCTCTCTCTGTGTATATCTATATCTATATCTATATCTATATCTATATCTATATCTATATCTATATCTATATCTATATCTATATCTATATCTATATCTATATCTATATCTAAATCTAAATCTAAATACACACACATAGACACATACACACACATATATACATACACACATATACATATATACATACATGCATACATACATACATACATCTTCTTGCCCAACACTCAAGTTTCAGGTGAAAGAAAAGGAAAAAACCCATCTTTTATTATTCTATAGAATTTTCTCCTACTGAATTCCCCAGGCAGAAATATTGGATCCTAGATCTTTGACTAGGAGCCAGGTGAAAGCATTTGAATTAGCAATAGCAATAGCACTTAGACCTATATATCGCTTTACAGTGCTTTACAGCCATCTCTAAGCAGTTTACAGAGTCAGCATATTGGCCCTAACAATCTGGGTCCTCATTTTACTGACCTTGGAAGAATGGAAGGCTGAGTCAACCTTGAGAAGGTGACAATCAAACTGCTGGCTGTGGGCATAATTAGCCTGCAATAGTGCATTCTAACCACTGCACTACCAGGGCTCTTTTAAACTCAGAAAGGAAATGCATAACAATGCTGAAAATAAATTCAGTCCAAAAGAAAATAATCAGGGATGTCATCGCCTGAATTAAAAAAAAAGAGAGGCATAATTAATTTGTAATAGAAGTAAAAGCTTCAATAGATAATAACCACCCCGCACCCACAAATGCTATTTTCCATTAATGGTGATGCCAATCAGATCTCTCCAAATTTAGATTTCTCTCAAATAAATGATATCTTATCTATTGTATCAACTTGACTGTGATTAAAGCAAGAGATGCAGAAATTCCTATGGAAGTCCTGCATTAATTGAACGAATCACAAAGAATAGAGATTCTCTTAGATACACAGCAGAAAATATTATTTTAAAAGTTTTTCTTGAGACTGTTAAACAGCCTCCATGAACTAAAGAAAAAGATGGGCGCCATGAAATTCTATACACATTTGATTCATAAATAAAATAAAATACCCAAAATAATTGAATATAGCATCTGCTTGATATTCAAACACTAACAGAGACAAATGTTACCATGTAGTGTAACACAAGTCTCGGCTTGTCGTTCGTTCAGAACTGCGACAGGAAATAATCACCAGTAACGCACAGAGAATCAGGGTTTACTTTGGCAATGATAAGCTTGCAGTCAAAAGTAAAGTACAAGTCGGTGTTTTGGTTCAAAGTCAGCGCTGGGTGTAACCACACCACAGCGCTATTTAACAAAAACTCAGCCCCTCAAACATACATCCGGTGATTATCAATCAAGCACCCCGCACTCCCTTAACAGTAACAGCTGCGAGCACCAGAGCAGCGAGGACAGCAGAATCGGAGAGGCCCAGCAACGTCATCAATCATCGCCCTGAATGCTGCTATGCAGGAATGCTGCTATCCAGGAACTGTTTGTGTGTTTGCTGCGGCTGCTTATCTCCGCTCCTTCGTCTCCCATACCCCCCATCGATGGCGAGCCCCGGTAGGACTCAACAGGCGCCCCCCCCTACCAGGAGCTCACCTATAAATAGAAAGCATACAAATGTTAGTCACTGTTACGATCCTGCATTAGGTTTGTCTGGGTATTTCCGATGGAACCGTTGTATCAATCGGGCAGTGTGAACGTCGGGTGCTGCCACCCACAAGGCCTGTGTTATAGGGTATCCTTTCCACCGCACAAGATATTGTAACATCCCCCTACGAACCCTGGAGTCCAATATTCGGTCTATCTCATATTGGTTGGTATGCACGGGACCCGGTGGAATAGTCGAGGTACCTGGCCTTTCTACCGTCACCTACTGAACAGAGGGGGAAGTTTAAGAGCTAAGGTTACGGGATTGATGACTTGTGTTATGGGAAATGGCCTATATATTTAGGTCCTAACTTTCTACTGGGTAGTCGGAGTTTAAGGTATTTCATAGATAAGTATACTTTGTCTCCTATCCGGAATGGTTTCGGATCAGCCCTTTTCTTGTCTGCATATTTTTTGTACTCGTCTGCTGCCTTTTGTAATGCTGTTTTTATACTTGGCCATACATGACTAATTTTATCGGCCCAACCGCATGGCGTGTCACCGGCTGTCATAGGGGGATCTAACTCTGGAATGGCTGAAAACTCTCGGCCGTATATTACTTGAAAAGGGGAGAACCCAGTACTGCGGTGTGGTATGTTGTTATATGCCACTTCGGCGAAAGGCAGGAGTCCTGACCAATTCGTCTGTTGGTAGGAAACGTAGCATCTGATATATCTTTCGACCATGGCATTGGCCCGTTCAGCCGCCCTGTTAGTGCTCGGGTGGAATGCTGAACTTAACCCTTGAGAGGACCCAATTAAATGGACAAATCGTCTCCAAAATGTAGAGGTGAATTGAACACCACGGTCGGATATAATCCTCTTAGGTGCTCCATGGAGATGATAGATATGTTGCAAAAAGAGTTCGGTTAATTGTCGCGCGGATGGTATGCTTTTACATGGCACAAAGTGGGCCTGTTTCGAAAACAGATCTACCACCGTTCAAATTACAGTGTGGCCATGGCTAGGGGGGAGATCGACTATGAAATCCATAGCAATCTCTTCCCAAGGCCTGCTAGGATTCGCGACTGTCTGTAATAATCCTAACAGTCGTCCAGATCAGGGTTTGGCGGTTGCACAGGTTGTGCAACCTTTTACGTATGTTTCTATGTCCTTACGCATTCGTGGCCACCAGAATTGCCTCCTCACAAGGTATAGAGTTTTTAAGTACCCAAAATGGCCTACTGATTTGGCATCATGGCACCTGCATAACACCACGTTCCATAAACGTTCTGGAACATATATTCTATTCTCCCTCCATGCTATTCCATCATTATAGCTAATCATAGAGGGGTTTTGGATTACCCATTGATCCTGTTGTAAAGCTGTTTTAAACTCATTACGTAAGTGACCATCTACTTCCGTAAGTCTTAACAGGGTTTGGGAAGGTGCTATTAGAGGTTCTATCACTTCCTCTTGCTTGCTATTATACTGTGGCATCCGGGACAGCGCATCAGCCAGGAAGTTTTTCCCAGCAGGAACGTACCGCAACCGAAAAGAGAAACGCTGGAAATATTGTGCCCATCTTATCTGTTTGGGAGATAGTCGCCTGGGCGTTTGTAAGGCTTCTAAGTTTTTATGGTCCGTCCATACCTCAAAAGGATGAGACGCCCCCTCCAAGAGATGTCGCCATGTCATCAATGCCCAACGGACCGCAAATGCCTCTTTTTCCCAGATTGCCCATGCCCGCTCTGTCGTGGTTAACTTTTTAGACGTATAGGCACAAGGTTGTAACCCTCCCGACTGTGTTCTTTGTAGGAGTACTGCTCCTACAGCCACGTCGCTAGCATCTGCCTGCCTAGGTCGGTCCCTCGTCGCCCTGCGACCCCCAACAGGTAAGCCCCCTGCCAATTGCGTTGGTTGGGGCTCAGGACCGGCTCCAAGGTCTCCCGACGAGGTACCTTGGTCTTGTTCTGGAGGGGGTTTGTCCATGGATCGTATAGAGGTCCGATCCATCCTCAATTTAGGACTTGTGAGCCGGAATTGGGTCTCCGAAGCGGTCACCCCTGTATCCTGCCAAGAAGAACCTGGAGGCTCCAGCCCTGCAACCCAGGGCTGCCAGGATGGGGCGTCACGAAATCCAGATTCCCCAAAACGCTCACGCAGCATATCCATGGTGCTGGGACCGGATGAGGCAGGATACTCCCAATCCCCTTCATCCTCATCAGTCCATCGTCTTTCCCTCCAGCCCTGGGAAGACGCTCCCAAGCGAGGGGGCGTTGGCATCTGCGGCCTGAGGAGAACAGAGCTGTGCCACCACTCCCCCGTCCGAGCCCATTGTCCTGGAAAACTCTCCTCCTCCGGTCGGGGCGGGGCGCTCTTGGGCTGCTTGACTTTTGGTTTCACTGCCAACTGTTCCACACTCTCCTTCGCCTCCTCTATCAGCGGTTCCTCTCCTTCCACATCCCCACTGCACTCCAGCTCTTCCAAGGCCGTCCCTTCTGCCATATCCCCCTTTGCTGCAAAGCCACAGGGAAGCCTCACCTCTTGCGAAAAGGAACCAAGCGCTGACTTTCTCTCGGCTTGTCGTTCGTTCAGAACTGCGATAGGAAATAATCACCAGTAACGCACAGAGAATCGGGGTTTACTTTGGCAATGATAAGCTTGCAGTCAAAAGTAAAGTACAAGTCGGTGTTTTGGTTCAGCGCTGGGTGTAACCACACCACAGCGCTATTTAACAAAAACTCAGCCCCTTAAACATACATCTGGTGATTATCAATCAAGCACCCCCCACTCCCTTAACAGTAACAGCTGCGAGCACCAGAGCAGCGAGGACAGCAGAATCGGAGAGGCCCAGCAATGTCATCAATCATCACCCTGAATGCTGCTATGCAGGAATGCTGCTATCCAGGAACTGTTTGTGTGTTTGCTGCGGCTGCTTATCTCCGCTCCTTCGTCTCCCATACCCCCCATTGATGGTGAGCCCCGGTAGGACTCGACAGCAAGTTTAAAAACCTATTGTTGAACTACAAGTTGTGGCATCCATTCAATTGCCTCTACAGGCTAGGATAGATGAGACTTACACTTCAGCAACATCTAGAGGAGTGTAGATTTCCCTTTGCTAACAAAAGAAGATAGAACCAGATTTTAAGACTTAGATTCAAATCTCCTTCAGTTAAGAAGTTAATTGGATATTGCCCACATGTTGTCACTTTCTTAGCCTAAAGTATATTCAAAGGTTCTGGAGATAAAAAGAGGGGAAAAGATTGCCTTAAGTTTGAGGCTGCCATAAACTTAATGGAACAAAGAATGAGGGTAAATTATAATAAATAAAACCAAACAAAGAGTTTTTGAAAAATATACCTCACGGATTTATCAAGAATATTGAACAAAGGATGAAATATATTTCTTTGTCATAAAGAGTGATCCCCAAATTATGTGTCTCACTGAGAATTTACCAAGGACTTTGAGACAAGGATGGGCTATCATGCCCAAAGCACAAAGTGAATGGCTCACGCCCTATGCCCAGTCTTAGCAGTCTTATGAGACTTAAAGAATGGCAGCAGGCACAAGGGATGTTTTGAAGATACAATACAGTTTCCCAACGTTATTTGCAATTCTATTCCCATCTTCTGGTTGACCAGGCTGTAGCCTCTAGTCAACCTTGTCCTAGGCTTGATAACTAAACCTGATTAATAGTTGCATGAGAGGCTTCCAAGAAATATCAAGGTTATAGCAGGGGTGAAATCTAAAATTTGTTACTACTGGTTCTGTGGGCGTGGCTTGGTGTGGGGGGGTAATGTGACTGGGTGGGCATAGCCAATTTTTTTTTTTTTTACTTTTAAAACCATTTTTTACATGTAAAACCATGTAAAAAAATGCTTTCAAAAGGCTCTGACGATCCCAGTTGAGTTGCCTGATCGGCAGGCAACTCAGCTGGGATCGTCAGAGCTTGGATCCTCAGAGCCATTTAAAAGAAAAAAAAAAGGCTCTGATGATCGCGCGGCTCAGCTGGGCATGGGGGGCGGGGGCAGGGATTTTTGCTACCGGTTCTCCGAACTGCCCGCCGCCATCGCTATCTACTCGCCTGAGCCGGTCCAAACCGGGAGCATTTCACCCCTGGGTTATAGGTGAACAAACATTATGGAAGCTGAAAAACATTTTGGATGAAGGCAGGACAAACCATTCCCATACTGATGTCCAAAAATCTTCATGGGTACGTTCATGAAGTCACCAGGAATCAAGCTTGACTTGAAGAGGACTTGACTCTTAAGTTTAATTAATATGAAAGAGCAAGGATATTTGCTTTTAAACATTAATATTCATATGTAATTCCTACCATAAACTCTTCAAACTCCAATGTTTGAAAGAGTAAAATCATGAATGTCCTAAAAGGACTTTTTGTTGTTAGTTGTGAGGTCATGTGCGACCCCATGGACAACGTTCCTCCAGGCCTTCCTGCTTCATAATTTTATTTTTATTGCTAGAGATGGAGAAAACTGTGGCTTTCTATCTTGCATAGCAAAATAACCTGCTTGCTTTGATTTTTGGTAGATAAAACTTTATATTTACTGCTCTACCTCAAGAGAAAGTGTCTTGGGTCATCCCCATTGTTTGTTTTTCTGGAAAAGATATGAAGTGGGACTAGGGGGTCATATAACTGAGCATATCATACCTAGGATATGTGCAAAGCATTTCACAGGATTGTTCAAGAAGACAGAGTTTCCGTTTTTTTTGGTAAAATAGCCCTCTTCCCATCTTCAGAATATTTATCCATCTCTCAGTGCATAAAATGAATTGCTATATATAAAATAGATCTTCTGAATAAATTATGACCCAAATTATAACCTAAGGAAAAGAAAAGGAAGGAAATAATCCATTTTCAGAGTTCCTATTTATAAAGCATCCATTTAAAGAAAAAATTCTCTTTATAGCCTTGAGTCTTAAAAGTCTGAAATTTCAATAAAACGTGCCGGCGGGCGGGGAAGAAAAGCTTTCACTCAATCCCAAAACAACAATACGATTATAAATCATTGAATCAGGTGCTGCTTCTTCGTTGCTGCTTTGTTTTTGTTTTCGTTTTTTTTTGCACAGTTTGAACTGTCTGCAGAACAAAATGTTGTTTATAAAATATTAGAACAATATTTTAAGCCTAGATAGATCATCATTTCTCATCTCCCATCTCTGGTCTGAGAAAGACACATGAAATCTTCCTGACCGATTAACACAAATGCTTTTGTCCATCATTATTGACCCCAAAGTTATTGGTATTAAATGGCATATAGGATCTGTGGGGTTTGCATTCTTAATGGCAAATGTTGTCAAGTTATATAATAAGTGATTTATTTTTTTTTAAAAAGTGGGGGGGAGCAATAACCATGTTATTCACATTTTATATGCTTATCGTTCCTATATTTTCTGAAATTTTACTTAATATGGACTCTAAATCAGACTTCTGAAAGCCGCATGTAGATGTAAACAATTGCTATAATTAAGAGTATGCAACTGTAGTTAATGCTCCCATTTACAGTCTTACATTTATGTGTTGTTTAAAGGCATTTTTGAAGTTTGCGTCTTTTGGAATGATAATTTCTTTAAACAAATAATCTGTGGCTTTTCATGATCTGGAAGGAGTTGTATATCTTTGGTAAGATCTGGCTTTTTTTTTTTTTTCTATTTTACAAACCTTTAGTTCCCTAATTTGGGGTGGAGTCTGGGTGACTGGATGGAGCTAAATGTTTCCTGGCCAGATGCCCTTCCTGATGCCTATGTGGAATTTGCAGCAGATATTTTTTTCTTTGCTCCCTTGAGAGAAACATCTGCTGCTACCTACGATTGAACTCTCAACCTGGGAGGTGAGTGTCCTCACCATTAGGTGAGGAGCACCATCATGCTGCTCCTTTGGTAGGATTAGGTATATTGTTTGGAAATAATTTTGGCCTCAGCATTGTCACAGGAGGCTTAGTGATGAAAAAAGAAAGATTTGCAGAAGTTATTCATGCTCTGATCATCTCCTGTTAGAGCCATTGCAAAGTATTGTCAAGTGAGGCTCTTTGAAAATGATACAAAACCTCTAAAATGAAGGGAACTAATCTGCCAATTGGGTCAGGTTTGTAAGATTAGAGAAATCCAGTTCTTTCCGACTAGCTCCCTGTCCAGTTCAAACAATTGGTATTGATTCATAAAGGTGTAAATAACGTTATGCTCAGAAATCCGGAAGGAACATTTCCTTAAATATTCATCTATTAGGATTCCAATTACAATACTTGAGGCCCTTCTTCAGATACTTCTAGCACTGGGGAAAAAAGATACAGTGCATAAGAGAGTCTTTTTGATCATGTGTACCATCTGTGGAATGGTCTCACTTCTCATTTACAGGATGGTCCTTGTTGTTGTTGTTGTTGTTGTTGTTGTTATTATTATTATTATTATTATTATTATTATTATTATTATTATTATTATTATTATTATTATTATTATATTGTGGTACCTGCTGAAGATCTTTTATTTTCCCTGGCATTTTAAGAACCGTTTCAAGGTGGTCACACTTTAGTATTTCTTTGCTATTTCATTTGCCCTTCTTTGTAGGTTATGGGCCAAGCAATAAATCTTTTCCAAGTTTCTAATGGGAGTGGAAAATCTCACAATGAGCAATTGTTTCATCTTAAGAGCATTACTATGGGCTATCTTCTTACTTCAGTGTACAGAATAGCTAAGGTCCATCTTTTGAAAATGTTCTTGAGACAAAGATCATTTCTACACAGAAAGAACGTTTACTTCTTTAGTGGAAACTTGACAAGAAGAAAATAAAGTTGTTTTTTTTTTAAAAAAAAGCAATTAGCAGGCTTTTTTAAACCACATATTGATTCTTAAATTCAAAGCCTTAAGTTTCAATCTAATTCCACCCCAGTTAATTAATTTATATGGCCGTCCAACTCACAGCAGCAACTCTGGGTGGCTAACAAAGTTATACAATAACAATTGCAATAAATATGCACATAGGGGCAGCCAACACACTAAAATAGCACCCATTTTGTGACCCCTTTCACACTTCAATCCTTCAGTACATGGTTGGGAGGAGGAGCTGAGAAAAATCTCTCTCTCTCTCTCTCTCCTCCCTCCCTCCCTCCCGTCCTCCCACTCTCCCCCCCCATCTCTCTCTCCATTATGTGTAAATACTGGTACATGTATGTGCATAGGTTCTATATGAGATTTTCTGGAATTGGACAACAAAAATTGTTGGTGAGGTCTGCATCCAGAGATAACAACGGAAACCACCCACTTCAGAGGGATTTGCCCCCAAAAGCATATTTTTCTTAGAAAATTAGCATGTAGTAATTGGCTGATAAATTAGCCTTTTGAAATGTGCTGTTATTATTGCTGGTCTCGACCTTTTTCTTGCTGGTTTTCTAAATACAATAAGTTTTTTTTATGTTTTAACATTGATTTTAAATGATTCTCACATTTTTATACTTTTACTTTTTTTTTTTTTAGAAAAAAAGTAAAGAGGTGTTAAGCCTAGCGTAGGCTTAATCTGAGCATTTTACATTTTTTATTGAAAATGGTGCTCCTGTTATTCAAAAGGTTTTCAGTTGAATGTTGATTGGGGGTGGGGAAGCTGCAGGGCTTCACAAATTGTCCTCCTCTGGATTATTGTAGCTTCACAACTAATACCAAGTTTTAGGCTTTTTTGACTCAACATTTTTCAAACTTATATGCTTATGACTCTTACAACGTCTTGTGTGCACAATTTAAACCCCAGCTAAGCTAAAAAAAATTCTTTAGTAATTGCTGCCTAACTCTGTCTAGTCTAGACAGAGAATCCTCCCTCTCCTTCCTGCTTTTTCCTCTGTTCAGATGAGATCTTCCATCAAAAGATGCTTCCAGCCCTGTTATTGCAGCTGATGCTATATTGAAGAATACCGCAGCTACCTTTGGCAATTAATTTCATAAGTCAATACCCTTTGTTTGAAGAAAGATGTTGCTCTGTTTTACCTGAAACCGCTGCCAATCAGTTTAATGGAATAGTGTCGAAATCTAGACTTTTGAAAAGTCCTTCTCTTCCCCCCCCGCCCCCTTGCACAACTTAAAAAGCCGTTTTTCTCATTTGTAATATGGAAGTGGGGTTCTCTGACTCTCTTATTCTGGTTGTTTTAGTTGTGTCGCCCTTGTTCATTGGTAAACTAGGAATGGGAATTGTGGTCAGTGGCATAGCCTCCAGGTGATTCTAGGTTGAACATTTTTTCAGTAGGCCTTAGGCAGAAGGTCTCCAATGTAATGTCCAAGCTGCCAGTGCACCTGGAGATACCTTTCTTGACTCCAGTAGAATTCCCTCTCTAATAATTTTATTGAGATGAATGGGTGGGTGGGTGGGCAAGATCCAGTTTGGTCTAGTGGCTAAAGTGTTGGCTAGGATTGAGGAACTTGAGTCCAGTCCTGCCTAAACATAGAAGCCAGATGTGTGATTATGGGCAAGCCATTCTTGTTCAACCCTAGGGAAGAAGGCAGTGGCAAACCATTTCAGAAAACATGGCCAAAGAAACTGGGTGGACTTGCCCATGTAATCATCAGAAGTCAAGTCTGTGTCAAGATTGAACTGCTTTGCTTCTTTCAAAACTTTAATGCTTTTCAACTTGCCAATAAACTGGGGGGAGGGAAGGGTGAAATAGAATGCTGAAGAATCTGTGCGTGGACAGTGAGTGCCTGGCAACCATCAAGGTCACCACTGCAGGTGCTTGAGAAATAGATGGATTATTCCCATAACAAAAGGCCATCTCGTAATAGGACAATGTGACCACCCATGGCTATTGTTTAACTAAGCAAGCATTTGTGCGGGAAAACCAGAGCTGGTTTTGATTCTTCCGTACCAAAACAGTATATCCAATAAAGTTTTACTTTTGGGAATTCAAAGCTCCCAAGAGTGTTTTCTTATTTTGGGTGCACTGGTCGGACAGTTGACAGTCTGCCTGAAAGGCAAAAAGCAAACAAGCAAACAAACAAAAAAGCAGAACAGAACAGAAAAAAAAAGAAACAGTTTGGTATAGGTAGCCCTCAACTTACAGCCATTTGTTTAGCAATGGTTCAAACTCACAACAGCACTGAAAAAAAAATTATTTACAACCAGTCCTTGTGCTTATGACTGTTGCCGCACTCCACAGGTTCATAAATTGGGTACTTGGCAACTGACAGGTATTTATGATGATTACAGCATCCCAGGATCATATGATTGACATTTGTGACCTTGCCACTAGTTTCCGATCAGCAATGACAAAGGGGGAAACTGGATTTGCTTAATGATGGCGTGATTCATTTAACAACATCAGTGATTCAGTTAATGATTGTGGTAAAAAAGATCATGAGATTGGCACACGTCACTTAACAATCATGTTGTTTAGCAATGGAAATTCTGGTTCCAATTGTGATCATAGATTGACTACCTAAACGTATGTAGATGACAACTGTCAGGCACAAAGTATCAAGGTCACACATTAAGCTCCAGTTAAGCTAATTTATTGCACTTACTTATTATATGCAAGAATCAAGTGTACCTGAGGTGGGAAGAACTGAAACTTTTATTTTGGGTTTTTCTGGTTAGATAAGTTTATTGTTAATGAAATGGCTAGTATATATTATTATATAAAAGCAAAAAGTTGAGGTTTTATGTTATTACCTTATTCTACTTCACCAAAAGGAGTTGGAAGTCAATGCTTTTCTTTTTCTTTTTCTCTTCCCCCTACACATGTTTCTTTCCCCTTTTCCTCCCCTTTCCCATTATCTTCATTTTTCTTTGTGTTTCTGTATTTTATATTTTAATAAATTAATAAAAATATTTGATGATAAAAATCAGGTCAACTAATGGTCAGTATTGCACTGGCACTAGGTAAGAGTTAACAAAATTCAAGAAAGATTGGTCTTAAGACTGCTTATGGGGTAGTAACAACTCTAGGCCAGGGTTGGGCCACTGTAACCCTTTTACAATCTGTGGACTTCAACTCCCAGAATTCCTGACACAGCCAAGCTGGCTCAGGGATTCTGGGAGTTGAAGTCCACAGGTTATAAAAGGGCCACAGTTGCCTACCCCTGCTCTAGGCTGATTCTTCTCTTCATTTTGCCCCCAGACTCTGCCTGTCCTTCTCCTACAGCAACAATTATAACTTCTGTAGGATTATAAAGCAAAGTAACACTTCAGCCATGACCTTTATTTTTAGGGATATCTCTAAATCCACAGACATTGTCTGAAAATAAAATGATGGCTGGGTGTAGCCCCATGCTCTGTTTGAAATTGTATTGTTTTCCCCAGTGGGTTTGAATCCTTGCTTTTTTTACAAACACGCTTCTCTTTAATTTATTTAAGTTTATATGTCACTCTTATCACAGTCCAAATTATCGTCATTAAAAAAAAATTGGCCTTGGAGTGTTCATATTCATAGCAACTCCATATTTATATCAGCTATATAGCAAACAGACATAGCAAGGTCCTCGCGATCATGTATTTTCCTCCAATTAGTGGAAGAAGGCAAAAATGGCTGATTAACACAGAACTGCTGTAACATATGGATTAATGGGATATGCACAGTCAATATGCTATAGGCTTCCATTAAATATGCTGGATAACTGGTGGAGGTCAATAGAATGAATGAGTGAGACCAGCTAACATGGAAATGCTCCCACTTTTACATACACAATTTGGAATTATATCGTTTTGAACTCAGACTTCTATTAAATTGGGATAATTGGATAATTGATTAAAACGCCATGTAGGTTTCCCCCCCCCCCGCTTACTCCCATGGTTTTAATCACATGATGGGCACGTGGGGAGTGTGGAGAATTGCTGAGAGAAGCTTGGATAATTTTATTTCAACCTGCTCCTTAATAAACTTTTATCCAAACTAGATAATTACAGAGCTCAGACAGTCTAGTGCAGTGATGGCGAAAAGGGAGCGCACGCGTGTGACACCAAGTGCCAAAAAGGGAGTACTTCGCACGCTTGTCAGGGCCACAACCAGGAAGAGGAGCTTGCCAAGGGCCTTGCGTGTGATTCATAAGGGGCTTCCAGGTTCCGGTGCGTGCATGCGCACCGGCCAGCAAGTCTTCCGGTTACCGCCGTGCATGCGCATGTGCCAACCATCTGGGTGGTGCACATGCTCACACTGGAAAATGGAAGACCAGCTCTTCTGGTTTCTGGCACTGCCACATGCACGAAGGCCAGCTGATTGGCATGTGCACATGAGCACCAGAAACCTGGAAGAGGAATGGGCAATGCCACACATGGCAGGTGACATGGCTCCGTGTGCCACTTCGGGCACCCGTGCCATAGGTTCGCCATCATGGGTCTAGTGTCTCTTTGAGAAGGGGAGCCTGTCTGCCCTTTGGAGACTCCCATCTCAAAAGTTCAAGGACTGCACCCTAAGCAGGGGTTTAAAACTGTGTTTTCCACAGCATTTTCATGTCTGCAATAGGCTCCTTTTGACGTTGAGAATAGGACTAAAAGTGTCAGGCTTTTCCCCAAATGTTTGGGTAGAAAGATGTGCAAATACATCTATCTCTTTCTCTATATCAGACTGGAGATAATTATTGTGTCTTCTAGGAATCGCTGGCCTGAAAGCATAAACGGTTACTTTGTTTTGGTTAGCTGTCTTTTAAAAGCTCACCACAGTGTGCACTGTCCATTTTAACTAGGCCTTCAACATTACTAATTTAAAACCTGCCAGGATTTGCATGCCACTGCTGGGCTGCATGGCTTCAAAGTATTCCTCTGTTTTATTCCCTCTGACAAGACATTGGCTGTGGGGCCTTTTTCATTGGATCCTTCCTACATTACCTTCTGAAGAAGAGAGCTGTTTTCCATGCTTAGGAACCAGGCCTTCCTAGGACTTATCACGCTTGTTTCATATTCTGCACTGATTAATTTTTTATTTCCCTTGTACCTGTGTGAAGAATAGTCAATACCATTAACAATGCACCAAGCTACAGTGGCAATTTTGTGGGAGATATAATTATGCGTGTAATTTGCAAAAGCATACCCTTTTTTTAAAAGTGTTGGAATCTAGCTAAAATTCACAACTTCATTAGCAAACATACATTTTAACTGTGTGTAAATCTGCGGCTAGCTGCCATCCATTTTCTTTAAACAAAAGGATTAGAGCATTTTTCAGGGTGACAACAAAGATGAACTGTCCTTGTCTGCCAAAATATGAAAAATAATAGGCTGACTTGGCCTTGATCTCTTTGGGTCCCACCATCAGCAGAGATTTAAAATTAGCCATAAAATTCATGAACATAATAAAGTCTTAATAAACAAAGTAAGTCATAAAATTATATTTACGCAGTCATGTCTGAATGAACTTAAAACTTAAGATGATGGAAAACATAAATTTATTTTCTGGCTTTTGAGAAGTTTATTTATTTATTACTTTTGAAACCATGAGATTTTCTGCGTCCAGTATGAATGTACACATGTCTACTCATTTGAGCCAGCATTGCATCAAGGACCAATTGTTATTAACAGGGGCTTCCTTTATAAATGAAAATTAATTTATATAGCTCAAAATAAATAGAAATTAAGAAATAGCTGGTCATATGAATGAAATACTATTTATTTTACAGAGTAAAGTGTCTCAAATGATATATCTAGTGAGGAAAATATTAATTTAAATAAATAATGCATCTCACTTAAAATTCTATATTGAACTCAGCTATGCTAAATCCACTTACTGCATATGAAATATGATTTGCATTTGCATGTATGCTTATAAGAAAATGTATGAGTGCGTAAGTGTGAGTATCTTACATATATGTGGGGGGGCATGTGTATGATGGTGTATTTATGTGTGTGTCTGTCCATCCATCCATCTATCCATCCATCCATCTATCCGTCTCAAATATCATACTTAAGAATATCCTGTTTTAAATATCCTTATGAAATTATACATTTTGTCTTTTATTTCAAGTGCATGTATATAGTTTGGTTTGTTTGTTTGTTTGTTTGCCCAAACTAAATCAATTTGACAAATCTATTGAACAACTATAGTGAATCAGTAAGATGAGATTCCACACAACTCCTTGCTTTTGTTTATGGATATTCTTAGTCATCCACGTCATGGTTGTCCCAAAAATGCTTTTCAAAGCACAATTGGACTTTCTTTATTTTTCCCTTGAAGATGTTTTACTTTTCATCCAAGAAGCTTCTTCAGTCCCTGCTTTTCCTTGCTTTTCTATTCAAGATGCAAAATAGACCTCTAGATGGACTACGTTTTACAACCTGGCCAATGGTTTCAGGATATAATAGACAGATGGGTTCTTGTTATTTTCATTTAAAGCATTGACTCCAGATGCTCGGTTTAGGCAACTGAATACGTGCTGAGTGACAATGTTCCCAACTATTCTGTTCTGCTCTGCACTACTGATAGAGAAATGTGTGTTTCTGAAATTGTAACCAAGACTATTAAGATTCATAAGAAAGAGCTAGTGCAAATCCTTGTTTTGCTTTTTCTGCTAGGTACCTGTAGTATAGTGTATGCGATGTATGCATATCGCATGAGTACAGGCTTTGTGGTTACTATGGGAAGGACAAAAAACAACCATTAAACATCTAACAGCCATTCTCTATTTTCTTATTTACTCAATGAGAAACCTATTCAAGGACTCAGCTATTCTTATCCAAAGGCAAGGCCTGTTTATGTTCAACAGAATGTTTGAAAGAACCGGAACAGCAATGGGCTAGCATACTGACATGCACTTGAATTCTATAATTTAAATTCTGTAATAATGGAATTACAGACTCAGAGAGTTTGAAGGAGCCATTTAGGAATCCAATTTTAAGCACCTTGAATGATGGCTGTCTTGAACACGTCCAGTTGGCAAAATGGTGAAAGGCCAGGGAGCAGAACATTAGTTTGAATTTTTCCCCAATGTACACAAATCATAGGTTGATGGGGTTTTTTTCTCCCTCTGTATAATTGAAATTAATGGACCAATGACTAGGAGAGTGTGTGTGTGTGCGTGTGCATGCGTGTGTGCAAGAACCCAGTACACAGCACTGAAATATCTCTTGTAATTGTTTTCTATTTGATTAGTTTTATTGAAAGGAATAACCCATCTGCTGATTTCAGGTACTGAGTGCATTTCAAGAGCCAGGATCCTTCTGTGGGTGCTGGGGTAATTGCTCCCTTTTTGCCCCATAAGAAAGGATTTTAAGCCAAGAGGAGACATCGCTTCATTCAGCTCTATGGTTGCTGTTGCTGAAGGCAAAAACAAAACAAATTCTAAATTTTATTGGAAAAAAGAGGAATGGCCTGATTTGTATTACTGCCATCTGGGATATATTGGTGGGAACGAAGTAACAAATTCATGGGGCTTTGAAATTGGAACAGAGTTCTGTTTCGAGTCCAGTTCTGAATGACCTGAATTTTTAAATGACCCCCCAAAGATTTGAGAGAGCTTTCGGACATTTTTCTACAGCGAAAGTATTTATTCAAAAAATAATGGCAAGCAATGGTCTGTCATAACATGACAGAAATTTCTATTGGGCTACCAGTTCTCTCCTCTGGCCACATTTATGATTACAAAGAAGGACAGAGCAACGAGTCATGTACATCGGAAATGGTGGGTCAAATGATAGGATCTTTTCTCAAGTTTTCCCGCCAAAAATAGAAAGCCTTCACTCTATACCTGGACCACAAGAATGCCCTATTCTTGAAGAAGACCTCTGCACTTGTTTTTTCTTTCTCTCATCTTTTCATTCAGCTATCCAAAAGAAGATCTGACAAATTCTGCAGACCAAATTTTTTAAAAATGGAATGAATTAAAATGACATACAATAAAATCTCCACAGCTCCACAAACATTGAGGAATGGCCATCATTACTATTTCTAGCTTTCTCAGCATTTACCTCAATTCTCACTTCCAACCCCCCCCCCAACAATTTTCTCGTAATGAAAGTCCCACATGCTTAAGTGCTTATTGAGGTGATATTAATTATCTTTTAAATCTTTCCCACATGCCTTTGCATTGCCTCCAGCCACTTGGTTGATTGCTGTATTTGATAGAATGAGTCAGGCCGCACAAACGTCAAGTCTATTGGGCGGTCATATGCAGACAACTGGAAGTCATGGCGAAATTGATGATTATATTCCAGAAATCTCAGTGGGATCAATAAATTTTGAGTAAACCAATTTGGGCTGGCAAAAGGCTGAAATCTCTTAAGAAAATCTTAGGGAACCATGCCACATATTTGTCAGGGTTACTTAGACATATAAATGCAGCATGAAATTAACTGACAGCCTAGATTAAAAGAAAAGAGAGAAAGGGAGACATGTTGATCCTAAATTTGAATACTACTTTTAAAACCTATTTTTTATATATAGGATTTTAAACTAGAAGTATTAATGAAGGGTCCTGAAGTTGTTCTGCAGCACATTTTTTAAAGGCCTTGATTAAATATAATTAAACAGTGAAGTCAGAAGTATATAATTGTGGTGAGGTTAAACATGTCAGATTGTGGTTAATAGTAAATTTCACAGGAAAATATATGTGTTTGTATGTGTGTATAAGATTTTAATGAAAGACTAAGATCTTATACATATACTCTCCAAAGGCCTTATATTCACCAGCAATGGACTTAATATTCATCAAAGAATTCCAGACAGTGTACAAATATAAGACATGATGAATTATCAATAACAACAAAAATATTTATAAAAACAATTCTGGCTTCAAGATTATAGACATTTGACCTCCAAATGGCCATCAAGACCCAGTTTTTTTTCCCTAGCCTTCAGAAAGCCATAAGGTAGGGACCATCCTTGTCAGGGGAGAGTCTACAATAACTCGCCATGGGACAACTCACCGCAGAACAAGAGTTACACTAATATCAAAGAATAGTGGAATAGAATCATTAAAGAAAGAATGCCAAAGGAGGGACAGAATGAAATGGCCATGGTCTGCTATTCTACTCCTCTGTGTTTTTCATAAAGTCTATAGCATACTGTACGTTGCCTTCTAGAATGTGACAATCAAAGTGAATATTCATGAGGAATTCTGATTTCGTTTTATTGTTAATTTTATTCATATGAATATTATCCCTTGTGCTTTTATTTAAAACAAAATAGAGGATTTGGCTGAGTTTGATCAAATCATCCCTTCCTGCTACATTCTCCAGAAGGAAAAAAAAAAAAAACACAAAAACCTGCATTTCATCTCTGGTTAATGGCAAATCTCCTTTTCTTCTCCTTCTCACTTACACCATCATGTCAAGAATGCCAATTAAATATTCTGATGCAAAATGCTCTCGCCAGTGCCAAAGCCTAAATATTTTGTGCTAGCGTAAAAGATGTTGCTTCTTCCCTCTTCAGTGAATGTTGTTTCAACACAGCGCACTCTCCCAAACAGCCCCCTCCTCCCAAACCCGCTACCATCCAGCCAGCAGCACCCGGCCTCCTGTTCAGACAAAAACTCACATGTTTTCCTTTTGATTCTCCAAATGCTACCTTCTGAATTTTTCAAACATTGCAGTGCATTGAGAGCCACAGCAGATGGTGCTTTCTGATGAGGTCTTCCTACACGAAAGCAACATTTTGTAGTGCATGCTGCATTGTAAAAGGGGGAAAAAAATCAAACATGTAATTATGCAAATATGTATGCCTTTATAATAATCAAGTTTTATTGTAAATGGTTGATGCACATCAATTTGATCCTGTAGTGCTGCTTTAAGTGCAGTTTAAGTGGCTTTTCAGTGTACCCAGAGGCAACACAAATGCATCTCTGGAATATTAATAAAATCCTGAATCTTTGAGACACCAACTGGTACTGCATTGCTCATACTGATTGAAACTAAATGCTAATCCTTTCCTTTATTTAAATAGATCCCCTTTGTTATTTAAAACACTGATACCAGTATGATATGAAGAGCCATTTTATTTTAAATTGTATTGTAATGTAGTGGCTAAAATAATGCCTAATCATACTACATTCAATTTCTACAATGTAATTTTGATGAGGCATGAATCCAATCATTTTGCAGCTATGAATATAATGTCATATTTTAACCAGTCCATTTTCTGCCTTAATTCTATAAATTTATGAAGCAAATGTCTTCCACCAGATTTGAGACTTGTGTCCTGTAGCTGTGTTGTTAATTTCTGAAGAGCTTGTCTGAAAAAGTGAACTACAGGAGAATTTGTTCAAGGTCTCTCTTTCTCTCTCTCTTTCTTTTCAAAGCTTGGGCTGTAAAACAAAGGCAGCAAATGTTCTGTCTTTGAATATACATACAATATTGTGTTGTGCTTAGAAATAATGTCCAACTAAAAGAACATGTTTAAAAAGTTCTAAATACTCAAATTTGGTTCCACTGATTTCATCCCTATAGGCAAGTCTTAGGAAATAGATATATGCATTTCATCCGATAATGTCAGATTACAAATCCCATTACAATTGAATTGCCTGGGATTAACACAAATTGACATTCAACAGCATTTGATGGGTTGCAAGTCCCCCATTCTGATCTAAACAGAGGATCTCTCTTTCTGACCATAGGTCTAAGAAGAAGATTAAGCCAATCTTTTCTTCCTTTTCTCCTAAAGTTTGGGCTGAAATCAGATCTAAGCAGAGCATAATATTTTAGGTGGATGTCTACTCCTGAGATTTTCTGTTTCGGTTTTAAATCATGCTTTAGTGATGCAAAAACATATGTCAATGAGACGGGCATTTTCTAAATTTTATATATAAATAAAAATAAAATATAAAGTTCCTGAGATTCTGTAAAATCATGATCAAGTCACAGAACACAACTATAATCAATTTTAATATTCTCGTCTGGTAGAAAACAGTTCCTTACCTTGCTTTCATATTTATTTCTGAGTGTCTCTGTAATAGAACTAACTAGGTGTTTCTTCTTTCTGATTCCTTTAACCACTCCTGAGTGCCTAGGAGCTGGTGCTGAAATGGAATTTTTGTCTGGTTGACCTACTATCAGGCAAAATTCATCACACTCTTAATGCAATTCACATTCTTCTCCTTGTTCTCCCTAATTTCTATCTTGCTCTATTGGCTCGGAATCCTTAATAAAACTGTTGTACAATGATTTTGGAGCTTTTATGAGAATGCTGAGAAAAGAAAAACTATCTGAATGTTTCTGATGGCCTGACTCATAAAATAGTCAAATTTTTAAAGCTGGATTGAATTCAATAGTTTTAATTCTGAAAAGAGAAGGGGGGGGGTCACATAAAACAGAGCATGTTTCAAAAAGGTATATGACAAAAATAATTTTCTATAGAACTGAACACCCACCGTTTTTACATTCTAAAATCTGTATGGCTAATAAAAATGTTTCAGCTGTTTGTTCCAGAGCTCAACAAAGTGTGTTGCTTGCAAGTTTTGTTAGTGCAACACACCTAGTGCAAACAACGCAGAAACACATAGGCGTCAATTAGTTGGAAATCAATTTGATGGATACGCAGGAATCTGAAATGCTAGTCTCTGTCTATTGTTTGTGGGTGGGGATCTATAGGTGTACCTACTTCTTTCCTGATAAAGTGAAAAGCTAAAGTAGTTCCCAAACAGAGCGACAATGTTGCCCTTTAATTGCTTTTCTTTATAAAATTTACAAATACGCATTTCTCTACATTACAAAAAAATAGAATTGAGAGCTGAAGAGAATGTATGCAGTTCTTGCTACGGAGGCAAATAGTATGAAAAATGTATGGAAATGTTCAAAATGAAAATCAAACAGTATATGAATGGAAAAATGAACTGTTAGAAAAAAGAGATAGTGGCAAGCAAAAAAACCCAAGCAAAACAAACCCTGGCTAATCTATGATAACGGCATAAAGGAACGAGCAAGGTGTTTCAAGTCCAATGAATTAACATAATAGCCATGCCATCTATAGCCTATATCTGTGTTTCAAAAGAGGATTAGATGATGGAATGATACACAGAACTGCGGTTCTCGCCTAAAGAATTGTTCTGCTAAAAAAGCCACAACTTCATTTCATTGGAGCTTTGTGGAGTGAAAAAAAAAAAAGAGAGCTTTAATTAGCACCTGATAATCTTCTATTGTGATATTTATTGCATTTCTGAAACCAGAAAGATCTAATCAGAATTTTCATACATGGCTGTTTTAACATACATCAGTGATGGCCTGTAGGTGTTTTTTTTTTTTAAATGCCACCTTTTTTTCTTACTTTGAAGAAACTTCTGTGGACTCTTATTTTTTATCAGGCAAAATATTGTGAAGCGCAGAGATGCAACTTACATCCTTTGATTTGGTACAATATATTTCATAAAACACCTGCATTTCAATTTCTCAGAGCTTTGTAGATGAAAACATCTGATTAGAGATGTGTCTAGCAATTTGCGAGTGAAATGTGTGCTACATAAACAAGATAGAGATTGAAGGCAAAGAATTTGCTACCTTTCTCTTTGCTTTGGATCGTATGTAAATTGTGTTCCAAAATAGAAAATAAAACGATTTGATTCGTTTATTAAGTAAAACCTTTTTCAAGTCAGCCAGATAAAGCTGCCCTTGGAGAGGAATACAATCAGATAAGTTAACGGCAGTGATCCCAAAGAGGGAAAAAAACTAAGAACAATCAACACCCGCCCACCCAACAAGAGTAGCCATTATTAAAAAATACTAAATACTGGCAATACTAAATACTGGCAATCAGGGGTGGGTTCTAATTTTTTTTACTACCGGTTCTGTGGGCGTGGCTTATTTTGTGGGTGTGGCTTGGAGGTCATGTGACTAGGTGGGCATGGCTAGCTGGTCAGAGTCATTTCTGGAAGGTCCTCACACTTACGACCAGTACTCGCACTTATGACCCGACTCATATGTTTGCTTTTAACACTGATCAGCTGTAGGATGGCCCTTTGAAGCCCCGCGGCAAGAGTTTAAACAGTTTTTTTCCCTCTAGTCATCAGCTGGGACTCAGGAGTAGATTAGGGGTGGGACCAAATAAAAGGTAAGAATAACGTGGGGGGGGGAAGAACCGGTTTGGTGACATCATATCGTCACCGCTACCGGCTCGGCCAAACCGGACCGAACGGGGAGGAACCCACCACTGCTGGCAATACTAAAGACAGCTGAAACACACCAAGGTCTCTTAGATATAGAGACGACCCCATGGCAGTTTTGATGCTGTCCTGTTAGCAGCTACAAAGCAGCAATGCCTCACAAGAAAATGCTAAGAGGTTCCTGATCCAAGTGGCTGGAGAATCAGGTTTTGCCTTTCTTTCATCTCAAGCGTAGAACAAACAAGGTGGTTTTCTGCTGCTGTAAACAAATGTCTTGAACAAATGCAAAACTCTCCTTTTAAGGGAAGTGAAGGCCAGGAATTAGTAAGGATTTTCTTTCTAGCTTTGGCACTTTGTTTGGTC
The DNA here is from genome assembly GCA_022577455.1 of Arizona elegans. NCBI lineage: Eukaryota > Metazoa > Chordata > Lepidosauria > Squamata > Colubridae > Arizona > Arizona elegans. The sequence goes on from JAKOOJ010000002.1 coordinate 121,112,550, forward strand.
TTTCTTCTTCTTCTACTACTTTCCCTGGAGAAGTGCAGAGTGAATTTGTGTGGGATTGATGAGAGGTTAAAATAGGATTTGCATTTGCAATACCTTGGATTATGGTACAATAATCCACAGGCTCATTAAATGAGATGGAAAGAACAGAACTTGTTTGTTGTGGTTGTAAAAATAATTTCATAAGATATCAAAAGTTAATAGTAAGTGTTCAGAAAAAAAAAAATCCAAAATTAAGGTGCCATTGTAAAGGAGGCCTTACCCATATGCTTGTACAATGTGCTGCTGTTAATTCTGGAATGCAAAGAATCACCTATTTTAAGCAGCTTTTTTTTTTTTTTTTTTCCTTTTAATGGGTGGAATCAGGGTGGCTGAATGGAACTCAAGTGTTTACTGGCTGGATGCCCTTCCTGATGCCTATGTGAAGTTCACAGCAGACAATTACTCATTATGCTCAGAGACAGAAATATCTGCTGCTACCTAGGATTGAACTCACAGTCTCCTGATCATGAGGCAAAAGCTCCACCTCTAGGCCACAATGCTGTTCTAAAATCTTAAGCAGCTATATACTGTATATATTGATATTGGGTATAATGATGCCCCAAATCATTAGAATGTAATTGCAACAGTGATCTAGCTGAGAAGTTATTAATTCATACGGACATGCTATAAACAAACTATTCATCTCAGAAAAAAAATAATACCATGAGGAGGAATGAAGTTAGCTACAGGGATTCTGGATCATACGATTACTTGATGCTTTAAGTAACAGACAAATTGTACCTGGGGCAATTTGATGACTACTCTCAAGCTGCTCTCATCCATTAAAAAATAAATCTATCCATTTCTTGGATGTTGGAACTATCATTCATGAATTAACATTCATCTTATTGGGTTCCAGTTTTAGTTTATAAGCCAAATTTCTGCCTATTACTTTTTTTTCCAGACAGCTGCATTTTCACAGCTTCTGGTGAGCCCTTTGATGAGAAAGACTTAGAACATCAGCACAGAGATGATATCCAGTGTCAAATTTCCTGTTGGTGATAACATCTCCACATCAATTTTATTTATTCATTTATTTATTGCATTTTCATACTACTGGACTTTAAACAACACCTAGCAGTGAACAACATAGGAAAAAAAAATACTCAAGAACAATACAATCAAGATGAAATGGCACAGTAAAATATAAATAGTTCAGATAAGCAATGAGCAGAATGGTGACAGTTCTCACTTTCAAAATATCCCCCCAGGACAATTCAATCTGTGCAGCATTAAGAGTCCAGCCTAATTCCAAGAGGAAGGCCATTTCTCATTATATATTATATATTAAACAATATTTTGGCTATAATGGAGAAACTTTGCTTGCAGTCTCCCCCCCCCTCCCCTTTTACTTCACAAATCTGAAGGACTATTAACAGATTTTGATGGAATTTATTTACTTGGATGGGTCTTTTCTCTTACTCCCACATGAAGAAGACCTTGTAAATCTCTAGATACCAAGTCATATAGCCATAAATACTTTGACCCAAGCATTTTGAATTATATCTAAAGCCCACTGTTAACCAATGCAATGCCCATAATACAGATGTACAGTGGATATGAAAGTCTATAGGCACCTGTTAAAATGCCAGTTTTTTTGAGAGAGAAAATAATCAGACCAGGATAAATCAGTTCAGATTTCCCCCCACCTTTAATATAAAATAGGAACTGCACAATTCAGTTGAAAAACAAACTGAAATCTCTGAAATGGAAGGGGAAGGGAAAGAAGGAAGAGGAGATGGAGGAGGAGGAGGAGGAGGAGGAGGAGGAGGAGGAGGAGGAGGAGGAGGAGGAGGAGGAGATGATGATGACAACTAACGTTCCATTTGTCCACAAAAGGAGCAAAGTTTGCTAAAAGCATCTTGTGAAAGGACAAGAGGCAGGCAGCAGAAGAGAATGCCTTTCATATGCTCTCAAAGTTCCCAAAGTATCTATGAAATCCAAAAGTTTGATGACATTAGCCTTAAACTATTGATGCTACAGAACACTCAGAAATGTTATCAGGATGCATGCAATATATATATATATATATATATTTTAAATACTTCTTGATGGTTGAGTTCAATAAAACCATACAGTGTTTTGCTTATTTATAGCTTAGCATCGTATGTCAAGCCTACATTGCAATGTTATGAACTACAGTTTATGATTGCCATGATGTATTAAATCAATCAATTGTGATATAATTATCAAATCATGGCTAAACACATAGGGGCTTAGCACAATCTGTAAGCTTATTCATTGGTTTTTTTTCTATGCTACATCAACTTTACTTAGAAAGGAGGATCAGGTAAGGAAAGATGGCTGGCAGTGAGATTATTATAGTAGGTAGGTCTATTAAATTAGGCAGCAAGAATCTAGACAACATTGAAAAACATGTATCTCTTTGCTGTCATCTACTGGTCATCCTACTTTAATGGTCATCTAGTGGTTATCTGGAGTTTTGCAGCCCCAATATAGCAGCTCTAAGGTAAACCCACAATTGGGGTGGCTTTGAACTTGGTTTGCAATATGGATAATATGCAACATGGTTTGCATATTATGTACTGAGGAACTTCTTTAAATATTCTGTCATTACAATCAATAGCTCTTTCTTGTAAGCCTATGTGCACAGACCCTCCCCGCAGACATCAGAAGTGTGGGGTTGTGGGTTTTTTTGTCCCATTCCCATATTTTATGGACTTTTTGTATGTTACACTAAAATGACTGAAGTTTAATTTTAAATCCCATGCAATATTGGCAAGAAAAACAACTTTTTCCTTTATCATTTGCTGATGCACGAATCCCAGTTAAGTTAAGCAGCAGCAAGGAAATAACTTGGGACATATATAAATACATTACTTGACTGCCATAGTTTTCCTGTAACTTTCTCTTGTCTGCCCTGTGCAGAATGAATGCTTTTACATCTTTTGAGAGCTTAGAAGACAGTTACTCTCCTATGGCAGGACAGAGAATATGATTCATTTAAGAGGCTCCATGCCTGTTAATCTGCCCTTTGCAGAAATACATTGCAGTTTTATGGCTGGCATGAAAAACTCCCTCACCTTCAGGTGTTGAAGGAAGCCCAGGGTGCCAATCACATGTGAAATAATTAAATTGTTGTAGCCTTAATTGTAAGCGAACGTTGCCTTTAATTGTGCTTTAATAATGCCATGCCCTTTTATAACCCAAATTAATGTTTCTGTCTGGTTTTTGAAGTACATGTCAGTTTAATTAAACTATTAATGGTAGACAGATTTTTAAGTACTTTATATTCTTCATTAAATTGTATCTGTTCTACAAGCATAAACAAGAAAATAGACTCAGTTAGAAACAGATTCATGTTCTGCCTGATAAATCATTCATCATCGGATAAGATTATGAGGCGTGCCTGTTTTTCTTCATGCTCCCAATGATAAACAAATCCACTTACTCTAATATTCACCGAGTTCATTGAAAAATAAATAAGCTCGCTCATTAAAGAAAAAAGAAAAAAAAAGCAACAGGCCTGAAAGCTGTTAGTTGGTTATGCAAAACCGGGTAACAGAAAAGGGTATCTGTAGGGCCATTCATTTGGTTCCTGTGGAAGGGGAATTGGGTGGAAAGGAATGCTTGTTAGTGAAATAGTTGCCAGTATAATATTGTGTAGTTGTGGTGGTTGTGGGTGTGTAGCTTATTGGCTGTATTACCTAATTGCAAACAGGAATCTAAGGAAGCAGTTGCGTGATTTGCCAAAAAACGATGGATTTCTAAAGTAAACACTAAATAAAACTTGGACGGCTCATCTGGCCCCAGTTCAAGGAAGGTGATTAATAATTATTCTTTGAAGATTAAAGAGGAGGTTAGCATGTGATGGGTTCTTTCCTTTTCCAGGGATAAAGTGTGTAAATCCTTATAGGATTTTAACTGGATAAACTGGGAAACACCACCACTTGTTTTTCTCTAACAAGGGGAATGGTTTGTGTATGCCACATGGCAGTGTATACAATACGTCAAAGCCATGCCTTGTTCTTGTAGACACAACTTTGTTCTTCCCCTGTATGGCAGATCAGTCCATGAGCAGGAAAGGCATCTTGTTCACTCTGGTAATGAAAACCTTGCGCGATGTACAACCGTGGAGTCCTATTTGATCTTAAAGCTGGCGTTAACAAACACAATTGGTGCACTGGTAACTAAACTGATTCTGGGTCTTCCTTGTCAATAAATGTGGTAAACAACAATTGCACTTCCCTTCACAACAAGGAATATTAAGTCATCATATTCTTGGCAACCGCGCCTTGGTGCTGTATTCACATTCCCCCCCCCTTTCTTTTTGTAAGCAAACCACGACAAAATGGGAAGACAACCTGTTCCTCGCTTTGACAAAACATCACATTCTATAATAAATGCTCTATGTTCTTTGTCCAATGATCACCCAATTAGCACAAGTATTTGTCTGCCAGGGAGGTGATTTATTTCTCAGTCGCACTTTGCAGGTAGTTGGTAAGGCACCAGACGTAGGCTTAAAAAAACCACTCCAATATTTTCCTTCCTGTGGCAGAAAAGCACAGAGGGAAATGTGTTCATACACCTCTAGAAGTGCTTTTGTGCAAATGCAATTAGCTCTATTTTCATCTGTATTCAGAGGTTTTGGAAGATAGACCGGGGCTGCCCAGAGATGTATGTTCTAGGGAGCAAAAATGTAATTTCATTCTATGCCAAATTGGAGGTGAAATTGGCCTTGCTGGTTTCAAATGAAAAGCCCCACTGATGCGTATTAGAAATTACTTATATAAGCATGTAAGAATAATTCCGCCAGATCAAGCCAGAGGTCCATTTAGTTTAGAAATTTATTAACAACAATGGTTTAGCCAGATGCCTCTGAGAAGTTTATAAATAAAGCATATGGATCTTCCTCTTCAGGTTGACCATACAGCACATCGTTCAAGAATATAGGTAATCTTCAATTTACAACAATTCATTTAGTGACGGTTCAAACTTACAACAGCATTGAAAAAGTGACTTACAACCATTGTAGTATCCCCATGATCAAGTGACCAAAATTCAGATGTTTGGCAACTGACTCATATTTATGATGGTTGCAATGTCCCGGATTCATGTGATCCCCTTGTGTGATCTTCTGACAAGCAAAGTCAATGGGCAAGTCAGATTCACTTAACGACTATGCTACTAACTCAATAACTGCAGTGATTCGCTTAGCACACTGTGGCAAGAAAGGTCATCAAATGAAGAAAAGTTCACTCAACAAACGTCTCAGCAACAGGAATTTGGGGCTCAATTGTCGTCGTAAATTGAGATCTACCTGTAGATTTGGAAATTCTACAATTATTTTAGTTAACAACCAAGCTATTATCCTTAGAGCTGGTTTCCAAACGCCTGATGTTTCTTCTTTCTTTTTTCTTATTCTTTCCTTCGATAATTTTAAATTAAAACTTCTTTGGCAGTTCTTGGGTCTTCATATTATGCATTTATTATCTATTTCCACTAACTATAAAGACTTTGAGTGTTGTAGCTATAAGATAATGGAAATGTATTGGAGTTATGTTCTGTACAATTCTGCAAGTCTAGCTTTACTTTTTGAACTGAAAGGACCCTATCGGGGTAATGGTAAATTTTGCCAGATGTAAAAGATATTCCAGTCATGTATCTATCTATTAGATCATGTATCTACAGCAAGGCATTAAAAAAAAGCTAATATGGCAACTGTAACCACACAACTGAAGTCCAGCCTCTTTTTTTAACCTGTTAAAAAAAGCAGGGTTTTGATTTTTTTAGTGGATGTCCTATTTATTTTATTTGTATCTCTTTTTATTATAACAATTTATAATTGTTATAAACAATTCAAGGCAGTCAATATACCATAATAGCCCTTCTTCCTCCTACTTTCCTCACAACAACAGCAACCTTTTGAGGTGAACTGGGCTGAGAGAGAATGACTGGCCAACAGTCATCCAGCCAGCTTTCAAGCATAAGGCAGGAGTACCGTATTTTTCAGAGTATAAGACGCACCTTTTTCTATCCTAAAAGAGGCTGAAAATTTGGGTGCGTTTTATACTCCGAATGTAGCTTTTTTGAAGCTTTTTTTCAGCCCTAACGAGGTGCTAATGAGGCGCTAGCAAGTGAAGCAATCTTCCCAGCTTTGCCTGCTCCCTAAACTCTTCACTGTGCTTTAACAAGGTGCTAGTGAGTGAAGCAATCTCCATGCGTTGCTCTGACTCTAAGCTGCTTTTTAGAAACTTTTTTTCAGCTCTAACTAGGCGCTAGCCGAGTGAAGCGATCTCCCCGTGCTTTGCCTCATTGCTGCTTCCTCTCAGCTGTGCCTTAGAAGCTGTTTTTTATCCCCAAGCAGGGGATAAAAAAAACAGCAAACTAATGTGCTGAAGCTGACCAGACTAAGGATGCTAGCCAGATGAATACCTGGTAGGCAGATCCCCCCCCCCATTTTCCTCCCCAAAAACTAAACTGCATCATATACTCCGGTGCGTCTTATACTCCAAAAAAATAAGGTAGTTTCTTAGTTTCTAGCTTCACTAATGTTTATTTTTATTTAATATAATAAGTTATTATTAGATGTGTAGCCTACCATTATTTTTGCACAATACAAGGTGGTGTATAAACCCACCACTTATTTGCCCCACAACAACAACCTCTGAGATGGGGTGGGTCAAGGGAGAGGGATTGGCCCAAAGACACTCATATTTATTTATGTTTTCCTTTCTTTTTCTTTATATTTTTTCACACTTTCGTGTCCTCTGCTTATTTTTTTTTATAATTTCCCTTAATTGTTAGTTTATGTTGTGGTTTTTTTAATGTGTATGCTTTGTAAAATGTTAATGAAATTATTGACAGTCCCCTGACAAGGCTGTTCTTGTGGGACTACTATATACAACACTTTGAGATCCTGACCTTAAAATGGGATATAAAGCAAAACAATACATAAAAAGCTATAACAAACAGCTTAATTCATTGAAAACAAGAAAGCTGGTAATAAATAATCAATTTTTTAGCCAGGAGGTGAAAAGAGGAGAGTAGGAGGAGTGGGGGAAGATTTCCAATGCACAAGAGAAATGTTCCACATTGGAGACTTGCTCAATGTCCATGGAGAGTTTGTCTCTTTAGTGAAACCTTCAATAGGTTGAACTCAGGGGGAAAAACTTAACTGCAATTATATTTGACAATTATTTTTAGCAGAGTCAATAGGGCACATGCTGTACTGTCAACCAGTGAAAGAATTACACTCCACTGAACTGAATCTAATTAATTAACTAAAGTTTTTTTTTTAAAGTAGAGCTGTGGAAAGCTTCTAAAGAACTTGGATGAAACTTCAAGTAAAGCACCATCTTGAAATGGCTTTGTGAAGCAATAGTAGTTCTTTGCCTACTGAGACCAACCTGAAATGTCCATGTTGCTCCACCTCCATTTGCTTCAGAGTCCTTTAACTTTCTTCCTTAAGTGACTGATGAAGAGATTTCAGAGAGGGAGATACACGTGTGAAAATTCCTTCTACACTGCTCTGTTTCTGGCTACTGACATACATACTTGCTACATACATATACACAACTCACACAAGTGGCACTGGACAGTTTACAGGATTAAAAACATTGAAATCTCCCAAACATAAACTGCAAACACCCAAGGATAGACTGTTATCTATTAACCATCAATAGTAACAAAGCTCATCTTCCTTCAGAGGGAACAGCCAGGTCTTATAAAAGGCTGACAAATTTGGGTCCATTCAAATCCTTAAGGGATGCTGTTGCCTACAGCAGCTGATATCACTATCACTATCGCAGATAAAAAAAAAAAACATCTTCAATCAGTGTTGTGTCCTCATAGCCACATCTTAGCTATTGTTATGTTGTTTGTCAGGAATTTGCAAAGCCATCATCACTGTCTGAATGGTTGCTTTTGGGGAAGCTGTAAAATCATAAAGAACTTTTTTTTTTTTGCATTTAAATAGCCCACGTAGGAATGCTATTCTCACTTCAAGGAAGGGATGAGAGGAGCTAAATTTTTTAGACCAAAACTCACAAAGTGAGATGAAACAAGAATTCATGCCAAAGGAGAAATGACCAGACCAGAACTCTGCAGAATTTTAGCATACAGAAAAAGTGCCTTCTATGATATTCAGATGAGCCCAGCTGCCAAACCCAACTGTCCTGAAGCAGTGAAGATATTATAAACATCTACAGAATGAAAGAGTTGAAATGTGTTTTTACTGTAAAACTGTTGGACATCAGAATCTCTTATCTACTTAATGTGAGTCGACAAGATGTTTTTGTTCACACAAAGTCCATCATCAACAAAATAGACTTTATAAATTGAAACGTGTCTACATACATGTAGACAATGACACTATCCACCATTCACCACTGTTAACATAAACATTAAATCAGGTAACACCCAATGCATCAGATAATTTAAAAGCGGTTCCTTTATGGAAAAGGTGACTGTTTCCAAAATATTGGTGTGGACCTATTAATGAACAATGAAACTATAAATGTTTTGGCAGGTTGTCAATGCAGAGAGCTTGGAGTGATACAACTTATTCATTTCAACTCTAATGGGTGGCTTGAGACTTTTAGCTGGATCCTTAACATCCTTTAACTTTACACTTTTACTAATAAACAAAGCCACAGCATATGAAGGAACAACGCCCTGTTTATTCACATAAATTGGACTGCATAATAACTGCAGTGTTTCTGTAAATAATCTCATTGAACAGTCTTTTTTAGTAATCACATTTTGCTTTTATATTGTTCTATTTACAGAATATGTTATAATCCAAAACAGGGACTCAAAACTAATGCTATTTGCCTCGAAGGTGTGCTTTTACTTACACTGGCTGTTGATTCTATTGTTTTTATTTGCTTAGTAGTGGCATCTCATTAATGTTAGGATGAAATACAATATTTCAGAAGCATGATAAGAATTTCTCTACTCTGCTCCCTATTCCATCACCTATAGAACTGTTTGGAGGCTCATCTGACCTACAAGAGTAGGTTTGGGAACATGCAAAGGCTAGGCAGGGGAGAGGGAAAAACCATACATTTTCTGATTCCATCACCAGAAAAAAATGATGCCAGATTTACTTCAATTTACCTAACATTCAATCCTGAGGTGAAAGGCCAAGGCCAACGTGAAAGAGAGTAGCTAAATACACAATTTCCATAGGAAGATATTTTACAAGAGTGTACACTGATGATATCTTTGTTTGGGAATTACTTTTTAAAAGTTGTTTGGTGAAAAAAAACATATCAGTAGGATGTACAGTTTTCTCAATCTATGTGCAGTTCCTGGCTGCATATTTCACCTTGTTCAGGAAAGTTTCCCAGCCCTACAGAAACAGCTTTCCCTAATGTAGGCATAGTCCAAACTGGGGAAGAGACCTTACAGCATGGGTATTCAACATTGACAACTTTAAGACCTATGGACTGCAACTCACAGAATTCCTCAACCAGCTATGTTTGCTGGGGAATTCTGGGAGTTGAAGTCTACAAGTTGCGAAGCTTGGACACCCCTAAGAGACCTTAGCTTTGCTGAGAATTGAAATTCACATAGCTGGATGATGCCCAGATTGGGGAAAGGCTACTCCAGAATGACAAATGGTGTGAACCTTTTTTCTGGATCCCAAGAATTGTATTTTGACTTCTCTTCGCCTGAGAGTCAACGATGTTACTAGTTTCATTTTCCAGTAGGAAAGTCAAGCTCTGTTACTTGTCTTCCTGATCCAAAATGAAGCATTTTTTTTTCCTTTGGGTTGGGAAGACAAAAAGGAGAATCTAGGCAGAAGAAGTCCACTTGAGCATGTCTGAATTTTAATCTCATCTTTATTAAAAGAAAATTACGTAGCTAATGGAAGATGTTTTATTAGGAAGAAAACCAGGGGGTGCTTGCAAGGTAATAAAATAGAAATTATTCCAAACTCAGTGTCCTTAAACTAACATCTTTAGAACATGTTCATTGCCTCAAAAACCTTCACCTCTTATAAAAATGTCACGTAATGCTGTTCAATAGCTCATTGCAAAACCTTTCAGCAGTTTAGGACGTAGAAAAAAAGTCAAGATCTCAGCTCTCTATCTGGTGCTCTTGTGTTCAATAGAACATCCTTTGACTTGGATGCTATCGCGGGTTATTTCACTGACTAAATCTCTTCAGGAAAAGATCAGGATGAAATAAAGTCAAAGGGCATAGCTCGTGGGCCTTCTTTCAACTTCTTCCCCAGCGGTGAGCTTCTTACATGTGAAAGGCCTCTGATATAATTCCCTATGATATTCATAGCTGAACTGACCTTTCTGCTGTCCTTTCACTACTTATTCTCCCTCCCTCCCTCCCTCCCTCTTTCTCTCTGTATGTTAGAAATGGAATTATTGACTGCAGGATCAGCACTGGAATTAATACAGTCCATTTATCTTAGCATTAAGAAGGTATATGTAAATATTCCCATACAGACTTCAGGGCTATACTGTATGTGGGTAACATACCTTCCACCCCCCCAGCTTTCATTTAGAATGCATTATAGCAATAGCACTTAGACTTATATAGTGCATCATTGTGTTTTACAGCACTCTCAAAGAGGTTTACAATGTTAGTTTATTGTCCCCAATGTCAGTTTATTGCCCCTCAATAATCTGGGTTGTCATTTCACCGACCTTGGAAGGATGGAAGGCTGAGTTAACCTTGAACTGGTCAGGATTGAACTCCAGGCTGTGGGCAGAGTTGGCCTGCAATACTGCATTCTAACCACTGCCCCACCAGGACTCCATAGACTAAACAGGTAAACATGCCTATGTATAGACTATACAGCCTATAGAACTCTATAGAACCACTATAGAGTTTGCATTCCCAGTGTAAATGATAGTAGTGGCAATAATAATGGAGAATCTCCCAGTCTATTGTATTTCTGACCCAGAATATTTTTATATTGCTATTTAAAAAGAAAAAGATTGACAAATTTGACATAATCTTAGCATAGAGGACTGAAACTCTTTCCCTTAAGAGGCTCTTTGACATCAACCTTCAGAGGACCAGAGTTTTTACAGAAAACATGAAGATCATAAAATTCCCATTACCCAAGAGGGTCCAGCAGAGTTGATGGGGGGAAGGTTTGTTTTTAAAGCAACAAATGAAAGGTAAGCTTTTAAGAGCTGGGCTAACAGAATTTATGGGTTCTGTCCTGGATTTGTTTCTACCATTCCCTCTCCCCTTCCATAATTAGCTCTCTGGTTCGAAGATGTCCCTTTGTGGCTAATTTTGTGTCACAAACTGAGACTAATTTAACACGTTTGGCAAATGGTTTTTTCCCCCCTGTATGTTTGATTCCTTGCGACATTTGTGACTTTGACAGTCTTCACCACCCTTTCACCATTCGGGATAGGTAGCTTGAGAAAAGTGTGGAGAAATAACCAGAAATCTAATTGTCTGAATGTCCTTTGGCTTCCCTTCCTCTTGTTTCAAGCCCAGGAGAAGGAAGCCCTTAAAACTGATGAGACAATAAATTCAATTATCCTGCAAACTGGCTGTGGCTGTCCCGGTTCTGTGCTGCAGTTTCCCTGTTTTTGCTCTCAGTTCTCCTGGAATCGTTTAAATTTACCCCTATAGAAGGTTGCCTATTAGCTTTGTTAATGAATTTACTAGTGCAGAAGACCACTGGCAGGGTTGTTTGAAACGTAATGAATGTAATTATTTAGCACCAAACTGGGGCACCAGCTTTATCCCACTTGACAAGAATAATTCTTTATTCTCTCATTAGCCATGGGCTTTGGTCCCAGTAAACTAGTTATTGAACCACTTGTCCAAAGGAGCTTTGCTCTAAACGCACTTTTCCTTATTTAACTTAGACAGGTTTGATCATTTTTACGCATCATGCCGTGCCTGCGTGCAAAGAGTTGCCCATGCTGGGGCTCTTCCTTTGTTTGATTGCTTTTTGTGTCCGTGTGTATGTGTGTATGTGTGAGAGACACTGTCAAGTGAGCAAAGAGATGGGGAGCAATTATCAGTGAGGTGCTTGCCTTCAGGAGAAGCCCTTTTGCCTGTCCTGGCCTGTAATGGATACAGAACTGTATGGGGCTAGTTGACATCCTGTAAACTCAGTAGGAAGCCCAAGCCAATGAATCATAAGGACAGTCCCCCACTGAGTGATGTGTGCCTGAGCGTTTTGCAAATGCAGAGAGGACGAGAGATGGAGGGAGGAGGAGACACTTAAGCAGGTTGCCTTCATCTGGCAGAAACGTTAAAATAGCAGAAAGTTCAGGAACCTTCCCTTCAGAAACTGCACTGAAAAAGGAAGATGGCTTGTATAAAGGTGACCCTAATTCTATCCCCCCCCCCCCCGCCACTGCAAGGCAATCGAGACCAGGCCTCAGCCAAGGTAAATCTAGGTTTAGGCAACTGCCCCAAACAGCAGGTTTTATGACATACTAGGAATCAAATGGTTAATGATTTGTTTAAATTGATTGTTGTTTATGGAGAAGCTGGCTTGCTGGACTTTTTCCACCCATTCCAAAAACATTTAGCCATGATTAAGCACTCCGATTTAATGGGAATAATAACACCCTCAGCCTCAGATAGCAAATTATTTCTCTAACACCAACTTCTGAAAACTCCTGGAGGTTTACAAAATTATACGCAGCATATTCTTGAGCTGCGGTGGTGCAGTGGTTAGAGTGCAGTACTGCAGGCTACTTCTGCTGAGTGCCTGCAATCTGGCAGTTCAAATCTCACCAGGCTCAAGGTTGACTCAGCCTTCTATCTTTCCGAGGTGGGTAAAATGAGGACCCAAATTGTTGGGGGCAATATGCTGACTCTGTAAACCGCTTAGAGAGGGCTATAAAGAGGGCTGTAAAGCGGTATATAAGTCTAAGTGCTATTGCTGTTGCTATCTCTTCCTCAGAGAGTGGCCCTAATCTGGCTAAATATACCAAGAAAATCAGTTCTGACTGGGATTGCCAGTCTTTCAGGTGACTAGATCCCATGCCAAAGTGTTTTCTGGGTATGACAAATGCTGCATTGTACTCAGATTTGTACCAATTGTAGGTTCTAGATAGCCATCAGTGTCGAGCACAGTCCAGAACAACAAGATAACATTTGGAAACAGCTCAGGCAAATGTCTCCCTGATTCATTGAGTATAAGAAGACAGAAAAAGCTTCCTCCACCTTATGGCCTAAAAGAAGGTTTGGGTCTCTATGAGCTTGTGGGAGGATGGGGAGTGGGGAGCAAAGCAGCTGCATGCTACACATTCACTATTGTATATTAGTGTTTAATTGTGTTGTCTACCACACCAAAATGTCCATGGATGCTAAATTAACTTGTTTGCTCTATGAAGTAATCCAGACAAGAACTGCAATCTAGGTCATATATAGTAAGGCAGAGTTCCTCAACCATTCTGGCTTTGTGGACTGGTGGCAGAGGTAGTGGTCGGAGAAGGGTTGGTTCTGCGCGAGCAACAGGCAAGTGTGCACACTCGCACAGCTTCATTTGTGTGACTGTGCGCACACGCACACACGTGCTACTCACGCAAATGGGGATGCATGTGTGTGTGAGCACTCGCTCATCACTTCCATGGCCTGGTTCCGAACAGCTCATGGTCTGGTAGTGAGACGCGGCCTGAGGGTTGGGGACCCCTTTAGTAAGATATTAAGAAAATCTTGCAAGACTGAAAGTATTTCTTCCCTCTTCTCCTTTTACTTTTCAGAAATCTAGGGAGGGTTCCTTCTGAAACTTTACCTACATCCTCCCTCCTTCTGTGAGCTAAGGTATCTTTTATATGTTACTTGTCTAGTCTGCAGCTCTCCCTCCTGACTCCCAAGGTTATTCCCTCTAACCAATACAATATCATCAGTAACCCAATACATTGTAAATCAGAGAGGAAAAGGTATCCTACCCCCCATTATGATGTTCTCTCCCCCCACCCAAATGAAACAATGCAAACATTTTTTCTGACATTTAAACAATATCAGGACCAGGGGTGAAATCTACTTACCTTCCCTACTAGTTCGGAATTGTGCACCCCACACGCGATTTTGGACCTTCTGCGCATGTGCATGTGCAGAGGGTAAAAAAAAGGTTACTTCCTGGTTAAAACCAGGAAGTAACCATGACCAGGCGGGTGGGCGGAACCTCGCGCTGCCGCCGCTACCAGTTCTCTGAATCACCCACCACCGCTGCTACTGGTTCGGCTGAACCAATCCAAACTGGTAGCATTTCACCCCTGACCAGGACTATAAGATGTGGATAAATTTCTCCTTGAACTTCAAGAGGCTTATTTTTACCTTTCTCAACAATAATTCAGAATGGCACACTCAGTTTATTTTTCATCCGTTTTGTTCTTACAACAATCCTGTAAAATACTTAGGGTGCGAAATAATGCCTACTGTTTAAAGCTATCATTGGGTAGCATAATAAACATGTGTATCCAACATGGTTGAGCTTAGATATGTGCAGGTTGATGAAATTCAGATGATGTCTGGCCTCATGGCTTTACATTCTCTTTTTCATTCCTTTTCTAAGATTTTCTAACATCTAGAAAATCTATACTGGCTTTGTGTGGATTTTTCCACAACTTAATGTATGTTTCTAGCAGGGGTGGGTTCTACTTACCTTTACTACCAGTTCGCAACTGGGCCGTTGCAGAAGTGTTCTGATGACGTCGGGGTCAGTGGGCGGAGCTTCCCACCGGTTTTACTACCGGTTCTATAGAACTGCTGCGAACTGGTGCGAACCGGGGGCAACCCACCACTGGTTTCTAGGTGCTTTATATTTCTATGCAACAACCTGATTGTATGTATATGTATGTGTGTAAATCCAATGTCCTTTCTATCTGCTTTATTTAAACACAGTAAAGTCCCAGTTTGCTTGCTTTTTAAAATGCAGTTTTCCTAAGTGTAAGCTGATATTTTTTTGCCAAGTTATCAAATGCATATTAATTTTTGCACCTTTTTAAAAGCCTGGACTTGTGGGCAGCAATAGACTCATGAACACCCTGTTTTGGCAAGTCACAGTGTTTTGAGAGAAAGAAAAATAGGAACAACTTGTTTTACTTCTCTAGCAACTAGATTAACATAGGAATTTAACTGACTTGTAGGTGAGGGGATGTATCTTCTTCAGACACTGGCATCAAACTGTCTCTAAAATAAAGCAGCTCTAGTCTAAAATCAATGGGCTGAGGCCTGTCTCGGTGGCTTGGTTATTTTCACAGTTTTTCATGGTATTCAGTACTCTATAAATTCTAAGCTGGTATACATTTGTACATTTCAAAGAGAAGATCCCTGTGAAAGGAAAATACTAAGAAGAAAGAATAGTTTATATGAGTGACAGCTGAGGCTTTCAATCAGAGAATGTCTTTGCCAGCTTTTTTTAATTCCTACTACTGGGGAATATTTGGAATTTTTACTTTTCTTGGAATTTTGTTTTCACTTTTCCAAATTTCACTTTTCACTTGTTGGAAAAGAGAACAGAAAGATTGTGATGATTTTTGTTTGTCCTTTTGCCCCAGTGTAATAGTTGTCATTTGAGAAACAGCTTCAAACTCATGGCCTAAGCTATTTAATGAATCACAATATTCTGTTTGTAGAGTAACCATTTCACTGTATTCTTAAAATATAAGCAGCCTATTTAAATAAAGAAAAAGAAAAAGAAGTTAGTGGTGGTACTCCAATTAGTCTGCCATATTTTGGTTCTAGCAATCACTGTGTTTTTATAGGAAGTGATGTGGCACCAAAATATATTCTTGTAAGGTGCTGGGAGATTATTCATTTCTCTCCTGGCTTGCCAAGTGTTGCTGTTACAAAGTCCAATAACCAAATCTTAAATCCTAGTTTAGTTTTACATATTGGATTGAAATTAGCCGCATGACATTTAAAAAACTGCTAGTTCTTTTCATGACTTAATATATTTTCAGATGAATTTGCAGCTGGCTATCGCCAATAAAATTGATTATGTTATTGCAATGATTACTGCTCACCTATTTATGTTATGCTGTATTTATGGTGCTAATTGTAATTCCAAAAGACCCTTGATTTCAGAAGAATATAAACAGTGCCAAGTCGTTTACATGCTGGTCTTCATTCATTCACTTGATCATCAGAATGTATTTTCAAAACACTCAGAAAACTGAAAGACCAATGAAACTGTGATTAGAGAATCGAGACAGTTGTGGAGAAATCCAAGCCCAACTCTTACTCGGATATACCTTTTTTGAAAAGTAAAGAGTTGCAGCCCAGTTGTATAAGAGCCGCATTGCAGAGAGAAAGTCCTGTGTTCCCTCCCTGACACATCCAGGTGAGGCTGTAAAAATTCCTTCCTGAAAACCTGGTAAGTCACTGTCAATCAAACTGCACAATTTGGTTTAAATGGATCAGTGGTCTGATTTGTTATAAGAAAGGATGATATATTTCAGTGACAATATTGGACCTGTCACTATATCTCAGCTATTGGATCTATCGCTATAGCTCAACCTTGTTGTTTTTGTGTTGTTCTTTAGGTTAATTGTCCAGAAAATGGTAGATATTGTATTGGTTAATATGTAGGATACCTCATAATGTTTTCATAAGGATATAATGGAAAGTGGAAGGCAGTTTTATACGTTCTCCTGTTAACTCATTGGAGGAAATGTGGGATATAAATACAGAAAATAAATAGTGTAAGGTCACCCTGATTGTGCTGAGAACCTGACATGGCACCATTTTTATATCATCAACTTAAAGCTGACAATTTGAAGTCCAGAGTGGAGACTGACAGGAAGATGAGATATTATTTATTTACCTGGTGTATTATTGTCCAGTTTCTGTGAAATAAGGATCAATTCCTGTCCCAGTTTCAAGTAACTTTTCTCTTTATAAGTGGGAGGCTGACTGGAGAAAGTGTTTGTATTGTATGTATTTAGAGTTGTGCTGCAATAATAGAGCAAACATAGTTTGCTAGTATGGAATAAAAGTCTCAGTTCTGATTGAAAGAGGACAGATCTACATCACATAAAGAATGCAGCTGTATTTATTGGATATACAATATGTAGGGCAAACCTATCTTTAGTTTCAGGGAGATTGTATTTGAACCACTCTGACTTGCAGCTGCTTCTTCCTTCTTTTCCTGAAGTACTTTGCAGATGTACTCCTGGAGATTCCATATTTATCAAAATGATGTAATATAGACTTGTAGGAATTATAGCATTTAAAACCACAAATGTATAGTTTAAATGCTTGCTCTGTACCATGGAAATAGAATGAACCTCACAAATTAAGGTTCCAAATTCCCATTTATTTATTTACAATATTTAGACCATGGATGTCCAACCTTTTGGCTTGCCTAAGCTGCATTTAGTGAAGAGGAATTGTCTTGGACCGCATATAAAATACATTATAGTGTGTGTGTGTGTATAATATATAATGTATTTTATATGTGGCCCAAGACAATTCCTCTTCGCTATGTATTTGTATACATACTGTATATGTATACGTATATGTATATATGTTTTCATAGATTTTCACGGGTACAGGTATGCAAGTCTTGGTGTATTCGGGTATTTTCCCGTGATACTCTCAATCTTACACGGGAAAATACCCAAATACACCAAGACTTGCATATGTATATATGTATATATACATACCAGTATACACACACACACACACACACACACACACACACACACACACTACACAATAATGTTAAAAGTTCCTGACTTTGTGGGGCCACACTACTAGCTGTCCAGGGCCGCATGTGGACACGGGCCATGGTTTGGACATGCCTGATTTAGATTTTGACAGATTCCCAAAAAGACTCCTGGTAGTTTACAATATGAGATATAGAATTATACAACCAGGGCATACAGCCATCACTATCTATCCACCCTGATATCAGTTAACTTACAGCAATTTAATGTTATATATTCAAAGCTCTTCCTATTAGTATACAATTGCATATACTATACATTTATGTAATATATTGATTATATATCATCAAGTTGGTATCAGCTCCTAGTGACTACATAGAGCTTCTCCAAGATGATCTGCCCCCAGGATTTAGCTCTTTCATGATCACTGTAGTAATGAGGCCGTCCATCTTGCTTCTGGTCTTCTTTTCTTCCACTCTTCTCAGCCTTACAGACTTCTCAAGAGAACTAGGTCTTTGCATAATGTGTCCAAAATATAATTTAAGCCTGGGCTTTTGAGTCTTCAGTGAGAATTGTAGATTGATTTATTCTATGTTTGTTTTCTTAGTTATGTGTAATATTCTCAGACGTTTTCTCCAACACTCAAGTACTCTTTTTTATCTTCCTTCTTCGAAGTCCAAGTTTTGCTTTCATAGAATCACATGGGAGAACCATTGCCGCACAGTTCTGGTCTTTGTAATATTAATTTGTAAGTATAAACATATCTCAGAATCTGAATGTCTTAATCTATGGCCTTCGTTGCTATTAAGCAGTAGGCTAGAGTATATTTCTTGACTGCTTGTTTCTTTACTGTTGTTGGTTAGCTATCCTTAAAAGGCAGAAGCTACCCACCATTTCAATATCGTCATCATCAATTCTAAAGCTGATTGCTATCCCCATTGCCATTAGTTTAATCTTCTTTAATCTCCATTTCATTTCTTCATGGTGCTCTTTGACTTTTGTGACTAGAGCTTCCAGATCATTTGAATTTTCAGCTAGCAGAATAGTGCCAGCAGCATGGTGTAGGTTATTGATGTATTTCCCTCCAATTTTATAACCACTCTCATCTTTTTCTAATCCAGACTCCCTCAATAAATATTCAGCAAATAAGGTGGAATAAATAAGGAGGGAGTATAAGGTCTTTTCTAATTCCTTTGCTGATCTGGAAGCAATCTTTTTCAGCATGTTGTGTTCAGACGGTGGCTTCCTGTGTATGGGCTTTTTGTGAAGATAATGATAAACTGTGGGATTTTTGTTTATATTTCATATTTTTTAACTGCCCATCTCCCTTAGAAAGGCGCTCTGGGTGGTGTACAATATATTTTTCCTAAATTCATGTCACAGATTGGCAAAAGTCTTTCCATGATCAATGAATCATAGAATCATATGGGGAGGGGAAGGGACCTTGGGAGGTCTTTTAGTCCAACCCCTTGTCTAAGGAGTAGTCCTCATACCATCTTGGACAAATGATTGTCCAATCTTTTCTTGGAAATCTCTAGCAATGGAGCACTCACAACTCCAAGAGGCAAGCTATTTCAGTGCTTAATAATTCTCACTATCAGGAAATTCCTCCTTATTTTCAGGTTGGATCTCCCTCTCTTTAACCCATTGCTTCTTGTCCTCCCCTCAGGTGCTATCACCTGAAATAAATCAATCAAGAATAAATCAATGCCCTCTTCCCTCTGGCATCCCCTCAAGTATTGGAAGACTGCTATTATGCCTTCCCTCAATCTTCACTTCGATAAGTTAAACATTGCTTTATTCCTTTAATTGTTCTTCATAGGATTTAGCCTCTAGACCAGTGATGGCTAACCTTTTTGCCATTGCATGCCAGGAGAGGGGGTGGGTGGGGGAGGGTCGTGCATGCACGTGCCCACGTGCATGCGTGCGCAACCCCCTCCCCCCCGCTCCTAGCACATTGATGGCCTGGTGGGCCCGTTTTTCTTTCTTACCTGGTTCCAGGTCCTCTCTGTGTATCAGGGAAGGGCGAAAACAGCCTTTCCCACTCCCTTGGAGGCCCTACAGAGGCTGAAAGGGCCCATTTCCCAACTCTCGGTGGGACAGGAAGTGACATTTTTTGCTGTCCCCAGCCTCCAGAACCTCTCTAGGAGTCTGTAGGAGCCTCTCTAGGAGTCTGTAGGAGCCTCTCTAGGAGTCTCTGGAGGCTAGGGACAGGAAAAAACATCACTTCCTGTCCCACTGGGAGTGGGGAAATGGGCCCTTTCAGCCTCTGTAGGGCCTCCAAGGGAGTGGGAAAGGCTGTTTTCGCCGTTCCCAGATACACAGAGAGGATCTGGAGCCAGGTAAGAAAGAAAAACGGGCCTTCCCCACCCCGCCCCCAGGCCCTCCAGATGCAGGAAACAGCCTGTTTCTCTACTTCTGGTGGGCCCAGAAGGCCCGAAAATCAGCTGGCCGGTGTGCGCATGCGCCCCAGAGCTGAGCTGGCGTGCCCACTAATAGGGCTCCGCGTGCCACCTGTGGCACGTGTGCCATAGGTTCGCCATCATGGCTCTAGACTCTTCATTATCTTTATTGCTCTTCTCTGCATTCTTTCTAGGTCCTCAGAATCTTTTTTGTCTTGTAGTGACCAGAACTAGACACAGTATTCCACATGTGGCCTCACCAAAATTGTATAGAGTGGTACTATCACTTCCCTTAATCTTGATACTATCCCTCTGTTGATGCAACCCAGGACTGTATTGGCTTTTTTGGTAGCTGCAGCATACTGCTGACTGATATTTAAGTGGTGGTCCACCAAGACACCTAGATCCCTTTCACAAGTATTACAGTATTGTTGAGTCAGGTACTCCCTATCCTGTACCTATGTGTCTAAGTGCAGGTCCTTACTTATCTTGTCACAGAACTGTGCCTTTTTTGGATCAAAGGGCCCAATGGTCAAGTCTGCCTAGATCCTTCTGAAAGCTGAGGCTGTCTTCCAAGGGGTTAGCAGTTCCTCCCTGCTTTGTATCATCCACAAATTTGATCATGCAGTCCTCATCTAGGTTATTTATGAAGATGTTGAAGAGCACTAGGTCCAAGACAGGATCTTGAACAACCCCACTGCATACTTTCTTCCATCTACATGTAGTTCCATTAAGAACCACACGTTCAGTGGGGTTGGCGAGAAAATCTGTCAGATCTTTCAAGATTCTATTATTATATTGTATTATAGTAGAATGGCAGTAGTTTCTGTGCTGTCTATATTCTGACCTAGCCTATGTCAAAGGGCTAACATATAAAATTAGAATCTATTGGAGTTGGGCAGCTAATACATTTAAATAAATAGTTAAAATTAAAGTTATTGGATAATAGTTTGCATAGTCTCCTTTCTCTGATCTTGGTAGGTAATTGTCCTCTTCCAATTTGCTAGTCACGGTGTGTACTTTAAATTTTCTAGCGCCTTTGGTAAGAAATTTTACTGATTCTTTTTCTGTTGCTGATATGTTGCTGTATACTGTAGATATCCCATCAATTCCTGTGGCTTTCTGACTTGAACAGTGTCAGTGCTTCTTCATCTTTGTTTGATCTTCTCAGAATTAGTTACTAATTATCCATGAGTGTCCGTAGCCTATAAAGCTAAGGTTAAACTTTGTCCTGAGTTCAGAGAACCTTTGGAAGACTTTCCTTGTTTTTCCTGTGTCTGTTTCCATCTTTGATGCCTTTATGTGTGTTGTGATACTGCTTCTTGTGTTTTCTAGCAGTTTTCTGAAATTCTTTGTTCTTTTCTCAGATTTTTGTCTTTTTGGCTTTGGCTTCTTTTCTCAGTAATTTCCACCCTTCTGGCATCAGTTTTCTTTCTTCTGTTTCTTGATCTTTGTCAATCTCTTTTTACATTCATCCTTAACAACTTTTGCTTTCATTGCACAGTTCCTCTGGTTCCTTATTGATGAAGTTCAAGACATCAAAGTGATTCTTGGAAATTGTGGATATATGCTCAAGAGTGTATCGTGGAAATTGACTGGTATTCCCCCCCCACACACACTTTAGCTTGACTTGGTAATTGCACATGAGCGGTTCATGATTTGTTCTACAATCAGCACCTGGCCATGTCTTTGCTGTTTGCTACTAATGAACTTTTTCTCTTAGTTACACTAATAATATCGTCAATTTGACTTGTGTGTATTCCATTGTGATGTCTGTGTATAGTATATAGGTATCATTTTGTTTGAAGAATGTGATTGGAGAGGGGGGGAAATCATTGGATTGGTAGAAATAGATATGTTGTTCTCCAGCTTTATTTCTGTTCCCTAGGGCGTACATTCCAATTCTGTTTTCGTCCATACTATTTCTAATGTTGGCATGCCAGTCTCTAGCCACAAGCAGCACATCCTGCTTGCAAGTTTTGTCTGTTAAGGATTAACTTTAACATACAGTACATCAACTTCTGATGCATCTGCCACAAAAGGTGGAGCATAAATGTGGATAACCAGAATATTAAAGTGTTACTAGCAAAGTCTATTGAAGTAGTCAGTCATCAATTGCTTTGGGTCCAAGAGCCATCTTGGCTATGCATTTCTTAACTCTTAAAGAAATGCTGTTCATTTTTTGTCATTATGTCCAGAGTAGTAAATGGTAATATATCTGCCCCTCTGCTTTGTGATTTCCTCCTTACTGAGACCCCGTCTATCCCTTCTCCCTTGTCTTTCAGGACAGCTTTTCCATGTTAGATCTGGAGAAAGGCAGGTTAGGTACATTGGGAGGCCTTGGCAAATTCATAACTTTGTTGTTTTCTTTTCTTTGCCGCTTATAACATAGTTGGGATTTTTTTATTGTTGGGGTGGATAAAGAGAGTTTGTTTGATGGGTTTAATGAGTTTAATGCACTATCAATGAGTCTTTTTGGCTTTAGTAACTAGGTAAGATATAAGAAATCAACTCGTATAAATATAAAGCATGGCAGAATTAAGGTTTGTTTTCTGAATTTGTGTTGGTCTAGGAAGGAACTATAAATCATTCTCCTTAAGTCCAGACACATAGAGATACAGCAGGGAAGAAGATACATTAGATGTAAGCCACTCAGATATTTTTTTTAATTAGTGAGAGTAAAATAGATCCTATGAAAAGAGATAAATAAAAACATGAGAGTGACCTCACTGGGAAAGAAAAAACTGAGGAAAGAAAGAAAGACAGAAAGAAAAAAAAGAAAGAAAGAAAGAGACATAGAGAGAGAGAGGGTGAGAAAGAAAGAAAGAGAGAGGGAGGGAAGGATGGATGGAAAGAAAGAGAGAGAGAGACAGAGAGAGAGAGAAAAAGAAAGGAGAAAGAAAGAAAGAGGGAGAGAGGGTGAGAAGGAGAGAGAGAAGGAAGGAAGGAAAGAAAGAAAGAAGGAAACAGAGAGAGAGAGAAAAATAAAGGAGAAAGAAAGAGAGAGAAAGGATGAGAAAGAAAGAGAGAGATAGAGACAGAGAAGGAAGGAAGGAAGGAAGGAAAGAGAGAGACAGAGAGAAAAAAATAAAGGGTGAGAAAGAGAGAGAGAAGGAAGGAAGGAAGGAAAGAAAGAGAGAGGCAAAGAGAAAGAAAGAAAGAATAAAGGAGAAAGAAAGAGAGAGAGAAAAGGTGAGAAAGAAAGAAAGAAAGAAAGAAAGAAAGAAAGAAAGAAAGAAAGAAAGAAAGAAAGAAAGAAAGAAAGAATCCTACCTTCTGGATGAGGGGGGTCTGTCACTTACTTAGCTGATTGCCACAGTGAGACTGTGAGACTGACAGCAATACCAGCAGAAAAGAATGCAAGATACTTTGGTCCAATATGCCTCAAACAAGCCAAACCGGATCTGTCTCAGCAGGCTGAGCGATGGTCATTAATTTTTAATACTGTTAATGTTTATTAGTGAAGGATGATTGACTTTAAGTGCCTGATGAATAATAAATAAATGATGTACATTTCTGGCATTTGAATCACATTAGTATGGAAGGCCTGTGGGAATACCCTTCATTCTTGAAGAAGTACACTGCCCCACTTCCCAAAGGTAGGCGCTATTTTCTTTACACTTTCCTTACGTTCTTTTTTTCTTCTTCTTCTTTCAACAGAGAAGAACTTTGAATGGCTTTGGGGAAAATGTGGAGTTAGTATTTTCCTTTGGTCACCCTAATGACACAGGGAGGTTCGTCCCACTTGATGTCACTAATCTAAGAAGGTCTGATCTACACTTGAAGGCCCTGTTGGATTTCATAACAAACACCTGTGTCCATCAAAGAGAACACACAGGATCTCTGCACGAGCACTCCTTGACTTTGTAATTTCATTGACTGACAGTTTAATATCTATTTATTTTCACATCTGACTCCAGTAGAGACAGGCAGGCATCCTAAATGTCAAGATATTATGCTGACAACCAAGGGTATTTTTTCCCTCATTATTTAAGAGGAGAAAGGTTCTTTGTAAGTAAAGTGTTATTTTTTTTCAAGCCTACCAGCTAGAATAAAGACCAAATTATAGGGCATACATAATTGCCAGTGTAACTGCTGATAGGTTATCAGTACACGTTTTTTTATAGGGAGTTAGGTGGAGATATTCAGTTTGATTTACTTGCAAACTTACTCCGCTTTCCATATTTGAGAAATGAAATGTGTAAATTACATTATTTAAATTGATGGAGCTGCTGTCATTTCTAGAGACAAGGGTAAGTAGAGTTTCCTATTCCAAAATTAACCATTTTAGAAGAAGACCTTTTGTTTTCCGTCTAGGCTCATTTGAACTGTAAATGGAAAGAAGGGCGTTTGCTCCAATTGAACTCTGCAACGCTGAAACAATTTTCGAGGATACAAACATAAATATAAATCCTATGAAAACCACATTGTGATCATTCTGGGAAGAATACTTATTGGGGTTAGGGCAAAAAACGATCATTGTGTGACACTGTTCTTCTTATTCCAGGATAAGCCGGTGTGGCTTTTGCTGAAATAATAGCGATTTATGACATTCCATACTGAGAAGAGAATTATTTCATTTAAAGTCATTTTGTCGTTGCTTTATAATTTCCAGATTGTAAGTATAATTATGTAATTCACTTCCAATGGAAGTGAATATCTGTAGCTCAGGGTTGAACTGTTGAGTCCTTGGTGCTCTCTGAGCTTGGTTGTTTGCTTCCTGATGTTTCATTATCTGACTAACATTATACATAGCAAGCAAACAACCAAGCTCAGAGAGCATTAAGGATTCCACAATTGCTGTTGTAAAAATACCAGTTCCTCAGAAAATTTTGGAATAGATCTGGAGGCAAAGTCTGACAAATGTTTACTTATTTATAATCACAATTTATGAGACCTCCCCAACTCAAATAAATAAATAATCTCTTATTTAGGCTGCACAAGTAGAGCAGAACTAGAGACAACAATAGTAGCGTTATTGAAGATTGCTATTGGCACCGTAGGGTCATTAAAAAAAAATACCACTGATGAGAGTGCTGAAATTTTAATGCACTGGTGTGAGAAATAAGGAACCAACGTTTCATTTGTATATAGCCCTTAATTTCTTAATATTAGAAGTATTTGACAAGGCAAATCTGAATATATACTCCTCAAAATCAGACGTTAAGATCAATATCCCAAAAGACGACTTGGTGTCTATGAAGGTAAAGGCCATAATGTTTAATATGCATAAGATGCTTTGTTTGCCTTTAAGTCTGAACTCTGGTCTAACAGCCTAATTCATAATTCAGACAAAGAGAATGAGTTAACAAATATCTTTTCCTCCGCTACGATTTGCATATTTAGTAAGCAGATTCTGCCAATGTGTATCCGCTGTTTTGTGTAGGAAATGAAAACGTCTTGCATGCCTTTCATTGAAAGGAATGGGTTTACTTTATTCAATTGCTTTGTAGTAAGGAAACCCAGGCTTGGTGGACTGCAGTGACACACGAGATATTTCTTTAAAGAAATGATCCCCTGACCGTGCATGGTAGTACAGGTAGTCCTCAACTTACAATAGTTCATTTAGTGACCATACCACGTTACAACGGCACTGAAAAAAGTGACTTATGACCTCTTTTCATACTTATGACGCTTGCAGTATCCCCCATGGTCATGTGATCAAAATTCAGATGCTTGGCATATGACTCATATTTATGACAGTTGCAGCATCCCGGAGTCCTGTGATCACCTTTTGCGACCTTCCGACAAGCAAAGTCAATGGGGAAACCAGATTCATTTAACAGCCGTGTTATTAATTTAACAACGGCAGTGATTCACTTAACAACTATGGCAAGAAAGGTCGTACAAATTTCACTTAAACAATGTCTCACTTAGCCACATAAATGTTGGGCTCAATTGTGGTCATAAGTTGAGGATTACCTGCATTGTCACCTGTCTATTGTTTGGTCAGGTGATCCTTGTTTTACAAGAGAATTCAGAAAGACCAGTGGTGGGATTCAGCTGGTTATGTCCGGATCGCGCGAACTGGTAGCGGTGACTGCGGGAGGCTCCGCCCACCCACCCACCCAGATGTAATGTGCAACTACTGCACATGTGCAGAAGGCCATGCGCATGCACAGAGGTGGCACATGCGCTCACATTTGCAAACCGATAGGGAAGATAAGTGAATCCCACGTCTGAAAAGGACAGAGAATCCACAGGCCACTGCAAGTGGATAAATCAAGTGCCTCCACTTGATGCCAATGGGAAATGCTCTCTAAGTAAAACTAGATCTGGATTTAATCTATCTCTTTATAACTGTGCCTAACCTCCTTGGCCTTAGAATCCAACAATTGTTCTTTAAGACTACTGTAACACGTCACCCTGTAAAAGTGGGATCAATTTCTGAGTCTCTTCCAAAGGGGAAGAAAAGATGGGCATTTGAAGAAGAAATGTTCTACTTCAGCAATGGTTCCTGTTATACTGATGCTCTATTTGTAAAGAGAAGGTGTGATCTCCAACTTGCCTCCTGAAAATGGGTGAACTAACATAATGGAAAGTCTTATGCTCAGGATAAGTGGTGAAATCCATTTTTTTTTATTACCGGTTCTGTGGGCATGGCTTGGTGGGCATGGTGTGGCTTGGTGGGCATGGCAGGGGAAGGATACTACAAAATCCCCATTCCCACCCCACTCCTGGGGGAAGGATATTGCAAAATCTCCATTCTCACCCTACTCTGGGGCCAGCCAGAAGTGGTATTTGCCAGTTCTCCGAACTGCTCAAAATTTCCGCTACCGGTTCTTCAGAACCTGTCAGAACCTGCTGGATTTCACCCCTGCTCAGGATCTTATGCTTGGATCAGGATTCTATTGGTGATATTTTCATATCCATATAGAGAAGTCAGCTGGGGTTTTACCCTAATTCAATGATTTATAGGTAGTCCTCGAATTACAATCACAGCTGAGCCCACAATATATCTTGCTAAGTGAGTTTTGCCCCATTTTATGACTTTTCTTGCCACGGTTGTTAAGTGAATGACTGCAGTTGTTAAGTGAGTAACTCAGTTGTTAAGTGAATCTGAACTTCCCCATTTACTTGATGGCAGCAGGACACAAAAGATGATCCATATGACCCTGGGATACCACAACCTTGGTGAACCCTGGTTCATAAATATGAACCAGTTGCCAAGCATCTGAATTTTTGATCCCCTGATCATGGGGATGCTGCCAAGGTCATAAGTGTGAAAAACAGAAGTCATTTTTTTCCCAGCGCCATTATAACTTTGAACAGTCACTAAATGAACTGTTGTAAGGGGAGGGCAGAGGTGGGTTTCAGCAGGTTCTGACCAGTTCTGGAGAACTGGTAGCAGAAATTTTGAGTAGTTTGGAGAACTGGTAGTAAAAATTCTGACTGGCCCCACCCCCATCTATTCTCTGCCTCCCAAGTCCCATCTGATCGGGAAGAAATGGGGATTTTTCGTAAAATCTTCTGGAGTGGGGAGGGAATGGAGATTTTACAGTATCCTTCCCCTGGAGTGGGGTGAGAATGGAGATTTTACAGTATCCTTCCCCTGCTATGCCCACCAAGCCATGCCCACCAAGCCATGTCACACCCACCAAGCCACACCCAGAGAACCGGTAGTAAAAAAATTTGAAACCCACCACTGGGGTAGGGTGACCTGGATTTTCTCAATTGTTAAAAAAAAATGCATACGAAAATCTGTATTGTGGGAAAACACACGCACTCTGTGCAAAATGTAGCTATAGAAGAAAATTAGATTCCTCTTTGAAATTATATATGGAAAGACTGCTGTTAGATAAATTGCGTGTAAAAACATCTCAAATGTGTGATATTTGAGTTCCAAAAAATGAGAAGGTGGCAATTATAAGAGTATTTCTCTCATTCCTAACATTGCTTCACCTTCCTTTTTCTTCAAATATTAGCAAGACTGAACGGTGAGCAGGTTCCCTCCTCTTTATAGGAAGCCGGTTTGGAATGTAAAATGTCAGGCTGAGTGCTCCTCTGCTCATGTGCTGCAGGTTTAAATTGTGAACAAGACAGATAGTTCAAACTCACTCTGAGCACAGTGAGAAAGTAATTACTCAGTCATTGAAAAAGGTCCTATTATCATTACCCAGTAACCTGAATGTCCACCACATATCTGGGTATTATTTTAAATGGCTTCCAAAAAAGCATTTTCAGAATCTCAAATTTAAATCACATGAAAAATGGTTCCATTTATTATTTCTTCCTCTCTCTCTCTCTCTCTCTCTTTTTTTCCCAGGGAAGGTGAGGCGTTTCAGAGATTATTCTAAATGTCAGTTTAGCATACATTTTAGCCAGCTGGATGTGGAACTGCGCTGAATGAAAACTTCCCTTCCTGGAGTAAATGCCATGTTGGTAAACGAAAAGGGATAGGAATACGTAAAGGTCAATTCACATGGCGAGTTGGCTGTTGTTGTTAATATAACTAAGAACATTACTTTTATGGGAGGTCATTCCATTAATTAGATAAACCACAGCAACCACAGGCAATCTTTGCTACCCTCGCTCTCTTAATCCACGTGTTGTTTCTGAACCTATCATCATTTCTCTGGCAAATAGCAGGGGATGGGTGATCTGTACTCTTTTCTGCTACATAGCACCCCAAAGTCACATATTACCATGGCTGTCAGTGCTGTGAACTAGAATCACTTCTTTCATTGCTCCATTACATCCTACCTCCCACATCCTGCACACAAGCAATTGTTTAACCATTGTGAACTGCTAGAAAATGACAGCTGCTTTCCTTTTAGGGATGGGCGGAATCATGATAATAATAATAATAAAAAAAAAGACGTGCAAAGCAGAAAGTACATCACATTACACAACCCCTAATCAAAAAGAAAGGCAGTCTGACAAAATCTTCTACCATCCTTACATCTATCCATCCATGCAGAAGCCGCAATATAGTCTATATTCTGGGACAATTGACTTGAGTTAAGTGAGGTGTCAGCAAGGCCCCTACTCAACGGTGGCTGTGAGACCCAGATAAAAACAGAATAATAAATGTAAAGGGGGGGGGAAGGTAAAAAATATCAACATTTGTCAGGCAAGACCTTCTGAGGGGAATTGCAGGATGATGGATGAAAGGTCCCCAGATCTGGCTTATTTATTTGATGAAATATGTACTACATGCAAGAGTCCCATATGAAAGGTTATACAGCAAGGAAGCAATGGCTAGGATAGGAGAAGAATCACCTCTCTGGAAGGGACAAAAGATGATATGTTGCACTGAGAGAGAAAGAGAAAGCACCAAAAAATTGCACAGCCTGCCAGTGTTCCACAAGTGTGGCCTTTTAAAGAGCAGTTTTAAAAGAAGCTGATTTGAGAGAAGGATACCTCCTCATTTCCCCTGACTATGGTGAGTGAAAATGCTCACCATTTTGAAGAGAGCACTCACTGAAGAAAGTGCTGTCTTCAAAATGGAACTCAGATTTTAGTCATTGAGCCAAAAGTAAGCAAGTTCATACTTCCCATGAAAAATACGGGTTCAATCTTTACTGGCTTTGGGAGGAGGGGGGGAAATCTTTCCAATTAAATGCCCTTATTTTATGAAGTTGTAAAATTTTATCATTGTTTTATTTGATATACAGATTAAGATGTAATTTTTAAAAGTGATATATTTAGTTCTAGCTCAAGCCCAATGAAACGATGTTATTCTCGGGGAGATGTTATGCAAATTAATTTATCCTGTTTGGTGCCGCAAAATTTGAGTATACTGTTCTATTTATTTGATACAATCCATACTCCACTTTGCCTATACAATGAAACACCAACCTGTTGACTGTGTCCCACAAAATACATCTTTCTATGGGTCCTCCCTATATGTTAGCACCAAATCTTCCAGTTACTTCAAAGTAGCTCTTTGGGATGTTCGTTGACTGACAAGATTCTTGTCTTTTCTGTTGTTCCTTGCTGATTAAAACAGGTCTAAGGACATTCTATTGCTCACAATGTTAGCAAGCCGATAGGTATCTCAGGATATTAATCACTTGCATGATTGATGCCACTGTAATATAGCAGCAGCTTCATTTGGGTAGTGAATGGTTTTAGATAATCTCTAATCAGCACAGAAGAAAGATCTCTCTTATTTGAATGTGTAAAGCATACTGTAGTTTGCTTGGCCAACTGGCACCGTGCCTTTACACATTTTAGGCTGATTCACACAATGAACAAAAAAAGTCTTCTGTTTCATAAGAATGCATAAAGAATGTTATATTGACGATGAACTTTTATCCTGCATGCAGAACAGATTGCTACAGTTTGCATAAAACGGAAGAGTCTGTATGAACAAACCGAAAGTTGGCAGCAGTGTAAGCTATGGGTTAAACCACTCGAATTTTCTCTCAGTTACAGTTACTGAAGAAGATTCGGCTTCCATCACCTACTAAAGAGTAATCTGTCAAATCCTTCCAGTGCTGAGCTGTGAATCCCACGTGGTTAGATGAAGTCGCTCAACAAGTGAACCACCTACTTGTAAATGCGAAGAAATGTTTGATTGGAAAAGAGTGGCAAACTAAAAGCAGCTATTAAGGATTTATTTAGAAAGCCTGCCTGCAACTTCTAAAGGCAAGACAAGGTGTAATTCAGATTTGAGTCTTTTGTTAGGGCTTTTCTTTTGAATGTTTTAAAATCCGTGGGGCTTGCAACCTGGTGAATAAATGTTCTCCTTCCCTTCCCTAACATTTTGAGCCAATTTAGAATTAATCGAACACGATCAACTTTAAAAGAACATGTAATAAAAAGAAAGACCCATCCACACATATCCCGCGGCTACGATTTTCAGGCTTCTTTCATTTTGTGTGCAAAGAGTGAATATTTTTTACACTTGTTGCAACCTTGTTGGAGGGTGAAGAACTTAAAATTCCCTAGCTTTTCATTAACACTGCAGGACGAAGCACGAAAAAGAGAGATTATATGGTAATAGCAGGCAGCATGAACTTGGTAATGTAGTGACCATCTGTTCACGCCCAACAGAAATCACATGGATTGATTGATAAGATGTTACACTAGATATTGGTCAAACCATCCAGGATGTACTCCCCAATTTGGCAGATGTTTTTTAATCCCACAACTGCTACAATTTACGAGACCACCTTCTGCCACTGGTAGCCTCTCACCGGCCAGTACGCTCCCACAGAGGGGGGCTCCTCAGGGTGCCGTCGGTCAAACAGTGTCGACTGGCGGCCCCCAGGGGGAGAGCCTTCTCTGTGGGGGCACCTGCCCTTTGGAACGAGCTCCCCTCGGAGTTACGGAGGATCCTGGATTTATGCACTTTCTGCCGTGCCCTCAAGACTTTTTTATTCCAACAAGCTGGGCTGGCCTAACTCCTTTTAATTGCTTAATTTTAATTTGTTTTAAAAATGGGGTGTTTTAATTAGTATGGGCCAAATTTGTTTAATATGTTTTAAATTGTTTTTAAATTTTATATTGTATGTGTTTTATCTTTGGCTGTTCACCGCCCTGAATCCTTCAGGAGAAGGGCGGTATATAAATCCAACTAAACTAAACTAAACTAATTGCTTAACAAGGAATATGTGAAGCCTTTCCTCTTCTCCCACTTACCCAGGGGTGGGTTCTACTTACCTTTACTACCGGTTTGCATCATGCCCGTGTGATGCAAACCGGTCTGTGCATGCACAGATTGCTTCTGATGATATCCGGGTCAGTGGGCGGAGCCTCCCGCCAGTTTTACTACCGGTTCTATAGAACTGGGCTGAACCCGGGGGCAACCCACCACTGCACCCACCCCTTTTTTTTAAAAAAAATCTGCCTATTGGAAGTTGAAGAAAAATGATCCTAGTATGTACAGTATGCATTGATAGAAGAAGATATTTGTAGCACAGGGCTGAACTGTGGGGACCTTGGTAATCTCTGATCTTGGTTTCCTTGCAGATGTTTCATTACCCATCTAGATAACAATCAAGAAGCCACCAAGAATACTCCCATCAATTCTAACGGGGCAAGTCACTGTATATATACAGAGAGTAAATCCCACTCCTTTCTAGCACTGATGATGTTACCTAGTTGGGTAATGAAACATCTGCACGAAAACAACCAAGGACCTACAGTATGTATGCTGTTTTCAGTACTATTCCATATCGCATGAGCTTAATATTAATACTATTGATATACAGAGTAACTGTAGCTGTGTATAATTTGTACCCAAGTAGAAGTAGAATTCAGAAGTATGTAACTTTGAATTGTCATTTCAATGCTATATTCATTTAGAATTGCACCATCCTATGCACTTTATCTGACATGTTTATCGATTTGCATATGTAAATATATTTGATAAATGTGTCAAATTCTATCTTTTTAGTGTGTAGATATGGAGGAATGAATATGTCATCTTTGCATTAAGAGCCGAAGATTACACTGAAATCCATGCAAATTCAAAACTGCTACCTGGGAATGGACATCTAGATTATATAAACTTGGTGTTCTGCCAATTTCATTTATTTTCAGTTTTATTTTGGGCCCTGTCAGAAGCCAAGCAGGTGACTACTGGCAGAGCGGATGTCTGGCAAGGGCACCACCGCTGATGATTTAGAGATAAGTGAATCAGCTTTTAGAATGTAGATTTTTTAAAAAAGAACATCTGATTTGATCTGAATCACCAGTGCAATTCAGAAAGTTGATCCGTTTGGAGATTCAAAGGAATCACCTTTGAATGAAAGCTTTCGGCAATCCTTCTTTGAGAGATAGATTTCAAAGAAATCTAGCCTCATTTCCTAGGTGGCTTCATATGCTTCTAGTTTAACTTGTTTTCTTATGCTACCTTTGAAATATATTTATAATATAACAAGTATATCGGAAGCAGGGGTGAAATCTACTTACCTTTCCCACCGGTTTGTCATGTGCGCGCGTGGACCTTTCTGCGCATGTGCAGAGGGTGAAAAACAGGTTACGACTGGGCATGTGGGTGGAGCCTCGCCCTGCTGTCGCTATGGGTTCTCTGAACCACTCGCCGCCATTGCTACCGGTTTGGCCGAAACAGTCCAAAC
Organism: Arizona elegans; assembly: GCA_022577455.1. NCBI lineage: Eukaryota > Metazoa > Chordata > Lepidosauria > Squamata > Colubridae > Arizona > Arizona elegans. The sequence continues at coordinate 121,145,607 of JAKOOJ010000002.1, forward strand.
CGGTAACATTTCATCCCTGATGGGAAGCATTTTGCAGGTGTGCATAAAAACCTGGTTCAGTTCTGGTAGAACCTTATTGGACATTGGACATTTATTTGCACATCAAATTGCAATATCAGCAGAATTATCTATTTATACAGCCTTTTTCAACAGCACTGGCAAAAAGTAAAGATCTCATCTCTCTTTCTCAGATCAGTAGTGATAGACCTATTCTGCCTGCTTTATGTCTCACCAAATATTGAGATGGGTGGGTGAGGATCAGATTAGATTCTGGCTTTAATTAGGATTCCTGCAATGAAGGAGTGCTCCCTATCCCATCGGTAAAATCACTGTTTCCTCATTTCTGTTGTTAGAAGAGAATTCACATTTCAGTAATAAACACATTTTTTCTACCCAACAATATTTATCAATATGTTTTGGCTGACCTATAGAAAATCAGAGCAGGGGAAGTAGGTGAAATACAGGTAGTTCTCGACCTACAACAGTTCACTCAGTGACCATTCGAAGTTACACCAGCTCTGAAAAAATGACTCATGACCATTTTTCATGACCATTACAGCATCCCCATGGTCACGTCATTTACATTCGGGTGCTTGACAAGCTTGACTTACATTTATGACAATGCCCTGGGGTCATGTGATCACCTTCTGCAACCTTCTGACAAGCAAAAGTCAACGGAGAAACCAGATTCACTTAAAAAAATGGGTTACTAATTTAACAGCTTCGGTGATTCACTTAACACATGGGTCAAGGGAAGTTGTAAAATGGGGCAAAACTCATTTAACAAATTTCTTACTGAGCAACATAAATGTTGGGCTCAATTGTGGTCGTAAATTGAGAACTATCTGTATCGGAGGCTCACTAGCGCAAGCTGGAGGAACTGATTCCTGCTATTGAAAGATCTAGAGTTCCAAACTGGGATTTAAACTCTCCAAGTAAGTCACATAACTCAAAAGGCTATGGGCAACATAGTGGCGTTAGTTAAGAGTCAGAAGTCTGAGTGGTACAGAAGCACAAGATTGTAGGAAAAGATCATTAGGAGCAGTGGGTCGACTCAGAGTCCCACTGGTTCTCCCATGGAGTTCAGCATGCTGAGCTGAGCAAAATGCCCTCCACTATGGCAGGTAATGTTCTTCCCCTCCAGTCAATGATTGTTATCCTGCCCTGGCCATTTCATCCTGGGTTGCTGAATTAGTGAAACACAGAACCTAAAATAACTACAATAACACCCTTTCCCTACCACCACCCAAAAAAAACCCCCTGAGGTCATTGTGGACCAGTAAAAAGTTCAGTTTTTGTCTTTAAGGTTCATTGCAGACCAGTCAAGGAACGCTGCCTTTAAAAAGAAAGAAAGAAAAGAAAAGCAAGTTCACTGATGCAACTAGATTATGCTTCTTTTATTTCAAAAGAGATTGATGAACACTATGCCAAAGTTTTCCCTTGTAGCTCAATTGACAGGAGTAATGGCGAAACTCTAGTGTTTCTTTGAACTGATCCACTGGTGGGTACAACTACACGAGTGAGTGGAGAAGCATTGATTCAAGGAAGCTACCTATCCTTAGAGGCTCATCCATGGGAAGAAAAAGGCTTGGAGGGGAATCCTCCAATTTTGGATGATGGCGACTGTGGTCTGGGCAGGACAGGCAGCCATCACTATGACCAAAACAGAGGAAGGACTTGAAATCCAGAAAGCAGTTCCTTAAGCTGGCTTCATTTCCAGCTGATTTGGGAATCTGGCAGCTCAAAATTAAGCATGGAAAAAAAAACAATGCCAACCAACTAAATGCATGTGCCTTCTCTTCCATGCAGGCTACTCATTGAGTACCGCACCAGAGTTTCCAGTTTTCCCTGAATAAAAGGCCCTTCTCCCTTCCGTCACAAAAGCAAAATAAATCCACCTATATTTCATGCATTTATTCTTGATAGGCAGCTACGGGTGAGGTTACAAGGGCAGATAAATTTTTAAATGACTGACAAATGCACTGAGAAGTCTCAAAAGCCTTTTCTTCATCATGATGCCAAATCAGCATTTCAGAGGAAACCTTGTGAAGACAGCATTCTAATGAGCTCTGAAATATGTTATCCCAGCAAATCCTGAGCACGAAAGCAAATCCTGTCTTGAGTCGCTCGTTGGCAAAATTGTATAAGGGTTTTTCCCTTTTATTGGACTGAATAAAGTACTAGTTAGAAAAAACAAATTCTCACAATTTGAAAACAGACACCAACAAACACAGGATGAATTCCTTAGAATGTGGGTTTTATGCCCCTCTGAAGTCAGGGAGTTAAAATGCAGGAAGGTTTCTGGGGTTTGGGACATTTGCATCCCGTAGCTTCTGGTTTGCAAGCATCAAGAACAAGGAAAGATCCATAGTTAGAATTGCTCAAGAACTATGTTAACGATATTGGTGTTGTGTTACCAACCAGCAGAGTAAATGCACAAGGAAACGTTGCTGAGAGCAATGAATAAGAGTTATGCAAACTGGTTTATCAAACGCTTACTTTATAGTAGAAAAACAATCTCATAGTCTTTAAACAAATTCCAAGTCTTTGCCAGTAAATCAGTCCAGTAGTTACAGATATCTTCTTACCAAACAAACAGTAGTTGTTTAGAATAACAAACTCACTCTGGTTCACAAACCACAATGGTAACAGATCCATCAAACGATGATTAGCAGATAGCAACTCCTCTCAATGATAGCTTATCATACTCTGCTTCATCATCAAACTGAATACGTTACAATACCTTGCTTAAATACTCTCACAACCAGTCATTACCTAATTACAGCATGACTCAGCATTAAAGCCTTAAAGTTACACAATAGATATTCATATTAAAGTCACAGAACACATATATTGCCTGGATAACTTGTTAGGCTCAAACCATATCCTAACATACTAGTTGTAGAATTGTGTGCGTTGTTCATCCGATTCTGTGTGACTTTTCTTGGGCTCAGATTGTTGTACACTGTACAAGCTTCCTACCACTCCTTTGGACATTCAACTTGCTCAACCACCTTCTTCCTTAGGAAGAAGATCCTAAGGAAGTGAACTTGTCCCATGCACTGAGAACAAAAACCCAGGTGATCTATGGCTCTAGAGTGAGGAAATAGGACTTGACTTCATCCTTGGAGCAGTCAATAAGCGTGCTTGTGTCGTGCATTTGCTCAATTAGCTATATTCCTGCGCATGTACTAAACCGGTACAGGAGTAAATTCTGCTTGCCAAAACATCTGTTCCTGGCATTCATCCCAGGGCTAATAACAGATTCTCCAAAGGTAGGTGCATTAGGTAGTGCTGAAAAGCATAGAAAAGCTTAGTCTTCAGAAAGATCACAGTCTAGTTGGTTTCAAAGACTTTAATGTGGAGAGAATTTTTATTGTTCTGCATGCTCCTATATGCTCATGCCAAGCTCATCAATGGCCTCTAAACAACTCTGCCTTTGCTTGCCTGTTTAATGTAACAGTCAATGCATCTAACCACAATAGCCTTAATTGCAAAACCATCTTTCTCTATACACATGCTACAACTACTCCTTCGTGATAGGTATCTTCCCAGAATTGTAACCTTTGTTTACATCCATGAATGGCCTTTGATTCCTAAATGGAATCTCTCCATAAAGTGTAACATTCTCAAGGTATACGGATAATGGGTCTATTTACAATTCTCTCTATTCAAAGTGGGATCCAGGGTCAAACAGTTAGAATAAGAACCAGCTTGATTGGCATTCACATTTCTCAAAGGCTAAATACCCCACATTATCAAGTGTTCTCTTTCCAGATATGTGGATTTTCAAATTCCTGAGTACCTATCTGTAGGCCTTATTAATTGTAAATGGTTGAACGATACATATATTCAACTTCAATCTCTGTAAGTCTGTTGACTAAGTCTCTGATGCTCTTCACTTTACTCCAAGAGACCAATGACTCACTGCAACTTGCTAGCTTTAATAAAATATTTGTTGGATCTTCTTCAGTTATTGGCATGTTCACAGGTGAGTTTTCCTACTGTACCGATAAAAATATTGCAACTCTGCAATGTCTGGAATCAATGCTAGCAGGATTCAGGCGAGACCTCCTTGTTCTCAAAAAGCAAATCACTCTAGCCTAGAAAATGGACGTTAGCTCTTTCTGCTAAATTCCCAGTTTGCTATCTTTCTTAATGCTCTGAAAATTTCTCTGTGCTGTTTTGTGTTATCCTCTGTCTCATTCAGTGCAAAAAAAAAAAGAAAGAAAGAAAAGAAAAAAGACGGCTGAAGATTGTCAACATCTCTGTTGATGATTTCTTTACGAATAATCACACCTCTCAGACACAAAAGGTAATAACTTTTTATCATAATCACCATTGGGCCTATTGATTGAAGGAATTTCTTTGTCCTAGGGACTGAGTTTTATGCCACTTGAGGATAACTTGCAGTATACGTTAATATTTATCACCTTGAACTAGGTATTAAGGCTGGAGCCTCGCAGCTGTTCATATATTTTACTTTTTTTTTTTTTTGTCAAAACAACCCATGATAACAGGTTCTTGAAGGAGTGGCAAATAAATGATGTTACCAACATTGATCAAACTTCAGCTTGGCTGTGAATGTAATCTTCCAATCAATCTTTTGAAGAAAGTAAAACAGGAGCAAAAGAATTTGATAATCTATATCATTTTGGTAAAATCAGCACAAAATTGTTTTTCTTTATTCTACCGCTATATTTACATTACCAGATTCATTCACATAGGCTGCACTGTATCCTGAATCTTCAAACAACCTAAACTTCCCCTTATATATTATTTCAGATGAATGGACCAGTGGTGGGTTGCCCCCAGTTCGGACTGGTTCGCAAGAACCAGTAGTAAAACCGGTGGGAGGCCCCGCCCACTGCCCCGGATGTCATCATCCAGCGATCTGCACATGTGCAATCCCGTTGCGAACCGGTAGTAAAGGTAAGTAGAACCCACCCCTGGAATGGACCGTAATAGTTGACAGAATGATGCTTATAACCATGCCTCTTGGGTTGCACACACTCCAGGGAGGTGTAGCCTCTCAAACTTGTGTATTTGAATAGAAGTCTAAGATAAGACGAATGAAGTCACACCTTGAAGTCAACTTGAACACCTGGCGACTTTGTGAGCATGATGCAGAAGAAATCTCAGATTCACAGAACATACTCCATACCTTCATAAACACAAACACACAGAAGGGATTAGAGTTTCATTTAATTGTCATCCCTTGGTAACTGCAAATGTCATCAGAGGTGAAAGAAAAATCGGTTTTCTGAATAGATCTAGTCTCTTCCTTCAATCCTGTCATCAATCAAAGCAGATTTGATATGAACACAAGATTGGACTTTGCAAGCTTTGTCATTCCTTACTGATGAGACCTATCAGCTTGAGATCTAATAGTTAGCTAGTTCTCACAGATTTGTCACCTGTGATCTAACTCTCTCTTTTTATTAGTTAATTTGGGTATATTATTTGACATGATAACTGATCTGGCAGCTGAGTTTTGTAGAGATGCCCTGTTGCTGACTGTGCTATTTTTATATTTCTTTTAAACTTGACTGCAATTTATCTTGTTGAGGTAGTTTGCATAAGGTTCCAGGTAGTGTTAATAATGGGGAAAGAAGAAGACCAGAACTAGGTCTTTATACTTTGGGGTACCCTAGGGCCCAACCCTTTCTTCCTTGTCATTCAACATCTACATGAAATTCCAAGGTGAGGTTATCTATTTGGCAAGGTTATCAGCACTATACAAATGGTACTTAATTACACAAATTCATCATTGGCTGGGCTAGAGAAGTAGTAGAGGTCCTGACTTGGTATCTGGAAGTGGTTAGAGCAGTGATGGGTAACCTTTTTGCCATCGCGTGCCAAAAGCAGGGGGAGCATAGGGGTCACATGCGTGGGTGACCACACCACACCCATAATTCTATGTGCCCTGCCCCCCATGCATGCGTGTGTGACCCCCCTGCACTCTCCTTACTTTTGGCACGTGATGGCACAGTGGGCCCGGTAGGCCCATTTATTTCCCTTCCCAGGCTCCAGAATCTTTCTAGGTGCCTTCCCCACCAACCCGGAGGCCCTCCGGAGGCCAGAAATAGCCCATTTGCCAACTTCCGGTGGGACTAGAAGGCCCATTTTGCACCCTCCCTAGGCTCCAGAGCCTTTCTAGGAATCTGGGGAAGGCCGTTCTCGCCCTCCCAAGGTTCCTAGAAAGGCCATGGAGCCTGGAGAGGGTGAAAAACAGGCTGTTTCTGGCCTCCGGAGGGCCTCCAAGAGGGAGGCCATTTTCACCTGCCTGGGGAGAAGCAAAAGCGGGCCTTCCCCACTTCCCCAAGCCCTCTGGAGGCAGGAAACAGCCTGTTTTCTGATATCTGGTGGGCCCAGAAGGCCCGAAAATCAGCTGGCCAGTGCACGCATGCATGCCATAGGTTCACCATCACAGGGTTAGAATATGGATGAGGAAAACAAGCTCATCCTGAAACCTAGATGGAGTAGATATGGTTTCAAAGGACTACTAAATCCAGGGACAATCTAGTTTTAGTTTTGGACACTCAAACCAAAGCGCTCATTCAGGGCTTTTCACAGGTCTACTTTTATTATTGTTAACCATCTTGAGCATAGTACCATTCTTTGGTGGGAAAAGCATAATATCTACTTATAGACCCAAAGCAATAGAACACAGGTACAAAATTTAAAATATAGAAATCCCAAATATGAAGTAATTAATAAGAAAAAGAGGAGACCAACTGAATTCTGAAAGCAATAGGTATAATTAGAAACATGGTTGCCTTTTTAGTTGTTGCCCAATTTAGGTTTTGCAGAAGGAAGATTAAAAACTCCAGATCAAAAAATTCCAACAATCAGACTTACGGGTACCAGATAAAAATTTATGGTTTAACTCTACATGAGATATTGACCTCTCTATATTACACACATGAATATTGTACAGAATTACCAAGGCAGAATGGGAACTGAAGTCCACACATCACAATGTTGCCAAATTTGAAAAACACCGACCTATTGTTTTGATAATAGGTAGTGCCCCAGTTCAAGCCAAAGGTGAAGAAATCTCCCATGTTGATCTTAGAGCTAGGATTAGGTTTGGGCTGGCGTGGACAACCAACCATAAATATTCTTCAGATACTTCACCTCTTTAGAATTTGTGAGGTCAACAATGTATACAATGTGGCTCCATTCAAGAAATGTTTGTAAACATTTATGGAGTAGAAGACGATGCATATAAAATGGACGCATTAGAGACGTACAAAAATTAGTGGGAATTTTTAAACCCCACAATGAGGCAGAAATGTGACAAAATGGACAGATGATTGAACGTTAAATAGCACGCACCTTAAATGATACACAATTCTGTAATCTGAATTTTCAGTTTGTCTTTGGTGGTAGAAAGTCATGATTTTCTGCCATACCAGAGAGTCTTGGCCATTTACATTATTTCATGACTTCTTCCAGTGGTGGGAAATGATTGGTATACTGAGACCTGATCTTTTGCTTCCAATATCTGGTTTAGAAAGATTGGAAGAGGCTTTGCCTGATCTCTGGCTATTTTAGGGGCTGTTAACAAGCAAAGGAAAGAAATATTTTGCTTTTTTTCTGAGTAAGGGAGGCATGTTGTGCTCCTTAGAGGGAGAGCTTCACTTTCACCATTGTTAAAGCGAAATGCCGTTTTGAAGAACTACCCAGCATTACCAGATGTAACATCCAGTACAGTGGTGGGTTGCTCCCGGTTTGGACCGGTTCCCAAGAACCGGTAGTAAAACCAGCGGAAGGCTTCGCCCACTGACACAGATGTCATCATAGGCGATCTGCACATGCGCAGAAGTGCACGCACCTGTGCATGATGCTAACTGGTAGTAAAGGTAAGTAGAACCTACCCCTGATCTAACCAAAGAAACACGAAGTATTAAATCAAAACCCACAGCAGGAAATATCACTAAATATATGTCTAACCATCATGCCATATGTATCGAAAAGCATAACATTCATTTAAATATGATATTCAATATATTACTTAATGTTACTGGTCTATCTTCTGAGGCATCTTGCCAGTGTGTGAGTCAATGCCCAGCAACTCTACAATTAATTTTCTCCACTGTACACAATTTGACAGCTTTTATTCTTTCCTTCAATGAGCATAATCACTTCACATATGGAACCTGTGGTGGCCTACAGGCATCCAAGGGAAACCTCCATCATACAATCTGTCGCTTTTGTGAGCTTGTCCCAAAGCAAACAAATAAATAAAAGTTATGGATGGAGCTACTTTGGACACATCCTTATCCAGAATCCTTGACTTCCAATAAGAGATTGTCTATCAGGTTTTAAAACAAATCAGCTCCAAAACATATTGCTTTAGATAAGAAACACCAGCCTTTCAACAAGACTCCTAACAAGTTTGAGCTCCTCAATCTAGCCAAGATCAGTTTAAGATTTTACTTGAAAATCTTGTTTCAGTTTGTTTCTAAGTACACAGAAGGAATGATGAATACAATGAAAGTCAAGGATAAATGAATCTTAAACAGGAGGTGGGAATGCCAGGGCAGGTGAAGGCAGAGAGAAAGGAGAGAATCAGATTAGTTGGGCTAAGTAAAAGAAATCAGAGTGAGGAGATTGCCTGATAAAACTGTCCATTTTAACAATAACAAGCATGTGTTATTTAAGGCTCATAAAAGAAGATATATTAAGGAAAGCCTAGGAAAAAGAAGAAGACAGAACATTGATTATGCAATAGAGATTAATTTAGGAACCCAATAATATCAAATACAGGCTAAGCAGCAAGGTGGGTAAGAGACACCACCATAACTACAGCTCGACCTGCTTGCTATATTTTCAAGTCAATAAAACAGTATCCATTAACATATGGCCATTAAGTTGAAAGTATGATGCTATAACCTTGTAGCCAGGAGAAGCAGATACACACAGAAACTACTGTTAATGGTGAAAAATGTATTATGGAGAAAGCTACATTGCATTTAATTCTCTGAATCTTTTCTCAGTTATCCTGAATGCTAAGCAGTTGGAGGAAAAGTCCAGAGTAAATAGAGATAGAAAGGGACACTGCTCCATGTTTTTCCCCTTGCCAATACTTTGTTTACTGAGAATACACTCCCTAATCCTTGCCCATCGATGGATGCAAACTTTTGGGGTGAACAATTCTTCCAGGTCCTACATAAGAAGGCTGCTTTGTCCAAATAGTGGCTCTGATCCTAAAAAGACCAAGGAAATCAATACCGTGGTCCTTGGAGCTTGGTTGTTTCCTTGCAGACATTACATTTCATTACCCAACCAGGTAACATCATCAGTGCTAGAAGGGAATGGAATTTTCTCTCTGTTTATACACAGGTGGCTTGCTCTGTCAGTGTTGGTGGGAGTTTGTTTTCTCCATGGTGGTTCCTTGATTAGGCTGTTGTTTACTGTTTGATTGTCTGAGCTGGTAGTTCCTCAGTTGGGGTACCCAATAAGCAGAAGTCAATACCATGATCTGGTATCAGTAGCAGTAAACAATACCAGACCAATAATCAAGCAGTAAACAATACCCCTATCAGTTCACCCCACAGTTCAGCCTTGAGCTTGCAAATGTTTTCTTCTATGGATAAATTAATACTTTCAGTTTCAAGACAATAAAAATAATCTGCTGAAATACAATCCTGAGATGTTCAGTAATTGAGATTTCCATACAGGTTTCTGGGCCATTGATTTCAATGGATTACCAAATTGTATTCACATAGGAAGCAGCGAAATGAAGGAGAAATCTCAAATGAACTGCTTGCTCCTGAGCTGCTCAGATTCTTAAAACAGCCCTGCATGGATGAATACAGATAATTTCTTTTCCCCGTAGCGTGAAAAACAAGTTGAGGCCATTACAAATTCATGGTGGCTGGTGAGAAGACAATTAAACCAATGCCGAAACTCTATGTGGACTTCATTACATTTGAAAAAGGTATAGCTCTAAGACTTGATTTGTGTGTCATGATGCTAAACCACAATGCAGTTTGTTAGTTTGGATTTAATATGTTGTACACACCCAGCCATTAAGATCTGTATACCATGGAGATCTTCTACGTTACATTACTTCTTGCCTCCCAGTTATTCTCTAATCCAATTTAAAATATACCTGAAATTGATCCAGGCTGTGTTAACCATTTGCACATCTATTTGGACAGCAAGACCTGTGCCTATTGGTTTGTGATTGGGTTCAAGGAGAAGCATCAGCCAAACTTCCTTGTTTTTTTTTCTAGCCAATATTTGAACACTGAGAACTGTTAATTCTGCTTAATTAGCACACTTTTAAGTTGGTATAATTGAAAGTATGCATACTTGGCCAAGTATGCATACTTTCAAGGTGGCCAAAAAAACCAAGGGCTGCTCCCTGTATAATAATAATAATAATAATAATAATAATAATAATAATAATAATAATAATAATAATAATAATAATAATAATAATTTTATTTCTATACCGCCCTTCTCCCGAAGGACTCAGGGCGGTGTACAGCCAATTTAAAAACACAAGACACAACAATAATTAAAAATTAAAATAATTAAATAGATTTGGCCGGTTTAAAACCCCAAAAATTTTAAATACCCCAATTTAAAATTATTATGTTGATAGCCCGGCCTGGCGGAACAACAGGGTCTTCAGTGCGCAGCGAAACACCCGGAGGTCGGAGATCTTACGAATTTCCGGGGGCAGTTCATTCCACAGGGCTGGGGCTCCCACAGAGAAGGCCCTCCCCCTGGGTGTCGCCAGCCGACATAACTTGGCTGATGGCACCCTGAGGAGACCCTCTCTGTGGGAGCGGACTGGTCAGTGGGAGGCTATTGGTGGCAGAAGACGGTCTCGGAGGTACCCGGGTCCTATGCCATGGAGCGCTTTAAAGGTGTATCTTTAGATTACCAAAAAAAAAAAAAAAGTTTGTGCTGGACAAACATCCCTTCCTCCCATTCAAAAAATTAATGCTATCTGTCAAGTCTCACAAAGCCAGGCAAGGACAAGGAATCAAGAATTACACAGACCTTAGTAGGATATATTTAGTGCCTGCTCTGGAGTAAACAGAGACTCTTGAAAACTGCAAGAGGATTTTCCTACTCTTATTTACAGTAAGGCCATTACCGTGGAGTCTCTTTGATTTGGAAGACTGTTCCACTTACCACCTAGGCTGAGTTGTCATTGGTATGATAAGTTAAGCACATATAATACCCCCTTCAATCTCCTGATTGTTTATGCCTGATTTGTTTTCCATTACTTTGTAGCTTCTAGGCCCACCCCCCCAATCCTTCACACAAGCATTTTTTCAGCTATACTCCACACGCTTTTCTAAATGTACTGGTGAATATGTGTCTGAATAATAATGTTTGGTGAATAAACAAACTGATGGGAATAATTCAGAAGAAGGTATACAGATTGTCCTTGACATCTGACCACAACTGAGCCCAAAATTTCTGTTGTTCAGCGAGACATTTGTTAAGTGAGTTTTGCCCCATGTTATATCCTTTCTTGCCTCAGTTGTTAAGTGAATCACTGTGGTTGATAAATTAGTAACCCAGTTGTTAAGTGAATCTGGCTTGCCCATTGATTTTGCATGTCAGAAGGTATCAAAAGGTGATCACATGATCTTGGGACACAGCAATAGTCATAAGTATGAACCAGTTGCCAATCCTCTGAATTTTGATCACGTGATCATGGGGATGCTGCAAAGGTTGTAAGAGGGGCAGGGTGCTCTCCTCCCAAGTAGTTGACTCAGTCTGCGCTGTTCTCACCTTTTCTCCACTCTCCATGCTCAAGGATCAGGAGGGGGTGGTCCTTGCTCATTGCCTGAGCTCTGTCTCTCATGTTCACTGCTTAGCCTCTCTTGGTTATCCTGCCCCCCTTCCTCCCTGCCTACAAGCCATCCCAATCCTGAAAAGCCCTGGTCTGACTGGGTCTGCTCTTTCCCATTTCCCTCTGAAGCCAACAAAGCAGCCCCCTCGATCTCTGTCGGCTCCAGTTCCGGCTCATCTTCCTCTGCAGATTCAGGCTCCGATGGGGCATGTCACCCATGAGCACAACCTCTTCAAATTATTAAGAGCCACATCTTTGTGGGGCCTAAAGAGCTGAAAGTTTTTTTCCTTTGACTCTGCATGCGTGTCCATGAACAGCCACTTCAGCTTGCAATTGCTCCAGGAAAAGTTTATGTTGCCTCTTGAAGTTCAAGTTACAAACTGGTTCTGAAACAGCATTCACTGTGCCATGTTGAGTTTTACTCAATCAAGGGTAAAATCGATAGTAGCACAAACTTAGATCACAATATCTGATGCTATTTGATTGGCAGATGGGTGGTCAGGTTAGCCCAGTAGTGGGAGAGCACTATCACCTGGGAGATCTCCTAGTTTTATTAGTATTGCGGGCAATTGTGTAAGCCTGGCCAACTGCATTTTATTCAATAAAACAATTAAATAAGTTTGCTCATGATACATGGATCCCATATATTTATAATGGCAGTTTGGCCCTATGATTAAAAAACAAAACAAAACCTCAATAAAAGTGCTACTAAAAAATGAACACAAATGTCATCAACAATGAAGGTTTCAAATGTATAAAATCAAATAGATCAGAATGCAGGCGAAAAAGAGCCAGGTTTTCATAACACAAGACTTTAATGTGGAACAAGATGAAAAAAATATTGATAAAGGCAACAGATGAATCAGAGGAACTGAAAAGAAAAAGCTAAAGAAGGCATGAGAAACAGAATAAAAATCAATTTTATAAAACAAAGAAGTTCAAAAACTCCAGAGCAGTGAAGAGATAGCAGAAATTCTTAACAGTACAATTATTAGGAAAGAAACTGAAGACTGAGAAAGATAGCTTGAAGGACTGCATGGCACTACAAAAGAATTAATTAATATGAAATAGATAGACATCCTTTCTGTTTTAATGAAAGTGTGGAATGGACCTCTATAACTAAAAAAAAAAATTGTTGACAGAATACTGATGACAGAAGAATAATTTGAGAAATTAAGACCTTTACAGTTGACATACTGGAAAGAAAATAGGTGGGGAATGACAGAAGATGATTGCTTATTTTTAGATCAGAATTTGACAGAGCGTTTGAAGACCTGAAAAGAAATTAATCAGCAGGGATAAATAATATTCCAGCTAAATTTATTATTTTTTAAAGAAGATCACTCCAAAACACTTCTATTTACTGTAACTTAATCCAAGAAATGAACAAGGGTGGCAATATGCCATTGTTTTAGTTAGAAAACAATAGTAACTACCAACTTAAAGGCAAATACAGAAGAAAAACAAATTGTATATGAATTTGTTCTTCTTGGCTTCAAATGTAATTTTTCAAAACTAATGGAATTACATTAAATAAACAGTTAGGGGAAGCTTGACTTGTTTAAAGAAGCGGATAAGCAAGAAAAAGCAATATAACTGTTGATTCAATTTTAAGAGATTAAAAATTCTATTCCGAACTACTTTAGAGGTGGCATCAACATCATCTTGAGTGAATTGATACAGAATGGGATCTTATTTGATTTCAAACATAAATGGAAGATGTGGATGAGGGCACCAGGAACACTTCCTCCACTACTTATTCCTATTTCGTGACAGAAAATATGAATGACATAATACTTTGTGCAGTTAAGAATCGTAGCCAATCAGAGTTCCCAGTCCTGCCTCATTGTAACCATATTCAAATATAACTTGTAACTTGGTTTCAGTTCTTCCCTTCATTTCCTAGTAATAGGGGCTAAAGGAGGAAACCATGGTTCTATTTCAGGGGTGTCAAACTTGCAGCGTCACGGCGGCGTCATGTGACCTTTTCCCCCTTCGCTAAACTGGGCGTGGGCGTGGCCAGCGCATGATGCATCCAGCCCATGGGTCGCGAGTTTGACAGCTCTATTCTATTTCCTATCCATAATTAGAATGCTGTAATTTTTCAGGAATACCTAAAAGCCTTTTGTTTAGTAGAAAATAATCAAGTTAGCTGATTATTATATCTTTATCAGCTTAGTCACTGCTGAAGCAACAGAACGGGGGAGGGAGGGTTCTATGGTTGTACATGTACTTCTACATGCCTGAGTTTTTATAGAGGAGAGCTATAATTGTTTAATGCCTGAGATCTAGCTGAAAACCCACATATTAGTTGAAATTACAGCTCGGAGATTAAATAACCCATAGAACGATTATCTGATATATTCCATGCTGGCTGGAAAAAGTGGCAGTAAATGAGCTGTATTCAAAAGATAGTTCATGGGAAATCAGGACAAATAGGGAAACTGCTCTGTTGAATCCACCCCCAGAAAAGTCGCCAAGGCAGCTATAGACCTCATCTTGAAGAAGTTCTATATTGTATATATGTTTTACCTTTATAAATGAATTTCTGATATGATCCTTCTCCATTATACTATTATGAACTCTAGAGATTTATGCAACAAAAAGCAAGAGATATTTTATTCACTTCTTAGACCCTTTTTAGTACCGAAAGGGGATGCAAATTCTATAAACAAACAAAGAAACAAACAAAAACAGGCACTTTGTGCTTGTGTATTCTCCACCTACGATAATGTGATTCATGGACCAGTTTACTGGGAATGATAGTAGTGAAGATGGGATTATAACAGGAAGGAAGGGAGGGAGGGAGGTTTATTGGAATATCCTCAGTTCTACAAATGGATATCTTGCACAGCTGGTTGTGCAACCCAGGTTATGTAAAATAAATTTATATAATCCTTTTCTTGTGTACACTAAGGAATTCCTCATTTATACAACTAAACTGAAGGTTTAGGGGGATGAATACAATGCCTTTTAAAAATTGTTGTGTTTGTGACACTTACCTTAACCATAGCAGCTTGAGACCAGCTGTAGATATAGCGAGCTGGCTTTAGGAAAAGCAGTTAACAGATGTCCATGGAGTGCAATAAGTCTTTTAAGCATTTAAGCATTTCTTCTTAGAGGCAGCAACAATCCCAGTTACACTTCAAACTAGACCATCTTTTTAAGTTGGGGAAATGTTGTATGTGAAGTAGACCTCCTAGATAAGAGACAAGATGTTGGAGAGACATTTGTCTAACAGAAGATGTCTAACAGAACTCCAAGGGGAAAATGTATTAAAAAGGGAGATTCATAATTGTTATTTCTCCTTACTTTTACTTGACATTCTGTATGTGTGTGTGTGAGAGAGAGAGAGAGGGAGGGAGGGAGAGGGAGGGAGAGGGAGGGAGTGGGAGAGAGAGAGAGGGGGAGGAAGGGAGGGAGAGAGAGAGAGAGAGCAAGAGAGAGAGGGAGGGAGGGTGGGAGGAAGGGAGAGAGAGAGATGCATATATCCATTAACATCCAGAATTCGGATGAATATTTTTGTACACAAGTCTGAGAAGGCATCATGGTAAATTTCTGAGGTCCAGCTTGAATCACTCAGTATGTAGAATTCAAGATATATGGCCTTTTCCTTATGTTCAATCTTCTCTGGAGTAGGGACATTAAAACATAATTGGAACTATATCACAGAAAACCAATCTTTCTGAGCTAGGGGGAAATACCACAATTAGTGGGAGTTTTGATAGTTGAGATCCAATGTTCTTAGAGGACATTTAACTTAGGGATGGTGTGGTTTTGTAGGGTTACTGAATCTGAACTTTCTGGAGAAGATTCTCTATAGACAGAAGAAGTTAGCAGTATTATAAAACTTTTTCTTCAAAATCAGTTTGCAGAAGAGGTTCAGATAGACACCTCCTTAATTTATATGAGCATAAGAAGGGGAAAGAAGCACAGAACAACCACACTTGCAGGAGTTTGTTATTATAGCTACCCTCAATTAGAATAGTTTTAGCTTTCCTGTAGAGCCAACTCGTGGTCTGCTCTACCTGATACTAATTCTGCCCTACATTAATGAACCATTGAATGTCCCATGATTTTAGAAGTATCTCTACCAATCTTTATACTTCATCATTATCTCCTGGTGCACTTTGGGATCAGTACTTCCACACATTGATGGCCAATCTCATTCTCATCCCATTCTGGTACCAATGATGTTACCTAGTTGTGTAATGGAATGTCTGAAAATAAAAATCAAGCTCCGAGAAGAGTGAGGACTCCACTCAAGGCTATTCCTAGTCAGCTATTGAAGTGCTTCACCTCTGAGCTGCCATGAAACTTTCTGATGTTGGTTCACACCTTTGCTCTACTGCCTGTTACATATCCCTGCAATTCCCTATTTTACCTGTCTTTAGGTTGCATCTAAGGAGCGCTGTCTCGCTCAAGGACTGGGGATAAAATGAAGGCAGAATCATAAGGATGTGGGAGGGGGAAAAAACACCAGGGTCATGTTTGTATAACATTCCAGTGCTAACAAGAAAGCTTAAGGTAAATATTATCTTACACACACACACACACACACACACACACACACACACACACACACACACATATATATATATTCTTCCTGCTTCCTCCTCCTAACTGCTTGGCTTCGTGTTACAGGCCCAACTTTCTCAGATTCTCTATTATTATCTGTCTGCTGTCCCCTCTACAGCAGACAGATAATAATAGAGAATCTGAGAAAGCTGGGCCTGTAACACGAAGCCAAGCAGCTAGGAGGAGGAAGCAGGAAGCAGGAAGAAAAACTGTTGTCCTCCAATCGGAACACAGAGTTGCAGACTAGCCAGCATACGTCAGCAGCAGCAAATATAGATAAGCGACAGTTCCAGCCC
Organism: Arizona elegans; assembly: GCA_022577455.1. NCBI lineage: Eukaryota > Metazoa > Chordata > Lepidosauria > Squamata > Colubridae > Arizona > Arizona elegans. The sequence continues at coordinate 121,162,311 of JAKOOJ010000002.1, forward strand.
CGCAACAGAGAACCCATAGCTTCTACATGAAACAGAGCCTGAAGATGACAGGGTTGTGAGCCTGTCGAAACGTTGCTTTAAGAAAAACTTTTAAAGTCACTGGTAGGATTTTAGCTGAGGTTTTAAAGGACCTTGCAGAGTGCTCTGTAAGGATTTTTAGAAGATTTTAAACTGGGATTTTAACCAGGATTTTAAATATTTTAACCAACTTATTTATAATGACGTGGGAAAACACCCGAGATTTTAATTTTTTGCATATGCACACCCGCGAAAACTTAAGAAGACTATATATATATATATATATATATATATATATATATATATATATATATATATATATATATATAGTCCATTTGCAGAGTGAATGTAAGGAGACATCTTGATTGTCAAACCATCATGGTTCAAGAAGGACTATTAGCATTTTCACAAACTGGATAGACACTGGGTAAAAGTTTTTGAATTTTCTTCCCAGTTCTGAGTAAGACAGACTATCTGTTTTCATCAAAGTAAGACAGTCAGATCTTTGTGTGTGTGTGTGTGTGTGTGTGTGTTTGGAATGAGCTCTTTGCACCTGAGTAAAAAAATAAAACAAATAAACAAACAAATAAATGAATAATCAATTGTCTTTTGTCTCTGGAGTGCCAAACGTTTTCCTTCTTTTTCTGTAATTACTTTTCAGTGGGACTTGTGTCTGGCTAGTATAGTACCTCAACAGATTCCATTCACAGTTCTTCAAAAATATTTTTTGTAAAGCATTCACAGCCTTAAGGATGGACAATTAACAAAAGAAAGGTTTTCTTTGGCACAAAACCCATATTCTTTATTTATTTTTATTTTTTTAAAAAATAGGGAATAGGAAAACCAGCCAACAGGAAAAAAAAAATCAAACCCAACAAGTAGGCTGTTTATGTTAAGGCCATATGGGAGTCATTTAGGATATTGTGTCCATTTACTGTTCAATAAAACATGAAGACTTACCATAGCAACTGAGTGGTAAGAGGTATCCTACCTCTGAGATACAGGATGCAACATTTAATAGAAGAAGGGAAAAATGCTCATCTTTGAGAATGTGGCAAATACACAAAAATACTCTTCAGGGTGGCTTTTTTTTTAAAAAAATAATAATAATGTGGAAATGATTTTGTTCTGCAAAAGTGTTGCTTTTCCCCTGTAAATGCAATAATGGATAGGGAAAAGAATTAATGTGATAAACTACCCTCTGTTTTAGGCAATCTCCTTGGACGGCTTTTAAAGGGAAGTTTGTTAAATGGAATGAGTGTAACCACATTGTTCCGTTGAAGTCGTTGTGACAGATTGTAAATTTATCCGTCTGTTGGTGCTTTATAACCAGAGGGAGAAGCAGATTTGGGCCCAAGCTGCTTTTATATTCCAAATCTATCTCTGTATTGATCACGTCAGACAGCAGCTAGGTTTCTGCATGTCTCCTTTAACAAATTACTTGTATTCAGTTAAATTCCCATTAAAGAGAGACCCTCCCAAGGTACGCACACAAAGAGAGGAATATAAAGCACAGTGAGGCTCCTCCCTCTTTCCCTAATAGCCCTTTGAGCTAGTCCAGACAAGAGGCACAATGGTGAGTACTAATTTTATCTTTACCCTAAGGTTCCATTCACAGAATCTTGCAGGTCTGAAAGTATTCCTCCCCTCCTTTCCTTTTACTGTCTGGAAAACGAGGGAGGGTCCCTTCTGCAATGCTTCCCATGCTCTCTATCCTTCTGTGGACCAAGATATTTTTTACATGCCAGTTCTCCAGTCTGTGGCTATAGAATAGAATAAGAGACTTGGAAGGGATCTTGTAGGTCATCTAGTCCAACCCCCTGCACAAGCAGGATACCCTGTACCATTTCTGACAGATGGCAGTCCAGTCTCTTCTTGAAAGCTTCCAGTGATGAAGCTGTTCCATGGATTGATTGTTCTCACTGTCAGAAAATTTCTCCTTATTTCTCGGTTGAATCTTTCCTTGTTCAGTTTCCATCCATTATTCCTTATCCGGCCTTCAGGTCCTTAGGAAAATAGCTTGAGCCCCTCATCTCTGTGACAGCCCCTCAGATATTGGAACACTACTATCATGTGTCTCCTGGTCCTTTTCTTCACTAGACTAGCCATGTCCAGTTCCTGTAACCATTCTTTGTATGTTTTAGCCTCCAGTCCCCTAATCACCTTGGTTGCTCTTCTCTGCACTCTTTCCAGAGTCTCAACATCTGTTTTATAGCGTGGTGACCAAAACTGGATGCAGTATTCTAGTCTTACTAAGGCTTTATAGTGTGGTAATAGTACCTCACGGCTCTTCCTTCTGTCCCCCAAGGTCATCCCAACATTGCATCACACCACTTTATTAGTCAGAAAAATACTATAAGAGATAGGATGACCTCCTCTAATTTTGTGAACTGGATCACAGCTGGAGCTCCTTCCATACCACACAAAAAGATTTTTTTAAAAAAGGAAGGAAACTTAACTTTGCTTGCTAATGCCCTTCTGCGAAAATACAGTTTGACCACACTCCCCTCCCAATAAGTGAACAAACGGAAGAAATATCGAGAGAAGGGGTATCTGCAGGTTGTGGTTAAAAAAAGGGGGAGCATGACAATGTGGTTGTGGCTGTTGCCTGTTTTTATAATGTGTGTTGCATAGAACTAGCTCTAGAATATCGCAGTAGCCAGTGGTAGGTTTCTACCAGTAGTGGTGGTGGCGGGAGGCTCCGCCCACCCCCCGGACGTCATCATGGATGCTCTGCACATGCGCAGAAGATTCTACGGATGCACAGAAGCGCCGCACGCGAGCGAAGCAAAATTAAGTGAAACCCACTACTGCCAGTAGCCCAACCTGTTCCTCTGAAAGTTTGATGAATTTTCTGCTTAAAGAAATACCCATTTCTTTCACAGAAATGCAGCTATGGGAAGAGAATACCTCACCCGAAGTACAAACATGTGTCTCATATAGAATAGCACTAGCCATAGCACTTATCTACCTCTTCACAGTGCTTTACAACCCTCTCTAAATTATTTACCTAGAGTCAGCATATTGCCCCCAACAATCTGAGTCCTCATTTTACCAATCTTGGAAGGATGGAAGGCTGAGTCAACCTTGAACTCCTGGCAGTGGAATTCAGAGTTAGCCTGCAATCTAATCATTGTGTCACCATGGAATTGAGAACATGGACTCAATTCCCAGAGGTTCCCTCCCTAGGTAGGCTATGGACCAGGTATAAGAATCATAGGCAAACTCCCCAAATGACATGCCATGATGAAGGGTTTGCTCCACTCCGAATTGACCTGGTTGGTGAAAATGGAAAGTAGAATTCCAAGAAAAATAAATGGGAAAATAGAAATCCCATTCAGAATTCATTGGAGAGGAAGCTTCTACAGATCTTGGCCTTTTCAGATTTAAAAAGAAATAAAAAAAAATTGCTTATTCACAGTAACCTCTTCACTTTCATATAAGATAAATCTTCCTCCACCACCAAATTATTTCCTTCATGGTGCAAAGAGATCACCTGGTGTCCTACTTTCCATCTCTATTCAGCCAGAGTTACGTACATAAAAGGGTTAAGGTTAGAATAACCAACTGTCTCATCCCTTGGGAACATCCTTGCTAACTAAGCCTAGTATTGGTTCCAAAATTCTACACAAATATCAGGGACCTCCCCATCCCCGCCCCCCAACAAGAACAAACACCTACCTCATGAATGCTGAGGTCCATTTGGGCTTGGATCTAACAGACATACCGAATCCCACCCCCACTTTCTGCTGCTCACTGAATCCCCACACTGCTTTTTCCTGAATCTCCAACCTTCTCAACCCCCTGTGCTTATTTTTCCTAAACTGGTATCTATACAGGTCCTGCCCCTGTCCATTCTGTTAATTCCAAAGTGAATGCATTGGAAAGCCTGTTTCTGGCACTTCCATTAGTTGATTCCTAAAGCTGGGAAGCACTCCTGGAAATGCAGGATGAGAGGTCCAGAAAGAGAGAGGCAAATCATCCACATTGAGTATTAGTTCATAGAGCAGCTTGGAAAGGCACTTTGCTATAAACCTCATTGGAATAAGGCATAAGCATAGAAGCATTGTAAAGCCTTATAGGCTTTGGATTTTAAGAGTATTAATAGCTGGCTGGATATCTATAGTTTTATTCCAGCAGTGAATTTTACAGTATAGGTAGTCCTCAACTTACAACAGTTCACTTAGTGACTGTTCAAAGTTACAACGACACTGAAAAAAGTGACTCATGACCGTGTTTCAAACTTATGACCTTTGCAGCATCCCCGTGATCATGTGATCAAAATTCAGATGCTTGGCAACTGATTCATTTTTTTAGATATTTTTTTTTAAAAAATGTTTAAAACAAAAAAAAAATAATCATAAAACACATCTTTTCAAAACGAAGCTTTTGCTCTAGTCACAAATTAAAACAAATCATTAACAAGTCTTATTTTCAATTAACACAACTCAATATTTTAAACAAATATTTCCCGCAAATCTATCTATATAACGATGCCATTATCCCCCAAAAAACGTTACTTAAATCTTAAATCCTAACCAGTTATCAATTCATTTTTCTCTTTCATTTGCTTAGATGGATATTTTAACAATATAAATCGTACAATTATATTAAACAGATTAAACATTCATTAATTATTTAATTATTATTAAACCTAACTTATGCCTTTTATTTTAACTATCACTCTCAACATATACCTCCTCATTTGAATTATCCCACCTCTTTTTATTATCTTTGATGTTAAAGCAATCATTTCTATTTCTTGACTGTTAATCATAGCATAACCCTTTGTTTTGGCTGTTGAATATAGTGTATTTTTATTTTTTAGCCATTACCCAGCATGCTCTTTGTTTGGCTGTTAAACACAGCATATTAATTTTGTTTTTTGGCCATTACATGGCATCTTCAGGTTTGTTTGGCCACAACATCTCTATTTTTGTTTTTTGGCCGTTACACGGCATATTAACTTTTGTTTTGGCTGATACCCAGCATGACCATTTGTTTGACTGTTCAATACAGCATATTATAGCTTTTTGGCTGTTAAATACAGCATGTTCATAGTTGGTTTAACAATCTCTACTTAAACCTTTCTTTGTTGTTTCCCTCCATCTACGCATTGCTTTTCATTTAATCATATTTTTCTTTATCCTTTTTCATAGCACTCATAACATTTTAACCTTGAGACATGGTTCTTGCTTAAAACATATTTTTAAATATATTTTTAAATTCCTTTTAGCATTTTCAATTAATCATATTCACCCTTATTCTTTACCTTAACATTTTACCATTAAAACATAGTTCTTGCATTAAACATATCTTTACATGTATTAATTAGTTTCATTTAACATTCTTAATTTCTAAAAAAGCCTCCCTTTAATTTATTACAATCATCTTTACTTTATTTTATTTTTAATCACATTATCTTCATTTCCTCATCTGCAAACATAAATTTCCTTCCATTTTCCAAGTTTTTAATTTTATTCTCCATAAATCCAATTAAATCTCTTTTCATATTTTTATTCCGGATATAATGTATCAAATCTCTTTCTTTTAAGGCTGCGCTTAATCCTTCTTCTATTCCTGCGCCAACATTCAAATTATTATTTGTTCAACTGTAGGAGTTCCATTGTAGATTCCTTTTCTTTTCACCAAAGTCCAGCTGCTTGCAGTCAGGAAAGAAAAATCCTCCTCCACAGTTCAGCAATTTTTTTTTCTGTAGAGCTCAAAGTTCTCATATCAAAGGGAAGTTACAAAGTTCCTCTTTATGCCAGATGGTGTCTCTCTATAATCCACATTTCCCATTAGTCAGGCAAGACTCCATTTTATTTCTTATTATATAACCATCCACTTTATTTTCTTCTTTTAGTTAAAAAAGTATCAAATCTTTTCCCCCCCCTTAGTCCAATTCAAATTTTTAAAGTGTTTAGTCCTTTTACCATATCTCTAAATTAAGTCTCTTAGTTCTGTTCCAAAATTAGTTGTTTCTTGAGTCTTTGTTCTTTAAAGTTACAGTTTAAAAAATTTCCAAAGCCCCTTTGTTGCTTAGCCGCTGTTTTAGGCTAGGGGTCTTCTAGTTACTAATATAGCTCCAAATGTTGTTACAAGCCTGGGCTGTTGTCACTCACCCAGCTTCAAAAGGCTCCGTTTTACTTCACTTTCCTCCAGCACTTTTCTTGCCCAGTTGTCCCAGCTTCGTGGCAGCCGCCATGGCTGTCGCCCCCTGCCGCCGACTCACAGAGGGTTCCCTCTGACCTCCAAGGAACTTGCCTGTTCCTCTCGGTCTTCCGAGGCGCCCCTCTTCCCTCGTCCCTGCAGGACAGGTTCAGTCCGCAGACCCATCGGCGGCGGTTCGGCAGCCGGGGTTTTCGCGGGACTCATCAGAGCCCGTTATTTCCCCGACTGTCTCGCCGCGACATCAACCGGAAGTCGCAACTGGTTCATATTTGTGATTGCTGCTGTGTCCCAAAGTCATGCGATCCACTTTTGCGACGAGCAAAAAAAAGTCAATGGTGAAGCCAGATTCACTTAACAACCGGCTTACTAACTTATCAGCTGCAACGATTTGCATAACAAGTGTGGCAAGAAAGGTTGCAAAATGGGGCAGAACTCATTAACAAACATCTCACTTAACAACAGAAATTTTGGGCTAAGTTGTGGCCCTAAATCGAAGGCTACCTATACTTGAACAAATGCTATAACTACTAAAAAAAAATCTGAAAAGATAGTTTCTTTTAATGAAGTTTTGGGTGGAGGCTCATCATTGTTTGCAAGATCCTTTTGGAATTAATTCTTATTTGGAAATGCTGTCAGTCTCTCCAAGAAGTTGGAGAAAACGGTGGTCTTGTCCTGAGAAATGAAGAGCACAAATATTCCCCCCGCATTTCTGAGTGTTTCTCTTTTGAATCTCAGTATGTAGCATAACTTTTAAACTCCTGACTGTTATTGGTCCTTTACCTCACTTCTCCATGTATAGAGTGTCCTTCTGTTCTCTCCCTCCCCCCTTTTTGTTTTTTCAAACTGAATTTCTTCCCCTTGGACAAGTATTTCTCTTAGCAACTGCTTGTGGATGACTACTTGCTTCCTTCTTTAGCTACTTGGCTAGCATTCTGTCAGATATTGGCAAAATCTAAAGAAGCCATGAGGAGGAAAAACAAGAAAATGGGTTGGAGAGGATGCCCTCTATTTAAAAAAAAAGGATTTTTTTTTTACAGAAGTATAGCAAAGCAAGAATCCATCTTTACTTTTGGCTGCTTTCCTTTACACCCACATCACTCGCATTGGTCTGATGGGAATTCTTGGGAGATTTAGTGAGATTGGAACTGGTTGAAAATGTCATGTTTTTGGCATTCAGAGTGTCATGCAAATAGAAGAAAATGAAAATGTACATTTGCCACCTATTTTCCCCTAAATAGATACTGTGGATTTTTTTTCCAGGCCAAATTGAGTCTCTGGTGATAAGAGACAACAGAAACATTGTAAAAAAAAAATGCAGTAATTTATGATCTGGATGGCAAACATGAATATAAAATTTAGCTTGATTCAAGCTAACATAATCAAGAATCCCTCTTTTAGATCTATTCTATCAGGTCAAACCACTCCCATAATGTGCAATAGATGATGGATAGATAAATATTTCAATTTTTTATGCCTCTGTGTACATTATTTTTTTCAAAATTCTAAGCTTTCCTAGTGGAAACACTTTTTCCCTTTCTGATCTAAGTAATAATAATTTCTTACCATGCTATTTAAAATGATCATAGCTCTGAAAGTAGAGGACCTCTATATTTGTCTTTCATCAAACTCTTTGTATCATGTTCGACTTCATATCAATGTATCAGCTTAATCATGTATATTAATTACAACACTACACTCTTTCTTATCTATGATAAAAGTACGTTCTTTGTGTAAGGATTCATAGCAAAATAACATTTCTTCACAACAGAAGTAATTTAAATTGAAGTAAGACCCCTAATACCACCATCTGTACAAATAAATTACTTTCTGAGTAATTAAATATGCATATCTGAGCTTCACACTATACTGCGGAATCAGATTTTACTGAGGCAATATGCTTATAAATCCCTTAGGTATTAAAGATGAAAAATCATTGACATTTTGTATTCATACTGCCATGAATTAGATGTCTGTGTGTCTACATTGTCTGTCTCTAAGAATATTTGAGTGCTATATTTTGAATGTTGCCTTTTTTTTAACCATGTATTTGATTAACTTTTCTTGATTAACTATTATTTGCCAGCAAATAACAAAATATGATCATGCTATTTATAACTGTGACATTTCATGATGGTGTAAGGCTCAATGAGCTATGTTAGTGTTGTATGTGTTTGAATTTATAATAGCAGCATACCTACTTGGGTATGGCAAGTTCTTCAAATGCAGACAATGCTGTGAAACCAGTATCCGTTGCACAAGAGAAATTCATTACTGCAGGACTCATCCCTCCATGAAATACAAGTATGGAGAGAGACACTTAGATTTGTGGTCACAGTCTTTTATTAGATTATCAGAGTTTGTAGTCCATAACAAATACAAGTTCAGAAAGGAACGACTTAATTGGAAAATGACTGAACTCCAATTTCACTTATCATAAATGTGGTAGAAGATTGAACCACTAACTAACATGCTCATCCTTGGTTCCGCCATCTGCAGCTTTTTGGTATCCTACTCTTATAAAAGAGGTTTTTTTTTTGTTTTTTTTTTTTGAAGTCCAAAGTTTATATTTTCACATGATGGTCAAAGTTATTCTGGGAAGCTTTCAGCACTCATTGATTTGGCAATATTTTCTTTCCGAATGTGCAAACTCTAGCTATCAATGGGAGATAATTTCTCTCCAAAGAGCTGGCAAAGAGACCGATGAGGTTTCAGTGGGTTTCCTCTCAGTGATTCAGAAATAGGAACAGCAGACAGAAAAGAAAAAGGAGCATGTGCTATGGATGTTCCTGGGCCCCAGAAGACTGTTTTGAAGTTGGAAATGTGCTTTAAAGTGGAGGTGAGTTATCACAGCCATGAGATCATTTTTATATTTCATTATTCTGTCACATCCAAAACAGATAGGATTGCAAATACAATGAGAAATTAGGGGAAAAAAATGAAACATTGAGTATTGCTGTGGATAGATTTCTATGGCACATTTTATGAATAACAGTCTGTAGTTTTTCAATACAAATAGTCGTCGACTTACAACAGTTCATTTAGTGACCATTCAATTTACAATGGCACTGAAAAAAGTAACTTACAAGAGTTCATTTAGTGACCATTCAATTTACAATGGCACTGAAAAAAGCAATTTATGTCCATTTTTCACACTTATGACCATTGCAGCATCCCCATGATCACGTGATCAAAATTTGGATGCTTGGCAACTGAGTCATATTTATAACGGTTGCAGTATCCCAGGGTCATGTGATCTCCTTTTGCGACCTTCTGACAAGCAAAGTCAATGGGGAAGCCAGGTTTGCTTAACAGTAGTGTTACTAACTTAAAAACTGCAGTGATTCACTTAACAACGGTGGCAAAAAGTTCATAAAATGGGGCAAAACTCACTTAACAACTGTCCCGCTTAGCAACATAAATTTTGGGGCTTCATTGTGGTTGTAGGTTGAGGACTCCCTGTAGTCAAGAGAATGGCTTCCTTTGATGTGGATTTATTTGTTTTGTGGGAAGGAGTTGCTTACAATTAAACATCTGGCTGGCCCCTTCTGTGAAGTAAGAAATACTTGTGAGCGTGGAACGGAAAGCTCAAAAAAGCGTAACTTTATTCATTTATTTGTATCCCGCCTTCATTATTTTTACAAATAACTCAAAATGGCAAATATATCCAACACGTCTTCCTCTTTCTGTTTTCCCCTCAACAACAACCTTGTGAAGTGGCTTGACCTGAGGTAATAGGTAACTTGCACAACTCAAAATTATTGAATTGCCAGCCTTTACTTGTCATTCTGAGCACCATGACAAAGCTGCCACATCTCACTGAACAGGGGAACTTCCTTACGAGGCAGCCAGTTTAGGAATGGGCCGTATTTTTCTTCGGAAAGCTCCGAAATAGATGGAGCAAATGCGGTCTGTGCTTTCCTGAGGCACTTGAAAATTCTAATATATGACTATAGGAAGAAGAAGCTCCAAAAAAGTAATGTATTTGTCAGGGAGGAGGAGGAGAAGGGAGGAAGATAAAAATAGTCTGCTTTCAGTTTTGTTATCTAGCAATAACATGCCTAGAAATTTTATCAGGAGGAGTGGATATTAAGTCTCCACTTGCCACTTCCATCCATTAAGGGATCATTTTGTTCAGGGGCTGTTGAGCCTTTTGAGAACTGTGAGTGGTATATTCCATCTGGAATTTCTTCCTCTCCATCTAGCTTTCATCTACTTAGACAAAATCGAGGAAAGAAAGAAAGACTTTGTCCCCCCCCCAAAAAAAAGCTTTTTGCAGGTTGCCGTATCTTTAAAAGTTTAAAAGCTTTCCCCCCTTTGTATTTCTTTTCCACCAGCCATCCCTCGCTAGATACTAGAAATTGCTTATTTTTCTTATTTTGCTTTTCCTCTAGACAAGCAGCACAATTTTGGGGGGAAAAAAATTGGCAGCAGCAATTCATTGTGATACATTATCTCAGGGCAAATCAATATATGAAGACTTTTATAAAACGGATGGGGGGGGGGGGGAGGAGAGAGAATAGACGAAAAACCGCCAGATAAATTCAGCTTTTCTCTGGTCCAAAGAACCAAGGGTTTGCTTTTAAAATATAGAAATGTCCCCCCCCCCGCCCTCTGCCCATGTCATCTGCTAACTTCCCTTATTGATGGGAAAAGGGTTATTCCCTCCATCTCCCTCAGTAATCCAGTTTTTACTTTTAAAAGTCAGTTATTATCACTAAATTGCAAATCTTAGGCCTTCACAGGTGTGTCTGCACTTTAGCCGGGAAAAGCAATCTGTGTAACTTGATTTCCATTAAAAATAAAATAAAATCCAAGCAGAAGTCAGGGGAAAAAAAAGTGTTTTCATTTAATTAGTTTTGCCTTTAAGAAGCAGAATTGGCAAATAGCAGCAGAATTGGCACCTGTCAGTCAAACACCAGCCAGAAGGGCCAGTTGGTCTGAGCCTGTGCAGTATCTTCATTATGCAAGCCCCACCCTCCCTACAGCCTTATGACCGAGGCATGTAAAGGAAGAGCTCGCACAGTTATGTCACTGTGGGTGAGGCCTGTCATAACTTAAAATAATGTACATTCCTGTTCCCTTCTTGCACCTGCTGCTATTTACTTCCCCACCCCCTGCAAATTGTCACATTTTGCAAATAGTACAAGGCTATTTAATGGTGGGGGGGAAAGGTTTCAAACAAGTAGTGTAGAATGAAAACGGAGTACTCTACTAGGTATAGGCCTGTGGTGATAAAAACCATTGCTTTTTATTTCCATTTTCCTTGATCATTTCAGGTGCGACCTTCTCACCTTTGAAAAAGAGGGCACTAAATCTGATCTTCTCTATTCTCTCCAATTCAGAAAGGTTAAACTATTTGAAGATTGTCCTCAGTTAGATGTTTGACCCATCTTTTTCTTTTCCCTTTTCTTTTTCTTTTGAAAAGAAAGAGCTCGGAAGATTTATTATGTCTACCGAAATCAATTGTTATTGAATGCTCTGCATGCATGAAAATAAATGCAAAATAAAGTAAAAAATAAAATAGAATCACTCCAGGATTTAGAGAATAGAGGATTGTTTTTTGGTGGTGGGGAGACGGGGTGTTAGGAATTTTACTTTTGGTTTATGTGTCCTTGTAAATTATTAAAAAAAAAGATAGTTCATAAGGGATCCAATTTCTCTATTGGAAATGCTACTGAGCTTCGATAGTGCATGAAGGGATGCTCAGATATGCATGTTGAAAACAGACATTACAGATGAAACACCCTGATCAGAGACTTTGAATCACTGACATCGCATCAAATAAAATGAAGGTTTAATTGAGACAGCTTCTATGCACTGCTGTGAATCAGCCAGTGAGAACTTAAAGAGTGCTGAGAAGTCGCAGAGACTTGGATATATGTGTGCATTCACCTTTATGAATTAAACTCTTTCTGCCTTCCAGGTTTCTATTTCTATTTTGTGATGTGTAAATATATATATATATATATATATATGAAAAATTGGAAATGAGATGGACTACCAAAAGCTCAAGGCTGAGTTTGGCTACTCTATCACCCTTTTTCCATAGCTGACAGTTTTAGTGAATTGCAGCCATGGTTGCCTTTCCTGAATATGGCAACAGAATCATTTAGAGACTCATATGGTAGGAAAGGGCCATTAGGCCATAGGGTGTAACCTCCTGCTCAGGACAGGAATCCAAATTAAAGTATCCCTGGCAGATGGCTGTCTAGCATCTGCCTGAATAAACCAATGAATGAGAACTTACCACTTCTGGGATAATTGGATATACCGCTGAACTGCTCTTCCTATTAGGAACTGTTTTTCTTGTAATATCCAGTTGAATCTGCTTTCCTGTAGGTTAAATCTATTATCTTTTGTTCTGCACTCTGGAATGATAATGAACTGGTCTATTACATCCTTTCTGGTATTTGAAGAAAATGATCATACCTCCTTTCGCTCTTCTCTTTTCAAGGTTAAATACACCCAATTCCTTAAATTTATCCTTACAGAATTTGTTTCCTACTGCCCCGATCATCCTTACTGCCCTTCTTTAAACCTGTTCCAGTTCACCTGAATCCTTAATTTGGAAAGCTTGCCTCCCATTCATGTAACTTAAAATTACACTTGCCTTTTTGCAGGGATATTGCACACTGTTGGGTTGGAAGTGGAAAAATATCCAAGGTATTTTTATTCAAGCCCTGTTGCATGCCAGGTTTTCCTTTTTTTATGTTCACAAATTTGATTTTCATGTCCTAAATGTATGATTTTACATCTGTTCCCATTACATTTTATTGATACTGTTCTTTTCAGCACGTTTCTCTAACTTTACAAGATCTTTTTTTTTTTTATTTTACTTCCAGGGTTATTAATCTTACTAGTGTTGCATCATCTGCAGATTTGATCAACATCCTTTCACTTTTCCCTAAAGAATTCAAAGGTCCAGGACTGAAACTAGAGGCACCCCAACTTAATAGTAAATTCCAGTTAATGAGGAGCCATTGATAAATCAAACATATGCTTTAAGCATAATATTCAAGTAGTTTGTGTATATCCACCTTACTGTCATGTCATAGAGATCATACTTAATTAGTTTGCCATTCAGAATGTTGGGAAGTGCTTTGTCAAATGCTTTATCCAACTCAAGGTGGAGGTGGCAACTGCCCACCTACCTATCTTGGATTCTTTTTCCAAGTTTTTTTTTCTTGTTGTGGAATCTTATTTATCATTGCTCTAAGTTTATTAAAAACCACTTTTTTAAATTCAAGATACATATTCAAATACGAGCAGCTTAAGTTTCCTTAAGATCAAGAATTCCAGAATTATATGGGCACTATATCCCAAAATGAATACGAGCCGTAGTGTGATGTAGTTGGGGTGGGGGCGGGGGGAGGGAAGCAAACATAATCCTAGGCTGCATGAAGTCAGACTATGCTTAGAATATTACACCCAATTCTTGGCACATTTTGGGAAGGACACTTACAAACTAAACCAAAGAACAATAAGCAAGGTGAAAAGGAGTTTGGAGAAGATGTTGGATATGTTTATTTATTTTATTTTATTTTATTTATTCAATTTGTATACCGACCTTCTCCTAGTGGACTCAGGGCGGTGCACAGCCAAAACTAAAACACATACCAATACAAAATTTAAAATTTTAAAAAGAATTTCATGACTTTGGCCCCAAAATTTAAAACATTCAAACTAATACCCATTGACAATTTTAAAAACTAAAAAAGCTAGAAAAAGTGGGGGGCGGGTGTTTCACGCCAGCCCTGCTTAATGGAAAAGAAAAGTTTTTAGGGCACGGCAAAAGACCTGGAGATCTGATATCCTTCGTATCTCTGGGGGCAAATCGTTCCAGAGGTCAGGAGCTGCCACAGAGAAGGCCCTCCCCCTGGGGGTTGCCAGCTGACATTGCCTGGCTGACGGCACCCTGAGGAGTCCCTCTCTGTGGGAGTGTACTGGTCGGTGGGAGGCCAGTCGGTTTAGCCTTGAGAAGAGGAACCTGTAGTGAGATTTGACTGACTTGAAAAAGCAGCCTTATAGAAGATGTGGCTGATATGTTCAGTGTTATTTTGCAAGGCAACAAGAAATAATGGTTTCAAATGACAAGGAAGCAGGAAAAATTTCCTAATGGTAAGCTGTTCAACTTGAAATAGTAGCTTCAGGAATTGGTCAGGACTGGTTAAACAGAGGCTAGATGGCCATGTGTCAGGATGCTATAGTAGTATTAGAATAGAATAACAGAGTTGGAAGGGACCTTGGAGGTCTTCTAGTCCAACCCCCTGCCCAGGCAGAAAACCCTACACCACTTCAGACAAATGGTTATCCAACATCTTAAAAAATTCCAGTGTTGGAGCATTCACAACTTCTGCAGGCAAGTTGTTCTACTGATTAATTGTTCTAACTGTCAGGAAATTTCTTGTTGGTTCTAAGTTGCTTCTCTCCTTGATTAGTTTCCATCCATTGCTTCTTGTTCTAGTCCTTTGGAGAATAGTTTGACTCCCTCTTCTTTGTGGCAACCCCAGAGATATTGGAACACTGCTATCATGTCACCACTAATCCTTCTTTTTATCAGACTAGACATACCCAGTTCCAGCAACCATTCTTCATATGTTTTAGCCTCCAGTACCCTAATCATCTTTGTTGCTCTTCTGTGCACTCTTTATAGAGTCTCCACATCTTTTTTACATCGTGGCGACCAAAACTGAATGCAGTATTCCAAGTGTGGCCTTACCAAGGAATTATAAAGTAGTATTAACACTTCACGTGATCTTGATCCTATGCCTCTGTTTATGCAGCCCAGAACTGTGTTGGCTTTTTTGGCAGCTGCTGCACACTGCTGGCTCATATCTAAATGGTTGTCTATTGGGACTCCAAGATCTCTGTCTCAGTTACTACTATTGAGCAACGTATCACATATACGGTACCTGTGCATTTTGTTTTTCTTCCCTAAATGTAAAACCTTACTTTTTTCACAGTTGAATTTCATTTTGTTAGATAGTGCCCAATGTTCAAGTCTGTCAAGATCCTTCTGTATCTTGAACCTATCTTCTGGAGTATTGGCTATTCCTGCCAGCTTGGTGTCATCTGCAAATGTGGATTCCTATACTTAGGCAGCAGGTTGGACTAAATCAGGGGTGTCAAATTTACGTTGTCATGGCGTCATCACATGACGTATTGTGACTTTCCCCCCCTTCACTAAACCAGATGTGGGTGTGGCCAGCACATGATCAATCCGGCCAGCAGGCCGTGAATTTGATAGCCCTGGACTAAAGGATCTCCAAGGTAATTTCTAAACCTTACAAATTTTATGAATTTCCTAGAAGGTCCATGCTTGGCAAAGTTTGTCTCCCAAGAGATTAACATATTGTATCATACAGCTTTGAAAGATCCATAATTTTTTTTGGGAAAGCCTCATCCATATGTTCTCCTTGTTTTGTCTGTTGGGGGATTGTAGACACATACAAAAGTATTGCCTTTATTTGTTCTTCAACCTTTTTTAGCCCAGATGTCATCTACAACCAAATTCATTCACTTGGCTATCTACAGAGGTAGTACAGGTCCTTTTGTCTTTCTATTTCTTCTGTTTCTTTTGAATAAGCCATATCCTTCAGTCATTTCACCAGGTCTCCATTATATCTATTAAATCATATTTACTTTCTGCTATTAAGATTACAAGCTCATCTTAAACATTTCCCATATGATGGGCATCATTAAGCCATGAACTTTATGTTCTTCATGAGTTTTTACTGAATAATTGAATAGGTCCATTTTTTAAAAAATAGCTACAAATCTTTATATGAACTCCTTTTCTTCTCCAACCTCCATGGGATTTAGTTGAAGGCTTTCCTCATCAAAGTCACCATATTTTGACCCAACACATTTTTATTCTTGTAAAGTGCAAGTCATCCCATGGCATCAGTTTATTATCCAGCTAACTCGGACTGTGATTCCAGAAACCAGATCATTCCTTTGCTTCACCAGGCTTCCCCATGCAAAATTCTTGTTATCTTTTCCAGTCCTCTTTCATGAACTGGAAGGATTGAGAAATCTCATCTGAGTCCATAAAATCCTGAACCTTTTTTTCTTAAGTGTTCAAAATCCATAATGACATTGTAAGCAGATTTCATGAAGTAATAAGTAGACAGTTCACTTCATAATACCATTGGTCCAACTTTTTTTTTTTTTTTTTTACATTCAAGGAACTTTTGTTAGGAATTTGAAACTTCTTTAGTGAACTTTTCTACTGAATTCTAAGTGACCATATAGTTTTATAAGTCAGACTTAAGTTCAATCACTTTCCTTTCTTTAAGAGGCTTTATGGGCTAATATTCACTATGATTTTTTTTAATTTATTAAACTCAAACTCATCCCACTTTCTTTGATTGAAAATTCTGTGTAACTGTGACTGGCCTTTCTAGAAAGAACTCATCTTGTATGGTTCGGATAAATGGGGAAATTTATTTTGGAAAACACACATATGTACTGCTTAGCAGCAATTCTTTTCCTAACTTTTCTTTTAGAATTCCTAGACAGGAATTGGAGAAATAGCTAAGATCTGTTAGCAAGGTAGAGGCACATAGAATTCCAAGTGTAGCTAGATTGTATTGCATTAGAATGTTTATCACCCACACTTTCATTCTCACTCATTCATTCTAACTCTTGCAATCTAGAACTGACCCAAGCACTCAGTCCAGACAGTGAATTTCCACTGGGAATTTTTGTTACAGATCGTTTATATTTGGCCAGTTGCTAGGCTAAATTGTCTTGTGCAACACTGATTAAGAACCTGCCACTTAAGTGCTTATTAATCCAGGTAGTATCCTCATTCATAGAACATAGAATAATAGGGTTGGGAGGGAGTTTAGAGGTCTTGTAGTCCAAACCCTGTTCCAGACAAATAGTTGCCCAATCTCTTCTTGAAAATCTCCAGTGATGGAGGACCCACAACTTTTGGAGGCAAGCTGTTTCATTCATTTCATGAATTGTTCTCACTAAGGAAATTTCTCCTTAGTTCTAGGCTGGGTCTCTCTCTCTCTCTCTCTCTCTCTCTCTCTCTCTCTCTCTCTCTCTCTCTCTCTCTCCCTCTCCCTCCCTCCCTCCCTCCCTCCCTCCCCCCTCTCTCTCCCATTGCTTCTTGTTCTGCTCTCAGGTGCTTTGGAAAATAAGTTGATCTCTTCTCTGTGACAACCTCTTAAGCACTGGAAGAGAGGTATCATATCAACCCTAATTCTTCTCTTCAATAGGCTAGACATACCAAGTTTCCTTAACTAGGTATTCATTCATCATATGATGTAGCCTCCAGTCCCCTTATCATCTTTGTTGGTCTTCTCTGCACTCTTTCTGTTGTCCTTCTTGTTTCCCCCCTCCCAATTCACTTTAGTACATCAAGTTTCTGATAAGAACAGGACATACTATTCTTAGTTCCAGATAATGACATCTTGAGTTCTCTTTTTTTATATGTATTGATACCAATTTAATTCTTTTGCAGAGAGTACAATCTTTATTTTTATCACACTCCTGGGATGTGACCTTCGATGGAGATTCTCAGGTAAAAGACACAACAGTGTCTTGAAGCAATCAAGGCGAACCCTCTTTTTACATAGCTTGGGGGATTTCTCTGAGGTCAGAGTTCCTGCTCAGAGATATGAAATAGTTATTTTTTCAGAGCTATACTTTAGAGAACTATATCCTTCTCCTTCTGATATAAAAGTGACACTTTTAAAACATTGATCAAGGAAGGACATCACTTTCATTTCTTGATGAAATAAATTAAAATATTGATGACTCTCCCACAAAAAGTAATGTGTTTCATATCCTTCCTCTGCATTTAAACAGAAAGATACATGAAAAGTTTTGGTTTTAGGATACAAAAATAATAAAAACACCTGACCTTCAAATATCCAAAATATGAGTAAATATGCACATCATTACCTTCAGCATGTCCCTTCCTTAAAGAACACAGAACCCTTTGGCCAGTAGGCATAATTCTGTTTTAACAAATTAGAATAATTAATTTCCATATTATACAGAAATAACTAGAATCACCCAGCCCTGAGAAGACCGAGAAGGTACATCTAAATGAATGAATCCTACTGAGATACAACATGTAGTCTCTTCTTTAATAGGCAGCCTCTTTATTATGGCTTAGATACTTGAAAAGCCCATTACCAGGATAGATGGGCAAATGCTCTGATTTTTTTTTAATTAGACTGGTAGATGAATTTTATTGGTTTTCCTGAAGAAAAATAGGGATCCAGGACATGTTTCAAGCCATTATCTGTCTCTGCTGCTCCTTAATTCCAGAAACCATTTCCCTTTCCTTGTCTATTGTAGGATACAAGGGCAGCATAAACAATGGCAGAAGAGCCTTTTCCTTCTTCTGCTGGTCCAGCTACATACGATGCATGTGGATGAGATGACTCTCCAAAGTCAATTGCGGAAATCTCTAGGAGAATAGTATCTCTTATAAATACGCACTAGTGCTCCTCATGTTATGACTAATGCCACTAACACTGTCGGTGAGTTGTATCATTGGAAGTGCAGCTCTTTCAGAAAGTCTTGTAACTGCACTTCTCTTTGTTTCTACTTTACAGAGCAGTGGTGGTGGGTTTCTACTGGTTTGTCCTGGTTTGGGCAGGAGCAGCGGTGGGAGGCTCCGCCCACCCACCCGGATGTCATCATGGATGCTTTGCACATGTGCAGAAGATTCTGCGCATGTGCAGAAGCACAGCCAGAGGTGGGTTTCAGCAGGTTCTGACCAGTTCTGAAGAACTGGTAGCGGAAATTTTGAGTAGTTCGGAGAACTGGTAGTAAAAATTCTGACTGGCCCCGCCCCATCTATTCTCTGCCTCCCAAGTCCCAGCTGATTGGGAAGAAATGGGGATTTTGCAGTAACCTTCCCCTGGATTGGGGATGGAATGAAGATTTTACAGTATCCTTCCCCTGCCACGCCCACCAAGCCATGCCCACCAAGCCATGCCACGCCCACCAAGCTACACCCACAGAACCAGTAGTAAAAATATTTGAAACCCACCACTGAGCACAATGTGCAAGCTCACAGTTCCGAACCGGTAGCAAAGATAAGTGGAACCCACTACTGTTAACAGAGGTAAAACTTGCAAGAATTTGTTACTGTAAACTTACAATAAAAGTACTCTTAGTATTTATGATTTTAATTTCTTGATCTGAACTGTCTTGAAGGACTGATATCAGTCTTGCTAGCCTGAAAGCACTTTCTTTGAGTGGTTCCTGCCTTTACTTTCCAGAGAACCTGGGAGGCTTAATTCTGTAACCCAAATTACATTCCTGCTATGGACTTAGTTTTCATTTATCAGACTGTTACCTAGACTGTGGCTGTTCTGTCTGTTCTCACAGCCCATTATATAACACACACACACACACACACACACACACACACACACACACACAGTGTCCCATTTGACTAAAAAAAAAACCCAATGTAATAATAATAATGCCACTAGCATCATGTTTACTTGAAGGATATCTCTGGGACCCATAAAATCCCCACTGGTATCAGAAAGCATTCTAAGAAGTTAGTGAACATTCTGATTAAGGGGTGATGGTGTCCATTTTGTGATATACCTACTCTCCCAATTCAAGATGGTCCAAATGCCTATCTCTGATCTAAAGTCATGTCTATTTCTGATCAGAAAAAAAATCAATGACCTGCTGCAACCAAAGATCTTATATACTTTGTCTGTTTTTTGTTTTTGTTTTACTTCTCCTCATGTCAGTTGCTATTCTGATTCATAGGTCTACTCTTTCTCTTCGCTGTTTCCAGTCAAAGCATTTGCAAAGCATAAGCCTGGCATTCTATTTTTTTTTCAGTTCCATCCCAATTCAGTAACTTAGCTCTCATTGGATAAGTGAAACAATCCAAACACATCCAAGTTCTTAGGCAGAACTTGGGCGTTTTAGAGATTTCATTCAAAAATTGGCATCTTCAATTCTAGAAAGGCCATGTAGCTTGGTCTAGCTCAGTTGTCAGCAACCTGCGGCTCCAGAGCCACATGCGGCTCTTTGGGCCCACTGCTGTGGCTTCGTATTGGGTGATCCCACCACTGGCTGGCCCCGCCCCTCGCCCTCCCTTCCCAGTCACTCCTCGTCTGGCCTGAGAAGGTAAGGGCGACGGCGGGTGATGGAGAAGTGGCTGGGGCAGAGACAGAGAGATGCAGAGAGAGGGGGAGAGAGAGAGACATAGAGAGATACAGAAGGTGAGGTGGGGAGAGAGGGAGAGATGGGGGAGGGAGGGAGAGAGAGATGTCAAAAGGATTTTGTGGTTCCTGGTGTTTTTTAACAACTGGTACTCTGCCCTAATGACCGGCTGGGTAGGCGTGGCTGGGGGGTGTCATGTGACTGGTGGAAGTGAGTGACGTTGAGTTGGCCATGCCCACCCAGGTTTTGTGGCTCCCAGTGTTTTTTTTTCTGTGGGAAATGGGTCCAAATGGCTCTTTGAGTGTTTAAGGTTGCAGACCCCTGGTCTAGCTGAAGCATAATGGTGTTTTGTTCAGTAATATTTATGAATATCACTCCTCGCCTGGCCTGAGAATGGTTTGAATACCCACAATAAGGAATCAACATGAATGTGTTTTCTTTAGGAGTAAATTAGTATGGATAATTTATAAATTGGGTCAGTTGCTATACTTGACAAGTCATAGTGCTTCCTGACAACAAATATCTGGAAAAATATTAGAGCTGTTTCAAAAACTGGAGAAAATTGCCATCAGAAGAGTGGTTTGCAGCACACTCATATATATTCATTTAGAAATACATCCCCTTACATTTAGTGGAACCTTTTTTCCCCTACTATATACGTACTATATTTGTCCAGTGATTATGTGCTTAATTTGAAATGGTTAATAACCAGGAAGGATGGAGTTCTTCATCATAGGTTAAGCAAATTACAGATGCTTGACTCTACTGGCTGGAGAACAATATGAGGCTTTGCAGTATCTATTTTAGTAGATAAATTGATTTATATTTATAAATACATATGACACACAAATATTCTCTAATTGCTTCATGCACTCATTTAGACACTTATTTACTTATACTATATAAAACAGTACTTTGTAAACTGTAAATACAGAACTGGACAGACCCAGCAATCTCTATTTGCAAGACCTTTAGGTCTAATATATCAAGCCAAGTAGTTTTAGAAGTGCATCTTTTGATTCGTTTAAGCAGCTGAAGTCATATACTGAAAAGAACTTTGTTTCAATCTAGCAGCTCACATCCTATAAGACTTACTGCAGCCTAAGACCTGAACTTTCTAGGTTAATGCAAAATGTTTTGAAAAGCTTCTTATGAAGTTTGTTCCAAACTTTTAATCAAGTTATAACAAATCCAGGGTGGGTAGCTCTCAGTTTTAATCTAGCAAACTTGTTAAAAATGTTATAATGTAAGTAAAATTGCCATATTAAAAAATAGAATGGAGTTCTATACTGGACAAGAGGTAATTATCTTGAAAACTGTTTGTCTCCTCTCGATGCAGTAAATGTAAGACTGGACAGCCTTCAGCTGACAGCCAGATATTATCTAGTATTCTCAAGAAGTTTAACTGGATAGAGTTCCAATTTCCATTGCCTGTGGGCCTATCCAGCCTGAAGACAAGCACCTGTTTAAATTTCCCATCACTGTCATGTGAACCTCTGTGACAAACTGTTTCCATGGAAACCAAATTATCTTGACAAATGTTCAACAGACTGCTGCCTAATCCATCTACACAGTGTTGTAAATTAGTCATCTGTCTACTCTAGATCTCCAGTTCCTGATTACAAAAGGCCTCCAGCTGGCTGCTAGTAGAAGTCAATGTATTGGATTGCTTTTGGAGCAGAGGCACTGGCTGTAAAGGACCTTTAGCAGAGGCGGCTAAAACTATGGGGAACGTGCTCAAATTGCCAGGACTCTGAAATGGATCATGCAGATGATTCCATTTCTTGTTTTTCAGGAAGATTGTAGCTGAGTGAAAATGTCAGTCCACTGAAATGGGTGCCAAGTTTAGGGATTTAAATCAGTGTATTAGTTAAGTAGGTACAATTTAATGGGATTGAGTTATTCTCTATATTTGAGAGCAGTGCGAGGAGGAGGAGGAGGAGGAGGAGGGGGAGGAGGAGGGGGAGGAGGAGGAAGAAGAAGAAGAAGAAGAAGAAGAAGAAGGAGAAGGAGAAGGAGAAGGAGAAGGAGAAGGAGAAGGAGAAGGAGAAGGAGAAGGAGAAGGAGAAGAAGAAGAAGAAGAAGAAGAAGAAGAAGAAGAAGAAGAAGAAGAAGAAGAAGAAGAAGAAGAAGAAGAAGAAGAAGAAGAAGAAGAAGAAGAAGAAGAAGAAGAAGAAGAAGAAGGAGAAGAAGAAGGAGAAGAAGAAAAAATAATTAAAGGTTGGTCAGTAAGTCAATAAGTGGTATCTGGATAATCAAGAAACAGTCTAGGAGAAGCACCCATAACATAACACAGTGCTCACACTTTTTATAAAGTGTATCTTTTTTTTAATCTCCCAACTACCAATTAAAACAACTTCAATAATGAAACAGCATAATAGGTATATCTATTAAAAACTACACACATTAAAAACTTGAGTTTTTGAGTGAGCTAAATTTCCATCTCCAGGCCATTGTTAAATGCTCTCATCCATCTCAGCACCCAGGGGAAAAGCTAGGTCTTGCCTTTTAGAAGACCAGGAAGGTCAGGGCAGGGGTGAAATCCAGCAGGTTCTGACAGGTTCTGTAAAACCGGTAGTGGAAATTCTGAGTAGTTCGGAGAACCGGTAGCGAAAATTTTGAGTAGTTTGGAGAACTGGCAAATACCACCTCTGGCTGGCCCCAGAGTGGGGTGGGAATGGAGATTTTGCAATATCCTTCCCCTGGAGTGGAGTGGGAATGGAGATTTTGCAGTATCCTTCCCCTGCCACGGCCCACCAAGCCACGCCCACAGAACCGGTAGTATAAAAATTTAGATTTCACCACTGGGTCAGGGCCTGCCTAACCTCAAGGGGACGGGTATTCCAAAGTGCAAGAGCTGCCATGGAAACGACACACTTTCTAGATCCCATAAGATGGCAATGTTTAAGGAAAGGGATTAGGACTCAGCCCACGTTATCTGGTCTGGTAGGCTGGGTAGATGTCCTTACAGAGAAGTGTCACACAGATTACCTGTCCCTGAACCACAAAACTTGACTATAGCATTCTCTATCATGCTTGGGATGGCCATCCTTGAGATTTTGTGAAACCCTTGCTGTTTAAAATGAATTGGGTTGGATGGGACACGGCTTGATTTTTTTTCTATAAGACAAATACATTTTAAAATTGTTTTATTAATGGATCTTACAGTTAAGAGAAGAAGTACAATCATCCAAAGATGGTGGTTTGGTACTTTGTAAATAGTAGGTCTACCGAAAACATAAAACTTGATTTGAAAAGAACTGTGTGCTGTAGCACCCACCATTTGGAACATCTTATCCTCCACCCTCATATCCTCCCACAAAAGTCTGTACACCTGGCTCTACCGGTTGGCCTGGGGACCAAATGGGAGAGTTACACACTGGAGATGGATGCTGGATTGATGGGAGACTTTACCCTCCCCTGCTCTTCACCCATCCATCATTTTGATTATCATGTTGATGTATTTATTCTCATTGTGTTCCTTTGTCATTGTTTATTTGTTTTGTTTTGTTATCTTACTTCTGCTTACACTCCTTTCATTTTTTTTAACTAGCTCCTAGCTCTACTCACATTAGCTAAACCATCTGTTGCTATACTTATGTTGATCTTTTCTCATTTAATTCATATCCCTAAATAGTAGGACTATTATAATTGTTCTAACTGTTCCTGTTCTTTATCTGATAATTGTTAATGGTCAAAACCAAGTACTGAGTTCATCATAGACTTAGTGAATTGTAGCTACTTGACTCTACTTCTTTGCCTCAATGGGCTGAAAAAATGAGTTAATGGAACAAATCTGGAGAATTCTAAGATTAGGAGAAAAAGTTTTGTGGGTACTCTGGTTAACACTTATTGTAAACTAATTTAGTCCATAAGAAAAAAAAATGTCATTGAAGTCCGAGCTATGCTTTAATTTAGAAGTCACTGAAAATGCATGAAAATAATGAGCACATTTTCAAGATCTTCAGGTCAAGTATGATGCTACAAAAAAGAGAACTGGGGAAGAAAGCTGAAAAAAGAAACCATGAAGCCTCCATGGGAAATTCCTTAAATGTACTAGAAAATACGAAGAAATTTTTAATGAAGCATCACAGCCATATAAATCTGTATCACCTTAGTTTCACCTTTAAAAAAAATTATGAATCACGCAGAATTTACGGTTTTAAGATTGT
Organism: Arizona elegans; assembly: GCA_022577455.1. NCBI lineage: Eukaryota > Metazoa > Chordata > Lepidosauria > Squamata > Colubridae > Arizona > Arizona elegans. The sequence continues at coordinate 121,186,838 of JAKOOJ010000002.1, forward strand.
CAGTTTCTTAACCCTTGCTTAATTTTGGAGTATTTGGTGCAATGAAGAGATCTTGAATACTTCTCCACAATGTCGAACATTTTTGACTGGTCTTGACAAGATTGTGGAAGGTCGGATTTAGATTATTTCTGTTCTATATACTACCCCAAGATATAATTGTATTTTAAGTAAAGCTTTACTTTGAACAGAGGAGGAAATTCTCCAGTATTAATTGCATTAACAAAGCCAAGAGTTAAAGAAGTTAAAAACTGCTATTCATTCAAGTTAAAAGTGAAGGTTCATTCTCTGAGCTTATGTGTCAGTTTCTGAACGTTTCATTATCAGGCTAAGTGACACCTTCAGGGGAATTTAGGGAATGTCACTGTTGGTGTTCCTCTGTTTATAAGGCCTTCGTGTCATCAGTAGGTCTTGTGACTGGAGGGTCAAAATGTTCAGAAACCAACCCACAAGCTCGGAGAATGAACCTCCACCCTCATCCTACACCCAAGCTACAGATATCCAGATACGGATACTATCTCATTCAAGTTATTTCAGGTTGATCTGCAAGGCAGTTTTCGGTTTAATGACATATAAAATAAGCTAATGATAACAAAATGATAAATCAAAGAGCAATCAATGGAAAAGCAAAATGAAACTGCATTATAATGCTACTGGATATAAATTCTGCAAGAGCGATCGGTGACCAAAAATGCCCCTACTTAGTAAAAGCATGGTGTAAAAAAAAAATCAGCTTATTATGAACTAAAGAAAGCTTGAACCAAACAGGTTTTTCTGAGCGGTATGTGCTTCCAGCCCCAAGATTCAAGACCATCCTCTTATCAGCTGATACCACCTGCTGCTTTATCACATCCAGCAGCTCTAGAGAAAGACCCCCACGGATAATTTTAGCAACCAGACACATAATACAACAATCATTCAGATGCATGTTGTTATCTAGGTTTAAAACTCAAAAGCAGGAGTTAAAGAACTGTACTATACCAGGAGCCTCCAGAGCTACTTCAATCTTGGCAATACACGGGGGGTGAAATGAGATTCCAATCAATGAAGAGGAGAAACCAACAGCTCAGACTGAAAATTTATTTACAGGCAGTCCTTGACTTACAACAGTTCATTTAGTGACTGTTTGAAGTTACAACAGCACTGAAAAAGGTTACTTATAACCATTTTTCACACTTATGTGCCTGTGGCAGCATCCCCATGGTCACATGATCAGAATTTAGATGCTTGGCAACAGATTCATGTTTATGATGATTGCAGTGTCCTGTGGTCACGTGATCCCCTTTTGTAACTTTCTTTGACAAGCAAAGTCAATGGGGAAGCCAGATTCCACTTAACAACCATGTTGCTTACTTAACAACTGCAGTAGGGGTGAAATCCAGCAGGTTCTGACAGGTTCTGGAGAACCGGTAGCGGAAATTTTGAGTAGTTTGGAGAACTGCAAAATACCACCTCTGGCTGGCCCCAGAGTAGGATGGGAATGGAGATTTTGCAATATCCTTCCCCCAGGAGTAGGGAGGGAATGGGGATTTTGCAGTATCCTTCCCCTCCATGCCCACCAAGCCACGCCACATCCACCAAGCCACACCCACAGAACTGGTAGTAAAAAAATGTGGATTTCACCACTGAAGTACAGTAGTTCACTTAACAAGTGTGGCAAGAAAAGTCATAATGTGGGGCAAAGCTCACTTAACAAATGTTTCATTTAGCAACAGAAATTTGGGGCTTGGTTGTGGTTGTAAATTGAGGACTCCCTGTGTTTATTTAGCATATGGCATCAAATTGCAATAGAAGATCCCAGAAAGAATAGAAACAGGAATGAGCTGGGGAGTCAGGCCTGCTGTTCAGAATGTCAAGCTAAGAATTTCAAGCAAGGTATATATTTACCCATTCTAAAACAAACAAAAACCTTAAACTATTTGTGTTTAGCTGAAAGTCTTAGACCAGTTTTTAATAAAGAGAACATTCTACGTATCTCATTTCTGTTCCTAATCCAGCCACCATTTCACAATTCCATGTAATCCTTCCCACTATGCTTACACAGCTAGCCTGTATTAGATGGGTCACTTCAAAGGCAGCTCTAAATACAAAGCATTACAATAATCTAATCTGCCTGTTGTCAGGTCCTGGCTATCAAGCCAGGATATCTATATTCAGGAGTGGTGACAGCTGATGCATTAGCTGAAGCTGATGAAAGGCAGTTTGTTTGGCCGATGTCACTGAGACATCCAAAATAAGGTCTAGCTTGAACAGCATCTTCACTAGTCTCTCCAAATCCATCCCCTTCAAGGGCTCATTGATCAGGAGCAGACACCTTGGAAGATAACATTATTATTTGCATCAGAGGCTCCAAAATGGAAATGTTTGGGTTAATGTCACTTTCTTTTAACTAGACATTGTAAACGTTATTTGCTGGAAGCTTTATCCTCAATTACTGCTGGTTTGGAAATGGGGTTTGGTTTTGGTACAGTGAATTTTGGGTCTCTAATTTCAAAATGAATATGAACATATTAGGTTTCACCTGCAAATGAATGTACGCTGTGCAAAAACCAATTAAAAGTCTTATGTAAAGACTACCAAAGCCCTAAAAATGGACTATCATTGCTCCCTTCCTTGAGAACATGACATCATGGGAGCAATTGCCTAAAAAATAGCATAGAATTAAGTAGGTGAAGAACGTAACAAAAGATGATCAGGAATCTTCCACACGAATTTCCAGTTCACTATGGTGCCCCTAACTAGATTGGCCTCTTACCAGTTTGCCATTTGTTCACATTTTCAAATTCCTAGCACAGGGAGTGAAGGTAGTTTAATGCTGCATTTTCCTTCCATCTCTGTAGTCAGGGTAAATGAAAGTGACTCTGGATGTACTGGTAGATGGACATTTCAGACCACATTTGGAAACTGTCAAGCCGATGCTTTTTTCTCATCCTAACACTGATTCTGCTTTTTCCTCTACATTGCTGCTTCCTCTCCAATCCTCCAAAAGAAGTGATTTCAGTTTTCTTTGACTTGGGAATTAAATTAACATGTTCTGCAGTGGAGCCTGAATTATCATTATTGTCATGGGGCTTGAAGCCATATTCAGCTTGGTTTCCATTTGAAGCAGGTGGCCATAGCCATTGGGTGGCTGGCAACCGTGTCTACTACCTGGAAGTTGGACATTAGTTGGGGATAGAATGAGCCATTGTTGATATCGCTATCTGCTTAGCAATAGACAGTATCTACAATCCATCATGAGTTGCCTAGTTCCTGCTTTGTAAGTTATTTGCCCACCATTTGCAACCTTGTTTAAAGGGCGGGTGGGTCATTGAGGGGCTGTGCTCAAGCTGTCAAGCTATGGGATCAATTATAGAAAATGAAGAGTAATATCAGGTGAGGTAGCCTTTGCACAGGTGAGGAACAAATACAAAATAGGTGGGGTACTGAGACACTGGAAAATGGGGATGGGAATTCCAAAGGTAAGAAATTTTTCTGGCTTTCTGTTGCTGCAATTCTCTTTCTGTTTCTCTTTCACAGCATTCATTGAAAGAGAAGTAAGATTGAGGGAGGATAACAAAGAAGGACATCTCAATGCTTGGAAGAATGAGCAGAGAAGAATGGTGGAGAAAAATAAGCAAAGAAATGGAAGGAGTAAGGCATCAGAAAACATTATACTTGTAAGTGCTGAAACTGGGAAGGTAGGAAACAAAGCAGGCAAATCTGTCTACATAACCAAATAGACGTTAGTCTACATAACTCTTGACAAAATTCTAGCATCTTGTGATAAGTGCAATGGTACATGAGAAACACCTTGGAAGATGAGATGAAGAAATGTTGCTTAGGGCAGGGATCTCCAACCTTGGCAACTTTACGACTTGTGGATTTCAACTCCTAGAATTCCTCAGACAGCGCATGCTGTCTGAGGAAATCTGGGAGTTGAAGTCCACAAGTCGTAAAGTTGCCAAGGTTGGAGACCACTAGCTTAGGGAACGGTCAGATAAGAGACAGCATAATCTGCAGCTGCAGACGGATGCAGCAAGAGGTTCTGAAGAGAACATCCCTAAATTCTTGAGCTCTAACAGTGATGGTGGAAGAACTGAACTTTCAGATTTGCAGGATTCTGTTGATGCAGCTTTACAATAAAACAGCAAGCTTCAAGATACAGTTTCAAATCAGGTAAACTCAATTTTCTTCTATCCATTGCACCTCATAACACCTTATATTTAATTTGTGGATTTTTTTCCCATTACACAAATTTAGATGTATCCATCCACTGTTTAAATGGGGCAACAATTGTCAAAACCGGTATTATCTGAAACAAAAACATTGTTCTAGGCAAGACATTCATTTTCGTTACAGAAATTGTCCCTAGCAATAACAGTTGTAGTTTCTCCCAACTTAATATATATTTTTAACTTCATTCCATGCCTTAACATAGTTATTTTGAAATGACACACAATTCACATTTGTCATAGTGATTCCCAGATATTTTCCCTTCTTCTCAATTTTAAAACTCATTTTATTCATCAATTCTGTTTGATCTTTTATTTTCATTTTTTTTGTTAACATCTTCATCTTCTGCTTATAGACCTTGTTATTGCACCATTTTTTTCCCGTTTGCCCAGTAATATTTCAATCCCCGTTTAAAGGATCTTCCAGAACCTACGTTCATTTCTGGTGATGCCACTTGATTTTTTTGTCAGTTCTTTCAGCCACCCTGTGTTTTATGTTTTACATATTTATATGTATGTATTTATATTTTTAAACATATTTTTTATGATTGTTAGCCACCCAGAGCCATATATTTGATGTGGTCAAAATAAATAAATTTGAATCTTCAATGAAAAGTTACTTATCTAAGTATGTTCTTGAAGTTTCTGCAGTTAGCTAAGTACTGTAGATTGAGATTCTGCATACAAGAGTTTCACTATTGACAGGGAGAAAGGTGAAGAGGGAAGACAGACTCACAAGGGTGTTAATGGCCTTTTCATTTGCTTCTAGAAATGATGAAGACAAAGGAGGCATAACTGATGGCCCAGCTTTACATGTTAATCCCCAGAATTAACGTCACCTCTTCTCTGTGTGTTTTCATAGTAAACAAAGCTGCTGCATTCTTTGCTTTGCTATAATGCAGGATGCAATTTTGTAGGGAGCAAAATCTCTGAGACCTTGACTGTAGTTGGCCAGGTGGATGCTTCTAGAGATAGAATTTATGAATTATAGAATAAAAAGACACTTATTATCCTGGAACTGTTGCTTATTTTCATTCTCCTTTCTAGTTGCATGCCTACTCAAAAGAGAAAAGTGGAGTGAAGAGAACATGAAAATACCTTCCCATTCAGAGGACTGCAAATTGGAGGAGTGAGGCTGCAAAGCAGTGGACAACCAGGAAAACATAGTAACTCAGTTCTCTCATTAATTTCATCTTTTCTATATAGGAAGCAAAGGTGGGTTTCACATATTCTTACCACCGGTTTGCCCTGTGTGCGCACACATGCTTCACACATGCACGTTCCATGCATGTGCTTTGCTTGTACATGCGCCTTCCGCACATGCCTCGAAAACATGGCTAAATAAGATGGTATTACTCCAGGGCAGGTGGGCAGCACCTGCAGTTGCTGCTACCGTTTCGCCCGAACCGGTCTGAACCGGCTGAATACCACCACTGATAGGAAATCTTTGCTTAATGATCACAATCAGGTGTCAGGTTCCAAGTAACAGTCCAGATGAAATAAAAACTCCAAGGCCAGAAGGTTCTTCAAAGTATAGATTTATTAGGCATGTCATATTGGCATGGCTGGTGAAAACCTGACTCTGAAGCTTCCTGGGTTTTCCCTACCCAATTCAAAATCCAAAGTTCTTCCCCCCACTACACACAACCATCACATGCCCCAATCAGGTCACAGTCCCAGACCCGGATGATTCCCATACACACCCCACACACTCAAGGTGGGTGTCCTTGACTCCCAGGAAAAAGAATGTTATTTTGGCTACATGTTTCCCTAGCTATCCCTGCTGCCCCCCCTCCTGTTCCCACAGCTCTATCCAGCCTTGCTGTGGCAACCCCGAAGACATTCCAAGATGGCTCCAGGACTGACAGCAGGACTGAAATATCAATCATTGAGCGAAATGGTAATTAAACAAGACATCTTGTTGATTGTTGAGTGATTTCTTCACTCAACAACTGCAATCCTGGCACTTCCAGCTGCCATTGTTTAGTCATCATGCAAGTTGTTAAATGAACAGAGTTCCAGATAACAAGAATAGGGGTGTAGGCAGGAGAGAAGGATTTTAGCTCTTTCCATGCCTGCGGAGCTCATGCAGAGAACATTGCAAATGACAATTGCATGATTGTGGGTCACTTGGCAACTGGTTATAATTTATTTTTATTATTTTATTTTATTATTCATATTTCTATGTTGCCCACTCTCCGAGGACTCTGGGCGGCTTACACCAAAGACAGTATACTAAATAGCATATTGCCCCCAACAATCTGGGTCCTCATTTTACCCACCTCGGAATGATGAGTCAACCTTGAGCCGATGAGATTTGATCCACTGATCTGCTGAACTAGCAGTCAACTGAAGTAGCTGCAGTACTGTACTCTAACCACTGTGCCACTCCGTCTCCCTTATATATTGATATATAAGGGATCAATATATAATGATCCCTTTTCATTATATATTTTCATATATAATGAAAATATATGCTAAGCCCTTAAGGGAGGGGAACAGTATGACATTTTACGATGGGTAGAAGTGCTTGATGGGTCATAAAATACTCTTTCTTAGGCCATTGTAACTTTGAACAGTTAACAACTGGTCCTAAGTCAAGAACTACCTGAACCTGAATTGTAATTGAGTTAAGAACATTTTTATAGACTCTTGCCAGGGTGGGAGATAAAGGCATATTAGCATTGATATCAGTGTTCTTTTATTTTTATTTTTTAAATAAAATCATTTAGATGCAGGCTCCGGGTTACATCTTGAATGTCAGCAGTGTTAGGGGAAATTGTATGATGTACTACACATATCTATTTCTTCAGTGGTATTGAGATTAACCATCTAATTTTTAAAAGAATATATCAATTCAGTATACAGGTTTTTATGCTTCTTCAATCATTTTGCTGTAACAGCAACATACAAAAACATAACAATTGCAACAATCTAAATTTCTATGGAGATTCTCAGTTATCCAGGTCATGGTTGTCCCAAAGGTGCTTTTTTCAAGAGACAACTGGACTTTCTGCTTTTTCTTTGAAGACATTTCACTTCTCATCCAAGAAGCTTCTTCAGAAACAGCTTCTTCAGAGTTGAAGAAGCTTCTTGGATGAGAAGCAAAACATCTTCAAAGAAAAAGCAGAAAGTCCAGTTGCCTCTTGAAAAAGCACCTTTGGGACAACAATCTAAATTGTAAACATATAAGCAGTAAAATGCAATGACACTGTAAATCACAAAAAAAGGAACTCATCTCACTTCTAGTCTCACCTAAATTCCCTAACTGTAGATTGAAAAACCTGTGTTTTTAAAAGTTTCCTAAATATTAAAAGTGAAAGGGTGTTTCTTGAATTGGTAAAATGGTATTCTACAGGAAGGGGACTCCTGTAAGGTCTGTTTGCCTCTGAGTCATCTATCATTGTGTCTCTCAAGGGTTGCAGACTCTCCACATCTGTTCTCTCTTGGGTGGGCAGATTTTATTTGGAATAAGAGGACTGAGAGATAACCAGCCCCCCAAACCACGTGATCCGTGGTATGTTGGTAAATTTATTTATTTATTTATTTGAATTTATATACCGCCCTTCTCCCGAAGGACTCAGGGCAGTGTACAGCCAGAATAAGAACACACAAATAGAAAATTTAATAACAATTTAAAATGTATATTAAACAATATGGCCCATAACTAATTAAAAACCCATTTTTAAACCTCAAGAATTAAAAATCAAAAAATTAAAGATTAAAAGTTGAAAAGAATTGGTATTAGGCCAGCCCGGCTTGTTGGAACAAAAGAGTCTTGAGGGCACGGCGGAAGGTGCGTAAGTCCGGGATCCTCTGAATCTCCGGGGGCAATTTGTTCCAAAGAGCAGGTACCCCCACAGAGAAGGCTCTTCCCCTGGGGGTCGCCAGTCAACATTGCCTGACCGACAATGTTTAACAACCCTCTCCGCTGACTCCATTAGTGGCCACTGCACACTGGCCACCAAACAGCTGATCATCATGCTAGGTGGGGTGGCTCAGTTCACAGTTCACCAGTTTGCAAAAATTCACAAAATTTAACAGTGGGCTGTCTGGTAAAAGCAGCTTCAGCAGTCCACAGCATGACGGGTTTTAGAGGTAATTATCAGCACCTCAAGTTGCACTTAAGTAAAAAAAAACAAAAAAACCAACAGCCAATGCACACTATTAGCATTATATAACAATACTGAATGGTTCCAATTAAGTTGTAGGTCTATGTGTCTAGTACAATTTGGAGTTTCTTTGTGGAATTCAAAGGCAGCCTCATCTGGAGTGCAGTACAGCTGTCCACTCCCGAGGTGTTGGAAGCCTGCATGACTGACAGCGCCAGGAACATATAATTGGTGCAACAACCAAACCTGGATAAACACCCTCCTGGTCATAGCTTCCATTCAGTAGAAACTGAGTATCCTCAAGGAGCCCCAAGATACTCATCAAAAATTGAATGAAAAACAATTGTCTTCTTGATAGAGGGTTGGAAAATGCCTGTGGGAACATGGGGATAATGAAAGGGAAACAATTCTTCTCATTGGGGTTGAGTGTGGTCTTTTGCCAAATTCCAAGTCACTGCATCACTGTGTGAGGTCTCTGAAGAGAATGGTGCTCTATTAAGTTTCCTGAATGCAATTTTCTCCACTGCTGTGGAGACTGTTTATTCTTCTAATGCAGGCATTCAAAACTTGGCACCTATGTTTATCCTGTAATAAAACTCACAGTCATCTATCCAGATTTAAAGAATACACCGACTCCATATGGTAACCATCTCCCATGTTTATATGGAAGCAAGCTGAGAACTGTAAGGGAAATCAGCACCCTGCCATAGGAAGAGTGGCAGAACCTGAGGGCAGAGTTAAAAGAGGGATCAGCCTAGAATCCCTACATAGCCACAATTAAAATAAATCCAATCCTGCTTGAATTCCATTGATCATTATCTAATACTGACCAGGTGCTGACCGTTAGTTGAGAAGATTCCTGTGTGTATATATATATATGTAGCCATAAATCAGTTTAATTGGACCTTCACATGTGGACTTGATCTTTCCCACCTGACATTTGCATAGCACAACACACTGAAGGACTCTCCTTCAATATGTGCCCTCATGATTTCTTCAGAAGGCTAAGTGGGCCCTAATAGACATCCCACCCAGGGGTGAAGTGCTCCCAATTTGGACCGGATTGGGCGATCTGGTAGCGATTGTGACAGGTGGTTCAGAGAACCTGTAGTGATGGCAGCACGAGGCTCCACCCACCCGCCCGGGGTCATTACTTCCTGCTTTTAAAAGGTAAAAAAATAGGTTCTGATGATCGCACACCACAGCTGTGATCGTCAGAGCCTTTTTTTTTTACCTTTTAAACGCATTTTTAACCACCTATTTGCCTGAAAGGTTGTAAAAAAATGCTTTTAAAAGTAAAAAAAAAAAATCTGACGATCGCGTGCCACAGATGTTCATGGATAAACTGACCCTTGAATTTTTTTTACCAAAATATCATCAAAAATGTGCCATTTGCAGACAAGCCAATTATGGAAATTAAAACATACAAAATTTTTGAGAGTCAGCGTATTTGTGTGGTACATTTTTCATGGCATTTTGGTTAAAAATTCAAGGGTTGGCTTATCTGTGAATGTGGGCTTCTACAAAATTTTACCTTTTATCTATTTTATCTTTCCAGGGAATATTTTACTTAGTCCCTGGAAAGTTTTTATACAGCTTGATTGACTCAATTTCTGGTTCCAGTTTAGAAAAATATGTTGAAGAACCTGCAAAACAATTGGGAAACGGGTTAAAAATCAATATTGACAAAATGCCAATTTATGAGGGCGAATAAGGTTTTTTTTTTTCCACAGCCCCAAATAGCTGTGAAAAAACAGATGTCTCTCTTGTTGCTTGACATGCCTTGACATCTCCTTGGGGGCTGGTGTCTCGAATGTGTGCTTGTTCTAATCCAATTGGAAAAGCTCAAGGAAGCAAGGAGTCTCTTTCCCGGGACTGCCTTAGGATGTGTCAGAGATCATCAAAAGAATATTGCCATTTCAAATATTCAAATTGTATTACACATCACAGGAACTTTCTTATGACACTCATGAATTATTATTCCAGGATCAAGAATGGGATGGGGGTTGCAAAGGCAACTGTCACATGCCTAGGACACTTAATGAGCCCGTTGAGCTGAAGATTTTTTTTTATTATTTTACTTTATGGTTCAGGTCCACCGTCATTATATGACACTCGCTGCATAGAGTCTCTTGGGAGATTCTAAGAAGTAGCATCCTGGAGTTAAAGGACGAGGCTAATTATTCTCTGTTGTGGGCATGCCGGTTTATATGTGGGCTTCAGGGTGCCATCTAGGGATTATGGGACTTCACCCAATATATCTAGGGAATGGAGGAAGCCACGTTGTGGAAGGCCTTGCCAAAAATCATGCACCGAGAAGTAAACTTTCTCACTTGCTTAGTTCACAAAAGTTACATCCTGGCCTATAAATCATGACTATTGTCAAGGGAGACTTCCTGTCACTACATCTCTGATAGAGGTTGATAATGACATAAAGATATTTCCTTTTCAGTAGCTGTCATCCACACTGCTTACGAGTAGATATTTAAAAGCTGTCCAGGTGGTTTCATTAAAGAAATGAAACCCACATTTATTAGGCTCCCATTTCATCCTCTTTCATGTAGTCTTTCATTTTTTGGCCTCTTCAGCATTTTGGCCATTTAAAAGTTAAAGGTTTTATAGTTGTAGGTAGGTAGGTAGGTAGGTAGATAGATAGATAGATAGATAGATAGATAGATAGATAGATAGGAGAGGGGGAGGGGGAGAAACCAAGAATGACACATGCAATTACATAAGAGTAAAGGTAAAGGTTCCCCTCACACATATAAACTAGTCATTCCCAACTCTAGGGGGCAGCACTCATCTCTGTTTCAAAGCCGAAGAGCCAGCGCTGTTTGAAGACATCTCTGTGGTCATGTGGTCAGCATGACTAAATGCCAAAGGTGCACGGAACACTGTTACCTTCCCATCAAAGGTGGTCCCTATTTTTCTACTTGCATTTTTACATGTATTCGAACTGCTAGGTTGGCAGAAGCTGAGAAAAGTAACAGGAGCTCACCGCATTACGCGGCACTAGGGATTTGAACCCCTGAACTGGCAACCTTTTGATCGACAAGTGTCTTAGTTACTGAGCCACCGCGGCCCTTTACTTAAGAGTACTTTCCTTTATTGTTCTTCACCTATGGACAGACTAAAGAAACTATTTGCATAACTACAAATATACTCTGGAGAAAGTTAGGAAGGAACCATTTTAATCAGGGGTGAAATCTAAAAATTTTTTGCTACCGGTTCTGTGGGTGTGGCTTAATTAGTGGGCGTGGCTTGGTGGTAAGGTGACTGGGAGGGCGTGGCTTATTGGTAAGGTAGGCGTGGCCAAGTCAATGTCACTTCTTTGCCCTTTTTTAACCTACAAAACACAACACAACACAACTGGCTCACCCACAATATAAAAGCAGCTGTGCTAGACCCAAAATGGCCCCTGCAACAAGCAGGAACCTCACACAGCCACAAAAAGCCGAAAAACCCAGCTTTCACACTTTACACACACAAAATTCCACATACAGCTTTGTGAGATTTTGTGTGATTGTGTAGTTAGAGTGAAACACTACAGAAACACCTAAATCTCAGAAAGCTGCACAAATATTATTTTAATTTATTTTTATTTTTATATGAAAACTAAATTTAAAACTTCCTAAACTTTAAATGGCTAAGTCTTAAAAAAGAACAACTAAAAAACCCCCAATTAACTATTTTTTAAAGCTCCCAAAGGGGGAAAAAACTTATCCAATAGAACAGGGGTCTCCAACCTTGGCAACTTTAAGACTTGTAGACTTCAACTCCCAGAATTCCTCAGGCAGCTTTGCTTTGCTGGCTGAGGAATTCTGGGAGTTGAAGTCCACAACTCCCTGCCTGCTTGATTGCAGGCAGGGAGATTCAGTTGCTTGCTGATGCAATCGATTGCAGGGATTACAGCAAGGCGTTGCGACCAGCAGCTAAGGTAAGCAAGCTGAGGGGGGGGGAGGGGGAGGGATTTTTGCTACCGATTAGCAGGCAGAGCCATTTAAAAGGAAAAAAAAATTCTTTTACATGGCTCTGGTGATCCAAGCTGAGTTGCCCGATTAGCAGGCAACTCAGCTCGGATCGTCAGAGCTTGGCTGGTCAGAGCTATTTAAAAGAAAAAAAAAAGGCTCTGATGATCGTGCAACTCAGCTGAGCATGGGGGGCGGGGGCGGGGATTTTTGCTACCGGTTCTCCGAACTGCCCGCCGCCATCGCTACCTACTCTCCCGAGCCGAACTGGGAGCATTTCACCCCTGATTTTAACCCTCTTTCTGCCAGCCAAACTTTCCAAGCTCTACTGCTTCTTTGTCTTCTGGTGAATAGCGCCTCCCTTCTGGGAATCCAGACTACATCTACCGGTACTACACTTCTCTCTTCTGTACACTTATCCTAGGTACATACAAACAGATATACTTCCTAATTTTATTCTTCCCTAAATCAGTCAGCAGCCCTTGTCTCTTTTATTTATCTTTTCTGTAATCTTTAAAAGAAAGGGCATGCTACATTTGGGAATCAACACAGGGCAGTACCTAAGTGAGCTTTTGTGAGCTCATAAACTAAGTTGGGTTGGGTCTGGATGGGAGACCCCAGACAATATCACGGCTGCAGACTAGAGTAGGAAACCAATTGTATCCAGGAAAAAGGCAAGAGCAAAGTATTTCTACACTGTTGCCAAGGAAATGCCAAGGTTATGTCTGTGTAATCCCCAGAACATCTTTACCTATAATGTGGCTTTATGCCCAGAACCCAAATTTCTCCAGAGTCTTTAGAGGTGAGAGAGAGGAAAAGGTGAAAAAAGATCCAAGGAAGGATATGTCTGTATTTTTTAAAATACAGATGTATGTAGCACTGATTTGGGAGGACATTCAGGTTGACAGATCTTGAGCAGAATGACACCCCCCCCGCCAAAAAAAAGCCCCATCACTGATGCCTTAGTTCAGGGGTGTCAAACTTGATTTCATTGAGGACCACATCAGGGTTGTGTTTGACCTCAGGGGGGCCAGGAAGGGCGTGGCCAGCATGACATCACTCATGTCGGGGGGGGGGCTGCCTGTGGTGGTTTGAGTGCTCTGTCAGCAAAAACAGGCTCCTGAGCTCCATTTTCGGCTGCAATGGCATCCTGCAACCCTCTGCCAGCAAAAACAGAACTCGGGAGGGCCGCGCACGACCCTTGCCAGCTCCGTTTTCACTGACAGAAGTACCGCAGACCGGTCCTTCGCTGTTTCCAGGGTGGCCCTGCAGGCCAGATCTAATCACCTCACAGGCCAGATCCGGGCCTTGAGTTTGACACCCCTGCCTTAGTTCAATCTCAGCACCAAAACCTGCAAAAGAGAAAGATGTGAAAACCACATTGCTCTCTGAGTAAGAGACAGGGGTCTCACAAAGTGGGTCAAAGATCAGGAAGGGGTCCTCTTCCCTCCAGCTCTCCAAGGTTGAGAGAGAGCCAAGTGATACATTGGAAGGAGGGATGAGGTGTGGTAGAAGGAAGGAAGTTTTCTGGAATTAAGCAATTACACCAACTTTGGCTCTTGACAGGGTTATGCTTTCCTTTGAAGAGCATGCTAGCAATTTGTTTGCAGCAACTAATATGTTTATAAGTTAGCCTTCTTGGTGCCATGTAATCTTTCTGCTATGGGAGCTACATGGAATTACTAGTTTAATTTGGACCCTAATTCAAGGACCTGATTATCACCTATAAAACTGTATGGCTCAGGACCTTGTTAGAGTCCACTTTTTCCAAATAAACTGCCCATTCAGAGCTAACTTAGATTACGTGTTAAAAGTCTCCACTTACTGAGAACAAGGCGGAAGGGGCCATCTCCGGGGGAGCTTTTTCCTCCTAAATAGCCGGTTTCTGAAGGTGAGGATGGTTTCTGATTTCATGACTTTCCAGAAATGTACAAAAGCTGCTGGGTCTTTGGTGCTCTCTGAGCTTCTCGAAAACATTTCCTTACCCAACTAGGTTACATCAGCAGCGCTAGAAGGGAGTGGAGTTTTCAAACCCCCTCAGAGAATAGCAGGAACCCCAAAGTTCAATCTTGAGGTACAAATATTCTATTGGTGTATAAAGCTTTCTTGTTTCAGAAGTCCTTGAGGTTTTTGACTGGTGGGGTGACCAGTATCAGATGAATAATTGTCAGATGCAATACAATACAATGATGTAAATTTATGTTTAGTTTATTTCTAAATCTTTATTGTTTGCACTGGCTTGTGATTGTTGCTCCCTGTCCATCTACCGCAGTCTTTGGAGATTTAAATGGCTATAATTTATTATAAATAAATAAGTAAATTAGTAAATTCAATACCATTGCTTAGAACCAACAATAAATCTTGAATTTGTGGAACAAAGATAATTTAGTTTCTCTTTGGTCCATCAGCAAAAAAAAACCCCTACAACTGTTTTTTCCTCCTTTTTTTGCTCAATGCTGGATAACACATACATATTCATCAGCCATTGATTATTTGTATGTGCAAATGGGTCATCAAGGATGTAACACAACAGATAAAATTTGCTCAGCCCCTCCAACACAATGCTTTTTAATGCAGCCCATTCCAACTTTCAGTCGCCAAGTGGAATTGAGTGTGGAGAATTGCAATGAAGAATAAATCAGTCTGCATTGATTTTCTTATCTGTGTAACAGTACCTTTGCAAAAATGTCTTCTTTTTAACTGGGAAAGATTATTTCCCTAATATTCAGGCTTCCTTTCTTGTATAGCTAAAAAGAAAGCATGCACTTTTGTATTTTTTTTTCTCTCTCTCAATAGTAACATATAAGTCTGCTAAAAGATCTGATACAATTTTGCTTCCTATCCCAAATTCATGATTTAAATTCAAGTAATTCATATTGAAGAAAGTTAGCACCCACCCCTCCTAGAAGAATGAAATATTTTAAGAAATATTAAAAAGGCAGAATATTATATTTCCCTGGATGAGAAAAGGAGAAACAAGTTTTTAAAGACAAAGAGCAGCTCCCTGCCCCCAGCAGATATTTGGTGCATATTAAGACTGGGCCAGCCTATCTACAAAACAAAAGACCTCAGCTCCAGGCTGATGGGATTAAGACATGACCCTCAGGACATAATAGGAGCAACAGAACTCACCACATGGCACAACCAAGCTCCTTCATTACAT
Organism: Arizona elegans; assembly: GCA_022577455.1. Lineage (NCBI taxonomy): Eukaryota > Metazoa > Chordata > Lepidosauria > Squamata > Colubridae > Arizona > Arizona elegans. Next base: position 121,202,292 of record JAKOOJ010000002.1, read on the forward strand.
CACCCAGCACAGGTCAACCAGATTTATCTCAGACAAACTCCTAACTCCTAGGATTTGCACATGAACCCTACAGCAACCAATATAATACCTGCCCTTGCCACAGGAACAGGAAGCTCAAGTTCAAAGCCCAAGAGAGGGTATAAATAACACCCACTCTTCACTCCATGTGTTCAACTGCACCAGGACCATGTGCTTAATGGTTCTGCTGCATTAAACCAGTTTTCCAAGCAGCCATGTTTCCAGTGTCTTTCTCCTCACTTGGAACTGAACCCAGATGGACATTTCTTTCAACAATGTTATGTGACATTGTTAAAGTTCCCACACAAATGTTCATTGCTATACTGGTATCTTCCATTATTTTATTATAAGGATAGTTTCAAATATAACAAGGATCTTATCCAAGAAGCATATCCACACTGGAAATAGTGAAAATGAGTGTACACTGGCCAGTTCTTATTCTGCATCTATTTATTTATTTATTTATTTTATTTATTTATTTTTATATGCCGCCCTTCTCCGGAGACTCAGGGCGGCTTACAATGCGTTAAGCAATAGCCTTCATACTTTTGTATATTTTATACAAAGTCAGCTTATTGCCCCCACAAACCGGGTCCTCATTTTACCCACCTTAGGAAGGATGGAAGGCTGAGTCGACCTTGAGCCTGGTGAGATTTGAACTTGCAGTAATTGCAGGCAGCTGGATGTTAAATGCTGCCTTAGTAGGAGGCATTAGCCTCCTACGCCACATAGGCTATTGATTGTATATTATTATTAATTGTTATTGATTATTGTTGAATATACATACTTTAAAATAAAATGAATGTTTATGTATAGTACATACACATATTACAGGATACATGGTTTATTTGTCTTATATAAAAATTTATATTTATATCCCTCTCTTTGCGGGAGGTTCCATCCAATATTTGATGATATCTACCTAAGAAATTCTTCCTTCCTTTCTCTTTCTTCCCCCTTGAATTGTGAATTGTTATAAATGTGTCATCCTCGCCCCACCCATTACATTTGTGATTTGTTTGATTTATGGACCTGTGAGGAGGAGGAATAACAGAGTGGGAAGGGACCTTGGAGGTCTTCTAGTTCAAGCCACTGCTCAGCTAGGAACCCTATACCATTTCAGACAAATGATTGTCCAATCTCTTCTTTAAAACCTCCAAGATCGGAGCACCCATAACTTCTGGAGGCAAGTTGTTCCACTGATTAATTGCTCTGTCAGAAAATTTCTCCTTAGTTCTAGGTTGGTTCTTTCCTTGATTAGTTTCCATCCATTGCTCCTTGTCTGGAGGAGGAGAAGGAATAATCAGCATGATAGCTTCATCATTCTGGACCTATAAGGAGGATGGAGAGGAGGAGGAAAATGAATCAGTATAGTAACCACATTATTCTGGACCAATGAGTCTCCATTCACTTTTTCAAAACTCCACCTCCCAATGATGCTGTTGGGCTACCTGATCTATACTTGGAGAATGAATTGGAGATTCAATTCATGGTGAATATCAATAGCATGACTCACCAAACAAACTGTATAATGCATCTACCTCCTGAATGAAAGGCATGCTTTGGGTTACCAAAACTGGGCTGCAATAAAATCCTGTTTCTCTATAGGATAGCAAAGGGTTAGAGTTGTCTCTTTGCTGCCATCTAGTGGTCAACAGAACTGTTTGCAGATAAGATCTGGTGAGTTGTTTGCCATTAGATGTTGCAACAAAGCAAAGCAAAGCAAAGCTCTTGAAATGTACCTCTCACTTGCTATTTCTATTCCAAATCCAATAGAAATTTGGATTTTTAAGAATGGATACCTTTTTTTTCTTTTTACATTTACACATTATAATGTCTTTTAATGCTGTTAATGCCAAGGAAATATTTCTACCTTAAATCCTCTTGTGGTATTGCTGTAAGTCTATTTTGCAATTCCAAACAAGTGCATGTATGTGCAATACCCACACACTCACACAAATAAATTATAGTTTGTTCTATTATCATTTCCTGAATTTCCATTCAAACAAAACCAATATTATCATGTAATGTTTTTCTTTTGAATAGTGCAGATGGTATGAATATGCAGATGGGTGATTTTCTAATCAATATCGTGGCACTTGGGAGTCTGTGTAAGTACTGCAATAATGCATTAGTCAGGAGAGATGTTGTAACATACTGAGATCACACAATAAATCTGAGATGCCACATCTAGACCCTCCAGGGAAGATGGCAAGCCATGGGTTACAGCTTAAGTTTAAGGCAGTGAAGACTTTCAAATATGATGGGGAAATAATGCAATTTTAAAACTTTAATAAAACCACTGGGGAATTAATTTCACCAGAGCGATATTCTTTCTCAAGACATTCATGATCTTATGTTAGCTTTGCAACTAATCAGAGCAAGAGACATTTTACCTGTTATCTCTGGAATAAGCACAGTATGGTATCTGTGAATAGCACTAGATCTTTAATGTGCTGAATATGAAAATAATCCCTTTATAGGTGATGGTTTAGCACTATAAAACTGCATTATGCAAACAGCACACAGACAGCATAAACCTCAGAGATTCAGAATCTGAAGAGCTTACAAATTAATCTCATAAATGCCGGCTGAAGCATGTTCTCACAGAATGCACTCAGCCATGAAACTTGACCAACTGAACCTGCAAAGTTTTAATTAGTAGCTTTTTATAATATGGTATTAAATGACAATGCACGGTTCTTGTCATTTTGTTTATTTTTGCACACGCGTATGGGACATACAGTTGGCACCCTTGGGTTCCCTTTCAAAAGTCTTACTTAAAGATTTCCCTTTTCCTCCTCTTTTGTGCCACCTTGGCAATTATACCAATTGGTGCGGTTGTTGGCATCTGATTTTTAATCAAAAAGCTGCCAGCTGGTCATGAGACATATGCAAGTCATATCATGCCAACAATCCTGTGATAAGAATGCCAATTTAAACCTGGCCAAGGATGACAAGGCAACAACATTCTCCAAGCACAGACTTCTAATTTTACCAGAACTGTACATCTGGTAATACAGAACACCATCCCCTACAAAATTCTTCTGGGAAAGCCAATCAGAGAGACAAATGCAACTTTCAGGAGCTCTTTGCCTATCAACAGTGGCATCTGAAATACTCTGGTGTGATCTGGAAGTGGTGCACTGATCACGTTACCTAGTTGGGTAATGAAACATCTGAAAGAGAGCCACCAAGCACAGAGAGCACCAAGGACCCCACAGTTCAACCCGGAGCCACAAATATCCTCTTTTCTCAGTGCTAAATATTATTTGTCCTAGATTTATGGTAGGAGGCTTTCATGTTGATTTTGGGGGATGAAAGACAATCATGTTTTATTTCATGATTGGTGTACACTCTGAGTAGTTCAGGTCAGGTATCCATTTTGTAAAAGTCCGAAAAGGAAGAAAGGTTGTTCCAATCCAAGGAAGGTTCACACAATCAAATTCTTCATCTATTTAATGCAGCAAGATTGACTCGACCATTCAACTCTGTTTCTGTGCTATCAGCAAAAAACACACTGAATAGTCAATTATTTACTTCAATTAATAATTTATTAGGGTCCCTGACCAGCATATAAGAAAGATAACTTGCCATCAGTCTTAAAAACGTAGCATTGAATTTGTTGAAAATCTTATGCTTAGCTATATTTCTTGATGTGTTTTCATGCTATCTGCATTCTCTTCTGCCTACAAAATATCCTCCTCCATTGATCCTACACTGAATACATGGCAAAATTGGAAAATCATTTGTTTCTTTGTAAAAAGGTGACTATAGTATCCAGAGTCACCTTACAATCTGCAGCTCAGATAGAGGATAAATTGTAGTCCACTGTCATACAGGTTGGCAGTAGCTAGTTGATGTTGGCTGATCTCAAAAAAGCTAAAAAGGATTGGGTTACAACTGGAATGGGATCCTCTCCAAAGTTGCTGGTGTTGATAGACTAGTTTGGGGAGTTAAAAATAAATGTTTTGGAAGAAGGCAATGGCAAACTATTTCCATTTATTTATTTGTTTGTTTGTTTGTTTGTTTGTTTCAATTTGTATACCGCCCATCTCTAGCAGGACTCAGGGCGGTGAACAGCCAGAATAAAATAGAACCAACAAAAATTAAAAACAGTTTAAAAATAATTAAATATTTTTGGCCGCAATTTAAAACAAACCCAATTAAAATCAATTAAAATTAACCAAAAACTGTGGGATCAAGCCAGCCCGGCTAGGTGAAATAAATAAGTTTTCAGGGCCCGACGAAAAGTCTGGAGGTCTGATATTGTACGTATCTATGGGGGGAGGTAGTTCCAGAGGGCGGGCGTCGCCACAGAGAAGGCTCTCCCGCTGGGGGTCACCAGCTGACACTGTTTGGCGGACGGCACCCTGAGAAGGCCCTCTCTGTGCGAGTGTACTGGCCGGTGGGAGGCTATTGGTGGCAGAAGGTGGTCTCGTAAATACCCCGGCCCTAAGCCATGGAGCGCTTTAAAGGTGGTCACCAACACCTTGAAGCGCACCCGGAAGACCACCGGGAGCCAGTGCAGCTCGTGCAGGAGAGATGTCATATGGGAGCACCCCGTCGCTCCCATAATCCCCCGCACGGCCACATTCTGGACCAGCTGGAGCCTCCGGGTGCACCCCAGGGGGAGCCCCATGTAGAGAGCATTGCAGTAGTCCAGACAGGAAGTGACGAGAGCCTGAGTGACCGTGCGTAGGGAGTCATGATCTAGAAAGGGACGCAACTGGCGTATCAGGCGAACCTGATAAAAAGCCCCCCTGGCCATGGCCGTCATATGCTCTTCTAAAGACAGCCGTGCATCCAGGAGGACGCCCAAGTTGCGAGCCCTCTCTGTGGGGGCCAGTGATTTGCCCCCAATAGCCATCAATGGCACCAGCTGGCTATATCGGGACGCCGGAAGCCACAGCCACTCGGTCTTGGAACGGTTGAGTCGGAGCCTGTTTCTCCCCATCCAGGCCCGCACGGCCTCCAAGCACTGGGACATATTAGGAATATTCGATTTGGAATATTTCCATATTCCAAAACCTTGTAAGAAGTTTCCAGGAGTCAACCTGAGGATGTCTTCACATTTACTGTACAAAACAGAGGCTAGATTGATGAAATGAGATTAGCTTGCTTTGGCTTGGTGTATTGTATGAATGCCGCCATTGGTATAAGTCAGTATGACATGACTAAACAAACTACAGTAACAATTAACCTGATACTTAAGAATTACTCTGCTGCAGAATTGTTGTCCTTGAATTGAAAAAAACCCAACAGTTTGATATGTATTTCTGTGACCCCAGTGGAAGAAAGGCAGACGTGAATTTGGTTACATAAATTGCATTACTGATCTATGTATAGAAATGTTCAACATGTTATTTGTGGATGGCATTGCTGTATGCATGTTCTTATTTGTTTATGTTGTTTGATAATGCAGGTTATTGTACCAGATTTATACATTGGAGTGGCATATTTACATCACTTCCCACTCTATTGTAGTAGACAGTAACCGGAGGTTGGCAACTTCAAAGCATGACCGCAATGAAAAATGTCAAGGAGTAGCAAACAATATGTGAATTATTGGGTGAAGTAGTTTTAGTCTAGGATAAAAAATATGAGTTTGTTGGCAGTCAGAGACACTTCTTTTCTTTTTTTATTCCCATAGCACAAAAAGCTGCATTGGCTAGAATTCCCTTCTTAATTTAATGCGTAGAATCGTGTCTTCTTTGTTGCATACTTCTGTCCAACCTGAGCCTCATAATTTGTTCTCAGCACACTCATATAGCATAGCTGCCAACTCTTGTTGTTTTCCATTAAATTATACAGATGACCTATGAAAAGGGAATTAGACAAATTTATCCCATCTGGCTCCACTCAAGTTTGTCATTCAAGAATGAGATGTTGCCTAGGTTTGGGAAAAAAGGTTCTGCATATTTTAATTGCTATTGATATAATTTATGACCCAAATAGATGCTACAGTCAGGTGGAGATAGATTTGCTACCACCAAATTTGGGAAATTGCATTTGAACATCTTCCCTCACCAACCCTCCCAATGATTCATACCATGCCACTAAACTCTTCCAAAAAAACTTGAAAACATTTATTATTGTTTGCAGGTTAAATGTCTTTAGTTGCAGGCTGTCTCTTCCGTTTAACAGGTGTAGAACATCTGTTACATTTTATGGAGACAAGGATATTGAATTATAAACGAGGCTGAGTTAGTTTGGTTTCTTAATGAAACTTGGAGAAAATCAAAGCCTCTCTTTAGGATGACTAATTAGAATTTTTCACATCTTGCTTTTCTTTTCCAATAAGTTTCAAGTTAAAGCTTTGGCCCACCGGCTGACTGATGTAGAGGAAAGAAACATGGCTGTTGTTGCATATGAAGAGCCAAAGAAAAAAGGAAGAAATTTATTTTTTGTTTCTCGGATGAGGTGGGGGAATGGGGGAGAATGCTCAGAAGAATTTGAGGCAGCTGGCTTAACATGGAGGTAAGTATTAAATAGATATTGTCTTCCGTTGGAATCAATATTGAGGTTTGGTGACCCAAAGAGGTGAAATTTGACTCAAATTAGGGCAGTCAATCTTGCTATTGATCAAAGAGCAGAAATCAATGTAATATATACATTATAAACATTTTTCTTTCAGTCAGGATGCTAAAGGCAAGGCTGGTTTTTAAGAGTTTTCTGTTGAACACAAGCTTGCGATGGCTGAGTTTTTTACGCCATTTAACCAAATAGAGCAGGGGTGTCAAACTCGATTTCATTGAGGGCCGTATCAGGATTGTATTTGACCTCAGGGGACCGGGATGGGTGTGGCCTGCTCAATGACATTCATGTCAGGGGCGCCTATGGCAGCCCGACTGCTCTGCCAGTGAAAACAGGCTCCCGAGCTCCATTTCTGGCTGTGACGGCCTCCTGCAATCCACTGCAGCCTTGTCGCCGTCGCAGCCTCCTGAGCTCCATTTTTGTTGGCAGAGGGTCGCAGGAGGCCGTTGCAGCCTCCTGAGGTCCGTTTTCACTGGCAGAGGCACCGCAGGCCATATCTAAGCACCTTGTGGGCTGGATCCAGCCTGCGGGCCTTGAGTTTGACATCCCTGAAATAGAGATAGTGCTTACTTGGACTTCCTTCTCCCAATCCTTCCTTCCACAGATATATCAGAAACATTTTTTTTCAGTCCTATTTCCTAGTAGGAAATTGCAAAATAGACCTTGATAACAATTTAATACAATATCCCAAAGCTGCTTTTTCAGGAGGCAACTGGACTTATTTTTTTTTCTTTTGAAGACGTTTCGCTTCTCATCCAAGAAGCTTCTTCAGCTCTGACTGGATGGTAGGGAATGGAAGGATTTATATTCCATGCAGACAGCTGATTATTTTCATTCTTTTAGAGAGTCCTTGAGGCCACTGGGAGGTTTATCTGTGTACTCAGGGTCACCTGAGTAGAGCAAATGGGTGTGGAGCCTTCTTGGGACAACCAATTTCTCCATAGAAATTTAATACAAAACTTTAAAAAAATAAATAAATTAAAATTAGAAATATGGGTAGGGGAGAAGTAAGCCTGCCTATCCCAACAATTACAATAATGAGCTAGCCACTCTGTGGTTAGATTCAGAAAAGAACTATTTGGAAATTCTCTCGACAAGGAAGGTTTCTTTCCTGTATTGTAACATTGCTTTTACCTATGCATTGCTACCCTATGGGAACAGTTTGGAAAATCAACAATAAGATTCTAGGTGAAGGTTAATTACCACAAGAAAACAATTAAGGGAGAGGAAAGACATTAGGCATAGTTGCTCATAAAGAAAAGGCTATTTGGTCTGTTCACAAGCTTTACCAAATGTAATGGGGATTTAAGTAATGTCTTATTCCCATAAGCAAAATTCTGCTTAATGTGGCTTTGTTATCAAGCAACGATGGATGTGAGCAAAAAGCTGAATTCAAATCTCACAGAAAAAGTTTTGGATTTAGTTAGGTTCCTTCTGAGTACATGATGTTATTAATGAGCCATATATTTACACTGCCTGTATAATCAGCCTTGCTATTCAATGGGGAGTATTATCTTTTGGTTTCTTATCACTAGGTTGTTTTACACCATGTATTAAGTATGGTTTCTTTTTTATTTTATTTTTTTTAAAAGAACACTTATTTATAAAATATATTTTTTAAAAAATGAAGAAGTTACCCTCATGACATTTTTAGAACTATAAAAGCTACACTGGGGGAGCAAGATGATATGCCTGCTGCTCTCTACGGGAAATATTTTTAACCAGTTTTCTTTTCACTCTCCTATGTTCTCCCACTGCAGTTGGAAACACTGCACAACCCTCTCTACTCTGTTTTTTGTTATTGTTGTTGTTCTCTCTCTCTCCCTCTCCCTCCCTCCTCTCTCTCTCTCTCTCTCTCTCTCTCTCTCTCTCTCTCTCACACACACACACACACACACACACACTGCTATGAGTTCTTGAATGAAAGATGAAATGTAATCCTAATTAAATAGACATAAATGAAAATACATCTAGTAATAAATAAATGTATTTTAAAGTTCTCTTCTTATACAGTGTCCCTGGCTTAGAAACATCAATTTTAGGTGAATGGGACAGTTGTACAGTCTCTCTCTCCCTCTCTCCATCCATCCATCCATTTATTTATTTATTTGGAAAATGTATTTGGCTGTCTATCTTAAGCAAAGAATTCTGGCTAGATGACTATATCAAACAATAAAACAATAAGAACAGCATAAATATAAATGCTAATATAAAAAAAGATACAAAATAAAACAAGCTACATACCCTTTGAAATGCGGCTTATCAAGTTGTACAAGATATATCTGGAAAAAAAGAAACTTAAAGCATCTCATCAATGAAACTACTCTGTCTGGGAGTAAGAAAAAAAAAATCTAGATTCTGCTAGCTTCTAGCCACGATTTACCAATCTAGGTTTTTGCATGACCCATCCAATTTCTTCTCTGAAACACACCTAAAAATAAATTTAACAAGTCTAGCCTTACTTTCAGTGCTGCTGAGGTAACTGACAATTCTGAGGGTTTTCCTTTAAAAAAAAAATCAGAAAACTACATAATCTTCCATTTTTATTTTAGTTCTTCTGCCCAGCTCGGTTCTATCTCTCCCTTTATGGTCAAATTCCATAGCAACAGTTAGAGAGATTGCTAATGAAAGAAGAGTTACTTCACAAGCTTCACTTATGTATTCTCCTCACATCCGAGTGTCTCTTTTATCAAACAGAATTTGCACACTCTGATGAGAAAATAAGAGGGTACCTTGGAAAACAGCTCAGCTCAAATCCTGAACTTGGACTTAGCGTCTCATAAGCTGTGAACTATCGATGGAGAGTGGCTTGTCAATCCTACAAATGATTAAATGGAAGAATAAATAATAATTTAAGACTAGGTCAACAATGGGTGGAAGAGATACCTTTAGTAGGCTTGGCATTAGTAATCACTGCTTGGATGCTAAGGATGCAGATATTGTTGAAAAAACCAAATAAGACATTTTAAAGGCATTCCTTTATGTAATCTTATTTACAAAATACTCAAGGGCAAATACAAGCAAAATACCCATAATCTTATATACTGTAATTCAATTATCTAGGCACCTAGAACTGGATAGAAAACAAGTATTGAGCCTTCGTTGTGTATAATTAACAAGGCTTAATCAGGTGAGATAAAAATAGCCTGCCTTGTCATCATATTGACCTTCTCTTGGTCATCTTTTCATTACAGCAATCTTCCAACATATTTACTACCACATGAAAATACCCGCATCTATTCTAAGTTCTTGCCACTATTTGTCTACTTGTCAAAAAAAACCCACATCAATTCTTTGTGTTCCAAGGCTATCAAAGAAACTTAATAAAGCTAGCTTAGAGTTCAGTGTAATACGCTGAATTATGATTTACCCTATTTTAATTTTAAAATGAGTCCAAAATAAGGGGACACTTTTATAAAAATACCACACATGATAGACAATATGTATAAAAATAGGTACAGTATTATATTCAAATGCAGCTTCAAATTTTTATTGTTTCAGAAGTATTGCTAGAAAACTTGTTTAAAAGAACCATTTCTTCCAGTTAAGATGAACCTCAGTGCAAGTAGGTAAGTCTACACTTGGGCCCATTTAAGCAAGAAATATATTGTCCAGAGATAGATATAGTCCATAGCAAGTGTATTCTAACCCCAAAACTCCAGAATATCTGATTCAGCACTGACTTGGTAGCACATCATCAATCAGTCAAGTTCAATTGAAATTGATATTAATCTTGGTAGATATTTAAAACATGCGATTTGATCTTCCCTTTTCAAAGTGGTACATTTCCAGGAAGCATTGTTCTTAAAAACCAGTGGAGTTTGGTAGAGCTTTGGTATATCTTTTTTTTTTTTTTTTTTTTACAATATGGGAGAAATAGTGCATTCATTCCTTTATTAGATATATAGTAGATAAGGTAAAATAATAAAGTTTCACTGCCACTATGATCAAATGACATACACAAATTTGATGTACGTAATTTATAAATAATTTGGATGTGTTTCAGCTTCTCATTCATGGTGTTGAATAGTGCATAATGAGGAAAAAAGAAGTGATAGGAGGTGGAAAACCAAATGTAGAAATTGGAATTGCCATACTACTTCTACAAACCAGAAAGATAATAATCAAAGAATTATCTGAGGTAAATTTTTGGTACATACAGGGAACATATGCAAGAGAATAACTTCTTGAATAATAACTCAAGTTTCAATGCACTTTGTACTAGAAAATTTCCTGGTAGGATGTGCCCTTAAGTTTTATATTCAATTGGCCTTTCTTACTTTGTTGAAATGCTACAATCAGAACCCGAAACCCTTCCTGAAAACTTCTTATCTGAGATGCTCTTTTCATTGTTATTTCTCTGCTTATCGCCTCACCTAAATGCACCCCATAGATGAGGTCAGGTTCACTTCAATTAGGAAGGGAAAAGTAGAATATGCCATAGTGTGACTAGTTTCCTGACACTTCAGCTGCTTCGATGAGAGATGAATGATTCCTCTGTCCAGACATTTGCAATTAAAGTGAAGATGCCGCCGAAAACAGTTGGCTCATTATATGATGAACCTGGGCAAATACGAACGGTGTAGAAGGTGCGTACATATAATAAGGAGATATTGACTTTTGCTGAAGGTCAGGATCACAATTTATTAACCCAGGAGGTAAATATTGACTGAAACTTAAGACAGCTCTTTTTTTCTTCCCTGAGTTTTTCTCATTTTTAGCCTAGAGAACTTAGTGCAGGACTTGCTAAATAATTCTGTCTGCTGCTTGGTAAGCTGTAGAAGTCATTGTTTTGCTTGCAGAGAGCCTATATTGGTCTCCTGGGGAGCGGAGAAATTTACAATGTATTTTAAGAGGATATTTAAAATCATGCTAATTATTTTTCATCAGTTCTGCTCTACTCAAGCAGAATCCTATTACTGAACTGGGGTTTTTAAATATCCAAAGAGCTTTGGCCATCATTTCTAGCTTTGTTCAAACTGACCGCCATTGTCCATCCCCTCCTGCAACCCTGGATATTTGGCTTCTGTTTGCGGAAATATTTAAATATCAAGTAATGCTGTACAAAATCTCACATCGTTATAATTGGGTATGCTTTTTCTTTGTTCTTTTTTAAAGTCGAAGTATTAAATTATCAGCAAATTATGTTTATTGTCGTTTGTCACTTCTCCACTAATGAAATGCCACTAGAAGTGACTTCACTCTGATACAAAGAGTTAAGACTTGGGGCAAGATTTACTGCCCACTGCCCAGTACAATAAAGTTGCAAAAAAATAAAATTAGTATGAATTCTGTTTTGTTTTTTAAGAAGAGGCATGATAAAGACAGAGCTAAAAGGATGCATTTCTTTCTGTCCTTTTAACAGGAGCAAGTATAGTATCCAGGAGGTGATTATAAAAACATTAAGATACCATATTTATGGCATAATGTTGCTTTCAGTATGTCAATGTTTCTATCAAAATATAAATTGATATATAAAACTCCAATAGGTTAAGAACTTGGAATCATTTTGGCTCTTGACTGCGAAGCTGTGATTCCATGGTAGAGACAAAGGATGTTAGTGTGCTTGCGTGTATGTAAATGTACCCCTACATGGCATTTAACCTTTCTGGAATTTAGCTGGTTTATATTAAATCTTCCTAAAGATTAGGACTTTATTAACTGTAAATTGCCACATTACAGGAACTGTACAAACCTTGAGCTTGAGTGATATGCATAGATATAACACACTATGATTTTATTGTGGCAGAACCCATTTCATTGTATTAATTTATGTATCCATCCATTGAATATGGTTAGAAATGTATGGCAATGTGTTTAGGGATATGTGACGCCAACATGTTTTTTTACTGGGCAGCTTCCAGTTGAGGTGTTACGACTGATTAGATGATTCTGTGTGTGCGGTGGAATTGCTAGCTAGGACATGGATCTCACTGACAGAAATTTCTCAGGAGAAATAGAAATCAGCCACTTTTGTTCTGAAAGACCTACTCCTCATGAGGGGCTGACAAGGGGCCCACAGTGATTTAGTTTGTTGTGGTCAGTTGTGGGTTGAACAGCTCAGGTGCTAATGTGCTATTAACATCTGTGCAGCCTTCATGGACATTTGATTGACAAAAGCTTCACTGTCTTAAAAACTTATGATTTACTTACTTTACAGCCTAAGAAGGATATTCCAAACAACTGTGAAGATCAAAGGCTCTCAGTGAATGCCTTCTTTTGGAAATTAAGAAGTGGAACATCACCCCTACTACTCCACCATTTTAAAGAATTTCAATTTAAAAGCAAAAGGTTTAACAAGACTGTGATCTAAAAAAAGGGAGCTTTAAATAGACAAAGGGGACATTGCTTTATTTTTTTTTTTCATGATGAAAATGCCCTTGAATGTAATCCAATTAAATACACTAACATACTGGACATTTGTGGGAATGATGATTGTTGATTTTAAGATCAGTAATAATTGGTGGATTTTACAAGTCAAGAAGATAAGAACAATATGAACTGAATTATGACACTAATTATGGAGAACTAATTGGGAGTAAAGTTTCAAAGATCGAGTGAAGCAAAACAGGAAAACAAGGAGAACTCTCTTTTATTTTCACCATAATAATTGACATATTTTCACTTTCTCGCCATCACAAGGAAGCTGCCAAATTGGGAGAAGGATGCAGGGGTTGAGAAATAGATAAAGACTTTTCCCCAGATTTATTGCAGAACATATTTGAAGAATTTGGCAAAAAGGTATCTGGAACAGATAAAAAGGAAAAGGAAGAAGGATTTTCAGGGATTTAAAAAGAATCTGAAAAAGAAAAAGTTAAGAAAATGGAAGAATCTATAAAGCAACTGATTGCAGATTTAAAACAAATTACTGACAAAATAAACTTCTGATTTTGATGATTAATCAGGATAGACTATAGAAAGAAGAGTAATGTGACATAACTTTCAAAAGAGAGGTTAAAATATATTTGTATTTATAATTGCTTTGAAGAATATCAGGAGCCACTTCTTTCCATATTTTCTTTTCTACTATTTTCTTTTTTCTTTTCTTGCACGTTTTTCTTCCTTAGTTTATATTAATTTGTATTAGTTTTTATTTTCATTTTTAAAAGTTTTAATAAAAATTATATTTATAAAACTTATATACACACATTTTTTTTGTTGGATCCTGGCATAAATCTGTATATTGTCATGAATCTTAGGTTTAGGTCTGGAAACTTCTAACATTTTATTACTATTATACACAATAATTCCTTTTCATTACTGCTTTCAAAGCTGAGTTTAGTTCCATGTTACACAAACTTATAAACATGCTGTAGCCAATTTAGTATAATCTGAATTTAGGCTTTGCCCTAAACAAAGAGTTATGTGGCCTGACTTTTTTTTTTTTTTACATTGCCAGAACATGATTTACTAACTCCATTTTGGGGGTTAAAAGGAGCGTGACCTTGCTCTGTATTAATATTTAAAGATTACCCTGTGCATGAAATCAGATGCTGACACAAGTCTCACAGGACTGGTGAGGCTTCTAATCTTTTGAAAGAAGTGGTGCCACATTGCAAATATGTACTGCAAAATATTCAAGCAACAGGATCGAACAAAATGTGAAGCCAGCGGGAAGCATTGTCGTGAAAATTTCAATCTGTACAAGCAGTTTTAGCAATAATCTATTTTTAAGTGAATTGCAATACCATGAAGGACATTGCTTAACATCTTAGCAAAGGCCAACAGCTTAATCTGGGAGACTGAAGCAAGAAGAATAATTCCCCCTAGTCAATTGTAAATGCATTTAGTGCCCTTTTCAAGATAATAAACAGAATCGACTTTTAGAAAAGGAAGGAAGGAAAGAAAGAAGGAAGGAAGGGAGGAAGGAAGGAAGGAAGGAAGGATTTTCTTGCTCAAAAGATAAATTTGGGTACTTCTGTAAAAGTATAAAAAGAAAAGAAACATAATTGCAAAAGAAAAATCTCTAGTTCCCATCTATCAGTTCAAGTGTCCGCTTCAAAATTCTGCCAAAACAGCATTCTCATCAGTGGTGATATTTAGCCGGTTCTATCCAGTTTGGGAGAACCGGTAGAGGCAGCTGTGGGAGACTCGGCTGACCCGCCTGCATGTCAATACATCTCATTTTTGGCGCTCTGTGCATCCGCGGAAGGCTCTGCAGATGTGCAGAGATGGTGCCTGCACTCACATTTGCGAACCAATAGCGAAGATAAGTGACTACCAACCCTGATTCTCATGTCCTGCTTATTATGTTAGAGGACAATTTTTATATCATGCAGTAAATGAAAGGGAGTTGCCTAATTTCAAAAGAAGAGTGTTTTCAGACTGCCGCTTCCTCAGCTAGTTCTACAGTATATAATTACCATCACACCCACTTGTTTAGTTTTGGAAAAATGGGAAATTAGGAAAGAAGTGAGAGCGTTCCCAGGAGGTTCAGTGATTTCCTTACTAGAAGGATCCTCTAAATTATTTGTTTGTGTGTGTGTGTGTGTGTGTGTGTGTGTGTGTGTGTGTGTATATATATATATATATATATATATATATATATATATATATATATATATATATATATACATACATACATACATACATACATACATACATACATGTCTTTGGTTATTCGGGTTTTCTCCCGCGTAAAATTTTATGCGGGAGAAAACCCGAATAACCAAAGACCTACATACAAACACCCGCGAAAACCTCAGAAAACACACACACACACACACACACACACACACACACACATATCTATATCTATATCTATATCTATATCTATATCTATATCTATATCTATCTATCTATCTATCTATCTATCTATCTATCTATCTATCTATATATATATATCTTATAAATCACTGTATTTAATTTTAAAAGGCAGGATGTACACAATTGTAATAAATAATAAATGCAACAACAACAACAAATATTTCAGGTCACCCAAGAGAAAAAACTTAAAAAAGAAAAAGCATAAAAGCATAGAAGGGGCTAATTTTGAAAATATCAGCATCCTAT
Organism: Arizona elegans; assembly: GCA_022577455.1. NCBI lineage: Eukaryota > Metazoa > Chordata > Lepidosauria > Squamata > Colubridae > Arizona > Arizona elegans. The sequence continues at coordinate 121,217,859 of JAKOOJ010000002.1, forward strand.
GTGTGCATGTGTGTATGTAGGAGTGGGTACATTGTTTCTGTGATAATCCTGTTCATCACCATATACTGTATCAACAGGTTTCCAAATCAGCATTATAATGGCCTGCTAATGGGATGTAGTACTGCAGGCTACTTCAGCTGACTGCTAGCTGCAGTTTGGCAGTTCAAATCTCACCAGGCTCAAGGTTGACTCAGCCTTTCATCCTGATCTGTCCCCGTCCACACACACACACACACACAAACACAGCCAGCCGAGGGTTAAGGAAACACTTTGGCACACACCCAGGTCTTTATCTCCAATTTGGCAGCGATTTACACACCGTCTGCCAAGTGCATTTATTTCCACAAAACAGAAAGATAAGATACTTAGTGTACAAAAGTCCAATCAGAAAAATATTTCTCTCAGCAGTTTCCGGACGAGGCTTTAGTGACTATCCAAGGTTTAGTTTTGTTCGTCACAAGGATCACTGGCCACCACCCTCTATTATATAGTCTCTGGGGTGTGATCCAGTGACTCAGTTCTAATCCCTAGCACGCCTCCTGAGCTGCTGCAATCGTTTATCACGCCTTCGGAGGTGTGCGTCCAGGAATGATGTCTCTCCTTCGCTCTCATCCGAGCCACCTGTCTCCCTGCTAATCTCCTCTCCCTCGGCTGGCACCTGAGACAGTGCCAGAGGGGAGGGGCCTGGAGAGGGAGGCCTGGCTGACTCCTCTCATGCTCGGAGCTTTCTTCCTCCGATGGGACAGGCTCAGAGGGCGGGGCCACAACACATCCTTCCGAGATGGATAAAATGAGGACCCAGATTGTTGGGGGCAATATGCTGATTCTGTAAACCGCTTAGAAAGGGCTGTAAAAGCACTATGAAGCGGTATATAAGTCTAAGTGCTATTGCTATAGTACTATTGCTATGTAGTGCATTGCAGCCCCATTGTAAGGGAAATATGGTTGTCCCGTAGTGGAGAAAAAGAGTACTTTGGCCCAATTGTCTGAAGCTATAAATACAAGCCATCTTGCCATTTTTAAATCAATAGATGCTCCTCTCAATCATCCAGGCCATGGTTGTCCCAAAGGTGCTTTTCCAAAAGGCAACTGGACTTTCTTGGGTTTTTTCTTGAAAATATTTCACTTCTCATCCAAGAAGAACTGAAGAAGCTTCTTAGATGAGAAGTGAAACGTTTTCAAGGAAAAAAACAAGGAAGTCCAGGTACTTTTTGGAAATGCACCTTTGGGATTTGTTGTTGTTGTTAGTTGCGAAGTTGTGTCTGACCCATCGCAATCCCAGGGACAATGTTCCTCCAGGCCTTTCTGTCCTCTACCATCTTCTGGAGTCCATTTAAGCTCACACCTACTGCTCAAGTGACTCCATCCAGCCACCTCATTCTCGGCCGTCCCCTTCTTCTTTTGCCCTCAATCTTTCCCAGCATTAGGCTCTTCTCCAGTGACTCCTTCCTTCTCATTAGGTGGCCAAAGTATTTGAGTTTCATCTTCAGGATCTGGCCCTCTAAAGAGCAGTTAGGGTTGATTTCCTCTAGGACTGACCAGTTTGATCACCTTGCAGTCCAAGGGACTCGCACCTTTGGGATATGCTCCTCTAAACTGTGTTTTAGGAAACATTTTAGGAATTTAGGAAGCATTTTCAAAACAGCTTTGTATCAAGTAGATATGGAACTTTAAACTTCCTTCCTTCCTTCCTTCCTTCCTTCCTTCCTTCCTTCCTTCCTTCCTTCCTTCCTTCCTCCTTCCTTCCTTCCTTCCTTCCTTCCTTCCTTCCTTCCTTCCTTCCTTCCTTCCTTTCTCACTTTAATTGGATCCATTTCCATCTTGGGAATGAGCACGGTTCAGAAGCAGAGAATGTGTTAGGGTTTGGTTCTGTAACAGAACCAAACCCTAACATCTCCAGATATAAAAAAAGGAATCAGGAAACAATTGATGGAAAATAGAGACTCTGGAAAATCAGCTCAAAAAACTGAAAGTACAGAACTAATTGAAAAAACAAAAACCTGCTTTTCAGAAATCAGATTCCTGTGCCAGCTATCTGACAACATATGGTGTGATTAGCATTGGGTGCTGAAACTCACTATTCTAGTGTCTTTCATCTCAAACCTCTGAGAAACTAAGCATCCAGTTGAGTCTGATTGAGCCACTTAAGGTGAGTCCATTATTATCTTAACACTGATTGCTGATGCTGTTTTATTTCCTGTTGAAATTCCACTTTTGGAAATCTTCATTGTGTCTTTTAGCAGAAAGAACCACCATTGGGAAAGGACATTTTCAAAATGATAGACAAATTGAATGTCCTGTAAAATAATTTACTGATCTCAATGGACACTGGATTCAGTCACTTCAAGCACTGATGCCAATTGAGAAAAACATGACAATGGCAGATTGCATGCAGGTTGTTGTGGATATAGATGATGATATTCTAAGGCACAGATTTGAAAGCAAGCACCAAAATTCCTAAGGGCAAAGACAAGGCTTTGACATGAATTAACCCTAAACAGAAGATCCAATTTTGTTGGCTGTTTTCATAGAAACTTTAACCAGGTTACTGAACTAATATATTTTGTGAGTTTATGCAATGTGCTGAACTCTAAGCAAACTAGCTTATATATACTTACACAGCATGCTATGTAAAAAAAAAAATCTAACCGGAGTTAAAAATAACTGAAGTCAGTTTGTAGTGCTAATGCCACCATTAGGCTTCCAACTGACCTATTGTAAAGAAATACCAACCAAAGGCGGCTAAATTTTAATGGTAATCATCTTGAGGGTTTCATGATGCCTTTTCATATCTCTTTGTGTTCTCTTGCCTTGTTCCTTGTGTTACACCTTGTTCATAAATTCCCTTTTAAACAGAGGTTTGGCTTGTTGAATTTCTCCCAGCAAAACCATTAAGGTCCTGTTCAGTGGTGGGTTCTAACCGGCTTTACTACCAGTTCTCTTTGTGCACACGCTTTGCGCGCGATTGCCGCGTGCATGCAAGCGAAGCTGGGCATATTCGCGTTAGGAATATGCCCAGCTGAGGTGCGGCAATCCACTCTGCCGCACCTATCAGCTGGGCTAAAAAAGAAGAAATAAAAGGTAGGAATAGCATGGGGGCGGGCGGGAGGGCCCAGCTCCCAGACAAAGAGAACTAGTTCGGTGACATCATATCGTCACCACTACCGGCTCGTCCGAACCAGACCGAACCGGGAGGAATCCACCACTGGTCCTGTTCCTTCTCCCCCATCAAACTGCACTAAAACAAAAACCAAACTTTGAATTAAAAAGAGTGAGGGGGAAGGAAGGTCAGTGCTTGAGACCACACTTTTGAAATAAATGTTTGAGGGGTCCTTGGTGCTCTCTGAGCTTGGTTGTTTTCTTGCAGACATTTCATTACCCAAACTAGGTAACATCTATCGGTTACCTAGTTTGGGTAATGAAATATCTGTAAGAAAACAACCAAGCTCAGAGAGCACCAAGGACCCCTCATATTTGTTTGTTTGTTTGTTTAATTTAGTTTGTCAAACATGTACGAGATAATCGGTATAAATATAAACATGGACATGAGTACAGGTAATGAGTACAAATAAATGGGACAGTGGGACAGGGATGGTAGGCACACTGGTGCGCTTATGCACACTCCCTTATGGACCTCTTAGGGATCGGGCGAGGTCCACGGTAGACAGTTTAAGGTTGAAGCTATGGGGGTTTGAGGTTGTAACAATGGAGTCGGGTAGAGCATTCCAGGCATTGACCATTCTGTTGCTGAAGTCATATTTTCTACACTCGAGTTTAGAGCGGTTTACCTTGAGTTTGTATCTATTGTTTGCCTGTGTATATTTTCCTTTATTGATAACACAAATGTTTGTGTGCAAAACTGAGCCCTGGAAACCATTTGCTTTTGACACATTGAGCATATTTTCTTTATTTTGCCATCACATTTGCTTTATGAGATAGTTTGCTTAATATCTTCTTATTTACTACAATTTACTACATTTAATATCTGATATGGGTAGAAGACACATTTTTATTTTTTTTACCAAGTGCATTAATAAAGAATCTTCTGCTAATTCTGCTGGTCCTGTATGTCCACCCACATATCAGGAAAATCCATATGGAATAAAATCTGAATTTCTGGCATGGTTAGACTTTTAGAAGAGGGAAAAAATGCTAGATAGACTTCACTTCTGTTTAGTGTTATTTCACCCTGAATCCTCCAGGAACAAATTATTCCCACTCATTTACAGAAGGATCTATGATGAGATTCTGCTTCATTCTTACTTCATACCATATCCATTTACAAAGTCACAGTCCTTTTTATCTCAAAAGGCCAAAAGTACGATGAATTAATGCAGTTTCCCATGTTTCAAATCACATAGCTAAACGTCATGTAGGAATGTCAAGTCAAAGTAGATCCTATGCTAACCCAACCTGCTACTAATCCTAGTTTAATCAGAGATGCCATGATCTGCACATTGATATCACGGTTCTTAAGCAAAGTCCTGCATGTTTATAGTTGCTGCCACACCAGTTCACAACACTGGGGAAACATGTAGTTATGGTCTCTGGTATCATAGGGCTACTTAACAGAAGGAACTCAAGTTATTGAAACACGTTGCAAAATCATACAATATTCATATTTTGGGTAGTTCTCCTGATAACCTAAATGGAATTGAAGTAAGTGATAAGATTTCTGGTCTGCCAAATTCACTTATTAACCATATTTTGAAATATTTTTAAAATTTCCATTAAGTTCTCTTTAAATGCTTTAGCTACTGGTTCAGTGCTCTCAGCCAAGAATGGTCACAGTTTTTAAAGATAAAGGTATATTAAATTATGAATGATTCATGAATGGAGTTAGAAAATAAAGGATAACATCTTGTTTTATATAAATGAAGAGAAAGTGAAGCCTTTTTTTTTTTTTTTAAAAGAAATTATTTAGCTGGAAAGGAATGTGAATGCTGGTTTTGGATGTTTAAGATGCCTGATAACTTTATAGTTGAATTTAGAATATTTAGGAAATCCCACTTAGGTACCTTAGCTCATGACTTTCACCCATTTACACATACTGAAAGCAGTAAATATAAGGTGGAAGAATTTTGATAAAAGTAGGTTTCTCTCCCAGATTAAAAAACTGTAGAATGACAAGTAGAGATTATTTTACAGTGCTTCTTTCTTAAACTGAATAATTATGAGAGAATGCACTAGGTGGCAGTCTTGGGCCCAGTCTTCCAAACAATCGTTTTTATTTCTTTTCCTGTAGCAAATATTCATATTATGTATAGGTAAGTCTGCTTTAAATACACCAGTTTCTTGATAAAATACTAGCCATTGAATCAGCCCCTTCCTTCCTTCTGCTTAGAAGAACAAATGGAACAACAGAGAACAAATGGAAAAACAGACCCATTTAGTTATAAGATGTCCAGTTTAAAAGAGAATAATGTAGGTCTCCTGAACTCTTAATACTTTTATAGAAAGATAATTCCAGAGATATATTATATTAGCATCTTCCACTTAGCCTCCCCATTGCTGCACACTTATTAAAAATGGACGGGCTCCAGGTTCCTCTGTTATGAATACTAATTGGAAATAAACTCTGTAAGGCAGCTCTTCAATTTTTTTAAATTTAGGATGGATCTACAGCTGGAGGTCTTGTGGCCAGATCTATTATGAAAGCCATAGATGGAAGCTAAGGTGGCATGCATGCTGGCTGGGGAATTCTGTGAGTTGAGGTCCACATTTCTTCAAGTTGCCATGGCTGAGGAACACTGGTGTAAGGAAATTAAATGCCTCCCTGTGAATTAATGCTCCCCATGTGTGTGAAGTTCATTAGCACAAGCCAAACCAAAATTTAAGAGGTGTACACCCGATCATTGCCCACTGGTATGGTCATGTTCATCTTCTAAATTTGCCATTGTGTATATGACATATCCCTCCAATGAGACTACTCAGAATCACACTCGGTAATAAAGCATACCGCATATCATTTTAAACAACACAATACAAAGCAGAAAATATGGTTAAATGCTCGTTAAGTCAGTCCCTGGAGTCAAAACAGAATAAATCAGTTTCAATTATCTGCCTAAAGGAGGGAACAGGTAAAATGGCATCTCCCACAGTTAAGAGCAAATCAAAAGGACCAGTTTTTCATTCCCATCCATTGTAGATCTATTCATGAGACCTTAGAGAGAATGGACTCAAGAGTTGACAAACATTCTTGGTGGATTAAAAGTAGCAGCAAAAACCCACCATGGGAGATAGACATTTCAAGTTTGGGTTATCAGTAGTCATAATCCTTGGCCACAATTTGTTTCTAAGGCTAGCAGCAGAGGTGGTCTCGCCACCATCGGCCCACATATTTTTGTTGAATGCTGCCCATGGTGTGTGTGTGTGTGTGTGTGTGTGTGTAGGGGGCATAGATGAGGATTTTATGCTTCCTTTTTCCAAGTGAGTTTATTTCTTCAGAATGAAGAGAGGACATGAACAGCAATCTCCCCAAATAACACTTTAAAATGATTGCTATGTATCACACAGTGGGGGAAATAGCTATGAATCTCAATATGGCATTAAGAGTAATGGAGACATAGAGTTCAGAAGTGATATCAAGTAGGGGGAACGAAGGAGAAACCAGAAGATGCATATTGCGTACAGAGGAGGAGGAGGAGGAAAGCAAAACTGCATGGTAGAAACCAAGATTCTGCTTTGAATCATGTTAGCAGTTATGTCTATTCTGCTTGACGCGGATTACAAAATCAGCAATTATCGGAGGAAATTGAATGCTTGTGCTGTAAATGTAATGAAAATAAAACTTTAATTCTCAAAGTGATGTGAGGTGTTTTTATGATGGTGGTGAAAACCAACTACGAAGTCCCCAGATGTTCTGAGGTGTTTTAAGACTAGGATATAGTCACATAGGGTAGGCTCCCTCAGATTACTGAGCAGTGTGTATTAGGTAATTAGCTGACTCTTAAAAGCTTCAAGCAATCAGTCCACTAACTAATCAGTTACAAGGACAAAAATCACAGCAAGTATGATAGCACCTTTTCTAACTAAATCTCCAATCTGAGATAGGCGGTGACATAAATTGAACTAATAAATAATATAAACTAACAAATTGTATTAAATGTCATAAGGTTTTTGTGAGCTGCGGCTCACTTCATCAGACAGCTGCATCTATAGATTGAGCTGCAGCTCATAAAAAACTTATGCCTTTTAATAAAATGTATTAGATGGAAAATATGCTATGAGATTCCTTCTGAATTTTTGCTGCTATAGACTAACATGGTTCACTTCCTCCAACATCTAACTTGCAGGAGTAATCAGAAATAGAGACAGTACTAAGATGCAAAATGAAAAACAAAATGAAGCCCTGTGCTTTAAACGGACTCTTAAGAGTATTGGATTTGACAGCTTAAGGGCAAGCATTATGATTCCAAGAAAATAAATGTGCAGGAATTAGAATGACTGGAAAACGATTTTCCAAACTGGTGCCTTTAGATGCATTGAACTTCAAAAGCACTGGCCATGCTGTTTAAAGATTATGGAAGTTAAAATTTAATACACTTGATGGGCACCATTTCAAGAAAAGAACTGTGTCAATTGCACAGTTTTATGAAAGAATGATCTAGTGTTGGGTTGGCTATCTATATTAACTTTAAATTATTCTCATTTATTGGGGACATAACTGATACCTTCATTTTCTACCTGCAGATAAAATTAGGAAGGGATACATTTGATTGATAGTCTAAGCATCTAGAACAAAGCACCCTTAGTTGAAACTGAGAGAACACCTGAACAAAATCAATTAAATGGGACTATAATGAGAATTTCATTTGCCTAATGTTGCTTGACTCCCTGTACAATATCTCAAAGAAACCTCTAGTATCCTGTTCAATGGTTCTTATTCCAACCATAAAACTGGGATTCATGAATCTGTGGTGTTTTGTGTGATCTCTGAGCTTCATTGTTTGCTTGGTGAGGTTTCATTGCACAGTTAAATAATATCATCATGATTTTACCTAGTTGGATAACGAATCATCTTCAAGCAAAGAACACAAATAACACTGCAGTTCATCCCTGAGCTATGGACATACTCTTCGATTGATTCCAAAATTTGTTTGCATTAGTACTCTATAGAATGGTGTGTGAGAGATATTCTTCTTAATTCAGGTCTTCCTGACAGACTAGACTACAACTTCTGTCTTCTCCAAATAACATAGAATCATAAGACTGAAAGGGACCTGGGAGGTCTTCTAGTCCATCCCTTCCCAAGGGCATGCTAAGCCATGCTAACTGGGTTAATAAAAGTTCTAGTCCAACGTATGGGAAGCACTGTGTTACGGTGGTTCTCCTCCTTTCTCTCCGACCGGTCGCAGTTTGTGTTGGCAGGGGGGCAGAGGTCGACCTCGAGGCCTCTCATCTGTGGAGTGCCGCAGGGATCGGTCCTCTCGCCCCTTCTGTTCAACATTTATGTGAAGCCGCTGGGCGAGATCATCCGTGGCTTTGGGGTGAGATACCACCAGTACGCTGATGACACCCAGCTGTACATCTCCACCCCAGGCCACCCCAACGATGCCCTTGAAGTGATGTCCCAGTGCCTGGAGGCTGTGCGGATCTGGATGGGGAGGAACAGGCTCAAGCTCAACCCTTCCAAGACTGAGTGGCTGTGGCTCCCGGCATCCCGATATAGTCAGTTGACTCCATCGCTGACTATTGGGGGCGAGTCTCTGGCCCCCTCGGAGAGGGCGCGCAATCTGGGAGTCCTCCTGGATAGGCAGCTGTCCTTGGAGGAACATCTGACGGCTGTTACCAGGGGGACCTTTTATCAGGTTCGCCTGATTCGCCAGTTGCGGCCCTTTCTTGATCGGGATTCCTTGTGCACAGTCACTCATGCCCTCGTCACCTCTCGCCTTGACTACTGCAACGCTCTCTACATGGGGCTCCCCTTGAAGAGCACCCGGAGGCTCCAGCTGGTCCAGAATGCAGCAGCGCGGGTAGTGATGGGAGCAACATGGCGCTCCCATGTAACACCGCTCCTGCGCGAGCTGCACTGGCTCCCGGTGGTCTTCCGGGTGCGCTTCAAGGTGTTGGTTATCACCTTTAAAGCGCTCCATGGCATAGGGCCTAGCTATCTCCGAGACCGCCTGCTGCTACCAATGACCTCCCATCGACCCGTGCGCTCCCACAGAGAGGGCCTCCTCAGGGTGCCATCAGCCAAACAATGTAGGCTGGTGGCCCCCAGGGGGAGGGCCTTCTCTGTGGGGGCTCCCACTCTCTGGAATCAGTTGCCCCCGGAGATAAGGAGAATCCATGACCTCAATGCCTTCCGTCGTTCCCTGAAAACCCATCTTTTCCAGCAAGCCGGGTTGGCTTAGAAGAAATTTTTAAATTTTAAATTTTTTAATTAGTTTGTTATTCTTAACTTTCGGCCCAAATCTATATATATTTTTAAATGTTTTAATATTTGTATTCTATGTTTTTTATCTTGGCTGTACACCGCCCTGAGTCCTCAGGGAGAAGGGCGGTATATAAATTGGAAGTTAAATTAAATTAAATTAAATTTGACAGGCACCAGGATACGAAAGTTGCTGTAAACTAGGGGTGGCGAATGATGACCCCTTTATGACTGTGGACTTCAACTCCCAGAATTCCTGAGCATGCTGGTTTAGGAAATCTGGGAGTTGAAGTCCACAAGTCATAAAAGAGCCATCGTTCTGCACCCTTACTGTAAACCAGAGATCTTCAAACTTGGCAGCTTTAAGACTTGTGGACTTCAACTCCCAGAATTCTCCAGTCAGCATAGCTCTGCTGTAAACAATAGTATTATCAAGAATATTTACCAATCCTGAAATTTGATCCATTCAGACCAGATGTTTAAATGACAACCAGTACATTCACTTCAAGTTACATGTGTTTAAACCTTGAGCATTTTCTTCCCTTTCAGAGCCAGGAAAAGCCTTGATTTCATGGTTAAAAGTGTAAGAACTACTCTATGTTTTCCAATAAGATGTAGCAGAGGGTCTCCTAAGATGTACACTATGTTTTAAGCTAAAGTTGCATCAGTTATAGGCTGTTTGTTGGACCAGATCCTTTCATCTCACTTTCTGTCTCCTTGTTTTATTCTTCAGAGAGAATGAGGGAAAAACATCACAGGTACATCATAGACTTTCCTTGGTTCTTCAGAAACACATACTTGCTAACTTAAATAGTACAATCAAAGCAGTAGATTTCCGCCCCCAGTTCTAGGAAATGGTGTTTCCATAAGCATTTTTGCAAATGAAACATGGCAGAGAACGAGAGTGAATTAATAGATACACAGGAAGGAGGAATTCCATAATTTACAAGGAAAGGAAAGCTGCCATTGACAACCAGCACTGAAGACCATCTACTCCAGGGACTATAAGCCTTACTATTTAATTGTTACAGTAATTAGATAAGTGTAGAGGTGAATATTTCATGAAACAAGTTAAATATATTTCCTTCTTTTCATGTTTGGTGTATGATCAAATACATAGCAACTTCTTGGTGTAATGTTTTAGTACTCTAATCACCATAGAACACAACCCCCCCCCCCATTTGAGATACTCTGTAAGATTCTTAAATGTTTATGTCTTCTGCACTGATGATGTTACCTAGGTTGGTAATGAAACGTCTGCAAGAAAATGACCAAGCTCAGAGAACATCAAGAATTCTACTGTTTATAACTTTATATTTTACCATATTTACATAAGGTTGCTTAATAACCTTTAGCAGAGGGGTGTCAAACTCAAGGCTCATGGGCCAGATCCGGCCCACAAGGTGGTTAGATCTGGCCCATGAGGCCTCGGCCTGGCTCAGGCCGACCGGGTGCTGATCTCCAACCTGGTGGCATCCATCTGGACTGGACCATGGCCAGGCTTAGATCTGCGGCACCGCCTTGGCCCTGCCTCTTGGGCATGGGCACAGGAGGCAGTGAGCACATGGCGGTCGACAGCTTCCGACTGCAGCCATCCTCCCCCTGCCTTGCCTCATCTCATCCCAAGGGACAAGCCTCCCCACCACCACCCACCTGCCGGAAACCCCTGGATTCCTTCCTTAACCCCACCCAGCCCCCACAAGTGCCATCCCCCCACGCAAGCAATGTTGAGCTGGCCATGCCTCCGGGCCACACCCAGTTGGCCATGACCATCCTGGCCACACATACACACACACACCGGCCCCCGGAGGACAACCACAATGCTGATCTGGTCCTCAATGAAATCAAGTTTGACACCCCTGCTTTAGCACTTATAAAATCAACATTTTAATAACGTACTAGCCAATTCTATACAAATATAGGATTGCGTTACAGGTAGTTCTTGACCTACAACCATTCATTTAACAACTGTTTGAAGTTACAGTGGCACTGAAAAAAAGTTATTACAATCAGTCCTCACACTTACAACTGTCACAGCACCCGCAAAATCATGTGATCAAAATTTGGGCACTGAAGTATTTACGACGGTTGCAGTATCCCAAGGTTTTGTGATTGCTCGTGTAATCTTCCCAGCCAGCTTCCGAGAAGCAAACTCAATGGGGGAAGCTGGATTTGTTTAACAACTGTATGATTTACTTAAGAATACTTAACAACCATGGCAAAAAGAGTCATAAGATTAGGCATGGCTTACGTTAAAACCACCAATGGAAATTATCGTCTCAATTGTGGCCGTAAGTCAAGGACTACCTGTATTATGATTGGTAAAAGTCAAGAAGAGGTACACTTCATTTCTAAGCCCCTGGAAGGAGATTTAAACCAGAAAACAGAATCTTATTTTAGTTTGCCTTTTCCCCCTGTTCATTTTCATTACACTATAAAATTAGAATCGCACAAATAGCCAAAAAAAAAGAAAAGAAAAGGATAAAATGCATTAATATTGTTTGGCCAAGCAGGATTGAATATCACATGGGTGACATGACATGACTTATCATAAGCTGGGAGCACACAATGGGAGATTTTTGCATTATTATTTGTTTAAGCCCCTGCTGCCCTTTTGCACTTTTGATCATAATCTGTGTTTTTCAAAACATCACTTCAAAATGACATTTTTGAATGTTGCTTTTATGAATAGCTTTTGATGAATAGATGGTTGCTTTAAAAGGTTACGTGTGGACAGCAGAGCTAAGGCATAGTTGAGCTGGATTCTACCCAACCCCCTTTCTTCTGTGACCTTATAAAGGCGACATCCTTTTCTATTTGTTCTTCAGTCTGAGACAAGAACTAAAGAATCTGCATGCATGTTTTTTTAAAGGTTCCAATGAGCTAGATTCTAACAATGAACTAAATTGTTGTTATTATTATTTTTGCAAAAAAGGAAGCTTATTATGACTGGAGTCACTTAATGATAGAGCCATGTATTGCATGCCTTTCTGTGTGAGAATGTGCAAAACTGCCATAAATCCCACAATCTGGTCCAGGGAATAGTCCAAATTTTGATTATTTGAACTGGCAATCGTTGTAGGACCTTATATTAGGGGTGAAATCCAGCAAGTTCTGAAAGGTTCTGGAGAACCGGCAGCAGAAATTTTGAGTAGTTCGGAGAATCGACAAATACCATCTCTGGCTGGCTTCAGAGTGGGTGGGAATGGAGATTTTGCAGTATCCTTCCCCTGCCACGCCTACCAAGCCACACCATGCCCACCAAGCCATGCCCACAGAACCGATAGTAAAAAAATTTGAATTTCACCACTACCTTATATATATGTGACCACTGCAATCAGACAATTAAAAGAGTATTCAATAACCATAATATTGAACTTCCTGTTCAGTTGATAGTTATCAGATCATGTCTCTCACTCTTTCTCTGTCTTTCTCTAAAAGATATTCCATTTTTAAGTTGGCTGGGAAAAAATGTTCTAGCATAGAAGAGTGTATTTGTAGCTCAGGGTTGAACTGTGGGGTTCTTGAGGTTCTCTGAACTTGGTTGTTTTCTTGGAGGACAACAATGGTGCCATTAATGTAGAGTTACCAAATCTTAACTTTCTAAAGAAGGTTCTAAATAAACTGAAGAGGTTAGTAATATTACGTTGTGATCTGCCAGCAGCCTGCAAAGCTGACAGCAGAGTCGGACAGTGAGGAGGTTGGGGAGGAACATGGGCCAGTCCTGGAATCTGGGGAAGGTTCAGATGAGGGCTCTGCGTCGGAGGCAGAGATGGGGCCAGGGCCATCTGGGAGTTATGTGCAGACTCTGGAGGCTCCAGAGTCAGACATCAGAGAGGCAGGGGAACAGGGGGAGCCTTTTTTTTTTTAAATTTGATTTATATGCCGCCCTTCTCCGGAGACTCAGGGTGGCTTACAGTGCACTAAGAAATAGCCTTCATCCTTTTGTATATTTATACAAAGTCAGCTTATTGCCCTCACAACTGGGTCCTCAATTTACCTACCTTAGAAAGGATGGAAGGCCGAGTCAACCTTGAGCCTGGCGAGATTCGAACCTACAGTAATTGCAGAGCCTGTTCCTAGTGCGTGCATGTGCAGAGCTGCTGGAAGGCAAGAACAATTAAAACAAAAGGGACAACTCAGGAGTAAGGCTTGGAGATGATTGGCCCCTCCCATAAAACATAAAGGAAGAAAAAAGGCACGTGGGCCTTTGCAGGAAGCAACGTTGTGGATGGTGTCGGTTTGTACTTTGAAGCTCCATTTTTGACTCTGTTTCTCCGTGTGGCCTTGCCAATATAATTGCCAATTAGGTCTTTGGCAAGGTGTCAAAGAAGATAAAGGTGAGTGTTTACCAGCCTTATCCGAAGGACTGTGGCAGACCTCTGTTGGACTATTTATAAACTCTTGGTGATTCAGCATGTGCTGTGAATGAAAGGAATTCACAGCCGTTAAAATAAAAAAAAGGGAGGGTTTGGGGACTAATTGTGTACTTTTTACTATATCAGGAAGCCTAGGTCAGAACATATTATAAATCCTTTCTTCTAAACCAGAAAAGCTCTGGGCTAGTATAATAAACTCAGTTGCATTTTTAAAAACACACTTATTATAGAGAATGAGGAAAATGAACTTGATGGAAATATGTAAACTCCATTACTAAATAATAAAGGAAAAAAAAGGTTTCTTAAATTCACAAGCAGAAAGTCACAGAAAAGGCTCAGGCAGACACTTCCTTAATTCATATGAGTATAAGAAGGAGAAGGAAGCATAGGACTTGCAAAATTCTTATTATTATAGCTACCCTCAATAAAAGCCGTCTTAGCTTTCCTGTGGGGTTGATTCTCAATCTGATCTACCTGACACTAATCTAGAGGTGGGTTTCAGCAGATTCTGACCAGTTCTGGAGAACCGGTAGCGGAAATTTTGAGTAATTTGGAGAACTGGTAGTAAAAATTCTGACTGGCCCCGCCCCCATCTATTCTGTGCCTCCCAAGTCCCAGCTGATCGGCAGGAAATAGGGATTTTTCAGTATCCTTCCCCTGGAGCAGGGTGGGAATGGAGATTTTACAGTATCCTTCCCCTGCCATGCCCACCAAGCCACGCCCACCAAGCAATGCCATGCCCACCAAGCCACACCCACAGAACCGGTAGTAAAAAAATTGGAAACCCACCACAGCACTAATCCTGTTCCAGATTAAAGTAATGAACTATTTAATGTTTTTTTTTATTATTATTTTTTAATTTGATTTATATGCCGCCCTTCTCCGGAGACTCAGGGCGGCTTACAATGCGTTAAGCAATAGCCTTCATTCTTTTGTATATTTTATACAAAGTCAGCTTATTGCCCCCACAAACTGGGTCCTCATTTCACCTACCTTAGAAAGGATGGAAGGCTGAGTCAATCTTGAGCCTTGGAGAGATTCGAACCAGCAGAAATTTGCAGGCAGCTGTGTTAATGACAGGGTACACCAAACCACTGTACTATCAAGGCTCCTATGTTCATGATTTCAAAATTATCTCTACCAATCCTTAGACCAAACCATTATCCCCTGGTACAGTTTGGGATCAGCCCCTCCACATACTGATTGCCAGTGGTGTGTTGCTACCAGTTCGCCCCAGTTCAGGTGAACCAGTAGCAGTGGCAGTGGGAGGCTCCGCCCACCAGCCCAGACGTCATCAAATATGCTCTGCGCATGCACAGAAGATTCTGAGCGAACCGGTAGCAAAGGTAAGTGAAATCCACCACTGCTACTGGCCAATTCCATTCTCATTCTATTCTGGCACTGATGATACTACCTAGTTAGGTAATGAAATGTTTGCAAGAAAACAATCAAACTCAGAAAGTATCAGTGACCCCACAAGAGATGCTCTGTTTTTAGTTAGATTTGCAGTGCATTTTTATCCTGCTTCCTTTTACCACTTATTATCTTGCTTTTTGAGCTTCTTGATCTGATTATGGAAAATCTTGGCTAATAAGCCACAAAGTGGTATGTTTGTTTAGGTTTTGTATGTTTTGTGATGCTTTGTACGCAACCATTGTGGCTTATATAACAAGCTATAGTTAAACAAACTTTCGTTTAACAGAATCTAACATGAAAGCTTACTGAGTACTGGAGAGACCAAACTGGCCTACAAAAAAAGGACTATGAAGAATAGAAAAGAGACATGGCAAGACAAAATATTACATGGTCACCACATAAAAAATGTTAACAGGCAAAGCTGGTAACAAGGCCTGGCAATGGCTGAGAGTAAGAAAGTTGAAGGAAGAGACAAAAGGGCTAATTCTAGCTGCACAAGACCCAGCCTTAAAAACAAATGCATATAAAGCCAGAATTGAGAAGACAGCAACAGACAGCAAATGCAGCCTCTGCAAACAAGCTGAAGATTACAGATTAACAGAGTTGGAAGGGACCTGATAGGTCATCTAGTCCAATCCCCCGCCCAAGCAGAGCCTACATCACTTTTGACAGTTGGCAGTCCAGTCGCTTCTTGAAAGCTTCCAGTGATGAAGCTCCCACAACATCTGAAGGCAAGCTGTTCCATGGATTGATTGTTCTCACTATCAGAATTTTTCTTTTTATTTCTAGGTTGAATCTCTCCTTGTTCAGTTTCCATCCATTATTCCTTATCTGGCCTTCAGGTGCTTTGGAAAATAGCTTGACATCCTCCTCTCTGTGGCAGCCCCTCAAATATTGGAGGGGCTGCCACAGCCTATACAGGGCCTACACAGCAATACTGCTATATGTCTCCCCTGATCCTTCTCTTCACTGGACTAGCACTGCCCAGTTCCTGCAACTGTTCATCGCATGTTTTAGCCTCCAGTCCCCTAATCATCTTGGTTGCTCTTCTCTGCATATTTCTAGTCTCAAAACTGGATGCAGTACTCTAGGTGTGGTGTTACTAAGGCTTTATAGAGTGATATTAGTACCTCACTTGATCTTGATTGTATCCCTCTAATAAGAAACATTGGATTACTTGGTTAGCAGCTATAAGAAGATCACACAGACTGACTACAAATAACAACATGACAAAGTAGCAACAATGGTGTATTGGAATATCTGCAAGAAATAGCACTTGCAAAAGGCAGTTTACATTACCCTTAATATAATCAAACATTAGCAATCTGTCTACTCCAGGTCCCTGAGAAGGACTGGATAGGTGAATACAAATGCCAAATCCAGACTAAACATCTGGCTGACTATGTGACCAAATGTAATATTTATTAAATACAAATACTTAACCAAGACCACAATCTTTGGAATAGAGTACAGAGGAACAGGCTACACTGAAAGCGATTTTCTTAACATACAAGTGGTTGTGTTAATAGTTATGCACACCTGATAAATCTCTACAGAAGAAAAACTACATTCAGTCATCATTCCAATGTGATCCTATATGTCTTGTAAATCAACCACTGGTCTCAATTACATCCACCCTGGTCATAGTCGGGGTATTTCAGTCAGTCATCCTGCAGTGGGAGTGTAATAACTAAAAACCTTTCAAATTTCATTCTGCGTTTCTGATCTTCAAAAATGTAATCCCTTCATCATTTTGAAATTGACAAACAGAGTGTGCAACAATAGAAAGATGAAAGGCTAAAGGCTCGTTCTATTCTTTCTACATACTAAGGTATTATTTTCACCAGGCTTGCAAAAGTCATCTCCATAGAAATGTGAGTTTTCTGGTTTAACATTTTTTTTATTAAAAAAAAAAAAAAAAAACTCTTACAAGAAAAGAAAAAAAGCCCACAGAGCTGTCCAGTTAGGTTACAGTGAACTCTGTATCACACAGCTTCATTATTTCAACCTCTGAAGAGCCTAATTAAGTATTTTTTGGAATAAATTTAAGAAGCAGTCACAGTCCATTTATGCAAGAATATCCATTATCTCTGATGTAAAAATGTTTTGTCAAGGTTAGAATAATAGCTATTTGACGGCTAGTCTTATTACAAAAATGCCCAGTGATTCTCCCCACCTCCTTAACTTGTTTAGAAATCATATGCGGCTGGAGAAAAGCCAACATTAAAGTTCCTTTAACAAGAAAGCAAACATGTTTAATCCTGCCAAGCCCTGCACTCTGAACCTAACTTTTCTTATTTTCCTGACTGAATGGCAGATTAAGATATTTGTTAAATATCTACCTACCTACCTACCTACCTACCTACCTACCTACCTACTTATCTACCTACCTACTATCTATCTATCTATCATCTATCTATCTATCTATCTATCTATCTATCTATCTATCTATCTATCTATCTGATTGACTGATTGATGCCCACAACTAAGCCCCGAATTACAGTTGCAAGTGATGTCAGTCATTATGCAGGTCACAACATGCTTTATTTTACAACCTTTTTGTAGTGATCATTAAGATCTTTATGGTAGTAAATCATAAATCGAGGACTACTCCTCCCTCCCTCCTTTTCTTCCAATGTTCAAGATAGTATACTTAGTGCCCTGTCTTCCTAGTTTTTCCACAACAAAAATCCTGCGGGGCCAGTCCAGCACTATAACCATTACTGACTCTCAAAGAATATACTTTTTATAAAGTTTTACATTTTTGTTATGTTTAAAACAATTACAAATCTTTATTAAGGATTAGGATTGATTGGAATGATGCATGGATGATGTGATGAGCTCCATCATAGTTTTCACAACATTGTAAGAATGGATGAGTTCTGTTTTCCATTTTGAAAGTGTTTGAGATTTTTTAAAAAATAAACTTTGTTTCATTTTTATAATTAAGAGTCTAATTTAGATCGTTGCAAAATACTCAGGTACTGAAACACTAAATTACAGGTATACATATATCATTTAACTGTATTCACATGTGGCTGAAAGTTCTTTCTGAAGAAATTTGCCATCTGTTTTGCATCTCTTCAATCAATCCAGTTTGCCTTTCCCTCACTCCCTTACCTATCTAATTTATTTATCCTTTTCTGTTTCCTTTTTGGGCATCTACTCTGGTTGTCATGAATAACATTCATTTCCCCCCCCCCCTTGCTGCTTAACAGACAGGACACCTGCTTTCTGAACAGTTTTACAGCAATGATTGTCAGCATAAATAAACCCTCTAAATACTATAATGCTGTGCATAAAAATCCTCTTGCATTTTTTTCCCACGATCATTTCCCGTTCAAGGATACTGTATGAAAGAAAATTTGCTTTCAAATTTTCTTGAACGCAGGAGGAGAATGTTGGTGAGATGCATTTGTTTTGAATTTGCTTAGCTGCAAGGAAGCCAGCTTGTGCATTGGGTGTTCTTCCTTTTATTGTACAATTATTTTGTCTGTGATCTTCAGCTTTCTTGGCTTCTTATGCATCAATTAAATTCCAAGAAAGATATTGTGGGAAGTTTCTTCCTGTTTGACTTCTTTAGATGGAGATGTGTAAACAGCCAGGAAAGTTTCTGATGTGATTCATAAAATCATATTAGCAATAACACTCCACACCTTCCCCAGCAACAGAATAAGCTCAAAAACACAATTTTCAAGTATCTTGAAGATGAGATCAGAAAAAAGAATACCATCATTTGGAGATGCAAAAAAAAAAAAAAAAAGCTTGAGAGAAACAGCAAGGCAGATTTTAGCATATAGGTAAAGGTAAAGGTTCCCCTCGCACATATGTGCTAGTCGTTCCTGACTCTAGGGGGCAGTGTTCATCTCCATTTCAAAGCCAAAGAGCCAGCGCTGTCCGAAGACATCTTCGTGGTAATGTGGCTGACATGACTAAACACCAAAGGCACACGGAACGTTGTTACCTTCCCACCAAAGTGGTTCCTATTTTTCTCCTTGTATTTTTTACTTGCTTTCGAACTGCTAGGTTGGCAGAAGCTGGGACAAGTAACGGGAGCTCACCCAGTTATGTGGCACTAGGGATTCGAATCGCTGAACTGCTGACCTTTTGATCGATGAGCTCAGCGTCTTAGCCACTGAGCCACCGCATATAGTATTAAACAAATAATTTATGTTAAGTAACATTTCTTCCTACATCTGCAAACACATACAATTTCAGATAGATATTTTATGTTGTAGATTCTCAAGCATAGCTAGCAGTTAAAGTTAGGAGAATAAGAAACCTTGGTTTCCCCTTGTTGGATGGATCTCATCTCCATATAGGATTTAGAACCCCTGCACACTCAGGATTCTAAGTCATGCAAGAAGCAATATATCAACCATGCTTCTTTTGAATATGTGGGAAGTACAGGCACTGGGTGCGAGGGCTGCTGAAGCCACCAACAACACAAGAAAGCTTCATAAAGTCCTTCCCATCAGATAATAAAGACCCAGCTTTGGTTGAAAATCTAAGTGCCCCACACCATGTTCATAAATGTCAACATCAAAGCCTGGCTGTCACGACCGGGTCAACCACTAAGTCTAATACAGCTGATAAAATGGTTGGCGAGATGGTGGCAACAGCTACTCCGGATAGGGTGTTGATAATGATGCCTGGGCTAATAGGCGCTGCATGTAGCAACACGGCGGCAATGATGTCTACGGCAAGGGGGGTTACCACAATGGCGAGGGGAATGGCGCTAATGGCAGCAACGGCAACACCAAGAGGCTGCAAGGAAGCCCTCGTTGTTAATAGAGGAGAGGGCAATGCTGCAAAGGCTATAAATGTTAGGATCCCTTCAACCTCTAGGGATCTGTTGCACTCCTCTTTCTTGAAACTCTGAGGACTTATTAAACTAACTGAACTAAGTAGCCTGAGCAAGGTGATGGATAAGGATTGAGGATTACAAACTGGAGGTGATGACTTACTCTCCCCCTCAACTGTCCCTCTCTCCTTTATCAGATCTAGGTCTATTACGACCACTCAGCGTTAACTTGCAATCTTAGATCGATCTGCAGCTATATTTACCACCTATTCCTCAAGATTACCCTGATTATTTAACCCTAAATACTTTGTCCAGTGGCTCTGCCTTACTTTTTTGATCTAATCCTCGGCCATCACTGGTATCAGGACTGGAGGAGATACAGACATCGAGAGTCTTGGATTATGGGGAGATAGACCACCTTCTCTTTGTTTGTTTCAAATGGTTTGGTCGCTGTGAGAAGATGACCCTTTGAGACCTCTACCCCCACCTCCTTTGGATGGACTTACTACAACCACAAGACTTCCCATCGTCGTGAGAGGGCGATGATGTTCCGATGTATTGACATTTGTAACATACTGGTCTTTCTTTAACATCTATTTCCTCCCTTATTTTAAATTACCTGTCTTAACCATCTCTAACACTCTTAGAAGAAAATGATCCGTCATCTCCTTCAACTCGCTCCTATCTTTGATGTATTCAACTGCGGACTCCTTGCACTGCAAGATTCCCCCCTCTCGCATGTCTGGCCCTCTCAGTTATCAAGGGCCACCCTTGAGGACGGGTTTTGGAACCCCGAGAGGTGGTTTGCAAAAAAACGACGGCTTTGGGGTTTTTTAGATAAATCTTTAAGTTCTATTTTAAGGGGTTCTGGGAGGGATTGTGGGAATGGATCTGGAGGGATCCATAAATCCACTGAAAGGGGTAATGGGTCTGATGATCATGGTGGGGAGGATTTGGACAGAAATCTGACAAGGATGCAGGGGGATGAAGCAATGGGCATTAGTATAGTAAGTGGGAGGGGCAGATATGACGGCTGCAGGGGGCCATATTATGTTTTGGGAATGCGCACTCGATGTTTACGAGCAATTGCCCACTCTGACCCCCAAAGCACTGCTCGTTTCCAGGGTTGTTCAGAGTCTCAGACCCTGGGTCTACGGCTGATGTTATGTAATGCCAAGTCAGTGGTAAATAAAGCCCCCCTCATTCATGATCTTATTTCAGAGGGGGGTGCTGACCTGGCAGGGATTACGGAGACCTGGTTAGGCCAGGAGGGAGGAGTTCCCCTTGTGGAAATGTGCCCGCCAGGTTTCCGTGCATTCCATCAGCCAAAGACTCAGGGAAGGGGTGGGGGAGTGGCAGCAATCATTAGAGAAATTCTTTGCCCGAGGGAGGCCACTGTTCCTCAGATAGCTGGATGTGAGTCCCTCCTTGTGAAGTGGGGTCGGGGGATTCAGATGGGCCTACTGATTGTGTACCTGGCTCCCTGCGACATAACAGCGGTCCTGCCTGAGCTGCTCGACATTATAGCCGGGGTGGCGGTGGAAACCCCCAGACTTATTGTTATGGGGGATTTTAACCTGCCATCCGCTGGTGAGATGTCGGAGACAGCTCGGGAGTTCATGGCTTCCATGATGGTCATGGACCTGACCCAGGTAGTTCAAGGCCCCACCCACTTGGGGAATCACACTCTGGACTTGATTTTTGTCTCTGATCAGTGGCTGAATGATCTAAGAATAGGGGATATAGACATCAAGCCCTTGTCATGGTCTGATCATTCTCTCCTTCACATGGACTTTCAAGTCACTTCCACCCACTGCAGGGAGACAGAACCAACCAAATGATTCCATCCCAGGCACCTGATGGACCCCGAAAGGTTCCTGACGGAACTTGGGCCATTTCCTGAGACTCTGGCTCATGACTCGACTGAGGACCTGGTGGTCGCCTGGGACAGGGCGGCTACTGCGGCCTTGGACCGCGTTGTGCCTTTGCGGCCTCTGACCCGATGCCGATCTCGTCTAGCTCCTTGGTTTTCCGAGGAGCTGAGAGAGATGAAGCATCGGAAAAGACGCCTGGAGAGCGATTGGAGGACAAGCCGATCTGAATCTGACCGAACACAGGTGAGATCTTATATTAAGACCTACCTAGTGGCGATAAGAGCGGCGAAGTCTAGTTACTTCTCCGCTCTTATTGCATCTGCAGAGAACCGCCCAGCCGCGCTGTTTAGGGTGACCCGCTCCCTACTTCAGGTGGGGGTACGGGAAGATCCCTTAAAGAGTCGAGCTGATGATTTTGTACAATTCCTGCATGATAAAGTCGCTCAGATTCGGGAAGGCCTGGACTCCGATTGGGTAGATCCAGGGGAGGAGACAGGGGCAGGTCTTGAGAGCATTATCTGGGAAGAGTTTGACTCTGTGACTCCTGAGGATGTGGACAGGATTCTGGGCAAGCTTAACACTGCCACATGTTTATTGGACCCGTGTCCCTTCTGGTTGGTACTGGCCTCCCGGGAGGTTACACGAGGCTGGCTCCAGGGGATTATAAATGCTTCTCTGAGTGAGGGTGTCTTTCCCACCGCCTTGAAAGAGGCGGTTGTGAAGCCCCTCCTCAAGAAGCTTTCCCTGGACCCGGCTATATTATCAAATTATCGTCCAGTCTCCAATCTTTGCTTTGTTGCGAAGGTTGTTGAGAGTGTGGTGGCGCAACAACTACCCCGATACCTGGATGAAGTTGTCTATCTGGATCCGTTCTAGTCGGGCTTCAGGTCACGATACAGAACGGAAACGGCATTGGTCGCGTTGATGGATGATCTCTGGAGGGCTCGGGACAGAGGTTGTTCCTCTATCCTGGTCCTATTGGATCTCTCAGCGGCTTTTGATACCATCGACCATGGTATCTTACTGCACCGGCTGGAGGGGTTAGAAATAGGGGGCACCGTGCTTCGGTGGTTCTCCTCCTTCCTCTCTGACTGTTCGCAATTTGTGTTGGCAGGGGGGCAGAGGTTGACCTCGAGGCACCTTATTTGTGGGGTGCCGCAAGGGTCAGTCCTCTCACCCCTTCTGTTCAACATTTATATAAAACCGCTAGGCAAGATCATCTGTGGTTTCGGGGTGAGTGTTCATCAGTATGCTGGTGACACACAGCTATACATCTCCATCCCAGACCACCCCAATGATGCCCTTGCTGTGATGTCCCATTGCCTGGAGGCCGTGCGGATCTGGATGGGGAGAAACAAGCTCAGACTCAACCCCTCCAAGACCGAGTGGCTGTGGCTTCCGGTGTCCCAATATAGTCAACTGGTACAATCACTGACAATAGGAGATGAGATCTTGCTCCCCACAGAGAGGGCCCGCAACTTGGGTGTCCTCCTGGATTCACGGCTATCTTTAGAAGATCATTTGACGGCCGTGGCCAGGGTTGCCTTTTATCAGGTTTGCCTGATCTGCCAGTTGCGTCCCTTTCTGGATCGGGACGCCTTGCGCACGGTCACTCATGCCCTAGTTACCTCCCGTATGGACTACTGTAATGCTCTCTACATGGGGCTCACCTTGAAAAGCACCTGGAGGCTCCAACTGGTCCAGAATGTAGCCGCGCGGGTGATTATGGGCGCAGCTTGTTACGCCCATGTAACACCTCTCCTACGTGAGCTGCACTGGCTCCCGGTGGTCTTCCGGGTACGATTCAAGGTGTTAGTTATCACCTTTAAAGCGCTCCATGGCTAAGGACCTGGGTACCTACGAGACCATCTTTTGCCACCAATAGCCTCCCACCGACCAGTTCGTTCTCACAGAGAGGGACTACTCAGGGTACCATCAGTCAAATTATGCCGACTGGCAACTCCCAGGGGGAGGGCCTTCTCTGTGAGGGCTCCAACCCTTTGGAATGAACTGTCCCCGGAGATACGGAATATCCCTGATCTCCGTGCTTTCCGCCGTGCCCTCAAGACCCTGATGTTCCAACAGGCGGGCTAAACATATGAACATGTGAATGAATTTTTTAAATGTTATCTAATTCTGGGTTTTATTTAATTGACCAAACTAAGTAATAATTTTAATTAGCAATTTTATGATGTTTGTGTGTCTATATTTTTCTTGACTGTACACCGCCTTGAGTCCTACGGGAGAAAGGCGATATAGAAATATAATAAAATAAATAAATAAATAAATAAATTAAAAATAAACTATACTGTATAGTAATGTTCTCTGGCCGAAATTTCTATAAGCATAAATCTTGGAGAGTAAAGAATATAGAAAAAAAGAAATAATGACATTCAAAGCTGTCTATTTACTGCAGCTAAGTAACTCTCTGTAAGGAGACACCAGTCCTGTCAATTCCTTGTTCCTTAAGAAAATCAAATCTCCTCCTAGTACTTCACAAGGAAATCCCCATCAGAAAGGAATGAGAGAGAATACATATGTGTGTGTTTGCATATCCGTGTGCATGTGGCATAACAGAGTTTGTTTTAGGCTAGGTATGTTTTGTGATTAGTTGACCATGATGACTTGGTATAATATGTGAACTCAAGCAATTGTGACTTAGTCAATGATCTATGTTTAATTTCTGAATTGTAACCAAAGTTCACATAATATATTGAAGCATAAAGTCATCAGCTAGTCATGTTTTTAGCATGTGAAATGAGCATTTTAAAAAAGGGCAAGGCTTCAATTGTGCAGGCATGGTTGTCACCCTGACCTTTTTTGACCTATTCCATGTTAACCCTGGGCAAGTATCTTGTGCAAACACCATAAGTAAATGGCAAAGTACACTTTGTCCCTAGCAGGCCTAGCTTTCCTCTCCTCAGCAACTCACAATTTTTGTGCAGGATGGACAACATTATTCATTCCAAACACAATTCAAAAAGAAGGCAAGGGTTATTTTCACACCTGCATTTAATAACAGAAATTAGTTTGTTTTGAGATTAAAATAAGCCACTGTTAAATGTATTGGCAACTCTTCATGGATTTTTTGCTGGCAACAGGATTGAAAAGTTGACGTTTTATGGATTCGCTTATAGAAAAGGGATGGGATATGGATGAAAAAAAATATCTGTTTAACCTTATAGGAGTTATTAAATTAGTTTATACTTGTATTTGTGCTGAAGGTTGGAAGTCATTTATATATAAATATATTCTATTATATTCTTTATTTTTTTTTTCTCCCTGCACTTTTTCTTTTTTTTTCTCCTTCTAAGCTTAGTTTATATTAGCTTTTACTATTATAATTAAAATTCTTAATACAATTGTATATTTTTTTTTAAAAAAATATCAGCTTGTTTTGCCTCAGTTCTTTGACCCAGCTCATTATTTGCAGAGTTAAGTCAAAGCCAAGTGTGTTGAAACACAGTATGGAGCTGAAAGCTCCGTATTTTGGAAAACATCTCATTTGCTTTAATGATTTCAGATGATGGGTACTATCTGTGGGCCTTCATGGTTTCAGGATAAATACTAGCTAGGCAAATGAGCAATCACTGATACATATGCAGTGCTTGTCTTCATCTCGGAGTAGTGTCTGCTAAATTGATTCCTCAAGGCTTTGTTAATCTTGCCTGAATCTTACCCATTGCTACAACATATTTACCATTAATGGAGCCCATCTACCAAACCTTCCTTGCCAATGGAGTAAGCCTTGGTTACATGTTCAAGTTTTACCACAGCAGAAAAAAATGCTTTTATTTATTTACAAGTAATAACAAACTGTATGCAAATAATAAGAGTGGATTCAGACATATATTATGTTGATACCTTAAAGCATTCTAGGTTCTTGAGAAGAACGTGATGTGAATGTAGGCCAACATCACTTTAAGAACTGGCAGTTGTGATTTCATGCTGTTGTAATAATATCTGCCTGTCCCAAGTCCTTGGGAAACACTTGATAGGTGAACAAAAATGTCATATCCAGTCTAAAAATCTGGCTGATTGTGCACCAATCATAATAGTCAAAATAACAACCCTTCCGTTCAACCAATCTACGGTATTATTTTTTCCTCTCTCTCCCAGATTCATAGCTGTTTCCTCTCTCTCCCAGATTCATAGCTGTTTTTCAAATCATTGCTCCCTGCAGCACTGGAGAAGCTGTAACATTTTTCGGGAACAGCCTTTACGATCTAATGTTGCTTCCCATTTTACTGTCAGTAGCATTTTATTTCCATGTTAGTATCGTTCCTGCCTCAGTTTCTAGGCACACAGAATTTCCAAAATCAGATCTGACTTTTTTTTAAAAAAAAATCTGGTATTTGTGATCTGGTGAGCATGTATTCTATCTACCCTTGGTGTTTAGGGCCTATATTAAATTTGTATTTACTGGGGGAAAGGCACCTCTTTTCTAAAATAGCAGATATTGGATAACCATTAAAGGTACTTTTAGCAATATGAAAAAAAAACCATCTTTTGGTTTCATTCTTTATGAACGTCATTTGGGAAAATCTTTTAAAGAATACTTTATTGAGGGAGCTGATGAGTGAGTCTCCCCTTATAAAACAATGAAGACGAGTCTAGGTTAATGTATACACATGGCTTGTTGTTCCCTCATCTGCCACATAGTTTGAAAGATGGGTTTATGTGGATACATTATTTATATCATCCAGGACTTTCTAATTCTGAGAAAACCATCATGTCCATAACAATAGCACTTTGACTTATATACCACTTCATAGTGTTTTACAGCACTTTCTAAGCCAGGGGTGTCAAACCTGCGGCCCGTGGGCCGGATATATCACGTGTTGGCCCCACCCCCACTCGGTTTAGCAAAGGGGAAGTCCCGATATGTCACATGATGCTGCATGACACACAACAGGAGTTTGACATCCCCGCTCTAAGCGCTTTACAGAGTCAGCACATTGCCTCCAACAATCTGAGTCCTCATTTTACCAACCTGGAAAGACTGGAAGGCTGAGTCGACCTTGAGCCGGTCAGGATCAAAGGAATCAAACTCTTGGCAATGTGAGCAGAGTTAGCCTGCAATACTGCATTCTAACCACTGCGCCACCATGGCTCTTAATGTATGGGAGAAGACTACAGAAGACATCCTATATTCCAAAAGGGGCATGCCATGTTATCTAGTTGTGCAAAGAAACGTCTGTAAGAGAATAACCAAGCTCAGAGAGCACCAAGGATATTGCAAGTCATCTTTCTTTCAAATTGGTTCATTGGGGTTTCTTTGATCTATATCTATTTAGTGGGTGTCCGGCTAAAGTAATTCTTCACCAGCTGAAGGCAAATAAAAGAGTTGCCATTCTAAGAATGCTGATACCTCGGTTATGAATGAGGTTGGAGTCACTGGCTGATAGTAAAGAAAAGTCCAATCATTCTGTAAGGATTTTCTAACTTTTCCCATAGGGATTCCAGCTTCAAGTAGGAATCACTAACACAACCAATCTTGTGTTTTACACTTCTACTCCGTTAGCACTTAAATCAATGTGCTGCAGCAGCTAGTAACCTGCTGGTATTGTAAGTGTCCTTAAATCCTGTTTCTGTGGCTACAGAATGTAGCTTTTTTTCTGTCTCTAAATATGTTGAATCAGAAAGTCTTCCCCTTTCTCCTTTCCCTGATGCTTTCCTGTATGGCTTTTGGCTTTTGGTTTTTGCTTCTCAGGAAGGGAGCTAAAACAGTTTGAATTCTTAACTTGCTGGTCCCTGGCTCAAAAGGGCCCCTATAAAAGCCTAGGAAAAGATTTTCTAAATCTCTGTTTTCTGTTTGAATTTTGAGAGGCAGTAATCTCACCAATGTTTTCTGATTACTTGCAATATATAGATTTGTACTCCAAAAGGCCTCCGGATATATTTTTTCTTACTATTTTTTTTTTTTTTTTTTTTTTTTGGCTAAGCACGTTGAATCATAACCCATTGTTAGGGAAGCTGAGGTTCATCTAACATCCTAAACCAAACAAAGCAATCATATTGTAACTTATCATGATAGCCTGGTGTTCACTTCATGTTAAAATGCTGGGCTTTGGCCAGTATGGTTTTTAAAGTGTGGTTTATGGTTTAATGAGTTGTGTGAACATAGCAATTTCAATCTGGATGTTTTATCTATAGCAGACCACCTATGCTCCTTGGTGTTTACTTTGCCAGTTCTAAACATTAAAGCAGCAAACCATCTTACAGTTAATTTCTTTAAATCTATTGATTAGGGAACTCCAAAACATTTCTGCTAATTATTATTTGTCTAAGAATATAAGCACTACTTGCTTTAATATTTAGTCTCGCTATAGGAATCCTCATGGAGTCAGCATGCTGTAGATGGATCTGCAATTCAAAGATTTTCTAGGCAGCACAGCAAAGGCCGTGGATTTCTGCTAAACTGCTGGTTAAGGAAGGCTACTTTAGGGTTTTAGTTGTATGACTAAATCAATATCTGATCTAAGAGTACAACCATATAGCTAGGTTTACCCAACACATTAAGGAAGGGACACCAACAGGATAGCAATAGCAATAGCACTTAGACTTATATACCACTTCATAGTATTTTACAGCCCTCTCTAAGCAGTTTACAGAGTAAGCATATTGCCCCCAACAATCTGGGGCCTCATTTTACTGACCTTGGAAGGATGGAAGGCTGAGTCAACCTTGAGCGAGTGAGATTCGAACTGCTCAACTGATGGTAGCCAGAAGTCAGCAGGAGTAGCCTGCAGTACTGCATTCTAACCACTGTGTCATGTTAGAGTTGTCTCTTTGCTGCCATCTAGTGATCAACAGAACTGTTTGCATATAAGATCTGGCAATCTACACTCTGAGTTGTTTTCCATTAGACACCAATGCTGCAACAAAGCAAAACAAATATTATACTATGGAAGGCTGAGTCAACCTTGAACCAGTCAGAATCGAATTCCTGGCAGGGAACAGTGAATTAGCCTGCAGTACTAAC
The DNA here is from genome assembly GCA_022577455.1 of Arizona elegans. NCBI lineage: Eukaryota > Metazoa > Chordata > Lepidosauria > Squamata > Colubridae > Arizona > Arizona elegans. The sequence goes on from JAKOOJ010000002.1 coordinate 121,246,693, forward strand.
TCTAACTTAGGAGCCACCATGGCTCCTAAGACAGGACAGAACAATGGCGCTCTACCACCAATGCACTTTTTCAAAAATGCTCTGAGGCTTGCAGCAATGGGATTTAATGAAGAGTTTCAAAAAATCAAAGTTAGGAAATTGAAAAATAACCACCAAACATTTAATCAAAAGAAATGTCATATAAAAGTTACTTGAAACTTCCTGGTCTGGATCATATGTGTAGACATTAGGGCTAATGCCATTATTAGAGGGAGATTCGTAAGATGAGTATTTAGGTATTTATTATGAGAATTGTTTGCATAGAATAAAAATGTCCACAATGTGTATTGAATTAAGAGAGGGGGGAAATGACCAAAAATCACCAGAGAGTTTGGTTGAGTAGAAATTTTAATCTTGACTTGTTCATATGTCTCTGATTTTTAATCACTATGCAGCCCCACTGCCCATCAATCGTTTCTTTAGCTTTCTGAATTGGTCCAAACTTGCATACTATAAGGTTGTGTTACTAAAATTCAAGGTATTTTATATATGGTAGGCATGCGTGAATCCAACTGCAGTATTTGAATTTCCAAATCGATTTGAAAAATTGAATTTATTTGAGGCAGACCTTTGAATCAGTTCAGATAATCGATCCAGTCTGGTTATAAACTTTGTATTGATTCAGTAAATTGAAACAATTTGATTTGAACTTTTAAAGTAATTCAAAAGAGTGGGCTTTTGCATGTGCCAAAGTCTTTAAAATCTCCTAATCTTTCCAATTCATTTCAGTTGGGTACACCTGAAGCAACACTTCAGATTGCTTCAGCACCTTGCTTTGAAAGTATAATCAAACTATGGAGTCCTTGCTGTTCTCCAAGTTTGGTTGTTTGCTTGCAGATATTTCGTTACCTAATTAGATGATATCATCAATGCTAGTGAGTGTGGGATTTGCTCCTTCTTTATATCCAATGTTGGGGGTGGGGTTTAGAAGTATCTTGAAAAGGCATTGCTCTCTGCTTGATTGATTGTCTGGTGTTTTCTTCCTCGTTGCTATTATTTGTAACTAAGATATCCTTTATTTTCTTTTTGAGAAGTCCCAAACGGCTACAATACCTTGGCCTTTAAAGTTTTCTTCCCAAGGAACTTCTGTACTATTTCCTTTAGTTTATTGATGTTGGCTTTTCTAAAACCCATGGATGGTAACTAACTTTTTTTTAACCATGTTTTTTTCATTAAATTGATTGACTCACCTTCAAGTCAAACTTCTGAGTTGAAATAACATGATCTTAATGTGTATTCCTCAAGATTGCATTTATTTTCCGGAACAAGAGCAGCCTATATGTGGCTTCTTCAGAGATGCATATAGCTACTTGAGTAAAGCTTTCATGGTTTTAAGAGATAGCTAGAGAGACTCAGGAGTATTTTTATTGGAGGAAAACATCATAAGTGAACAGGTCTTCCTTTTCTATTTATCCTCTTCCCACAAGCATGCTTCAGCCAGTGTTTTTTAAAAAATATTTCAAGGCTATGTTTTATGGTTTTTAATAAGGATTTAGCCTTTGACATTAATCTGATGCCCTTTGCCCGTTACATGTTAAACTGTAAATTAAAAAAGACCCACTGGATGAGAAAAATAGATGTATAACACAACAGGATAAAACATTGGTTGGGTATCTATGCACATCCTGAAATTAGGCAAGGATTGAATAATAGTCCCCACAATTATTATATTAAATATGGACTTGTGGATTGAGACTATCTCAAGACCATGATGTTTGGCATCAATATTTATTTATCTGTGATTTGTCAATAATATTGCAGATAATATATTGGAGGAGGGGAAGATCATATAATAACATAATTCCATTTCCTTCTTGTGTTACCATAGCAGGCAGTAGCACTCAGCCATCTTTTTGATTATCTGTCATCAAATGTCTGTTGATTCTTAGTAACCACATAAATAGATTCTTTCCAGGACAATCTGTTCTGGAAAATCCAGGTCCTTCAAATCTTCCAGTGTTGTATCCATTGCCTCTATAGCTTAATCCATTCACTTTGCTTCTGGAAATCCACTCCTCTTTCCTTCCACCTTTCCAGCATTAGAGCCTTCTTCAAAGAGCTTGGTCTTCATATAATATGCCCAATGTAGGGTGATTTGAACCTGGTCAATTGCACTTCAAATGAGAGTTCTGGGTTGATGATCTATTTGTTTTCTTGGCTACCCTGGTATTCTCATGAGTCTTTCCCAAGATCAAAGTTCAAAAGTGCAATTGTTCTTGGTATCCTGCTTCTTCAAAGTACAGTTTTAGTCACTTCAGAAAAGCTAAATGTTGGTTAAAAGACCACTGGAAAATACTAGTGCTTTAGAATAGATGAGGAAGTAAATAAACAAATAAACAAAAATAAGAGCAAACCACTTCTGTATTGTTGACAAGAAAACAAACTGGATATGTCCATATAATCCACCAGGAGCTACTTTTAAATTCTGAAGTGATATATTCAGTGTTATATTACTGTTATTATTCATGCTGTAATTTGCTTCAAAATACTCTTGAGTAATATTACATTCCCTGAATTGAAATAGTGCTGTTTTTGCATGATGAGGGGGTAAATGCTGCTCTCTGTCCATCTGACAAATCTAAGAATGGATAGGTGATTTTAACTTAGCTTCTGCAAAAGAAAGCAAGTTTTAATTTGCTTTCAAACACCATGTATTACAAAAGCTATGGGCAAGGATAGAGTGGAAAAAGCTGAAAACTATCATTCCACATGAAAATTAATATGTGGATTGGCTGATTGTACAGCTCCATAATGGAAGAGGCAGATCTTCTAAATAGAATTTCCCCAGTGGTGGGATTTAAGTAATTTAACAACCGGTTCTCTGCCCTAATGATTTCTTTCAACAGCCACCATTGGATTTCCCTATTTTCAAAGATGCGTTGTTGGAGACAGTTGATAATTGTTTTCCAACCTTTTCCCAGATACTGAAGATGGAATGATCAAAGCATTGTTCCTGGTGGTGCCCTGGACAGACTTATCCTACATAAATATTGTAGTCATAGACCAGAGTACATAACAGGAAAATGAAAGAAAATATCCATAAAATATATGAGAAAAGTTCAATATACTATATCTTTTATGTGCTCTTAACAGAGTGAAACAGAACATATCCAGCAAGTGTAATGATAGTCCTGTGAAGTCATCTTCAGCCCAATTAAAGGGACAGTCTTTAACCTATTGCGGATGTTCAAATTCGTGCACTCTTTTCTAACTGTAAGAAAAGGGGAGAATGACAAGATAATTACACAAAACAACTGGCATTTTGATGAAACAAGTATGCAATTGTATTATAATAATTGCAGTTTATTGTAATTATATAAATTAGCTGTACCCACATAACCTATAATATATTTTTGATTTGGCATCATAGTATATAACGAGCTGACCATGATAATTGTTCATTCTTAGATTAGGTTCAAACATCTCCTCTTTCTTTCATGGACAATTATAGGTGGGCCTGGTCCATAATTTAGGATGGCTGTCAATTTTATAAGCACTTAAAAAGTTGTGCATTTTCCCCCCATAAATTTATGAAGGTGACTTTTAAAACATTTAGCAGAGAAAAAACAAAAGTAATGCATTTACCCATCCAGATGGAAGCTTCAAAACCCAAGATTTGAATCCATGCATGTTCAGCCATTTTGTGGAACTCTTTTCAGGGTTACTATTTGTTTGTTTGTTTGTTTGTTTAAATTCCTCTGCCAATCTGTTGCAACATAGTCTGCACTGTCTTCAAAATATTTAACTTAAACACATGGATATGTGTTTTATCATTAATGTTTATAATATCCATATTTTGTAAAATAAAACATGAAGAAAATAACTTGTTCTCTATTTTTAAAAAAATCAAATATGGTTAGAAGAAGTAAAATTAACAAATATGTTTACTCTAAAACAATAAACCACAATTTAAAAAATTGATTTGTTGTAAGTTAAAACAAACCTTTTCCCATTTCTGTTTTTATTATGTTATTAATCTGTATTACATAGGCTTAGTCAGTATTCATGGTTAAGCGAATTACAGAAACATTACAATCTTTTGAAAAAAATGACAACTTTGCCTGGAAACACTAATTTTTGTACTGGAACCACAAAATCTTTCCCTTAGCGTTTGGAGATATTTTAATATGCTGCATTTCAGAGGTAAGCCCTTTCTTCTTTCTTTGCCCTTAAAATGAGGGAAGGAGTAGGGTCCAGGAAAATGAAATAGAGCCTTGTGAAGAAACTTAGCAGTGTGAGTGGAACCGTGGTGGGTTTCAAATATTTTTACTACCGGTTCTGTGGGTGTGGCTTGGTGGGCGTGGTGTGGCATGGATTGGTGGGCGTGGCTTGATGGGCGTGGCAGGGGAAGGATACTGTGAAATCTCCATTCCCTCCCCAATCCAGGGGAAGATTATTGCAAAATTCCCATTTCCTCCTGATCAGCTGGAACTTGAGAGGCAGAGAATAGATGGGGGCAGGGCCAGTCAGAATTTTTACTACCAGTTCTCCGAACTACTCAAAATTTCTGCTACCAGTTCTCCAGAACTTGTCAGAACCTGCTGAAACCCACCTCTGGAGTGGAAGCTATTCGGGCCTAGCATTGGGCAAGAATAGGCAGTCACTTCAGATCTTTGGTGTGTCGGGTTACTTGTTCTGGGTGATTATTTATTTATTATTAGATTTTTAACCCTCCTATAGTTCAAGGTGGTGAACAGACATAATATTCCTTCTTCCTCCTATTTTTTTCACAATAATGATCCTTGTGAGGTGGGCCCACGTTGGCTTTCATGCCTAGTATAATTCACGATCTCCTAGTTTCTATGCCAGCATCTTAATCACTACACCAAACTGGCTCTCCTATTATTTTTAAAGTTTTGAGGAACAGGCTGCTGAAGTGATTCAAGGAGCATTTGGATATGAACTGAGACAAATGGTGAGAGACCATCTTGATAGATATAGCCATCTGGTCTGGTCATTGAGAAGTGGCTTACTGAATGTAATTTCATATACCACCTTTGCATAAAATTGTAATCGGCAGAAGGAATGACCCTGAGGAACAGGAGGAAGACTTGCTACAAAAACAAAGGTCAGATAAAAGAAGTTTGGGGCAGATCTATAATCTGAGAAAATGCTTCAGAGAAGCCCCTGATTCTTCCCCCTTCTCCAAAGGGACTTTGGTGTCTCAGTCTGGTCTACTTTTTTTTTTTTTAATTTGATTTATATGCCACCCTTCTCCAGAGACTCAGGGTGGCTTACAATGCGTTAAGCAATAGCCTTCATACTTTTGTATATTTTATACAAAGTCAGCTTATTGCCCCTACAATCTGGGTCCTCATTTTACCTACCTTAGAAAGGATGGAAGGCTGAGTCAACCTTGAAGGCCTGACCAAATTAAAAAGCCTGGACTAAAAGGGAGGCATTTCTGTACAAATAGTCATCAACTTGCAACTATTTGCACTGGAAAAAGTGACTTATGATCATCCTCACACCAGGGGTGAAATGCTCCCGGTTCGGACCGGTTCGGCCAAACCGGTAGCGATGGCGGCTGGTGGTTCGGAGAACCAGTAGCGATGGCGGCGCGAGGCTCTGCCCACCCGCCCGGTCGTCATTACTTCCTGGTTTTAACCAGGAAGTAACCTGTTTTTTACCCTCTGTGCATGCGCAGAGGATTCGCACACACACATGATGCGCGCGGGGCGCATGCACTTCTAAACTGGTTGGGAAGGTAAGTAGATTTCACCCCTGCCTCACACTTATGACCATCTCAATATCCCCAAAGTCATGTAATCAACATTCGGGTGTTTGACAAGTGGCATGTATTTATAGCAGCTGCAGCATCCTGGAGTCTTGTGATCACCATCTGTGACATTCCCAGCCGGCTTCCGGCAAGCCATGGGGCCAGACTCACTTAATGACCATGTAATTCACTTAACAACTGCAGTAATTCGCTTAACAATCGTAGCAAAAAAGGTCATAAAATCAGACGTGGCTCGCTTAGTAACCATCTTGCTCAGGAAAGCAAATTCTTTTCCCAATTCTGGTTATAAATTGAGGATTTCCATGTATCATGGAGGGTGCTGGCCTGGTTCCTCCTCTTCTGGCATTACAGAAGATACTAAAAGGAGACATTGAGCCTGGGCTGAGTATTCCAAGCAGCCCTTTAGTTTTCTTTTATGCCTTGGCTTTATCTGTTTCTTATTTCTTTATGCACTGCCCAGAGTCCAAATGATTGGGATGGTTTATAATACCTTCAAAGAAACTAATCAATTAAACCACCTGAAGTAACGTGTTTTAAAAATTACTAAATAATTCAAAATACTGAAAAGTTGTGAGCTCTTTTTTTTTTTTACTTTTAATTTATTTCTACTAATTCTAGATCAGTGTGGGGATGAGATGGAGTGGGCTTATGAATTAACAGTGGAAAATGTTACATAAATCAGGCATTCAGAGATCTATGACTTTGCTAGTGTTGAAACAAAATGCAAATGGAAGGATGCATTGAAAAATTGGATTAATGGGAATAATGCGGCAGGAAAAGTGGAAATTTTTGCCTTTCACTTCAGGCAGCAAAATATACTGCTTAGGCTGGATGGGAACATTCAGTAGTCATTTAGTGTTCAGGGAAATTCACCTTGCAGATGTTTGAAATACACCCAGGTCACTTTATCTTCCAGGGTTGAGCTTTGACTTTTGAAACAGATGCCAGCACTGGTAAGCCTTGCTATAAATAGTATTCATTATATATTTGGTTGCCTGTTATTCTCCATCAATTCCCAACAAAATGGATGATATGAATACTTTAGTCTTGCCTTATATAAATCATACTTTGGAAATTCTGTTTGAGGACAGAACCTTTCATCTTTAGGGCTTGACTTTTTCTTCAAAAATTCAAAAGGTGTGCATAGTTTGGCTTCAGTAAGAAATGGATCAGCAATAAAAAAAGGTACAGAATATATTGTACTAACATCAGAATATGAAAAGACTTGTTTCCATGCTTTAACATTTTTCTAAAAATTTGTAACATTATACTTGAGATCCAAAGCAAAGATGATCCCTGACAATTTGTGTCAGCTCCAATCAAAATATTTCTTGAATCATTTTAGTAGCACCTTCCTCAAAACTTTAAAAATAATATGAGAGCCAGTTTGGTGTAGTGGTTTAAGGTGCTGGGCTAGAAACCAGGAGACTGTGAGTTCTAGTTTCATCTGTAATAGATTTTTGTCCTTTCAAGCTCTTTATCAGAGCCATGGTGGCGCAGTGGCTAGAATCCAATTTTGTCATCGACTGCCAGCAGTTTAATTCTCTCTGGCTCATTTTTTGGGCGGTTGTCTGTGCTGTGGTTCCTTCTTTGTTTCCTGACTCACCGCTGTTTCCTGGGCCTCTGGTGCTCACTTCGGCTGGGATTAAGTCGGTCAGGAAGGCTTTGTGGCAACTATGGCATTTAAAGATACTGGGAAGGCCCCTGTGGAACAAGAAGTAGCAATTCATCGAATCAGAATTACTTTGACAAGTCGCAATGTGAATTCTCTTGAAAAGGTTTGTGCAGATCTCATTAGAGGTGCTAAAGAAAAAAATCTAAAAGTGAAAGGGTCTGTTTGCATGCCTACTAAGACTCTGCAAATCACTACGAGAAAAACACCATGTGGTGAAGGTTCCAAAACTTGGGATCGTTTCCAAATGCGTATACATAAGCGCCTCATTGATTTACACAGTTATTCAGAGATTGTCAAACAGATAACTTCTATCAGCATTGAGCCTCCGGTGGAAGTTGAAGTTACTATTGCTGATGTTAAACGATTGTTACATGTATCAATAAAAGCTGTTAAGTTTTTATCATTTTAAAAAAAAATCTCTCCAGCTCAAGGTTGACTCAGCCTTCCAGCCTTCCGAGGTCGGTAAAATGAGGACCCAGATTGTTGGGGGCAATATGCTGACTCTGTAAACTGCTTGGAGAGGGCTTTTAAGCACTGTGCTATTGCTATCATCTTCATTGTTCTTCTCCAGTGATGCTCAGGTTTGGCTTTGTCCAGAACAGAATGCAATATTTTATATGCAGTTTGGCCATGCAGAATAAAGAGAAATGATGACTTCTTTTCTTTTTGACATTATGATGTCATTAGGGACTGTCTCTGCTTATTTGGCAGTAGCATCACACTGTTGGCTAACATTCAGCTTGATATCCACATAGATCTTTTTCACATGTACTGCTGCCTATTGTGATTTCCCCATTCTATATTGATTTTCCTACCCAAATGTAAGACTTCCCTTTTTTGTGCTTCTTGCCTAATGTTCCAGCTTCCCAAGACCTTACTTCATCTTGATACCGTTTTCTAATTATTTGTTGTACTGGACCTGCAGCATTGTTAAGAGAATTATTTTGAGAAATTGGAAAAGTAATAACATTATTGCTAGTAAGGACTGAATTCAAGAGACATGTGAGATTTGTTTTTTGGAACGACAATTTTATCTGGTAATCAAAAATGACTCAATGTGTTTTTCTGTGGCATAGATTTTATGATATTTTGCAATATTAGACAATGATTAAAATTACTTTTTTAATAAGTTAATTATGGGGCTTCATGATTATAGGCCTCTTTTTTGCTGTTGTTCCTTGAAATTGTATCATTTTTTTTAAAGTTTCCCATTCTTCTGTGCTTCAAAGGAGGAACTCTGATCGCCCCGTAATAGGTGCCATATTGACATTGTTACCATTCCTTGTGGATATTCATGATTCATTTCTAAGAAAGATCCCAACAGCAGCAACCACCTCCTTCGAGTGAAGGCATCTGCTGCTGCTTCTTTTTTAACTTTCAGGGTGAACTCTGTGCATTCATCCACAGTGCAAACAGCTTCTTCTTCCTCTTCCTGATAATTCATTTACTGTAATAATTCACAAAAGAACAAGAGGAATTTGCTTATAAAAGACAAAGATAAGATAATCTTTATTATCAGTTTTTCTGTGAATGCGTGCGCGCACACACACACACGAGAAGGGGTGGGGAACAGAGAGAGCTCTCCATTCTTATTCCCAAGTCAAAAAAAGTAAATCAACCGTTTTATATCTCCTCTACCAATATCATACTTTTTTAAAAAAACCTGGTTCACTTGAGATATTACCCTCACTGACCCAGATGCTCCGTGGATTATAACTTGACAAACTCTCAAGCAAAATATGAGCATTCCAATATTCAAATCTTCTCACTCATTTTCCTAGTAACTGATATTCAGGGATATATTTTGCCTGATCCACAATTTCTATGACTGGGTAGTTATCATGGCCATCCTCCATAAATTTATCTAGGCCTCTTTTAACATAATCTAATTGGTGGCCATGTTTGCGCATTCTGATAGCTAATTTCATAATTTAATCTACTATAAATTATTAAGAAAAAGCATTTGATGTTCTCTGTCCCAAATATGACTTACCATTTATTCACTGCATTAAATCAGTGGGAGATCTCTGTGTTGCTATTCTATATTGCATCCAAGTCTCAGAGCAGAAAATATCCTTTAATGTCAGACAATGGCAATGTGTTCTTATAAATATTGAAAAAGGGCAGCTTGAATTCTTTATAGGCGTAGTTAAAACACCGTGGAAAAAATGCAGTTCACTGTATTCACAGACTCAAACATGTTTGTTTCTTGCCTGAAATTATCCTGCTAATCTGCTTTTGTTTAACTATGCTTTTGCCACACATTGTTTTTTTCCAGAAATCTGAGCACATACTTCACCATTAAAAATTCCCCCTGAAATATTGAACCCCCCACTGAGAAAATTATCTCAAAAGGTTAACACACTAAGGCTTAAATGTAAAATGTCAATGGACAACTCATGTTCTCCCTTCCTCTTCTCCCTTTTATTTTTTTTTAAATCACCTGCAGACTAGTAATCAGAGTTTTAAGTACCAGGGACACTCCCAAACATCAGGAATATTTTGTAGAGTGGATGATTTTTGCTCCCCTCATGTCTTATCTCTACAGAGATAATGCTTTTACCTGAAGAAGCACTGTTTTCCTTTCCAAATTTTCCTCCATGAACTGTTCAAGGCAACAAGACAATTTAAATCAATGAACAATTGTCTAGGTGAAAAACGGAGGGCAGCAAGAATTAATGAAATGCTAGCTCTTGGTTTAAGCATTGCCACTGGGGTCTGGTGTCAGTCATTGCCGTTCTGGAGGATGCAATGATAGCAGCCAGGAGTGAAAAGGAAGAAAATGGGAATGCCCATCTGCTTGCCTGCGTTGCAATGTAATAACAGGGACTGAGGTGGCCTCTCACGCGTTGGGTCAGTGGCTGCTTGATATTACTGCTACTAGCACGACTATTTAACATTTATTGCTTCTTCACATCAGGGGGTAATATTTCAGCAGGGCTATAGAAAAATATAATTTTAAATCATTGTTATGCCTCTGTCCCTGATGGCAGGGCACAGGTGAAAATCATTAAGTGATAAACTATGGCCAGTCAAGGCAGGTGGATGGTGATATGCGGAGGGCGGCTGCTGAGGAACCACTCAAGGAGTAGCTTTACTATAGACTTAACAGTCTCTTGTGTTGTGGAAGGCAGATGTGTTAAATGGACAGAAGAAGATTTGGCTAGAATGTTGGGGTAGATTCCTTCTCCTGATGTCTATACGTACATAAATGTTTGTGTGTGTGTGTGTGTATATACACAACCACCTGTCCATACACACCCATATCCATATCCATATCTATATCCATATCCTCTTTCTACTCTTCTACATTCATCATCTGAGCTGGTAGAAGTTGAAGGGATTTGGGGAGGGGTTTCCCAGATGCCCAACTTTTCCTGTCTGGTTCAGGTGAATTTTTTATCCTTTGTTTCCTTAACAACTTGGTTTCGTCTTATCTATCTCCTGAAGGGATATTCTAGACAAGATTCCTGACTTTTTGTCTGCCCTGCTAATATGCCTACTTTATCTTTAGGTACGGCAGCTTCAGCCTAGTCTCACAGTGGATTGGATATTTTTTTTTTTTTTATGATTTCAAGTCATTGTTGACTCTAGGCAACTGCCTGATTGGTAAAGTTTTTTTTTTTAAGGTGGCTTGCCCTTGGTTGCTTCCTTGGGTTGAAAGAGAGGGACTTCCACAAAGTCACCCAGCTGAATTTGTGCTTAAGGCAGGACTAGAACTCACAGCCGCCCTGGTTTCTGGCAGGATACTGTAAAATCTCCATTCCCACCCCACTCCAGGGGAAGGATACTCTAAAATCCCCATTTCCTCCCGATCAGCTGGGACTTGGGAGGCAGAGAATAGATGGGGGCTGGGCCAGTCAGAGATGGTATTTACCGGTTCTCCGAACTACTCAAAATTTCTGCTACTGATTCTCCAGAACTGATCAGAACCTGCTGTATACAACCTCTGCTCCATAGACATAATTTTTAAGACAAATATACAACTTATGTACATGAAGTATGCAGATATTGAACTTGTTATCATTATATCTTCATGTTATATTTATCATGCAGAAGTCAGGAGTTAGAGCCCATCACTGTGAAGTACTTCCAAAGGATGTGTAGATTGTCAGCATGAATCTAACCTGCATCTTTTTGGAGCATTATTCCAGTCCATTTGTAGTGATAGGTGCAACAGATTCTTTTTTAAAGTTAAAAAAAAACCTGTGTTAGCGTTTTCTTGCTGTTTTCTCTAATTTATGGGGCTTTTGAACCGATATTGTGCAAAGTTACGATAAATACCATAAAACATCATATTTATACAAATTTTCCTGATGTAGACCTTTTAGGTACATTTATATTATTTTGGTATAATACATTTCACTGAAACAAACTCGTGTTTATAATTTGGTTTTATTATCCACTGTCAGAAACTACTGCTGTGCAATAACCTAGAATTCACTTAGGAGGAGGTGTTTTAGAATTGTTTGCAGTTCATCAAAGAAACTACATTGTTGTCCAGCAGCACAAGGGCTACTGTGAGGAGGCTTTCCTTCTAGCCACAGTAGCTTGGAAATGATGCAGCTGCTTTCATGAGTTACAAGCAGATGTTCCGTTCCTCTGTATTCTGAAGTACGGTAATTTTTCTAAATCAAATCCAAAGCATTGCACAGCTATTTTGGAAAGGTGTTGTTGTTTTAGATATCTTTTTCACAAACCATTGAGGGAATATGTGTACTTTTCATGAGAAAGAATGATATACTAGTGAGACTACTAGGCACAAAGTTGGAAAACTACTAAAATACCCACAATGGAGAAGTGAACTGTGAAGATGATAAAAATGGCTAAGTTGCTACGTTTATAAAAGGCTGGTAACTCTTTATGGACTTTAAAAAAAATAAGCAAAAATGAATTGGTGATTTCAGCATTTATTGATTAAAAGTGGTTGTTTATGAGAAGAAGGAAACCATGTTATGTAATCTGGGGGGGCAGAAATTGTATTAATCATGTTTGCAATTGCTGCAGAGAAACTTGGAAGTTGCTTTTTAAAACCTTTTTTTTTTTTGCTTTAACTTTTACTGTTTCTCATACTTTTCTTATACTTTTTCATATCTTTTTCTGTTTTCTATCGTTCTCTTTACAATTCTGTAGTTTTTAATCATGTACAACATTCTTGGCTCTTGGATTAGATTCTATGGCAGACTAGTCATATCCAAAGGAGTGGAGATGGCATTTCAGTGGCCAGGAGTGAATTCTGGCTGGCTGAGTCTCTCTGGTTAAAGGAGAGACAAAGAGATCACCCACTTTCACCCCAGATATCTGCTCCTCATGAGGAGACTATGGCAATCAAAGGATCTTGCCATCTTCTTGTGAGTACAGCAGTGGGGGATGAAGGCGAGATAGTGTGCTCATAATCGCAGCACAGTCTTTTTAAGGACATTAGCTTTGCTCAAAGCCTCATTTTCTTAAATCACTTTTAGATGTAATTAATATACAAGTTAAAGAGAGGCCTTCGAACCAGCAGTAGAAAGAAAATAACCACCCAGTGAGTCAGCCTTTCCTCTAGATTACAAAGAGAGGGAGAGAGAGAGAGAGGGAGGGAGGGAGAGAGAGAGAGAAGAAAATGACATCTTTAAAGACCTTAAATTAATAGCAAAAGGCTTACGAAAATTTTGACATAAGAAAGTTATAAATGGGTGGGAGGGAGGGAATAAATTTGAAAGGTTAATATTTTGTCAAAAGTGCTTTTGATATTATTTAGAGCTAACTTGATAAAAAGATCAGGCATTTCTGTGAATGTTGATCATTTAACTTCAAAAGGAAAAGACAATTAGTGGGATTTACAAAACAAAGAGATAAATGTAATATGAGGTAGACTGTGTAGTAAGATTACAAAGAATTTAGCTTTCAATAGTTTTCATATCCATGGTTAAGAAAAAAGATTTAAGGTAGATAACAAGACATTTGTAACTGAACTTCAGAAGACAGAATTTGGAGTTGAGTATGTACAAAAGATGAACATGGAAGTGCTAAAATATATAAACCTTTACTGAAATTTGAAGAGGAAAAAGAATAAGTAAAAGGGCATATGATAAAATGGGCTAAGAACTTTGGATTTAATGTTGGTAGAACGGTAGGAAAACGTGGCTGAAAGGACTGAAATATATATATGATGTTACGACTTAAAAAGACAATTTTTATAAAGCGATGTACCATTGGTCCATGATTACAGAAAAATTATATACCTTGTTTTCCCCAAAATAAGACATCCCCTGATAATAAGCCCAATCGGGCTTTTGAGCGCTTGGCAATAAGGCCAAGCACTTATTTCAGGGTTCAAAAAAAATATAAGACAGAGTCATATTTTGGGGGAAACACGATAGAATGAGGGGAAAATGCCTTCTTTTTACATCTGGTGTATTTAATTAAAAATTAATCTTATTTAATTAAAAATTAGATTAATTTAATTTATTTATTCTCTTCTGACACGAGTCTTATAATTGTCTCACCTCAGGTAATGACCTGATTCGGAAGTGACTCACATTGAAGCATGAGACCAGTCTATTCACTGCTAATCAGAATATCATCAGTATTTAAAATGTTTATCCTGTATTTTCTCCTAGCTGCGGAAAATCTCTCCAGTCCCAGCAACATTAGCACATGGGAACAATACAGAACAATAACAGGACTTTCATATGAACTCAGAATTTTAAATTGTTTAGCATAGCATAATTGTGATGTTTTAATAAAAGGTATAGCATGAATGATTTTCCCACCTCAGACAAGGTGAGGTAGGCAAGGCCCTTGAATGGTGATGAGGAAAAAAAGAAATAAGGTGGAAAGACTTGGGGACTGAAATGTGACACTCATCTATTCTTTAATCTTTCATAAGGCTTTGACTCTTCTGTAACCTTTGTTGAGACGGCACACAAAGTCACAGTACTGTACACGTCTCCTGTCACTCTCCAAGACACATATTGCAATGTTTATCTTTTTATCCATATGCCCTGTGTGTTTTCATGTGAGTACTTTTATAGCTGGCTTTTCCTCACAGCTGGCTTTATTCTCTTTGACACTGTGTTGTACTGGCACAGCTTTGTGACAGCTGCAAAATATGTTTCAGATGACATGTTTGACTTTGGTGACATGACAAGGAAAATAATTTAAAGTTTCTCCTGCTTGAACAGAATACTTAGCAGGTCATCAGTAACTATCAGATGATAGAAACTGCTATTTGGGATCCGGATGAGTTCTGGAAGGCATCTTGGGGGGTTCTGTATTAATGAAATAATCCAAGAATTTGATGTCTACTTGTGGATACGTTGTATTTCCTAACTCATGTGCTGAGAGCAATTTTCTTCCTCTTTTACACTAGAGCAAACTACACATGTAATATTATAATAGGTTAATTCTTCTGACAGGGGGGAAAAGTTACCTCCATTTACAGCAGATGGCAATGAGTAAAAGTCAGTTTCCATGTTATTTTTTCATGATGGTGCCAGCATTCCCAGAATAATTTAATCACTCCGTAACTGGAAAAAAAAAATCTGTATACATGCAGTTTTTAAAACAAAACTATATCCATTCTTATGCATGAGGGAAAAAAGGCATTTTTGCAATATTTTCAATATGCTACATTGTGCATTTTACAGAACTTGGATAAATTTTATTTTTAATTTATTTCATTTTTTAAAAAATTTGATTTATATGCCGCCCTTCTCCGGAGACTCAGGGCGGCTTACAATGCGTTATGCAATAGCCTTCATATTTTTGTATATTTATACAAAGTCAGCTTATTGCCCCCACAAACTGGGTCCTCATTTAACCTACCTTAGAAAGGATGGAAGGCTGAGTCAACCTTGAGCCTGGTAAGATTCGAACCTGCAGAAATTGCAGGCAGCATTTGTATTAACAATGTTCATACATGATATAATGGCTCTCAAATACATCTTTTAGCAGCATGTGTGGAACTGGATTATACAGTGCTTCCCTTAACAATAAAAATACTTGTCCACCTAGTAGTATTGTTCCTATAGGGAAACTACTAGATGACCGATACTGAGTGATGTACAATGAAAAGATAAAAGTCATATAAATATTGCATTCCAATAGGAGGGCCTTAAAATAGGAATAAAATAATTAAAATTGAAAAGTTGGGGGTGGGCCTTCAGGGTGCTAGCCAGCCTCATATCTGTGCGCTCCTCTGCAAGGCAGGTCTTCAAACACTTCTGAAAGGCCAGGAGAGTGGGCGCTACTCAAGTCTGGGAGGAAGAATATTCCAAAGGGCAAGGGTGATCTCAGAGAAAGCTCTCTTTCTGAACCCTACCATTCAAAATTCTTTTAACTGATGGAGTCCATAATATATCCTCCCTGCCTGACTGGATAGGAAGTGCCGATGTAACAGGGAGAAGACTGTACCACAGCTAAGGTTGTTGCCAGTGTTGGGATTCAAAATCTTTAATTACCGGTTCTGTGGGCATGGCTTGATGGGCATGGCAGGGGAAGGATACTGTAAAATCTCCATTCCCTCCCCACTCCAGGGGAAGGTTACTGGATATTTCCTCCCGATCAACTGGGACTCTAGAGGCAGAGAATAGATGGGGGTGGGGCCAGTCAGAGGTGGTATTTACCGGTTCTCCAAACTACTCAAAATTTCCGCTACCAGTTCTCCAGAACTGGTCAGAACCTGCTAAATGCCACCTCTGGTTGTTGCCACCTAACAGGTATTCAGATTTTTGCAGCCTAAGATCTGTTAGCCCTGTTTATAGTAATCTATGACTTGGATATTTCTAAGTGTAATGTATAATGACTATAAATGTCGTACTGAGGACCTGACGGTCTAAGGCTGGGAGTATGAGAAAGACATAGTTTTTATATTCATCAGGTGTCAAATGACCTATTAATGATAACACAAGATATGGCAACTAGAATAATATGTGGCCTGTTGAACAATAGAGGTTGGGATCCTTCCTATGCCAGGCAAGGATTTGTTTAAATTTCACAGTATTTTTGTAAATGTATGTATATATTTCTATATATTTGTTGCAAAAGTGACGTTATGGAAATGGCTAAAAATGGGACATATTAAAGATTAGAAGTCTATGCTTATGGTGGGTTGTATACTCTGCAAGTCAGAAAGGCTGTCAAAGTCCAGTAAAGTCAACATTTTTGGGGGGTTTTAGGATGCATTTGAATAATCTGATCCAGGGTGGAGACCAAACTTTACAGACTTTTGGAAGGATTCTTTACCCCAGAAATGATTTCTTGTTCTGGTAATTTATTTCACAATTTTATAATGTTTTTAATTATAAAATTGGGAGGGAGGGAGGGAGGGAGGGAGGGAGGAAGGAAGGAAGGAAGGAAGGAAGGAAGGAAGGAAGGAAGGATTATTTTTCTAATAATCAAAATCACAAATTGTAAGTGCATACTTTTTTCTGTTTCATTCAAAATATCTACTGGTACAAGTGGTTTCCATCGACCATAAATGTAGATACTGTTTTTTATTCAATCAAAACAGTTAGTTTAACCATTTCTGCAACCATTTCTACACCGTGCGTAGTGTCAAATCTTTCAAATTTTGAGCATACTGTATAAGAGTCCCAATGCAACTATCATATTCAGTATAAAAACCAAGCTCCATTACTTTTTTCTAGTTGCCTGTCCATTAGTCCTAAAAGAAAAGTTTTTGGATTCAGTTGTACTTTAACCTTTAAAATCTTCTGAATTTATATATGTATTTGTATCAAAATTGTTATGGCTTTTTACATACACACCAAACATGATAAAATGTCCCTTCATGTTATTCACATTTCTAGCAAAAATTTGAAATGCCTTTATATAGTTTCTAGACACTTTTTCTGGTGACAAATAATCATATACAACATTTTGTAAAAAATTTCTTTGAGGCTACAATATAAAGGAAAGTTTAGTTCTTTCAACCACATATTTTCCTGTTGGTCCTTTTGTATATTATAGCCAAAATGTTGAGCCATACGTTGCTTTACTTAACTCTTGCTTTGTCTCATATTACAGCAAAAGTTTATATATTTTAGCAATGACGTATTCATCATTAATACATAATTCTATTTCAAATTCCATTTTAAATTTGTTGAAAACTATAAAATTTTCTCTAAATAAATAACATTATTTATAATAAATTTATTAATATATAAATAAATAACATAATTTTACAATCTCTTTGGGAAAAATTCTAATATATCTTGGTAGATTAGCTATTTATGTTTGTTTATAATTTCTCATCTATAAAATGCTTCTTGTGCTGAAAGCCATAAGCATGTTTTCAGACAAATACTCCATACTCTAAGAATAGCCCATGTAACATAATGAGCTTTAATGTCTTCATGTACCTTAACTTTGTCATAGCATAGATATCTGTGTCACCCAAATCTCAAATCATGATCTTCTAAATCTAGTAACCTCCTGTTTCTTAACAACACCCACTCTTTCATCCAATCTAAACAACAAGCAGCAAAATATAGTTTCAAATATAGTTTCAAATATGGTAAACCCAATGCTCCTCTTTCTTTTGCATATTGTAATGCCTTATATTTAATTTGTGAGTTTTTTTCTAGCTATACAAATTTAGATGTATCCTCCTGCCATATTACAATGATGCATAACATTTTTGTTTTGACAACTGATGTACAACTTTAATCTTAAATACAGAAATTCTGCCCAACAATGACAATTGTACCTTGCCTCATCTTGACATATCTTTTTAAACTTCATATTATGTCTTGACATAATAGTTTTGAAATAACTTGCAATTCATATTTGTTTAAGTTATAGCCCATTATTTTACCTTTTTCTCAATCTTGAAAACTGTTTTATTCATTAGCTGTGCTTGGTTTTATAACTTCATATGTTTTATTAACATTTCTTCTTTTTGTCTTCTGGTTATTAATCTTGAAACATGCTAATAATCTAATTTTTTAAATTTACTCATTATAGGTTCAATACCCTTTAAAGGGTCTGTCAAAATTAAAACCAAGTCCTCTGCAAAAGCTCTTAACTTGTATGATTCTTAATATTTACATGGTCAGTCCTCTCATCCTGTCTTATAATATTTCAAGAACTAAAATAAACAAGAGAAAAGAGAGTGGACAACCTTGTTTTGTTCCCCTTTGAGTCTTACGTGGCTTAGTTAAGTTTCCATTAATGATTATTTGTGTTATCTGTGAAACATAAATCAATTTCACCAATTTTATAAAATTCTCTCCAAAATATATATCTTCCAAAACCTTAAACAAAAAAGTCCAATTCAAATTGTCAAAGGCCTTCTCTGCATCTAAAGAGATCAATATGGCTTGTTTTTTTTTACTGTTGTTCCAAATATTCCAAAATATTCAACACAGTTCTAACATTATCTTTCAGTTAAAGCCCCACATTGATCCTCATGAATAAATTTTTGCAAAATTGTTTTCAGCCTTTCAGCTAAAATCATTATAACAACAGCTTGATTAATAGTATTGGTCTGTTATTGAAGTCAGCAATAGTTATTGGTCATCAATAATATTGGTCTGTTAATTGAAGTCTCTCTTTAGATATCAACATTAAATTGGCCTCTTTCCAAGTCTTTGGTATGCTTTCCCCTGTAGAATATAATTCATCATACTTTGTAAAGGTTGTAAAAATTCATTCTCAAAACCTTATAATACAGATTTGATAGTTCTTCTGGTCCAGGCAACTTTCCTGGTTTGCTTTTTCTAATTGCTTTATGGCACTTCCCATACCATTATAGGCCCATTCATAAATTATCTTTGTTCATCTGTAATCCTCAATAGATTTTGTTTTCAAAGATCTTCATCTTTGACTTAGACTTACAATAACTTTATTGTCACTTTGAATGTACACTAATTGGCATACATTAAAATGAAATTGCATTGCATACAGCTCTCTATTTTATACAATGAGAAGAAATATCCTTTATACAGGTTAGAATAATTTTGATAAAGGCTTTTATATGGACATATCCCTGATTTATAATTTCAATATCATTTTCTTTTCTTTCTTTTCACAATTTAGAAATAAGCCGTTTTCCAAGTTTATTCACAAATTGCTTTGTTTTGCATACTGTAACTCAGTTTTATTTCCATTTATCTTATTGTTAACATAGATAATTGTTCCTGTAAAATCTTAATTTGATGGGAGATAGTTTTATTCCCTCCCTCATTCCTTAACTCTTCTTTTTATTTAATTCAAAATATTTTATATTTTCTCTTGCCTCTTCCTCTAAACTTTAAAATTATATCATATCAGGTATCCTCTAATAAAAGGTTTACTTGTGACCATCTAATCTGTAGATAAAAACCTTTTAATTTCTTTTTACAATCCTCAACAACATTTTTGTGTAGCAACTCTTTAAGCATCCACCTGAAATAAATAATTTTATTTTCTAAATCAAATTGACAATATTATGATTTGACAAAAATATTTGATAAAATCCCTACTTGAAAAATTTTAGTTGCCAAGGCTCTTGAAGTACAAATCATATCTATTCTTTTTTTTTTTAAAAAAAAAATCTGTCTTCCTGGAAAATAGGTATATGCCCTTGAATTACCAATCTTCTTCAATCTGTTTCACAATTTTAAGACCTATTATGCCAATATACATTTTAAGTGACTTTTCTTTTTACAGGTGATTACGTATATCCCTGCGTGTGTATGTTTAATTCAAAGGGCAGTTTACACATTTGTGCATTAAATAATAGACTAGAATAACAGAATTAAAAAGTTGGAAAGGATCTTGAAGGTCTTCTAGTCCTTGCTGAATGCAATGTCTCTGTGATCTGTGGATCATTTTCTTCTGTCTACTTCAAGAAATAATTAGAAAGAACATTCACCTCTGAATCCTGAAAAACTTATGTTTCTGCTCTGTGCCTTACAACAATCTCAGTAAGGACATTCAAATGAAAGAAATTATGAGTAGGAAATTTATTAATATATAAATAAATAACATAATTTTACAATCTCTTTGGGAAAATTCTAATATATCTTGGTAGATTAGCCATTTATGTTTGTTTATCATTTCTCATCTATAAAATGCTTCTTGTGATGAAAGCCATAAGCATGTTTTCAGACAAATACTCCATACTCTAAGAATAGCCCATGTGATATAATGAGTTTTAATGCCTTCATGTACCTTAACTTTGTCATAGCATAGATATCTGTGTCATCCAAATCTCAAATCATGATCTTTTTGAATCCTGAAAAACTTATGTTTCTGCTCTTTGCTTTACAGCAATCTCAGTAAGGACATTCAGATGAAAGAAATGATGAGTAGGAAATGATCTGAGAAGGGGCCAGAGACAGCAAGATATGTAACCACTTGTAGCCAAAAACAAGCAGCTGCGTCCCAAAGGAGATGACTCTATGGAGTTCTTTGGTTGCTAGCTGTGCTAGAAATAGTTATGATATCATCATGTAAGAGACAAGTAGCACAAGTTATTAAAATAACAGTTGCACGGCATTACATGAAATCAGTGCAAAGTGAGGGTTAAATTATTCCTATCATCTTAACAGAAGTCACAGTGGAGGTCAATCGAAGTGCAGAGCAGATTAGTTTTGACAATAAAAGAAAGACTGTTTTTGTCAATCTACTTGATATAAAGATTCTGTCATATTTTGCTGTAGTTCTCTCACTGCCTTAGAAGCCTGGCCTGATTTTTCTTTTAACGTGCACAAACTAGTTTATAGCAGTCATATGCCTATTGCCTTGTTCAATATTGTTTATAACTCAGTACAGTGAGTTTATGGAACTCTTTTTCTTGTGGGATGCATTCCGCTTTCTTCAGGTATTTTGTTAATGGAGTTGAGTAGATGTTATAGAGGTACTCCTTAGGATGTTGTGTAAATTAGGGCTGCAAAAACTCATACGGTCACCAGATACAAGCAAAGTGATACAGAAAACTAACTCTTCAGACATTTAGGAGGGGTTTTTTGTCTGTGTGTTTGGTGTGTGGGTGTGGGTGTGTTCTAATCAGTTGCCCATATTTTTGCAGCATAGATTTGGTAGTCCTAGTAAGTCTCTATAATTGTAATCCCACTTTTGTATTTGCTAAATAATAGATGCATTAACTATTCTGAAGGATGGCTATTATTCATGTGGAAGCATCATCAAATATGTGCTCTATATTCATGTGGTTTAGGTCAGTGTAACAGAGGATATGATATCATATTTAGAATCATCAAATCATAGGGCTGGATAAGAACTTGGAAGTCTTCTAATCCAATCCCCTACCCAAGGCAGGAATCCAGTTTGAGACTCATCAGAGCCAGACCAGAGGGAGAACACTCCAGAATCCCTTCAGCAACAGTGTTTGAGCTGATGTAGATCGTCCTTTTTTACAGTCATTTGGTGGGGATTTTATACTATGTTTTGCTGTGAGGGTCTGGTCACAGTAATAGAATCATACTGCAGACCTTGGAGTCTTCTAGTTCACCATCACCCCACTCCACTCAGGAGAGACTTGTTCCAAAGTGTTTGCTACTCAATCTTAAACACCAGTTGCTTCAGTGGATTATATGATTGGATTGTTAATATATTTTCTTGATGTCTACAGAGGGAACAGGATTGTATTATTTCAAATTGCTACATAGATTATACTGAAAGTCTCTAAAGATTATCTGCTCTGTGCCAATTTTAATGAATGACATTTGTCTTTCCTGATTAGGTCCATTATCGTCCCCTTTAGTCTTTTTACCAACCTATTAGTTCGATTTTTCACATCCCAGTATAAAAGAATTTGCCAACGAGGTGGTCACTTATCAATTGGTTTGCAATACAATTTGCAATTTAGAAATTTGAAAACTGTAGTTTCATGCATGAAAGTTAATGGTGTTAAGTCTAAGAAGAGCATTCTAAACAAAGCTAGACTATTAAAAAGTTTTGTTTGTTCTTTCCACAGCTGCATTGAGGAGTACTCCAATGTGTACTGGAGAAAACTGAAACACAATGGCGATTTTGTCAATGCATTTTTATGCACCAATTGGACACTCCTTATTATTTAAAAATTATCACATGTCTGTGCAATAATTATTACATTCAAATTAAAATGGGTAGAAATAATACCAGTATAAACAATTTGGCTCTGGGGATGATTAGAGCTGTACTCTCAAAAATATGAAAAAAAAAATCGTACCAAAGAAAGATGTTGTAGGCTGAGTAAAGTTTGTCATATACTTGTATAGGCTTGCCACATTTATTGTGCCTGCTGTAAATATAATTTGCATTATTAAAATTATGTACGTGCTTGCATGGGTGAATAGCTCCCTCAAGGCAGTTTACAAAATTAAAAGCATAAAGAATTACAAAAACACCACTAATATAGAATGCAAAACATTCAATACCAGCAATAAAAAAGCAAATTTATTAATTCTTTAATGTACAGACCAGTATCAGTCAATTAATAACAGTTTCACATAATCAGGCTTTAAGACAGTTTTTAAAACATGTAGTGAGAGATCCCAAGAGCAATGAAGTTCAACAGCAAGAAGCTTCAGTTGAAAGGATTTCATTTCGCGTCTACTAATTTGATGAATATTATCAGTAGGCATCCAAGCAATATCTCTATGCAATATGCAAGATCTGGGCAAGTCCATTTGGTAAAAAGTAGTAAAAATAACAATGCCAGAAACCACTTAGGATTTTAAAGACTGGATTTGTACAATATGTTGAATCCCAAAGGTAGCTAATTATACTTTGAGATAGTAAGTTCTACAAAACTCAGCTCAAAGTGTCTTTAATGGCAGCCCAACACAAAGCACACTGCAACAATTCAACTTTAAATACAGGATAGTGTTGCTAAGGTCTCTTAGTTACTGTCATTGCTCAGAATGACTATAGCCAATATAAATCGAGCAAATTTGACCATGCTCTTCTAGAAATAGCTATGAGCTCAGGATAACCTCCAAGTTGCAGATCTATTCCTTCAGGGAGAATGTAACTCCATTCAGAATTAATATAAATGTTCTCAAAGATCACAAGTTTCTGGACAAAGAGCCCCTGTGTATTGCTAGGATTCAATTTTACTTGTTTTGGCTCATCCATATCCTTATGGATTCCAGATATAATATATTGATTTATTATCTGCCATCAAGTCAATGTCAATTGTGAGTGGTAGCATCCTACCATCTGAATATCTTTTTCAAAGCTTTCTTTGCTACCCAACCAAGGCTACTATCCAGCATATTTCTTCTATGGCAGTACCTTTACTACTAACACATTGCAAAGAGGCTATTCAAGGAACGTACCCTGGTTCTTTGTTTGTTGCCAAGTTAGTCCATTGGTTCATCCAGGTTAGTGTTAGTGGATTTGCATCCAGCAACTGTGTTCTTAAAAAAAAAAAAGTGTAGAATGTCTAAACCCAGCCAGTTGGGTTTATTGAAGAAATCATAGGTTAACAAACTGTATTGGCATATTGCATGAATGTGTATATTGAATGATGGTGCCTTCAGGCATGAGAAAGACATTTCAGTCCTATCTGGGAAGTTTTGCATACTCCATCACTGCTTCCTCACCATACTCAAAGCAACTTACAGTGCTATAATATAAACCATATTTTTCAATCAGGAATCATGAGGACTTATTAAACTAATTGAACTAAGTAGCCTGAGCAAGGTGATGGATAGGGACTGAGGATTACAAACTGGAGATGATGACTTACTCTCCCCCTCAACTGTCCCTCTCTCCTTTATCAGATCTAGGTCTATTACGACCACTCAGCGTTAACTTGCAATCTTAGATCGATCTGCAGCTATATTTACCACCTATTCCTCAAGATTACCCTGATTATTTAACCCTAAGTACTTTGTCCAGTGGCTCTGCCTTACTTTTTTGATCTAATCCTCGGCCGTCGCTGGTATCAGGACTGGAGGAGATACAGACATTGAGAGTCTTGGATTATGGGGAGATAGACCACCTTCTCTTTGTTTGTTTCAAATGGTTTGGTCGCTGTGAGAGGACGACCCTTTGAGACCTCTCCCCCACCTCCTTTGGATGGACTTACTACAACCACAAGACTTCCCATCGTCGTGAGAGGGCGATGATGTTCCGATGTATTGACATTTGTAACATACTGGTCTTCCTTTAACATCTATTTCCTCCCTTATTTTAAATTACCTGTCTTAACCATCTCTAACACTCTTAGAAGAAAATGATCCTTCATCTCCTTCAACTCGCTCCTATCTTTGATGTATTCAATTGCGGAGCTCCTTGCACTGCGAGATTCCCCCCTCTCGCATGTCTGGCCCTCTCAGTTATCAAGGGCCGCCCTTGAGGACGGGTTTTGGAGCCCAGAGAGGTGGTTTGCAAAAAACTGATGGCTTTGAGGTTTTTTAGATAAATCTTTAAGTTCTATTTTAAGGGGTTCTGGGAGGGATTGTGGGAATGGATCTGGGGGGATCCATAAATCCACTGAAAGGGGTAATAGGTCTGATGATCACGGTGGGGAGGATGGGGACAGAAATCTGACAAGGATGCAGGGGGATGAAGCGATGGGCATTAGTATAGTAAGTGGGAGGGGCAGATATGACGGCTGCAGGGGGCCATATTATGTTTCGGGAGTGCGCACTCGATGTTTACGAGCGATTGCCCACTCTGACACCCAAAGCACTGCTCGTTTCCCGGGTTGTTCAGAGTCTCAGACCCTGGGTCTACGGCTGATGTTATGTAATGCCAGGTCAGTGGTAAATAAAGCCCCCCTCATTCATGATCTTATTTCAGAGCAGGGTGCTGACCTGGCAGGGATTACGGAGACCTGGTTAGGCCAGGAGGGAGGAGTTCCCCTTGTGGAAATGTGCCCGCCAGGTTTCCGTGCATTCCATCAGCCAAGGACTCAGGGAAGGGGTGGGGGAGTGGCAGCAATCATTAGAGAAAGTCTTTGCCCAAGGGAGGCCACTGTTCCTCAGATAGCCGGATGTAAGTCCCTCCTTGTGAAGTGGGGTCAGGGGATTCAGATGGGCCTACTGATTGCGTACCTGGCTCCCTGCCACGTAACAGCAGTCCTGCCTGAGCTGCTCGACATTATAGCCGGGGTGGCGGTGGAAACCCCCAGACTTATTGTTATGGGGGATTTTAACCTGCCATCCGCTGGTGAGATGTTGGAGACGGCTCGGGAGTCCATGGCTTCCATGACGGCCATGGACCTGACCCAGGTAGTTCAAGGCCCCACCCACTTGGGGAATCACACTCTGGACTTGATTTTTGTCTCTGATCAGTGGCTGAATGATCTAAGAATAGGGGATATAGACATCAAGCCCTTGTCATGGTCTGATCATTCTCTCCTTCACATGGACTTTCAAGTCACTTCCACCCACCGCAGGGAGATGGAACCAACCAAATGGTTCCGTCCCAGGCGCCTGATGGACCCCGAAAGGTTCCTGATGGAGCTTGGGCCATTTCCTGAGACTCTGGCTCACGACTTGACTGAGGACCTGGTGGTCGCCTGGGACAGGGCGGCTACTGCGGCCTTGGACCGCGTTGTGCCTTTGCGGCCTCTGACCCGATGCCGATCTCGTCTAGCTCCTTGGTCTTCCGAGGAGCTGAGAGAGATGAAGTGTCGGAAAAGACACCTGGAGAGCGATTGGAGGACAAGCCGATCTGAATCTGACCGAACACAGGTGAGATCTTATATTAAGACCTACCTAGTGGCGATAAGAGCGGCGAAGTCTAGCTACTTCTCCGCTCTTATTGCATCTGCAGAGAACTGCCCAGCTGCGCTGTTTAGGGTGACCCACTCCCTACTTCAGGTGGGGGTACAGGAAGATCCCTTAAAAGGTCGAGCTGAGGATTTTGTACAATTCCTGCATGATAAAGTCGCTCAGATTCGGGAAGGCCTGGACTCCGATTGGGTAGATCCAGGGGAGAAGACAGGGGCAGGTCTTGAGAGCATTATCTGGGAAGAGTTTGACTCTATGACTCCTGAGGACGTGGACAGGATTCTGGGCAAGCTTAACGCTGCCACATGTTTATTGGACCCGTGTCCCTCCTGGTTAGTACTGGCCTCCCGGGAGGTTACACGAGGCTGGCTCCAGGGGATTATAAATGCTTCTCTGAGTGAGGGTGTCTTTCCCACTGCCTTGAAAGAGGCAGTTGTGAAGCCCCTCCTCAAGAAGCCTTCCCTGGACCCAGCTATATTATCAAATTATCGTCCAGTCTCCAATCTTCGCTTTGTTGCAAAGGTTGTTGAGAGTGTGGTGGCGCGACAACTACCGCGATACCTGGATGAAGTTGTCTATCTGGATCCGTTCCAGTCGGGCTTCAGGTCACGATACAGCACGGAAACGGCATTGGTCGCGTTGGTGGATGATCTCTGGAGGGCTCGGGACAGAGGTTGCTCCTCTATCCTGGTCCTATTAGATCTCTCAGCGGCTTTTGATACCATCGACTATGGTATCTTACTGCGCCGGCTGGAGGGGTTAGGAATAGGGGGCACTGTGCTTTGGTGGTTTTCCTCCTTCCTCTCTGACCGTTCACAGTTTGTGTTGGCAGGGGGGCAGAGGTCGACCTCGAGGCACCTTATTTGTGGGGTGCCGCAAGGGTCAGTCCTCTCACCCCTTCTGTTCAACATTTATGTAAAACCGCTAGGCGAGATCATCCATGGTTTTGGGGTGAGTGTTCATCAGTATGCTGATGACACACAGCTAT
This sequence comes from Arizona elegans, assembly GCA_022577455.1. Classification (NCBI taxonomy): domain Eukaryota; kingdom Metazoa; phylum Chordata; class Lepidosauria; order Squamata; family Colubridae; genus Arizona; species Arizona elegans. The sequence continues at coordinate 121,273,794 of JAKOOJ010000002.1, forward strand.
ACATCTCCACCCCAGACCACCCCAATGATGCCCTTGCTGTGATGTCCCGTTGCCTGGAGGCCGTGCGGATCTGGATGGGGAGAAACAAGCTCAGACTCAACCCCTCCAAGACCGAGTGGCTGTGGCTTCCGGCATCCCGGTATAGTCAGCTGGTACCATCACTGACAATAGGGGATGAGATCTTGCTCCCCACAGAGAGGGCCCGCAACTTGGGTGTCCTCCTGGATTCATGGCTATCTTTAGAAGATCATTTGACGGCCGTGGCCAGGGGTGCCTTTTATCAGGTTCGCCTGATCCGCCAGTTGTGTCCCTTTCTGGATCGGGACGCCTTGCGCACGGTCACTCATGCCCTAGTTACCTCCCGTATGGACTACTGTAATGCTCTCTACATGGGGCTCCCCTTGAAAAGCACCCGGAGGCTCCAACTGGTCCAGAATGTAGCCGCGTGGGTGATTATGGGCGCAGTTCGTTATGCCCATGTAACACCTCTCCTACGCGAGCTGCACTGGCTCCCGGTGGTCTTCCGGGTGCGATTCAAGGTGTTAGTTATCACCTTTAAAGCGCTCCATGGCTTAGGACCTGGGTACCTACGAGACCGTCTTTTGCCACCAATAGCCTCCCACCGACCAGTTCGTTCTCACAGGGAGGGACTACTCAGGGTGCCATCAGTCAAATTATGCCGACTGGCGACTCCCAGGGGGAGGGCCTTCTCTGTGAGGGCTCCAACCCTTTGGAATGAACTGCCCCCGGAGATACGGAATATCCCTGATCTCCGTGCTTTCCGCCGTGCCCTCAAGACCCTGATGTTTCAACAGGCGGGGCTAAACATATGAACATGTGAATGATTTTTTTTAAAAAAAATGTTATCTAATTCTGGGTTTTATTTAATTGACCAAACTAAGTAATAATTTTAATTAGCAATTTTATGATGTTTGTGTGTCTATATTTTTCTTGACTGTACACTGCCTTGAGTCCTACGGGAGAAAGGCGGTATAGAAATATAATAAATAAATAAATAAATAAATAAATAAATAAATAAATAAATAAATGATAATTAAACAGATTTTAAGATGGTTTGATTTTCTTTTGCAGACAAGCTATATTTCTTCTAAACCAGTGGTTCTCAACCTTCCTAATGCCGTGACCCTTTAATACAGTTCCTCATGTTGTGGTGACCCCCAACCAGGGGTGGGTTCTAAATTTCTTTTACTACCGGTTCTGTGGGCGTGGCTTATTTTGTGGGTGTGGCTTGGAGGTCATGTGACTGGGTGGGCATGTCTAGCTGGTCATGTGACCGGGTGGCCATGGCTATGTGTATAGGGACTACTCAGAGGGCTGAAAAAAGTCATTTCTGACAGGTCCTCGCACTTTTGACTGGTCCTCACACTTATGACCATCCTCACATTTATGCCTGTGCAGTATTCTTAACAACCGTGTCACTCATTTCACAACTGCTTCTCTTCAACATGATATAAGATAGGGCAAAAAACATAAAATGTGAGGACAATCGTAAATTCGAGGGTCAAAAGTGCGAGGACCAGTCAAAAATAACTTTTTCAGCCCTCTGAGTAGTCTCTGTGCACTAAAGGACTACCCAGAGGGCTGAAAAATGTGATTTCTGACAGGTCCTCGCACTTTTGACCAGTCTTCGCAGTTATGACTGGTCATCATTTGGTACCATTGTACCATTGTACCATTGTACCATTATGATTGGTCATCATTTGGTACCATTGTACCATTGTACCATTCTTAACAACCGTGTCACTCATTTCACAACTGCTTCTCTTCACCATGGTAACAAGATAGGGCAAAAACATAAATTGTGAGGACAGTCGTAAGTTCGAGGACTGGTCAAAAGTGCGAGGACCAGTCAAAAATAACTTTTTCAGCCCTCTGAGTAGTCCATATGCATAAAAGATACAGCAATAGAGAGAGATGAAGGAAGGGAAGGGAAATTAGAGTAGGAGTGAAGGTAAGAGAGGGAGGAAGAGAGGAGGAGAAGGAGAAAGAGGAAGTAGGGACAAAAAGAAGAGAGGGGGAAGAGAAAGTAAGTAAGAAAGAAAACACAGAGGTGGTTTGAGGAGAAAGATTGCTGTACAATAAAAAAGATGAAAGGGAAGAAAACCAACCCCAAACAAATATAAAGATATTAAGATAAAGAATGAATTGTTAAACTTTAAAGAATAAAAGAGAACAAATATGAATAAATAGCAATAATTAGAAACATACATACAAACATACAACGTATTTTCTTTGAACAGAGTATTTGGTCGGTCCACAAATTTAAACAGTTGTAGGAGGTTAGCACCCACCCCTTTCCTAGAAGAATGAAATATTTTGGGAAATATTAAAAAGGCAGAATATTATATTTCCCTGGATGAAAAATGGAGAAGCATATTTTACAGACAAAGCAGCTCCCACCTTCCTGCCCCCCACCCTTTGTTAATGGGCCAGAGGCAGAAAGTCAATCCTTTGTCAAAGCACATTTGCAACACAATAGCAACAGAAACTAACACAATGGGCCCCATCAAGCCATGTGATCCTGTCCACCATTAAAACATCTTTCCAAGCAGTCTCCATGTTTCCAGTGTCTTTTCCCCCACTTGGAGCAGAACCCAGAAGGATATTTCTTCCAACACAGTATTTAGTCATTTCAATTAAATTTACAATTTCTATATTTCCTTTTTACCATATTTATTCCTCATCTATTTTTTTAAAAAAACAATATTACCCTTCATCCTCATCTTTAATCTTAATCAAATTCAATTTTTCCCTTCTATTCTATATTATACCCCTTCGCATTGTCATCTATTTTTATATCCATCCTCACATTGGTTAATTATGTAATACAGTTGTTTAATACAAATTCAACATTTTAATATAAATCAATTAGTTATATAACTATCTTTTTTGTATATTTATCAATATGAACATGAATATTCCAATTATTTCCATGCAATCCAATTTCTTACAAATCAATTAATTATATTTACCAATAATAATAAACCAAATAATTTCCCCCATATATTCCTCCAAACCACAACTTAACCATTTCTGCTTTCAACACAATATACAATTAATAGTATCTCAATTATTACAATTCCCTAGTTAAATAGAGCTTTTTTTCTTTTGTGTTTTAAAATCTTGAACCTCCTCTTGCCCTAAATTTCCCATTGTTTGCAGTTTTGTACCTACCTTTTTTGGTGAGGAAAAAGAAAAAGAAATCTCTCTGCCTCATTTTGTCACGTTGCACCAAAGACCCTGATTTCGCTTTCGCTTTTCAGCATAGCTAGGGGGAAAAAAATTTGCTCCAGGAATTTACCTCTTTGCAGCTAGCTTTTTGAAGCCCCGCGACAAGAATTTAAAGTTTTTTTTCCCCTCTAGCCATCAGCTGGGACTCTGGAGGCAGCAATAGATTGGGAGTGGGCGGGGTAAGCGAACAGCGACCGGGCGATCCAACAGAGGCAGAGGGTGAGAGTGAGTGAAGGCGTGGGGGGGGGGGGCGAGAGAGGGCCTTGGTGACCCCTGTGAAATAGCCGTTCGACCCCCAAAGGGGTCGCAACCCCCAGGTTGAGAACCGCTGTTCTAAACTGTGTTTCAGCCATTGCCTTAAAATATGGGGTTTTTTCCCCCCCTACTTTTGCTTAGCCTTCAGAGTGGGTGATTGATGACTTCTTTGTTTTATTTGGATATTTTAGCCTTCTGTCTCAAAAGGGAAAAATGCTTTAAGCATTAAAAAAAAAAAAAGACAAGAATCAAACCTTTCTCTCTCAAAGGATTTTTGTGCTGCTGAGGCTAAACTTGAAAACCATAGGTAAGAGATAGATAGATAGATAGATAGATAGATAGATAGATAGATAGATAGATAGATGATAGATAGATAGATAGATAGATAGATAGATAGATAGATAGATAGATAGATAGATCCTCATGCGATGATCCTTCTGTATTATTCACCATGAGCATAAACGTTCAGCAATACAGCTGTTATATATCATTTGTTTCTTCTTTCTTTCTGGTAACAAATACTTTTTATTTTCTTCAAGAGGATCTCTTTAGAAACAGACTTTAAAGATGTCCACTGAAGAAAGATCTTGAATGGTTATTCTTCTCTTTTTGAAAAAGAAGTAACTTGGGGGAGGAAGAAGAGGCAGAAGCATATATACATATAGGGATTAAATTTAGTTACTAAGGTTTGAACTCAATTCCAAACCTTATTCCCAGCTTGGTATCATATGGATGCTTTGGGGGTAGATACTTTCTGGGTGCTCACACTTTTTATTGAAGAGAGATAGCCATGAAGGGCCATTTCATGCAACATATTAGGACCAGCAAATTAGCGCCATCTTTTCAATAGCTTATCTTTATCCCCAACATATATTGTCATATTCAACCCATTATCTTGAGCCATAAAAAATTCTAGTACAGGCTAAATGTCTATGGAGATTCTCAGTCACAAACTGAACAACATGATATATGCAGTACAATGCAGTGAGCCATGTGCAAATCTGTACATTGGGGAAACAAAGCAACCACTTCATAAATGCATGGCACAACACAGGAAAACAAACCCCTCAGGACAAGTTTCAGCAGTCCATCTGCATTTAAAAGACAAATGTTACTCTTTTGAAGACAGCAAAGCCCACATTTTAGACAGAGAGGACCACTGTTTTGAAAGAGGGGTCAAAGAGGCCATCAGTATCAAAATTGAACAGCCCTCCTTCAACAGAGGGGGAGGGATACAACACCATCTATCTCCAGTCTATAACACAGTCCTTTCAGCAGTTCCAAGAAGGCTCCACACCCATTTGTACTACTCAGGTGACCTTGACAACACAAATAAATCTCCAGGTGGCCTCAACGACTCTCTAAAAGAATGAAAATGACCAGCTGTTTGCAAGGAGTATAAATCCTTCCATTTTCCACCATCCAGTTAGAACTGAAGAAGGTTCTTGGATGAGAAATGAAATGTCTTCAAAGAAAAACAAGAAAGTCCAGTTGCCTCTTGAAAAAGCACCTTTGGAATGTCTAGTACAGGCTTTTAACAACTGGTTTTAACTGTTAATTGATATTTTTATTCTTTGTTTTGCTTCTTAGCTACCTTTAAATATTCCATTTAGAATTGGCTTTTTAATGTAAAGTATAAAGTAACCAAGATACAAGGAAGGAAGGAAGGAAGGAAGGAAGAGTCACCATAACAAGTCCTTAAGGAAGCATAATTTCTAGTACTCCATTGTTTTAATCATTAAGTGGATCATTTATTTCATTGGAGTTCTTTTATAATCCATAATGAAAGGAAATTACCCAAGACATTTCCTGTTATTTGTTTTAAATTCACCTTTCTTTTTCAAAGACATTTGTTGGGAAAATGTTTTGTCCTGTCATCTTGTATTCAGTTCCTTTGACAATCAATAACAACCTGGGTTTTTTAGACTAACTCATAACCTGAAACACTAATCCTTTTGAAAAGAATGTTGTTTCCCTGTTATTGTATCCACTTGTGATTAAAAACATGTACTTTGTGACTTACGTTGCTTCTACCAGATACTCAAAATCATGATCAAGGTTAAGGACAACCAATAGTTATTAAAATAGATGATCAAGTACCATTGAAAACTAGCATACATGCATCCTTGAACTTGACTATTTTCTACCTTCAATCTACTCATGAAAAAAATCCATCAAGGACAGAATAGTTATTATATCACTGTTTCCCTATCAAGAGTCATCTATGTTGTATACATATGTACATATACACACATAGAATGCGAAGAGCAGCTGAAAATTCTGAGTTAACCCCAACATATTTGGGAGGCTCCAATATTTTTATTTTTTATTATTAATATTTCTATGCCGCCCACTCTCCGAGGACTCTGGGCGGCTTACACCAAAGACAGTATATTAGATAGCATATTGCCCCCAACAATCTGGGTCCTCATTTTACCCACCTCGGAAGGATGGAAGGCTGAGTCAACTTTGAGCCAGTGAGATTTGATCTGCTGATCTGCTGAACTAGCAGTCAGCTGAAGTAGCTGCAGTACTGCATTCTAACCACTGTGCCACCTCGGCTCAATGTGGAATATGTTGCATTATATATATTCTACAAACCAAACAGGCGCTTTATTGTTTCTGTTGTTCACAGCAGTGCAAACAGACTGATATTCAACTGGTATAGTGAATCAAACCAGTTGCTTTATATGGAAAATTGTTGGGAGGGAGATGCTTCCATTGTAATGCCTTGTATTTTCTATTGTTTTGTATGCTTAATTGGCCTCCTTTTAAATAACAGCAATTAGTTTACAATGTCTTTTTTTTCTTACAGATGGGTGTGGCCTTTTAGTCCCAATGGTAAATGTGTGAATAGGGTTTCTGGGTAAAAGACCCTCGCTATAAATTGGCAGAAGGTAGTAGCACACCTTAAGAAATATTAGAAGTATATGTATAAAAGATATAGTAGAAATAAGGGAGGAAAAAATGTATGAAATTTTTGACTGATGTGAAATGGTTGAAACAGAAAAAGTGTTAAAGCTTTCTCTCTCTCTCTTTTTTTTTAAATGTTTCATAAAAAGATTTTTTTTAAAAAAAGTGAGCTAGAAGGTTATTTATTTCCCTTTGCACTTTCAGAACTGCATAACATAAAAGAAAGTACCAATAAAGGAGAATATTTGTAGCTCAAGGCTGAAATTAGGGGTCCTTGGTGCTCTCTGAGCTTGCTTCTGTATAGAACTAGCACTGATGATGCTACCTAGTTAGGATAATGAAATATCTGCAAGAAACCTCAAAGAGCACCAAGGACCCTTCATAAAAGAAAGTAAAATTGGTTCTGTTATATAGAATTAGGAATGCAGCCTATACAGTTGTCCTCAGCTTAATCCAGTGATGGGTTTAAAAAATTTTTACTACTGGTTCTGTGGATGTGGCTTGGTGGGCATGGCTTGGTGGGTGTGGCAGGGGAAGGATACTATAAAATCTCCATTCCCTCCTCACTCCAGGGGAAAGATACTGCAAAATCCCCATTTCCTCCCAATCAGCTGGGACTTGGGAGGCAGAGAATTGATGGGGACGGGGCCAGTCAGAATTTTTACTACCGGTTCTCCAAACTACTCAAAATTTCCAATACCGGTTCTCCAGAATAGGTCAGAACTTGCTGAAACCCACCTCTGCCTTAGTCCTATTTGTTTTTAATGATTTGAGCTATGTGCATCTTCTGCTTCTTGACATTGCTACTCATTAGCAAATTCAAAATTGTTTCAGAGCTGCATTGCATTGCTAGAACAAGTTTTTTTTTTTAATTTGGTTTATATGCCGCCCTTCTCCAGAGACTCAGGGCGGCTTACAATGCGTTAAGCAATAGCCTTCATACTTTTGTATATTTATACAAAGTCAGCTTATTGCCCCCACAAACTGGGTCCTCATTTCACCTACCTTAGAAAGGACGGAAGGCTGAGTCAACCTTGAGCCTTGGAGAGATTCGAACCAGCAGAAATTGCAGGCAGCTGTGTTAATAACAGGGTGCGTAGACCACTATACTATCAAGGCTCTTGATCAAGTTTAAACTCGATACAGTCTCTTTTTCTACCTACCTTCCTATATTGTAGTAGATATGTTCATGCAGTAAACAAATTTCCTTCAATAAATATACAATGTCTTATTATCAAATTTTCTTTATTTGGAGCTAGCAAAAGGCATGTTTATTAGATTCTAGTCTGCACAACTCTGCGAAAAAAGTTACAGACCAGTCTTCCTTCTCATATTCTCTATGTAACTTGGAATCAAATTCCCTTCCTGATAACTTCATGGACACATCTGTGCAGCTTTCTTGGCAACATTATAAAAGTGTCCATAAGAATGGATAATCTTGAGACATAGATGATTATTAACTTTGGAAGGTCACAATTTGCAGATGGGATGGCACACTTTTCTATAGTATGGGAAAAAGAAAATACACACTTATTTCCAACGACATTACATTAGAAATTGTCTATTTCCAGAATGGGAAAAAATTCACGAAAAACACTATTTGAAAATACCAGTCTGGCTCTCTACATCCAACATTTGATACATCCAAATGTGGTTGATACGGAAAAAATAATAAGATATTTGATATGAGAAAGGAGAACTGAAAAGTAAACAGGAACTGAATAGTCAAGGGATAAATTTAGCATGGTGGCTGCAGGTACAAATACAATTAAGATATGAAAAAGATGTTAAATTATATGGTATTTATAAAGAACCACAGAATTGGACCAGATACTAACAGGAACTGATGAGAAATTAATTTTAAAAATTTACACTTACCTGTTGAGTATTAGAATGGAAGAAGAGCAAGTAAAAGAAACAATGATAGTGCGGGCTAAAAACTTTGGTTATTCTGTAGAATTGGATAAATGGCAAAAGTTGTGGGATCGAAATTATAAATTAACAATGTCTACTGCATATAAATAAAATTTATATAAATGTTCTACAGATGGCACTTTCCACTAGCAAGATTAGCCAAGATGTATAAAGATATGTCAGCAAAATGTTGGAAGTGTAATCAGATTCCAGACGTGTAGTACCACATGTTGGACAAAGAACATATTGGACAAAATACATACAGTACCTGGATAGAAAAAATGATAAAGGAGCATGTAGATTTAAAACCAGAAATATTTCTGTTGGGTATCATACCAGAAAAATATAATAAAGGGACTATGTATTTAATATTACATGTGTTAACAGGGGCCATTGTAAAGATGTGGAGATCCCCACAAATGAAAAGATAGTAAAAAAAAAAAAATACTAAAATCTGCAGAAATGGATAGATTAACACTTGAAATCAAAGAGAAGGAAGATATGGAATATTTTGAAAATGGGATTCGTTTTATCTATGATTAAATAACAGAAACAGAAGTTAGAACATTTAAAATTATAAGCAAAGGATTAATTTTACCATGAGGGTTTATTATGATATGTTTATTATCAATATGATTTAGTATTAACAATTAAGTATTAATGGGTTGAGAAAATATTGTTATTATATGATCACTGCTAATGAACATTATTATTATTATTAGACTATTGCTCAAACTAACTGTAATCAGACAACACACTGTTTATAAAGACATTGAAATTATTACTCTTTCTTTATATAAAAATTTCTTTTTATAAAAATAAAAAATGTATTTGGGGGAAAAAAAGAAAGTGTCCATAAGGTAGGGTTTTACCCCCCTAATTTCTCAATTTAGCTTACAAGGACCTTTGGCCAATAAATTGCCCTTCCACTTTGCTAACGGTACCTGACCCTGCTTAGCTTCCAAGTCAGAAAAGGCCAGCCACCTACCTGCTGCCACCTGCTGTCTTTTTCTAACCAAGATCTGTTATATAGGGCAGCAGTAGATGATAGAAATATTTTGCTTTTAATATATGCAAATGAAATTTTATCTGTGTGCATTTAGAATTGAATACTGTAATGACAATAAAATGGAAGTAACTGCACTCACATCCATTAGAGACAAAAGACTCTAAGAGATAACAAAGGAATTCATTAATTTACAGAAACGAATAAATACAGTGCCTGCTGAATAACATTGCATAAGAAATTAATTGATAGCAAAATAGTTGTATTTTAAGACATTCTGTAAAAGCAACAGCAAATAAAATGTTCTTAAATGAGTCATGGAAGATACTAAATACAGTATTAGTATCTAATATTTTTCTTTATTATTTTAATTGGCTTGGAAGTGAGCTAGAAATGTAATGATTGTTGCTAATGGATGTTAGAGGATTTAATTTTTGGTTAATGGTTTGTATTTTTAGATACTTTTATTCCAGTAGTTCATATGAACTGAATTTTTATGTCTGGAGAAGATGAGCAAAAATATATACTTTAAACTGTTAAACCAACTTTATAAATTAAGCAGAAATTTATTTCTGTTGCAACTGTGTTTAACCATTATTTATCGTTACTAAAGCTTTGCTATAAGCAGAACTCCCTGAAGCTGATTTTAGAAACTCCCCTTAATTAACCAGTGAATTAATTTAGTTAACTAACTGTAGCTAAAAACAAATCTCTCCACCTGTAGTCATCAGTATATGTCTCTTGTGGTTGACACAATAAATGTAGCAAATAAAATGGAGGGTGCACTCTTTCTCCCTGCCTTTCAGACCTCGCCAGATTTAAACCGAGTTCAGCCTAATTCTATCAGACTCCAATTAACCCTCTCTGCCCGCAGACAAAGCTCCATCATCCCATCTTCCTGAAGAATGGAAGCCTCTTCCCCAGCTCACAGCACTGGCCAAGAGCCAGTTCTAGCAAAGGAATTGCAACATAGAGAAGCCTTAATGTTCCATCCTCATCAGTCAGTTGACCACCTCAAATTCCACCTACTTAACAATGGACTTCGTCAACTCTGAAGTACTCCTCAAAGGGCCACTTTACTCAACAGTGGAAATAGTATCAGGTACCCAGACAAGGACCTGCCTAGCTTCCCCAAAACTGGCCAGCAAATGATTTCCCTGGAATTTCCCAGCTCGTAGCCTTCAATTTTTTTAACTTTTTCTTTTTTGTTGTTTGGAGTACCTCTTTTTTGTACATCAGGCATCCACTGATCATTGCAATAAACATGGTTTCTTCTCTTCAGTGCTCTGTTGTGTAATTTTGAATTTTCCACAATATTCGGAATGTTACGGGAAAGCCTGTACCTCACCACCCTGCGGGACAATTTTTCTGGATAAAAGACAATTATCTATCAAAAAGATTTTAACTTAATGATTTTGAAATGAAAACAATCAAAACAACAATCGCATTTAAACAGAAAAATTATAATAATTTAAGAATAGAAAAATGTCATTGGCTTCTGTTATTGGAGGTGCGTAAGAGGCTCTTCTATAATCTCAAGTAGTTTATTAGCTGCAGTCCAAGAATGGTATAATGTATTGTAAGTGGCCAAAAATATCCAGCTGCTCGGGTGCCACCAAAGGCAAACTATTTTCTTTCTTTCTTGTCCTTGTCCTCAAACTAGCAAGAATGTATGTATGAGCTCATGATCACAGAACTTCAGCTGGGATTAGGGATTGACTCTTCAGCCTACCAGCCAGCAGCTAAAAGCAGTCTGCAAATGACAGTTGGTGCAATTGGTGTGGAAAGGAGAAACACAAGTTGGGTTTATTCTCTGTGGAGATAAATTTACAAAACCCATGTTTTGTTGTTATGCTGTGGCAGTGTGGCAGGAACCATAGAATTTCCCTTAGAACAGATTTCCTCAAGTTTCATCCTAGCCAAAACCCACCCAAGAGGAACAGATGGAGTTATTCTTGCTATCCACACTTCCTACTGCCTCTGGCTACCAGGTTAATATAATTTGTCAGGGTTTGTTTGTTTGTGTGTGTGTGTGTGTGTGTGTGTGTGTGTGTGTGTGTGTGTTAGAAGCTGGCTTTCTTTCCTTCAGTGGGGATTCTGAGGTTTTTTTTTTTAGCACTTCCCTCCTCAGATCCCAACTCAAGTCTCTAAATTTTAAATTAAGGAACTCTCAAAGCTGTTTTGTAACAGGAACTTGGTCCCTTATTCCTAACAGTTAAGTGAAACAATCAAGTTATTTTACTTTGATGTGCTTCAGAGTTCCTCTTAGTCTACCTCTTCAGGGCCTGGATTGGGGGAGAAGACAAGGAGAAACTTCTTAAAACAGAGCTGTGGAGCTTTTCTCCTGCAGAACCAACAATGGATCTCACACTATGGCCCTGTATAGGCCCAATGAATGTTTTCCATGTAGAGTGACAAGGATTGGGAAAGGAGCATTGGTACTTGACAGAACTGCCTGGGCCAATGTTCTTGGTTAGGTGCCAAGCCAGTCAAGCATCTTTGTGTCCTAAAGGACACAAAGTATGGGGCAGTTAATGGGCTGGATCCCTCAGACCCCTTACTAGCTGGTAAATGGTTAGAAGAACCCAACAGTATGAAATGAACTTATGTTCATCTTTTCTACCCTTGCCTAGGGCCAGGAGATGGCAAACAGTTGAAAGAAATTGGATACCACTCATGCTACAAATACACACTGCCCACTCTCAGAATCCTCTTAAGTATTTGCTAGGCAATGAGGTAGGAATATCCACACATTCTGGGAGGAGCCTTCTCCCCCAGTTTTGATATTAGCTAAAGCAATCTAGCCTGGTCCAACCTCAAATCAACACTAGGCAGTGCTAGAGGACAAGGGTCCATCAAGTTTTATCCCTAAGGGATGGTTGAATGTCTTAAACTCTGAGCTGCTTCAAGAGGATTCACTGAAACAATCAAAATTATCTCTCCAATTTGCCAAAGGGAAAGGCAGAGAGGAACCTTCTCCCTTATGTGTGCCCAGTGAATGTTTTCATTGTTGGGTACCAGAGTGTCAAAATATGTGTGTGGTGTGATGGTGGTGGGGAATGTCAACTATATCAAGATGGCAGCAATAACTATGGAATTGAGTCTCTTTGTTGAAGTGAATTTATATCACTTTACAGAAGTCTAGTTTTCCATCAAGGCTTCCGATTAAAATGTTTGCTACTTTCCCAATGCTGTTTCCACTAGTATAGACCAATTATTTGTTTTTCAAACTGAACTTTCTTATTTTAAAATCCTCACTAGGGTTGTTATTTTTTCAGGGCCTCCTACACACCCATTTCAATTTGCTGATATCGTAATGTGTCCAAATAGGCATTTTTAAAGCCTTAATGAAAAGCCTCCTTACATAGCAACAATAATCAATGAAGCCACAATTTGTCATGCCTCCCCAGAATAAGTCAACTAGATCTTTCACTGAACCAGGCTAACTCATAGGTCAAATTTTCTTCTTCACTTGACTTGAGGTTTGCAGGATGCATCAGAATACCAAGATTCTTGAAACAGAGTTTGGGTTCAGTGAAGTCAGAATTAAAGAAGCAATTTATTTTAAATATATTGTGTTAGTTACACCTGCTAGGTTAGCTAAAATGTTTAAAACTATGCCTAGCAAATGTTGGAAATGTAACCAAAAAACGGGCACTTATTATCATATGTGGTGGACTTGTGTAAAAGCAAAAAAAAAAAAAGGGGGGGCAAAAATACATAAGTGGTTAAAAAAGATGATAGGAAAACATGTAGATTTTAAATCTGAACTGTTTTTATTGGGTATAATATTAGAAAAACTTGATAAGCAAACTATATATTTAATATTGCTCGTCTTAACAGCAGCAAGGATTATATTTGCACAATATTGGAAAAATGAAGAAACACCGCGAGACGAAGAGATAATTTGGAAGACACTAGATTGTGCAGAAATGGACAGACTTACACTGAAGATTAAACAGGAAGAAGACCCAGAATATTATGAAACATTGACTTTATTTTACCAATGGTTGGAAAAAAAGATGTGGAGATTAAAAATGTAATCTGTATTGTTAAGCAAATTGAATGACCCAGACAACACAATGTTTATTGAACACTAACAAAATGTGAATAGAATAGAATAGAATAGAATAGAATAGAATAGAATAGAATAGAATAGAATAGAATTCTTTATTGGCCAAGGGTGATTGGACACACAAGGAATTTGTCTTTGGTGTATATGCTCTCAGTATACATAAGGAGAATAATAGAAAATCAATAAAATCTTAAATAAATAAATTGTGTTAGGAACTGCTTGGCATTCTTCCAATCCTTTCAGGACCTACTTAACCTAAGCTTCTGCTTAACCTCTATTTTTTGTTATTTCAGCAGTGAGAAGAGAGATTTTGCATCCATTATTATTAAAGGCAGAAATCTTTGCTGTTTCATTGCAAATCATTCAATCATCTGCAGGTATCCAAATAAGTCCATCCCCATTCCATAATATACTAAAGTAACTGATTTTTATTTCCAACATTCCCAGTTACCTGGAAGGTCTCTAGAAATGTTGCACGTTCTGCATATTTTTCTTCTACATCTAACAACGTCCCATGCAATTATCCTCCTTCAGTGGCAGATAATTTAGTTATAAATTCAGTTAATTTCTGAACAGAATATCAATAATTTATTTAGGTATTAATGATGCTGATTGTACAGGATAGAAACATGATGCTTGACTTCTTTTCTCAATCCATTAAAAATAGGTGATTTATTTTGTTTCTTTCCCTTCCAATCAGAAGAAAACATATTAGACTTTGGTATATATTTAGCAAATATTTGCCTTTTTGAAGTGGAAGTAAGATTTACTGGAATGGAAATAAATAGTTTTGAAAGGGTTTTGTTTTGTTTTTTGACAGTGTCAGATTCTTGTTTTCATCATTATCTGTATTTAAAGGACTCTGCTCACTTCTTCTTTCAAGGACCTTTTTAAAAATGCATTTCTTCTGATGTTAACTTTGGCTTTCTTTTCCTATCTTGTTTCTGAATCACTCCACCATGTAATTGTATCTCACTGAGATAAGTTGGGTTTGTTCTGACTTTAAAACATTTACATTTCAATTTAATTAAATGGCTGGTTAGCAGAATGCTGAAAGTTAAGCTCAGTTGTAGAAAATAATGGTAGGTAGAAGTTTTATTCTATCTTCATTTGCTTGAATCATCCTCCTATTGCATCACGGCCATATAAATAAGTTATGTGATACTCAGATCAAGTTCACTCCTGACTTTAGATTGGAAAGTCTTCAGGTCAGGAAGGCAGAAGTATAATATGAATCAAGGTGACAGGAATGGCTTTTGAATAATTTTCTTAATCAGACACCTTCAGCAGCTCCAGTCTTGTTGCTTGTTTACCAGACAAGCTTCCACTAGATCTATGCTTTTTTTTTCTTAATTGCTAGGCAAGTTTTATTGAACTGAGCCTTAATTAGGGCAGCTGTGATTGTGTTGGATAATTAACTGGGCTTCATTTATAATTATTTTCTGAGAGTTGAAATTGTTTTCCACATGTAGTGACACACAGCACTAATGGTTAAGCTACAACCCTTTGATTTCTGTAATATTAATAAGTGATGATAGTGTGACTGGATGTATACAAAGCCCTTGCTGAAAATTGCCATTTTCTACCTGCTTCTAGAAAAGTCTTTATAGATATATTAACCATAGCAAAAAAAAAAAAATCTCTCTTTCACACACACACATGAGAGAGACTTTTATCTATGTTTGCTAAAATTCCCATTCTTTGTAGCTGTTAAAAGTGTAGGAGTGGTGTTTTATTTTGCTTTTAGTCCTTTAAAATAAAAACCAGCATTCTTTAAAATAGTCCTTTGAAATAAAAATCAGCACTGTTTGAGTAGGATTTAGGATTAAAACAGACCATCTAAGAAATTGTTATTTGACAATGGAGGACTAGGAGCGAGGCTGGCCCAACCATAAGAAATAGTGAGCACATCAGCCAGCAGATGCCATGGTAAAGAGTCATAAACCTAGATAGAGAATTTTAATCTTGGTCCACTAAATTGGCTTTTGATGGGAAGGAAGAATGATATTTCACGGTGCTGAAGTACTATTAGTCCAATCAGCTTTGGAACATGTAATGAGGCAATAGGATATATTTTCTTAACTACGGTAATGAAATGTCTTGGCCGACCCTCCAGCAGAATGTTCAAACTATTGTATCATCCTGATCATTGTCCTCGTCATCATCACTACTACCATCACATTTCTTAAATATCCATTAATTTATTATTCTAGACTGAAGTATCTGAAACAAATCATGATGCGTTTTGTTTCTTTTTTTTTAAAGAATCCTTTCAAAGTGATTCAGAGTCCAATATTGCTACACATCTCTTTATGCTTTGGGGTTGACCACTTTGCAACCCTGGGAGGAGGTGTTAATATCTAGCATGTTGCTAAGCAACTGCACAGAAGGTCTTCCTTATCTAATTGTGGATGACTGCTGGGTAGAAGGAACTGTTGATTATAAGAATGGAAGAAGACACAGAAAAAGTAGGGCAAGGAACAAGAAGGTTGTGGACATTGAGTCATACAAAGGAAATTCTCCTCTAAGATTTTTTTGTTAAATTATAGCCCATTGTTCATCCCTGCAGTTTATTGAACAGCATACAATAACATGCAATGTATTAAAATAATAATACACAGTCATCCTCAGTAACAATACAACTGAAAGCAGTCAGGGAGAACAAACAAAATGAAAATCAATTTAATACGGTGAAGTAGATAATATCTTGAAGTGATGATGAAATTCTATTAAGTTGTAGACAGTTGAACTAAAACAGTGTGTTAATATAGAAAAATGATCTTTGAGCATAAATAATATTCAACAATATAAGGTACTTGGGGAAGCAAGTTGCCTGAAGATCTTTTTGAATGGATAAAATGTTACAAAGAGAAATTCAGCAAACTACATTGAATTCTAGAGATTTTTACTTCCCTAATCTATGTGAGAAACCTAGCTCAACTAACCATGCAGGAAAGGGAGAGAAACCCTGTTTAAGTGTTACAAAAAGGATTAAAATTTAGTAGGCACTTCCAGAAGAAACATGGTGACTTGTAACATCACCGTATAAGTAAAGTTGATAAACACGGCAGTGACGAAGGAACCAGCGAGTAGGCTGGTTCTTTGAAACCTCTCCAGATAAGAAGATCATGGGAGATCATTCACATGTGCTCTGCACATCTGCTTCTCACAAGAAGGAGTTTTTCATGAGTTTGATGCACAGGGAGATGAAGGAACTACCCATCTTGCTTGCAACCACAGCGGAGCCTTTTAAAGGACACTTTTCACAACTGTCATTTTCTAGTCACTTTTAGAAATTGCCTATTAACCATCTTAAAACTATTAGACACTTTCAGAATGAAAAGCTTGAAAGTTGCCAGGTGAGTTTACCTTCAACTCTGGAAATTAATTAAATGCTTAATAATTTTTTTAACAAAATGAAATAAACAGCAAAAATCTAAATAAAAGTTAAATAAAATGGATTAAGATTTCAGTTAAATTTGAAATACCAAATTTTGCTCTAAGATTTTGAAATTACAATATATGATACTTTGCAACAAGGTTATTGCATGCATAAAGGTGACAAGACTCAACAGAATAGAATAGAACAGAATTCTTTATTGGCCAAGTATGATTGAACACACAAGGAATTTGTTTTTGGTGCATATGCTCTCAGTGTACATAAAAGAAAAAAAAATACATTCATCAAGAATTATAAGATACAACACTTAGTGATAGTCATAGGTTACTAATAAGCAATCAAATCATACTAGGAAACAAATAAAACAATATAAATCGTAAAGATACAAGCAACATGGTTATAGTCACAAGTGGGAGGAGATAGGTAATAGGAAGGATGAGAAGAAGAAGAATAGTAATACAGTCTTAGTAAATAATTTGACAGTGTTGCGGGAATTAGTTGTTTAGCAGAGTGATGGCATTTGAGGAAAAACTGTCCTTGTGTCTAGTTATTCTGGTATGCAGTGCCCTATAGCATCTTTATGAGGGTAGAAGTTGAAACAATTTATGTCCAGGATGCAAGGAGTCTGTAGATATTTACACAGCCCTCTTTTTATCTCCTGCAGTATACAGGTCCTCAATGGAAGGCAGGTTGGTAGCAATTGTTTTTTCTGCAGTTCTAATTATCCGTTGAAGTCTGTGTCTGTCTTGTTGGGTTGCAGAGCCAAACCGGATAGTTTATAGAGATACAGATGACAGACTCAATAATTCCTCTGTAGAACTGAATCAGCAGCTCCTTGGGCAGTTTGAGCTTTCTGATTTGGAATAAGCAAAGACTGTTGAAAGTTGTATGTCCAGGGTATATTTTCCCAGCAAAGTCACCCGAGACCACTCTAAACAAGCCGGCACTTATATTGGCCAACAGTGTTATAGGAAAATGCTGGAGGCAGATAACCATTTTAGTAACCGTGAAAAACCATCAATTCGTACTGTGCAGGAAAAGGCAACGGTAAACCAGTTCTGTGTTTTTAACCAAGAAAACATGAATAGGTAATAGAAAATGATGGCACGATATCGTGCCAGATGATGGGTCCCTCAGATCAGGTGGCGCTCAGCATGTCATAGAGGAAGAGCTGAGGATCTATCAGAATGCAAATGGTGTTTACAAAGTGGCGAGAGTAGAACTTTCAGGATGTCTAGGGAGGAATGGTTGGTGAAGATGATGGAACTTGCTGAGATGGTCAAACTACTTCCTTGATTAGAGAAAAAAGAAAATAAATACCTATATTTATTGCTGACTGGATATCCTATGGACTTCTTCATAAAACAGGAAAAAAAAAGAATTTATGATTTATACTTTTGATGATTAGGATAGATTATAGAAAGAAGAGAGGCATAACTTTAGAAAAAGAGGTAAACATATGATTGTAAATGCCGTAAAGAAAGTCGAAAGCTATTTGTTTGCATCTCTTTTTTTCTTTCCCTTCTATTTTTCTTTTACATTTTTTCCTTTCTTGCACTTGCAGCTTTCTCTTTCACTTCTGCATTTTTCTTTTTTCTTCCTTACTTTATGTTTTTTAAGTTTGTATTAGTTTTTATCTTTCTTTTTAAAACTTTCAAAACATTCAATAAAAATATTAAAAAAACATTTTGGAATTAACTCTTAAAAACAAATAGGTTCTCATGGGAAGCAAATTTATTTTGGCTGCATGATCATTGCAAGTCATAACAAAGATAAGCAATTTTATGATTTAAAAAATTGGATACCAGAGGGGGACTAAAGATTTTTTAATAGAAAGGGAAAAAAAATACAAGCCTGCTCTTGGTGTTAGTACTGGGACTTAGAAAATGACACCAAATGATACAACATTGGTAATATTAAAGGAGATAGTTGAATAACAGAGCTAAAAATTAGTAGCTACCATTTCAACAGTGTCAGTAATGATGTCTAACTTTATGAATAGGCTATGTCCTAAAGATATCAGTGAGGAAATTACAGACATGGGGCAAATTTTGCCTGACAAGACAGAGAAAGTACTGAAAATGGAATTACAAATAACCGTTCGGGGGAATTATTTGAAAAAGGATGCTTTGTCAGATACTAAAGAAACTGGCTGAAGTTTTAAAATTAAAGGGGAAATACAAACAAAATTTTGTGGCGCATTTGGAAAATCAACAAAAGAGGTTTATTAAACATGTGAAGAAGTCTGTGTAATGGGATGAAGAAGTAAAGAGAAATCAAATCCTATGATGAGATTTAAATGTACTAAATATCAGTACTGCTAAAAATAAAAAAGAATGAATATAAAGTTTGTTTATCTGACAAAACATAAAATAAGATTTTTGTTTTTGTACAGTTCTGGCAATTATTTGCAAACTTTTTGTTGACACCAGGATTGAAAAATTGATGTTTTATGGATTTGCTTACAATTAAGGGATGGGATATAGGATGAAGACATTTCTATAACTTTATAGGGAGTGAAGAGATATTAGCTTTGTACTCACAATGACATTAGAAGTAATTTCTTTATATATTTCTTTCTTTGTCTTTCTTGTACTTTTTCATTCTTATTTACTTTTCTCTTTTCTTTAAGTTTCTTTTAGTTTGTATTAGTTTTTACTATTGTAGTAAAAATCCTTAATCAAATTATACACACATATAGTATGAATGTATGTATGTATGTATGTAGTTACATACATACATACATACATACATACATACATAAATACATACATACACTGTATAGGCAAAACAACCATTTTAATAATGGATTCATTAACCAAGCAGCAGGAATCACTGTATATCTCTGTAGTGATTTGTGTTTCTTGCTCATTCATTTCTTTTCTACAGTATCTTCAATTCTCTGTGAATATAGATGACACTTTCTCCCCCAACCTCTCTACAATTCACAGGTAATTATAGAACTCATCTTCCTATTAGCGTAAGTAGGATATATCATTGTCACAATTCCAGCTACTAAAGGAGACAGGTGAAGAAGAGTGAATTGTGCAGTGGAGTGGACTGGCCACTGAAAAATAAAATCAGTGCTGCTCTTAATATTCTTCTTATTTGAAAAATGTATATTTTGCCTCACAGCATAAAGGTATTGTAGAGAAGATGGAGGAAGAAATTAGGAAATGCTTTGTATAATATTGCTTTACAAATATTATACCCTTAATTAAACAATTACTGCAAGTGTTTATTCTTAGTTGTTATGAGTTGTTATGAGTATATTTCTAGTTTTCCCCACCCCACCCCCACACACCAGTTTGGTTAATTTTACTCGTTTCTGATTCTTTAGAATAATGAATGGAACTTTGGATTTTATAAATAATAAGTTCAATTTCTTCTAACCCTGTAATAAGAGTTTCAGAAAATAAACACTTGCCACAAATGAATTTATTCTGCTTCTTCTATAAGGTAATTCTGGACTAAAATGTTCACCTCTCCCTGTTTTGAGAGTATCAAAGGATTTAATTTATTTAATCACTGTTTAAGTAACTTGAATTTTCCTTAAATGCTAGTCAATAAGAAGATTAAAGCATAAATGCCAGTAAATGTGCTCTAAATATCAGGCTCACAACATACTTCCCAGGTCCTGGATCCTCTTAACCATAATCTCCTATTGAACGCAGAATAGAAATGTCATCCTTATGAACATTTCATGAATTTATGATTAAACAAGTAATTATGTACAGTACCTTTAGAAATCTGATAATTAAAAAAGAGAAAACAAGATTCTTGGAAGTTTTGCTATTTAAGAATCTAATTCTAGACAAAGATTTATCAGTTTTTCAGGACTTCATTTTGAGAGCTATACAGTAGTTGTTAACTTTATTTGAATTATTGGTCTTTTTAACACCAATTTATATTCAATATATCGGCTGCTTGTAAGCTGTAATGATGACTAGTTTGGTATTACTTGAATTTAAGGCCTTCCTTAAAGTTAGATTGTCTTACAATCTATCCCCTTGTGAGAGAATAAATAAAGATGATTAACATCCCCAACCAGCATTTTTAATGTTCTTTTCAAAGTTAAAAAATAAGAGTAATTTGATTTAAGTTCACAACACATCCAGAGAAAAGTGTTAACATATTCATTTTATGGGTGGGAAGGTGCCGAAAAGGAGGAAATGATTAAGGTTCAGTTCTGTTCCTTAGAGGATCCTAGAGAATTGTCAGGCATGAAACACCAGGTTCACACGTGAAGGTTCAATTAAGCTAATTTATCACCTAAAAGCCTATGAATGAGAAACTTTTCAACTAATGGTTAGCATCTGTTTAGAGATAGATAAAGGTCAATGTCTATGAAGATTCTCAGTCATCCAGGTCATGGTTGTCCCAAAGGTGCTTTTTCAAGAGGCAACTGGACTTTCTGGTTTTTCTTTAAAGATGTTTTGCTTCTCATCCAAGAAATTTCCTCAGCTGAAGAAGCTTCTTGGAGAAGCGAAATGTCTTCAAAGAAAAAACAGAAAGTCCAGTTGCCTCTTGAAAAATCACCTTTGGGATAAGGGTCAACGGTACTCAAGGGGGTTGGATTTAGTTCCCTTGTGGCTACGTAGGGATTCTAGGCTGGTCTCTGTTTTCACTTCACCCCCAGGTTCTGCCATTCCTTCTCCTACAAGATCATAGCCTATTCTTGGCCTGTAGCTCTGAGGGAAGTGGGAGAAGCTTATCTTCAGAATGCTGTTTGACTCAGCAAACACTTGACAGCAGATCTCAGGTAAGACCAAAAAGGTATCTCCTGTGTTTATCAAAGGATGTTGTCTAGCGGTGATTTGACATTGCCGAAATGCTTCTATTATTTAACCTACAGTTTCTTCAACCTTAACTGCCCTTCTTTCTACCAAAGAGGAGCTTTTTTCCCCCTTCTGAAATGTACCATGTTACCAATATGATTCATTCCTCACAAATCTCAGCAGTACTTCTGCAGCTCCTGGTGGCATTTGGCTTCCCTTGAGAGGGATTTCTTTGCATATTTTCTGTCTTCCAGCTTCTATGTTCAGGTTTAGCATTTTACTTCTATTTGAAATCAGGGCAGATATAAAGCATTAACAATCTCTCTCCTCTCTACTTTCATCCTCCCCAATAAAATTATATCATCAACTCCATGAAGTTCCTTTTTAAAGTAGATCTTCCTTCACTTCTCTCTTCCCTCACTCCTCCACTTAGAAAGGTTTTTGAATGCAGATTCACTACCAGATCCTCTGGAAACTGTCATACACTGAGGCATTCATTTGCATTGCTTACTTTGTAGCTCTTTCCTTTCCTTCATTTCTCAGTCCCCTCTGTGGGTTTTCTTTTGGCCGCCTTTATGCAAATCTAGACAAATATTTGTAGAAAAATTGTGGATTGAGGCTTGGAAAGAAGGAATTTTAGCATGTGGTATTGTTTTTGTAGAAGGGGAGATGAAAGTATCATTGGCTATACAGTCTGTAGATTATATGGGGTTCATTTGACATTCAAACAATGACTTAATAAATATGGCAATTTAAATTTCATGCTCCGTTGTCAGAGACAGATGCTAGCAGATCATAATATCTGTCTTCTAAATGTTGATTTAGATTCAAGCACCTCTGGGGAGGATTTCTCTTACATATACAAAGGCCAATTACCACGCCATGTCATTTTCCTCAACAATTATTTATATCAATGGATGTTAAAACATTTTGCCTTAAAGAGCATCTTTCCTCGTCTCCTTCTTTATCTTGGTGTGTCAATTTGTCTATCTAGTATGATTACTTACGAACCTCTCTTTACCATAGAATGTAACAGGATGCATTCAAGGGTGCATATTGAGAGTCAGCAAGGATACCTTTGATGTCATTTAGTCTCACCAATGCCCAAAATGAACTAAATCGTGCATTGGAATGTACTGAATGCACCCCATTTTCAACACATTTCAGATAACATCAATATCTGTAGGTGCTTTAGCTTTCTGGAAATATTTCTGACATTATTAACCAACGAAGAAACCCTAGATAAACTTGCAAATAAGCCTAAGGTTATTTTATATTATGTCCAGACTATGGACATGCAGTTTAAATCACAGGGAAGCCAAGACAAGCCATCTTATTCAACATCAATATTTTTGTCATCTCCCTTTTCTGTCTCAGTCTGATTCTTCTCCAGTAGTGACAAGTAATTGCTTAGTACAAGTGGATCCTCATAAATATTGATTGTGAAATCTCCTGTAAATGTTCAATGAAACTAGTAAGAGAACATTACAACAAACATGTTTACCAAAGAATCTTTAAAGGCAGAAAGGGGTGGGGTGTGAGGAATCTAATTTCAGAAGGAAGTCACACGTGTCAATTCTTTTCTTCAGTCAGCTAAATAACAGCAAGGCTGTTTTCTAACTAAACAGTCTCATTAACATAAGCATAACTACAGGGTAAATATTCAATCTCATTTCAATGAATTCATGGAAAAGGAAGGAATATTCTTTTAATATGCACAAGTCATGCAGACAATGATATGAAGTTAATTCTTTTCATCGTATTATCACTGTATTGCATTAACTTAAAAGAAATAATAATGCAATGCATAAAATGTTTGCGTATTAGTGGAAACTTTCATTGTACCCTATTAGCACCGTATCATATTAGTATTGCATTAGGCGATTATGCTTCAGCACTAAAAATGATGAAATCCCCACTGTGAAAACCGATATTGAATTCTTGTAACGTTTCAAGACCATTTTTAGCTCTACATATAAATAATTCATGGGAACAGATCTAATGAATTGAAGGGGAAAAAAACCCATCCCTTGACACTGTAGGAATATTTATGAATGTAAAGTCATGAAAAAGATATTTAAAAAAATATGGAGATCAAAATATCTAGAGTATTGCCACAGTCTGCTCACACAGCTTGAACGGAACCCAGAGGCAGGCATTCTTATTTTCATGTTAATTCTAAAAATAAAATAGATTGCAAATTCATTCATTTTTGGCTGTCATTGTGTCTATCATATCAGGGCTGTAAAAATAACAAGGACAATTAGATGGCAGCAAAGAGATAAAGAAAACTAACTCTTTGTTGCCCTCTAGGGGCTGGTTGAATTTTCATAGGCCAGGAGGGATATCTTACCTGAAAATTCATAGGATCATCATTGGTATCAAGTGTTATTTAGCTAACAGCATGCCATAATACTGAAAACGATTATCCAGAAATGTTTGTTTTTGAAATGAATCTGTATTCCTTTAGTTTTCACAATTAACAATTTTGTCTAGAACTATTTAGAAGTAACTTTTATTGAGTTAAAAAAACCTCATTCCATGGTAAATCTGTATAAGATCCTGAGTGTGAAAATATTTCAACAAAAGGAGCACATATGCAATGGACTTATTTCTTACATGCTGTTAAATATAAGAATAAAAGTATTCAGCAGCTGATAAGGGTCAGCAGAAATGATTTCCTGCAAGGGCTGAAAATGGTGAAGTAAGAACCATTGATAAATCAGTTGAAACAGAATTGTTGTGTAAACATACAACAGACTCAGCTGTCTCACAGGAACTTCAAGTGATTGGCAAAGTATCCATTAACTCCGTATAGTATATATTCTGCATATCTAGGACTTATTTCTGGTCAGCAGTAAAATAACTTATCAAGTTATGTTGACTCAGTGAAGCTACTATTATTACTGAATAGAGAAGTTAGTTTCAGGGGAGCCAAAATTTATTTCAATGTCTGAAATGAAATAAATGTCCTCATCCATACCTTAATATATTCTCACCATTATCTCACATATATGTTTGCCAAATAATACTGGCAAAGCAACAGACTTTTTGTTTGTTTGGGGAGGAGTCAGATTCCAGTGTCCTAGAATCTTTGAAAATCAGACTTTTAAAATGATGTAGAAGGAATGCTTTGGAACTTGCAGAAACACAGATCAGTGCTTATCTGCAACTTATTCAATCATTCAGAATAGAGCTGTAAAGGATCTTGGAGGTTTTCTAGTCCAACCCTCTGCTCAAGCAGGAGACCCTATACCCAGTGGTGGGATTCAATTTTTTAACAACCGGTTCTGTGGGCGTGGCTTAGTTGGGGTGTGGCTTGGTGGTCATGTGACTGGATGGGCATGGCTAGCTGGTCATGTGACTGGGTGGGCGTGGCTATGTGCATAGGGACTACTCAGAGGGCTGAAAAAAGTCATTTCTGACTGGTCCTCGCACTTATGACCATCCTCACATTTATGCCCGTTGCGGCATTCTTAACAACTGTGTCAGTCATTTCACCACTACTTCTCTTCACCACAGTGACAAGATAGGGTGCAAAATATAAAATGTGAGGACAGTCGTAAGTTCAAGGACTGATCAAAAGTGCGAGGAACGGTCAAAAATAGCTTTTAATTGCAAAAAAACACTGAACTGTTTGTTAAATTACTGGCTCGCCCGCCCCTCGCCCACCACTATTTATTGGCAATAAATAGTGTTGCGAAGGGGTGGGGCAAGGGGCGGGGCGAGCCAGCAATTTAACAAACGGTTCGGCCAAACCGCCTAGAACCGGCAGAATCCCACCACTGCCTATACCACTTCCGACAAGTGACTGTCCAGTCTCTTCTT
Organism: Arizona elegans; assembly: GCA_022577455.1. Taxonomy (NCBI): domain Eukaryota; kingdom Metazoa; phylum Chordata; class Lepidosauria; order Squamata; family Colubridae; genus Arizona; species Arizona elegans. The sequence continues at coordinate 121,299,215 of JAKOOJ010000002.1, forward strand.
AAAAACCTCCAGTGATGAAGCACCCACAAATTCTGAAGGCAGGAAGTTCCACTGTTTATTGTCCTCACTGATAGAAAGTTTCTCCTTGATTCCCAGTTGCTTCTCTCCTTGATTAGTTTCCATTTGTTGTTTCTTGTCCTGTCCTCTGATGCTTTGGAAAATAAATTGACCCCCTCGTCTTTGTAGCAACCTCTCAAATACTGGAATACTGCTATCATGTTACCCTAGTCCTTCTTTTCTCTAGGAGTCATTCCATGTCAAGTGGTTTGGGGCAGGAGTGAAATCTAAATTTTTTTGCTACCGGTTCTGTGGGTGTGGCTTAATTAGTGGGCGGGGCTTGGTGGTAAAGTGACTGGGTGGGTGTGGTCAAGTCAATGTCACTTCTTTGCCCTTTTTTAACCTACAAAACACATCACAACTGGCTCACCCATAATGTAAAACCAGCTGCGCTAGACTCAAAATGGCCCCGCAACAAGCAGGAACCTCACACAGCCACAAAGAGCCCAAAAAACCAACTTTCACACTTTACACACACACAACACAACACAACACAACTGGCTCACCCACAATGTAAAAGCAGCTGTGCTAGACCCAAAATGGCCCCTGCAACAAGCAGGAACCTCACACAGACACAAAAAGCCCAAAAAAACAACTTTCACACTTTACACACACAAAATTCCACATACAGCTTTGTGAGATTTTGTGTGTTTGTGTAGTTAGAGTGAAACACTAAAGAAACACACTAAATCTCAGAAAGCTGCACAAATATTATTTTATTTTGATTTATTTTTATTTTTATATAAAAGCAGCTAAATTTAAAACTTCCTAAACTTTAAATGGCTAGGTCTAAAAAAAGAACAACTAAAAAAAATCCCGATTAACTTTTTTTTTAAAACTCCCAAAGGGGGAAAAAACTTACCCAATAGAACAGGGGTCTCCAACCTTGGCAACTTTAAGATTTGTGGACTTCAACTCCCAGAATTCCTCAGCCAGCTTTGCTGGGAGTTGAAGTCCACAAATCTAGGCAGGAAGGCAGGCAGGCAGAAAGAGCTGCTCACTGATGAGCTTGATTGCAGGCAGGGAGATTCAGTTGCTTGCTGATGCATGAATTGCGATCGTCATGCGATCAGCAGCTAAGGTAAGCAAGCTGGAAGCTGGGGGGCGGGGAGAAAAAAAGAAACTTTTTTTCTTTTACATGGCTCTGGCGATCCAAGCAGGCAACTCAGCTGGGATGTCAGAGCTTGGCTGGTCAGAGCCATTTAAAAGGAAAAAAGGCTATGATGATCGCGTGGCTCAGCTGGGCATGGGGGGTGGGGGCAGGGATTTTTGCTACCGGTTCTCTGAACTGCCCGCCACCATCGCTACCTATTCGCCCAAGCCGGTCCAAACCAGGAGCATTTTCACCCCTGGTTTGGGGCTCCCAGGTCAACCATCATGGATTTTGATGAAATTTTTTGTGAACATGCACACACATCCCCAATGAACATTGGTAAAGTGTTACGTTGCCAATGCAATACTTGAGGAGATATAGTCCAGGGGTGAAATGCTCCCAGTTCGGACCGGATCACCCGATCCAGTAGCGATGGAGGCGGATGGTTCGGAGAACCGGTAGCAAAAATCCCTCCCCCCCCATTGCCCAGCTGAGCCATGCAATCATCAGAGACTTTTTTTTTTAATTTTTAAAAGCATTTTTTCTACAACCTCTTTGGCCAAAAAAATGGCTTTTAAAAGTTAAAAAAAAAGAGCCTCTGATGATCACGCGGCTCAGCTAGGGTCGTCAGAGGATTTTTTTAAAAAAAGAAAGCCTCTGCCGATCAGGCAAGTCAGCTGGGATCATCAGAGGCTTTAAAAGCATTTTTTTTACAACCTCTTCAGCTGAAGAGGTTGTAGAAAAAATGGTTTTAAAAGTAAAAAAAAGAAAAGTTGGCCACACCCACTCAGTCATATTACCCACCACCACCAAGCCATGCCCACAGAACTGGTAGTAACAAATTTTACATTTCACCATTGATATAATCATTTGTATGACCCCATACCGCAGCCTTCAACAGTATGACTCTGAGATTTCAGCAACTCAGAATTACAGATGCAGCGTTCCAAGTGTCACCTCACGAAGGCTTTATAAAGCAGTACTAATACTTCATGTGATTTTGATTCTATGCCTTTGTTTATGCAACCAAGGATTGTATTCGCTTTTTTGGCTGCTGCCGCACACTGCTGGCTCATATTTAAGTAATCGTTCACTAGTACTCCAAGATCCCTCTTACAGTTTTTGAGCCTTATCTTATTATTGTTACACTTCGCATTAAGGCATGGCAATTAATCTCTAAATCTTCAGGAATTTGAATATACCAGATTTGCATAGAAGAATGAAGTCCAGAGCTGGATTTAGATGAAAAGAGGCCCTAGGCTATTCCACTTATGAGGCCCTTTCACCTATAGTGAAAGTGTAATTTTAATTTTGCTAACAATTTGAATGTAGGCCCCTCTTGATCTTGAGGCCCTAGGCTGAAGCCTAGTTAACCTATAGGAAAATCCGGCCCTGATGAAGTCACACATATACAGAAGATCTTCCTATACCAAAATGTAGAAATCACACTCTCTCTCTATGTATGCTCCAGGATTTAAATTCTAGGCCTTTTCTTCACATCTTGAATCAATAGAAATTTGGCTGTTCTCTTCACAGCCTTGATAATAGAAGACACCTGCTCTATATTTATATGTCTTCTCTGGCCTAATAATTGCTGGTCCCTATGTTGCCAACATTTTCCCTCAGCCATGAGCCTTAAAAATGATAAGGCTATATTAAGAAATGATTAGAGTAGTACAAATATATATGTATATATATATAATGATAGTGTGTAAATTTGAATGGAATTTAATTGATTGTGATATGTGTGGCTGCCAGCAAAGTAGATTTGTGCTTGAGGCTGTGGGAGATATTTGAGATTATTGTAATGGTTGGATTGTATGAAGTGGGATTTTTTGTATGTGAAATTGTTTTAAACAAGAAGTTGATTTCAGTGCAAATGTGAATGCCGGTGTGTTGAGAATGTGAGAAATTAGAAAGAAATGCAGAGGATTGTGTTGTTGAAAGGAGAGGTGAAAGGAAGATGAGAATTCTATGTACTTTAAATATTTTTCCCTGTATTTCCCCCCCCCCTTCCTTTGGAAGAAAGAAGCAGGAAAAGGGTGGGCTGCGGACAGCATGTCTCTCTGCTGAGCAGAGAAAGGAGAGGGAAGTGGGTGATCGGCTAATGCTGTTGCTGCTAGGTCTCTTTAATTTGCATATGAAAACTTTTCTGCTCTGAATACAATTTTGATTTTATTTTTTCTGGAAATTTTTGGAGGTTTAAAAATGCTTCATTAAACCTGTACTCAGAATCCTGTTATTTCGCCAGGCTGGGTTAGCAACTTAATTTTAAATCGGATGTTTTAAATTTCTGGGGTTTTAAATTGAGCCGAATCCATTTAATATTTTTAATTATTTTAAATAGGTGTTTGTCTTAAACAAAATAGGCTGTACACCGCCTTGAGTCCTTCAGGAGAAGGGTGATATAGAAATAAACTTATTTTTATTCTTATTTTTATTCTATGTCTGCGTGCATTCTGCATCCTTAACAGATGGCACGTTTGTTCGTTTGTATGTTTGTTTGTTGTTTATTTTTTTGTTTGTCAGTAGCATAAACTGCTGCCCTTTTTGGGAATTGTCACAGAGATGAGTTGGAAATTGCGATGTGTGGTGGGAGAGATTCAGTGGCATTTTTGTCTAAAATGATTGGATTCTGCCTCGAGAATATGCTTTTTTTTGTTCACTTCAGTTTGCGGGGAGATTAGATAATTGGTGCTGAGGAGCTAATTGTTTATAGAAAGGATATACGGTAGTTGAAAGGTGAGAGGAAGTTTTAAGGGAAGTCAGAAAGTTGCCTTTAAGTTTGTCTACACAGACTTGTGCTGGCTTGGAAATCAGGATGGCAGTGGTAGGAGGAATTGAATGTTATAATAAGAAGGAGTTAGAGAAAGTAGAATTGATGGAAAGGAGAAGGTATGTGATTTGTTTTTGGAAAGTTATGGAAGTTGGCAGATTGAAATGTGGAAGTGCTAAGAAGTAGGAGAGAAGTGGTGATATGGGCAGGGAAGACAGCGTTAAAGATTGCCCGATCCAAAGAAAAGAGAAGTGGTGTTTTTCATTGACAGAGATCAGATTAAGTGAACAAAGCATTTGAATACACTTAATCAGTGAAGGGAGTGTTGGAAGATTTGAGAAGCTCAATATTAAAAGCACAAGAAAATTCCCCTAAAGAAAATAGGCAGAAACTCAGGCAGAGTTCAGCCCCCACCTTTACCAATGGGCCATTAAGAAGCTGAGACGCCACCTTATTTCCACAACAAAAGGAAGAATAAAAGATGTGTTTGTTTGTTTCTTGCTTGCCTTACTAGGAACAATAAAACTGATTCCAGGAGTTTTGAATTCAGGACGGGGAAAGCTCTGCCTTTCAGCAATCTTTAAAGGGAAAGACTTCCCCCCCCCCCCAGAAAAAAAAAATCACTCCTGCTAGAAAGGAGGGGTAGCATCTCCGCCTCCATCTGAAAACAAGCAAGAATTAAGACAATTCTATGCAAAATTAATTGAATCTGGACCTTGGAGTTTGAAATGGGAGGGACATGAAAGAGGAAGCCTTGAAAATTTGAAACAGGCTTTAACCAGGGCTCCTGTATTGGGTTTGCTAAATTTGGAAAAGCCATTTGGTCTCTTTGAAGACACACACACACACACAAACACACAAACTGAATTGCATGAGGGGTGTTGGCTCAGAAAGTAGGAAATTGACCTTTGAGGGAGCCCTCATTGTAAGCACCCCACATCAAGTCAGAACTATCCTTCAGTGGTGGTTATCTGATTCAAAATTCTAAACAAAAATAAAACAATTTTAATGCAGCAGACAGATTTGATTTTACCTACAGTTCACAATTTGAATCAAGCACAATTCTTAACCAACACCAGATCAATGGATCACCTTGGATGAGAACATTATGGTGTTGAAATAATTGGCTTCCATACAAAAATAAGACCAGATTTGGAGGGACACCCCCTGGAGACAAATTGCCTCGAAATTGGTCTGCTCAAACCTTTGAATTGTATTCATTAAATTAAGCTCTATGGACAGGGAGCCTGGATAGCTCAGTGGATAAATGCATTGTAATTTAACACCAGCTGTCTGCAATTACTGTAAATTCGAATCTCATCAGGCTCAAGGTTGACTCAGCCTTCCATCCTTTCTAAGGTAGGTGAATTGAGGACCCAGTTTGTGGGGGGCAATAAGCTGACTTTATGATGGCTATTGCTTAATGCATTGTAATCCTTAGTCTCTGGACATCATTTGGCAAAATATGGGTGGAGTCATTGGGGACTTCAAGCTATTGTACATGAACTTTTAAACTAAGCTATGGTTGTATTGGGATATATCCTTTAGTAACATCAATTATAAACAAATGTTTGGTTTGTAAGAAGGTGAATGAACATGCTGTCAGAAAACAACAGATGGGTAAGATGTATCACCAGCTTTAAGATCATTTCAATGTATTCATGTGGATTTTACAGAATTACCAAAAGTGGGGAGTGTAAAATATTTATTAGTCATAGTGAACCATCTCACAGGGTGGGTTGCAGCTTTTATCTGCAGTAATACTACAGCAACAGTGGTGTCAAGAGTTTTACCCAACCTAGACAGATTATCATCATATGAACTATTGTTTGGAGTAGTTTTCACTACAGGAAGCATATGCATTACTTCCTTGGAAACCAGAGACTAAGTATTGCAACAATATGTATATAACCTGTCCAGATATTTTTAAGTTTTTAGGAAACAAGGACTATTAGCCCAAACACCACCTTTGAAGTTTCCAGTCCACAAATTCCACCACGATGATTGGATGTTAATCCAAACTGGACGGAAGTTAGACCCCAAGTAAACGGGCCCAATCTCATCAAGGAAATCCATTGAAGTTGATGATCCAAAGGATCCAGCCACCAGTGGGAATAGCATTCTTCATCATCTGGACTATTTTTGTATTTTTTTTCTTTCTTAGGATTCAGTGGTTGCCTATGCTATTTTCCAACTGAAAAGGACTACAACTGCTCAGATTCCTTTGCGCACTCGCCCAGATGTATTGGTTTGTAATTGTGGTTTTAAGATCTTAGGAGGACGATCCTGGATCCACTGGATGAGACTGATACCAGGTGATCATCAGCCCTGCTGAATCACTCCGGAAGCTGATTCTCTACGCATGGCGGAAGATTTGTAAAGAGGACAACTGCCTTCACATTGTACATATACATATTATTAGCTGTAATATAACTCTTTCTTACACATGCTAATGTTATTAGAAGTTTAGGAGTACGTTTTGTGGGTACTTGTTTTTCTAATCTTGCTAGTAATTTTGTTTTATATATATATAAGGAACGGTTTTGTGGTAGACCTAGGATTTTTATTGCTACTCCTGTTTCCCAAACCACATGCACCACTAACCCTTTCCCTGACGTAGTGAGCTTTACACCATAGTTAATTATGATTTGTTTATGGCTTTGGACATTATTCGCACTAGGACTCTCAGGTGAACATAAGATGAACATTGATTCCCCAAGTAGAGACACTTTAGGTCAAGTTCGCTCCCGCCAAAAACGCATTGTCTATGCACGGGGTTCTTACTTTAGACCTAAGTCAACTCCACCACCTAAGGTTGCACTATTGACATTCCCAGCTGAGGGGGGAATAGATAAGGAAAATGGGCCTCTACAACAATTGCATAGAGGAGACTATATATCACGGATTTTGGAATAAAGTCAAGATCTTGTTAAACAGTACGACCCTACCCTAGGTCAGAAATGCTGCTTATGTTTATCTGCTAGCCCTGCATCTTATCATGCTGTTCCTGTCAAACCACAACTCCGGGTTAGAACAAAGGCTACCAGAAATAAACTTTAAGAAGGGAAAGTGGGGTGGATGGAATCTGTCCAAGACCATTTCAACCTTCAGAATTTCCACTCTGGTTCAACTTGAAGTCCAAATTAGGTTTGTGTATCCTTTTTCCACCTCCTTTTTCTATCTCTCGATATGTTTTTGAAGGACCAATTCTCAGAGATAAACAGAAGGACCCCTCACTGGAAGTCCCATTTCAACCACTGGCAGGAATGTTTGTGGCAGGGACTTAGGGATCTGGACTAATGCAAGGAACTACTGAGTGCATGCCTTTTCCATAAATCTTCTTATGTGGAAAGGATGCATATTTGTGTTTACCAACAAATTGGACAGGAACATGTAACAAATCAGGTGTGGTCAGAGAAATTGCCAAGGAATTGCAGGATAGGGCTTCCAAGATAGGTCAGAGGTTATAAACAACTGACATGTGGTTTTCTTGGTTGCCTGGATCCGGGTGAATTAATATGGCTGTGGCAGGCCTAGCTTTTATTCCTTATGCAATCCCTATGCTGAAACAGCTATCAATAAGAGCAGTAAAAGAGATTCAAGTTGAAAAGGAACTAGCTTTGATAGAACATTTTCTTATTCATCTTGGTCCCTATCCTATGGAAGAACATAAAGATTCTGAGGCAGACCCATATGAGGAAATGGAACCTGTAGAAAGAGGTAGAGAATCTCCCCAAGAATCAAGAGAGTAGAAAAACAATCAAGAACTACCTATCCTTTACTTTTATTAATTATCTTTTGTTAGACCCTATATATGGTAGATTTGTTTATTGGAACCTTGTATACTCAGAAGTTAAACTTATATGAGAATAGTGAAAGTTTCTGCATTGAAAAACTTTCAGAGGGGGGAATAATGTAATGAAGCGGGCTCTGATAGATGACCACTAGATAACTTTCTATTCACTCTATTCTAAAAAGCAATGCATCCGGTTGGAAAAAGTACAAACTCAGCCAAAATCCTTTTGGTTCCTCTAGGAGGCCTCTAAGTTGTCAGAAGAAAGGAACATTCTAATGACATACAGCTTAAAGGTTGGTTAGGTCAAGGGGATCCACATGAGTTAAAAGTTGTCTATCGTCAAAAGCTGATTTGAATCTATGCTTCAGTAACTGTTTGCAAAGAAACTCTGTAATAAGGAAATGTCAATTAAAATGATAAATGTATATGACCATATGAATTGCTGAGTTAACAGAATCCTTTGTCTAGAAGGGTATAAAACCATTGTACCTAATTTCTGTCTTTGTTCAACGCTTCATGTTCAGAGCCTTGAACCTATTGCGCAATATATAAAATCTGTCTCTGATTAATCTAAAAGTTGTGTTTGTCTTATTAAATCCACAACAGTACCATATTATTTGGCAGGTTGGTTTTTTATAGTAGAGATGGGAAGTAAAGAAAGATGCAGGCCTGAAGTAGAATTAATTTGAAAAGGAGAAAAATAGGAAGTGCGAAAATAAATTGGGAGGCAAGACTACAAGAGATAATATTTTGCAAAACTTGCAAAAGTTTTGTGATTCATAGGATGGCTAGATGGGGAATCCCGTTGGTATACCTATCTTCTATTAGAACAGTTTCTTAATTTTTTTTTTCTTCTCTCAGGACTTCTTCCCACTTTTAAAAATAACGGAGGGCCCAAAATAGCTTTTGTCTGTATGGGTTTATTTATATTTACTGCATTAAAAATTTTTAAATGACACATTCAGTGCCACTACTGCTTGTCATGGTTGTTTGATGGGATTTTTAATATTGTATTGTATTTTGATTTCACAGATCCTTGAGAGAGTCCCAGGAACCTCTAGAGACCATCAGATCACACTTTGAAAAACACTGTAGTAGAGCTAGAAAGTATTCTGATTTACAGTTACTAGGGTTTTTTCCCCCCTTTTTTTGCAAGCTTCTTACTTATGTGTTTTCTCTAGCACAGACAATGTTAGAAAGAACAATATTAGCTACATGTAGATAGAACATGGCTCAGCTTCATGGTAGCAGCTGGAAGACGTTTATCTATGAAATGTTGTTGACAGGCCTGAAGAACTTTTCATCGCAAACAACCTGTCAGTGCCCTTGTGTTGTGAAGCAAAATGCTTAGAATTTCATGAAACAAGAGATCATTATTTTATCAGAGCTCGCTATTCTTAATGTAGAACAGAGTACCAGAGGAAGGACTTGACTGAGTTCTCTCAGATGACTAAATAAATGGAGAGCACCTTTGGATACAGTGGCAATAGTCTAAACGCTACTAAATATAGTGGATGGACTGCATTGTGATCAGATTCACTGAGCTTTGCTCTTCTTCATTACAAGCCTGACTGCACCCTCTGAGTTTACCCTGCAGAGCAGAGAAGCCTGCAGAAAACATTTGCCCTTATACCTTCTACACAGCATGCCGGAATTCAGTAACAAACCTCCATAAAAGCTAATGGCTTTTATAGAGGCTAATGACCATGCACAACAGTGCATATTCAAGGTTAAACAGAGGTACTTTTAGAAGGAGAGGGTACCTTTCCCCCCTATGTGATAATACTACTACATTCTCATTTGACCATAAAGATATATGTATTTCCAGGAGTTGAAATGTTGTTTTACTATTCAAAATGTAGTCATATATTCTGAACAAAGATAATAAATACATTGCTAATAATGGAGGTCCTTCAACAGTCCTTAGTCATTGGGCTTCTTACATATTTGATAAACCTAGGCAATAATATTTAGCACTGAACCCAATTTTTTTAAAAAAACCTCTTCATGGCATCCCCAAGGTTTCAGAATCTGAAATGTTTGTTCTGAAATATGGCAGGAGAGGATGCTTTCATTAAAGACTTTGCAAATTATATGGATTTTTTTTTGTAGCAGCAAAAAAACAAAAACAAAAACAAAAAAACACAAAAACAAACCACAATCACTTTGCTATTAGCACTTAGTATTTAACATGCAATATTTCAGCGGTAAAACTGCAGGTCTCAATGGTAATAGGGCAGAATTAAAATGGAAGATGGATACTAGCAGATATATTTATCAGGAAAGGACCCTCAATACTATCTATCTATCTATCTATCTATCTATCTATCTATCTATCTATCTATCTATCTATTAGTTTGTCAAACTTGTACAAGATAGCAGGTATAAATATGAACATGGACATGAATGAAGGAAATGAATATATGTAAATGGGGACAGTAGGCACGCTGGTGCGCTTATGCATGTCCCCTTTACGGACCTCTTAGGAATGGGGTGAGGTTCACAGTAGACAGTTTAAGGTTGAAGCTGTGAGGGTTTGAGGCGGTAACAACAGAGTCAGGTAGAGCATTCCAGGCATTGACCACTCTGTTGCTGAAGTCGTATTTTCTGCAATTGAGTTTGGAGTGGTTTATCTTGAGTTAACTTCTGCATTTACTCTCTCTATAAGTAAGTATAAGGGGTCTTGGCAAGGTAAAAGTGCTTGAAGACTTGGACTTAACCCCAATAAACCCCAATAAGGTCTGTAAATTTTTAGCTGTATTGCTAAAGTACAGTAATATAGTAAAGCTATATTGCTAAGTACAGATTTATGATTGTCACTCCTTAATGTTCTCATTCAGGTGGGGGTAAAAAGCATCCATACAGATGTTGTGTAACGTTCCAAATTATTTTTCTGCAGTCAGGCAAAGCACAATGACATTTATGTCAACTCTAGCACACTTTAGACCAGGCTTCCCAATATGGTTTGGAGTATAATTACCGACCTAGGTAATATATACTGTCTGAAATTATAACAGCTATAGTATAACATTTCCAAAACAAATAATCTTGGTGATAACTTGTCTAGCTCTTAAGCCTCTACCAGCTATGAAATATATTAAACCATAATTTTTTTAACTGTGCTTTGTCGATAAGACTTTACCTGGCTGGATAAACTCAAGTTAGAACCAAAGTTACAATCACTTAGTATAATTTGTAAATACCACTATAAATTACATTCATATGGCTTGGTTAACCACCTCTTGCTGAATAAACCACAATTAGCTTACTTCACACAGCAGCTATACAGTATGATTTACAAACTATAATGATTGGGCTCGCACAATAAAGTGTAAGACAAAAAATATTAAGAATTACCTTAAAAATGGCCGTGTGTGTGTGTATACAGTCGAGGGCAGAGGTGCTATTCAGCAGATTCTGACAGGTTCTGGAGAATCGGTAGCAGAAATTTTGAGTAGTTCGGAGAACCGGTAGCGGAAATTTTGAATAGTTCGGCAAATACAACCTCTAGCTGGCCCCAAAGTGGGGTGAGAATGGGGATTTTGCAGTATTCTTCCTCTGGAGCGGGGTGGGAATGGAGATTTTGCAGTATCCTTCCCCTGCCATGCCCACCAAGCCACGCCCATCAAGCCACATCATGCCCACCAAGCTACACCTACCAAGCCACGCCCACAGAACCGGTAGTAAAAAAAATTGAATTCCACCACTGGTGGAGGTTCTGAAGGTGTGCTGTACTCACATTGCATGAACTATCCAAATGTGCTTTCAGCTGTCCTGCAGACCTCTCCTCTGAAAATATGGAGACTGGGGAGACAAGGAGATAAAGCTGCAGATACATTCCCTGTTTTATACGCTGCCTCAAGCTTCCCACATTTAGGCAGATGGCTTAATGCAGTGAATGAACTCCACTATAGATTTCAAGACAGAAGAAGTGTACTGTTCCTTGTAAGAATGCTGTCACATGTTTTTACATGCAATGCCACCAAACATTTAAATTATGATTTAAGATTGTTTTTCGTATCTATCCATTTCATAGTAACACCAAGGAAGACAATATTTTTCCTCTGGTTACAGTTTTCTCCTCTCCTTTAAATGTTCTTTCTCCATCCCCCACTGCTGCCTGTTATATGGAGGATATTATGACATCTGTTCTACCAGATGCTGTTCTGCTTCTACATAGCTTTCATATAGAATCTGGCTTTTCTAACAGACACACACATACACAGACAGAACCTCTTGCAAATGTGTATGAAAGTAAAAATTCAGCCATCTAGTTGTTGGGAAAGTAATCTTTGTATGAAGATTGAGAGGTGCAATAATCCTCATGAATTAAAGCTCTTCTCATATTTTTAGCACTTACTGCATAGATGTGAGTTGGAATGGTTTCTGAAGACAAAGAGTGAAAAGCGTCAAATAGTTGACTTTCTTCATACCATTTTGTAGATAGTAACGGTCCTTGTTTCCTGCCTTGCCAATTTTGCCCTCACACTGTATCTTTAGATATTTAGAGAAGAACTCAATAGCGATGTCTCTTGAATTTTAATTATTAATATAGGACCACTCTAAGGGAATTGAATGTGCCACAGCATTCTGGGAATTGCCTGCTCCACAGCATTCTACCCCACAGTAACTACAAGGGTAGCCCCATGTAGAGTGCATTGCAGTAGTCCAAACGTGATATGAATAAGACTTGAGTGACTAACCATAGAGACTACTAATCCAGGAAAGACTTCAACTGGCACACAAGATGAAGTTGTGCAAAGGCCCTCGTATTCGCAGGTGGAGCAGGAGTCCCGAGTTCAGAAGAACCTCTGAGTTGCAGAGAGAATCTGTCTGGGGTAGTGCCACCTCATCCAGAATTAAAGATGTTAAAAGTCCCAGATCTTGAAGCCAGGGGTGAAATTCAGCTGGTTCTATCTGGTTTGTGTGAACTGGTAGCGGCAGCTATGGGAGGCTCCACCACCTGCGCAGACATCATGATGTTGCTTTTTTGCAACATTTTAAGCCTCTGTGCATGCCCAGAAGGCTTTGTGCATGTGCAGACAATGACACATGTGAGCAGAGCAAGCACAAGTGCGGTGATCAAACATTTGCAAACCATAGAGAAAGTAAGTGAATTTCACCCTGCTTGAAGTTCCATGTATTAGTAGCTAGTAGCTCTTGCCAGGGTTCAGCCAAAGCCTGTTGTCCCTCATCGAGGCCCCCACAGCCTCCAGAGGCACCTTAAAAGGGCAGCCATGGCAGAACATCAGGAGTAGAGATATAAACCCGAATATCATTAGCACACTGATGATACCTCAACCCATGATTTCCGATGATCTCACCCAGCGGCTTCACTAATATTAATCTTAAAGCAGGTAGTCTTTTTTTTTCAGGCTTGAGAAAAAAATGGATGTTTTAATGAGTAGCAAAGATGTGGTGTGGTTCCAAAATCCTTGCTCTGAATCAGTTTAAACCAAAATCCCAAAGGTTTAAATATTACTTTTAGGCAAGTAAATTTCCGTTTTGAGTAGTTTGATGGGACTTTAACTTTTTAAAATATTTCTTGTTCATGTTTTGTCCTGTACTCTGATACAATAGTGTTCGCAAGAAGAATGTCCTACTGGTTTAAAAAAAACAAATCTTGTACTTTGGTAAAATAATTTAAATGCATTCATTTCTGGTATTTTTGCTAAGTGTTTGCTAATTTTATCATTAGTATGCAGTTATTTCCTGACATTTATCAGTAAATATGAACTACCCATTTCAGTCTCAGTTAGCAAGATAAACTAGGAAAGCAGTGGAAATTTGATAAAAGGAATTGCTTTACAGTTATAGTCTTACAATATAACTGTGTAGTGATTTTACTTGCTCTAAGAAAATATTTTAAAATAACCTAGTTCCTAATTAATTACAACTTCAACATGATTTATAGGAATGTATCCTACTTACTGAACAGGAACTTTGAATTGACTTTAAGTATTGCTAATAAAGCTTTCCCATTTAGCTGAAAAGTATATAAAAGCTTTTAAAGGCAATAACAATATAATGATAAAATACTCCGCAAAACTGAATTATGTTTGCTGGCACAATGTAGACAATGGAGATGCAGGCATTCAGAAGCAAAGTTCTTTATTCATCTATTTTGACAGAATTTTCTCCTTTTCCTTTTTGAAAGATTATTCTTTGCAGTTTAGATTGATGTGTACAAAATACATGTCTATTCATAATTCTTTGTCTACAACCTTCAGCTTTCAAATCTTTGCTGGAATAGAGGGGAAAGAGTGCCATTTTTATTTATTTTATTTATTTATTTTTTTAAAAAAATCTCCAAAATGTGCTGATTGGCAAGGTTCCCTGTAGTCTCCCAACTAGATGGCACAGCAGGCCTTTGGCAAACTCTGTCTGCCAAAGAGTCAGTGACAAATGAAACTTCAATACGTTTTATGGAGAAATGGTTTGCATCAAGTCTCATTTGGCCTAATTTCAGCCTTAGGCAAACTTTTTTTTTCAAAATAGTGAAGCTTGAGACCAGCTTGCTTCTTTTCTTTTTTTTTAAAGGAAAAATGTTTAGATATAATTTCTTGATATGTAATTTTAAAGTCTTGTCCTTTGGCATCCGTATAAAGAGCAACACTGAAGGCATACTACTTTTCAATAAAACTGAATTACTGTATTTTTCCGACTATAAGACGCACCTAAATTTACGGGAGGAAAACAAGAAAAAAATAGTATTTAGACTCTGCATGTTGGGTTTTCGCCCTCCCAGGCCCCCAGCAGCACTCTGTAGTGCTCTGCATTGCCCGTTTTCACCAAAAATGGACCCGTTTTCACCAAAAGTGCACCTGTTTTTGGCCTGCAGAGTGCTTTTGGGGACCAGGGAGGATGAAAACGTGACGCACAGAGGGTTCGGGAGGTCAAAATTGCTCATATTTGATCAATAAGATGCACCTAAATTTTCACCCACTTTTAGGAGGGGGGGGCGGAAAGATGTGTCTTATACTCCGAAAAATACGGTATACTCCATCTGTTTGCTTCTAAGATAGGGGTGTCCAACTTTGACAACTTTAAAACTTGTGGACTTCAACTCCCAGAATTCCCTAGCAGCCATGTACAATAGGCTAAGGTGCCAGCAGCGAGCAGAAGATTGTTTGCTCATGAAGGGAGCAATGAAAACTTCAACCTAAGTCCTTCCCCAAAATCTGGATCAGTAGTGTTGGCCTTGATTATATTTTATCCAACAGCTATTCTCTTACCTAGTGCTCAGGCTGGGAAATACTAATACAGGTATTTCTCACTTAAAAACCAATCATTTTATGACCATTATGATGGCCACGGAATATACAGTATGTCGTACCCCCAACCATCATAAATGATGGTACCACCTTCCTATGGTCACATGGCTGCATGTCGGGCAGGTCAGCTTTACAGCCATTGTTTTAAATGTTTGCAAATAACCACAATTCATGATGTGTCTTGCCACCTTCCAGCAAAAACACCCATCTGAAATGAATGGGGTTGCTTAACTATTGTGATATTTGCTTAATAACCACCACATTTGCTTAACAATCGCAGCAAACAATTCATGACCCCTGCAAAAAAAAAAAAAAAAAAAAAAAAGTCAGAAAATTACTTCCAGCCACATAGGAGTCTCGACTTACAGCCTTGGCTTAAATCCGTCTCAATTACAGTCTCAAATTAAGTTGAGGAATACCTGTATAGCAGGTGCACTATATTAAAAACTATACAAATGGATTTTATGGGCGATGTGTGATGGCCATGTGTCTAATTACAACTTTGTCATAGAGGATGGATTACATGCATTTGCTTTAAAAAAAAATGAGCATCTGTAACTAAACAGCTCAAGCTGACTATACATTTATTTTAGAAACCAAGAACAAAATAATGGATGCTGCAATGAATCAGCTGGGAAATATTTCTGTTCTCCTCCTGCCTCATGGATCTACATTTCTCATCACCAGCTGTCCTCTGTTTGCAAGTTTGGTTAGCCTTCCCATGTTATAGCTATGGCTGATATACAGGTAGTCTTCAACTTACAACCACAACTGAGCCCAGAATGTATATTGGTAAGTGCAAAATTGATTAAGTGAGTTATGTCCCATTTTGAAACTTTTCTTGCCACTTTTTGTTAACCAAATCACTGCAGTTGTTAAATTAGTAACACGGGCTGTTAAGTAAATCTGGCTTCTGTTGGTCACCACCTTTAAAGTGCTCCATAGCATAGGACCCGGGTACTTTTGAGATCGACTTCTGCCACCAATAGCCTCCCACCGGCCAGTTCGCTCCCACAGAGAGGGTCTCCTCAGGGTGCCATCGGCCAAGTTATGTCAGCTGGCGACACCCAGGGGGAGGGCCTTCTCTGTGGGAGCCCCAGCCCTGTGGAATGAACTGCCCCCGGAAATACGTATGATCTCCAACCTCCGAGTATTTCGCTGTGCACTGAAGACCCTGTTGGGCTATCAACATAATAATTTTAAATTGGGGTATTTTAAATTTCTGGGGTTTTAAATTGAGCCGAATTTATTTAATAATTTTTAATTTTTAATTGATGTTTGTCTTGTGTTTTTAAATAGGCTGTACACTGCCCTGAGTCCTTCGGGAGAAGGGCGGTATAGAAATAAAATTATACTTATACTTACTTATACTTCCCCATTGACTTTGCTTGTCAGAAGCGTGCAAAATATGATCACATGACCCCGGGACATTGCAACCATCATAAATATGAATCCGTTGTCAAGCATCAGATGACTATGGGGATGTTGCAATGGTCATAAGTGTGAAAAATGGTCATAAGTCACTTTTTACAGTGCTGTTGTAACTTCGAACGGTCACTGAACAAACTGGACTACCTAGGCTTTCTTATTCATAATGTAATCCAGATAAGAATTCTGTTCCTCAATCATCCAGATAAGATTCTTTTTCTCTTCTATATCCGTGCTCTCCTTTCTGTTGCTAAATATGAATGGAAATGTTAATGTACAGAGTACTGATCTTTCTGAGCAGGGCTAGCCTGGAAATCTATAATTCATTACCATAATTAAAACAGATGGAGGAAATAACTGGAACCTTTTTAAGGGACATAACTGTCAATATGGCAGGACCCGGCCATATAGATTCTACCATAATTGTCATTGCAGATGTGGCATTAGCAAGAGTATGATTTTGTCAATTAATCTTTTTTTTTAAAAAAATCGTAGTTTATTATAGCTTGGAAGAATCCATTTGTAATGACCTTATTTTACATGATGCTCTTCACTTTAAACAAATTTACTACCTGCTCTCTTTACCCTTTGAACATGTTTGGTTACACTTTCTCAGCGTAATGCATAACCTTATGGCATACAGTTAAAGCAACCCTCCTTAATTAGTAGTGTTTCCTTTTAGCTAAATATTGTGTTGATCGTAAGCTCCTTCTAATTGCTTCATCTAACTATCTAGGCATGGAAAAATGTTGAAGAAACTGTTTTAAGTCCATAATCCTTTGAGACGTTGTCTCCATAATTTAACATTCTTTCTTTCCTGCTTAAATAATAACTAAAGGCATAATGTGTGGTTTATTTTTAACTACTGGTAAGGATTATAGCATATAAACCCAGTGAAGGAAGCAATCCTGTACTAACAGCAGAGTCTCTCTTCTTTTAAAATCTGTAAATTAAATAATGTCAAAGCAGAAATGCTCCAGACCGTTTCTAACTGTCTTTACTTGCATTTTATTTTTACTTTTAAGGAAAATAGCCAAACCTAAAACCAAAAGAGCAGCCATTCAAACTATATTACTCCTAGTTTGTATACTATAAAGGAAAACTTCAGAAATACTTTCACAGGCAGAAAAGGTGGTTTGTCTTGGCAAAACTCTGCCTGAAGATCCCACTGTCACTGTTGCTTCTCTTTGACCAAAAATGGGCCCAGTGATAAGGGAAGAAACTATACATCCTCAGGGTTTTAACTTTTCTCCTTCTCCAGGAAGTGTGTCTCAAGCTATGCTGGCCCTGCAGTTGGAATAGGATTCTCTTTTCTCTATCCATTGTACCTATGGTTGTTTTTAATGCTTTAATGGGTTGAGTTTTATAGTTTGATTTGATATGTCTTTTAATTTTTGATTGGGATTCATACAGAATTCGTTGAAAGATGGAAAAGTTGGCCAGCTATGTTTTAAAAGAGAGAGAGAAAGAGAGAGAAAGAAAGGAAGGAAGGAAGGAAGGAAGGAAGGAAGGAAGGAAGGAAGGAAGGAAGGGAAGGAAGGAAGGAAGGAAGGAAGGAAGGAAAGAAAGAAAGAAAGAAAGAAAGAAAGAAAGAAAGAAAGAAAGAAAGAAAGAAAGAAAGCCCTGTGTTATATCTCCAGCAAGCAATCACATCCTGAATGCACTAGAGCATCCCAAAATTTCTCCCTCTCCACACCTCACGGTATTAGAACTGCCCAACTTATTACAACAATTCAGCACACAATTACTTGTTTCTTTCTAACTGAATTTGGTTAGTAAATAATTTAAAACTCAAAGCATGATCAAGTTACAAATTAAGGACTTCTGCATGCCATTGTAACTTTCTCATTAAAGACAATGTAATTTAAAAATTAGTTTCTTCAGTTAGATAATGTTTCATTGCTTTATTTAAAATATTCTTTACTAGGGTTGAAGTGATTGTTTGCATGTATGTGCGTGTCTGAGTGAATGTTCCTGAGAGTGATCTGAGAATGATTAGTGAAACAGGTTTTACAACAGAAAGGAGACTGATTTACAAGAGATACATTGTAGAGATAGGCAAAGCCTAGTATCTACATCCTAACTATACCAGGAAAGTCTCAGTGGGACTGTGAAGAAAAGCAGAAGGAGCTGACCTCATCTTAGCAATTTATTAAACAAAGAGCAGTCAGCATAGTAGACTAAGTGAGTGATCTGTCCCTGTCCACACACACACACAAACACAGCCAGCCGAGGGTTAAGAAAGTACTTGACATGCACACAGGTCGTTATCTCAAACTTGGCAGCAATATAATCACTGTCTGCCAAGAGCTTTTATTGCAACAGATAACATAAAATTACATACGCATTGCAAATAGTCCAGCAAAACAATATTCCTTTCGGCAGCTTCAGACGTTGTTCAAGTGACTAGCCAGAGTTAGTTTTTGTTCGTCACGGAGTTTTACCAGCCACCACCCTCTCTTATATAGTCTCTGGGGTGTGGTCCAGTGACTCAGTTCTAATCCCTAGCACGCCTCCTTAACTGCTGCAACCGTTTATCACGCCTTGGTTGACGTGTATCCAGGAATGACGGCTCTCCTTCGCTCTCATCCGAAACACCTGGCTCCTGGCTAATCTCCTCTCCCTCGGCCGGCACCTGAGACAGTGCCAGAGGGGAGGGGCCTGGAGAGGGAGGCCTGGCTGACTCCTCTTCCTCATGTTCGGAGCTTTCTTCCTCCGATGAGATAGGCTCAGAGGGCGGGGCCACAACAGTGAGGATGTTGTATGTATGTAAGCATGTATGTATGTACCGTATGTGTTAAATTTATATGCCACCTATCACACTGTCAATCAAGGACACATAATCAATCTTCTCTATATACATCCTTTGCCCCTTTGTGGTTAGTTGGTCAAGAGTTTATGCCACTGGATATGTATCTCCACTGTTCCTTTAGAAAGCCGCTTCAATTTCCATCTACAAAGACAAAAGAGTATTTTTGTCTTCTTCTATTTGGGGAGCACTTACTAACTTACATAAACGACTTATCCATGAAGGCTCTGACCATAAATCCTGATTGCAAGGACTGATACAAGCAGTAGTTGTGTTTAAAAAAGAAGAAAGAAGAAACAGAGAAAGAAAAGATATTTTAATTTCAAGGTTCACTGGAAAAATAACATTAAAAAAAATCAATGTTTGCCAAACAGAAGGACAAATTCATATGGGAAATAAAAATGTATTTATAAGATTCAAAGACAGTCTGATAAGTCACGTTATGTTGGAAAGAAAATATTAGCAAAGCGCTTTTCAGGTTTGCCATCCAGATTTGTCTGGAAAACTCTTTATTATTCAAGGATGATACAATAGTTCCACAAAGCCTAAGAATTCCTATTGTTGCCCGATAAAGATTTACTCTGGGGGCAGGTTTCTAATGTTTGAATGAAAAAAAAAAATCAAATGAAATGGAAGGATTTCGTGTTGCCATACGGACAGCATCTGCTGCTACTCTGTGGATCAGTTCTCCAAGCCTTATTCGACCTCTTCATTCTCATTTCTTTCTTTATTTTGCAGTTCAGCTAAACAAGCTTAGAAAAAATGGACTGATTTGGCTGATTCCCATGACCCAGGCACCCAAATGCCATTAGGACATTCTGTAGAGTTGGATTCCTCAGGCAGCCCTTTTTGCCATGCACCGTCATCCACCTTGGACATTGAACATTTCAAAAATGACTTTTATATGATTAAGTGTGCAAGCCTGTGCATTGTAGCACAGGCTGCCAGGTCTTCTAGCCTTACTCTGAGTGTCTCAGACACCAGCTCCATCACTGATTGATTGCCCCATGTGGCTGGGGCATTTCAGGGACAAGATTTTTCTTCCTGCTTATGTTGTGGTCTTTGTTTTCAGATTTCCATCTTGCCTGGCTTTTTGAAGAAAGTGAGAAGGTGGTTCTTACTGGTTTTTTTTTTAAAAAATCTGCCCATGAGGGCTTTCATTCTTTTCCCAAGTGGTGGTTGTTATTTTTAAGTAATTTTGTTTATTCTTTTGTGTAGCATTCCACTGCAGTTCAAACATGTGCCAGGTGAGGGCAGGGACAGAACTGAACAATGCAGATCAGCTATATACTGCACAATTCCAGTCAGGGTTTCATCTTCCATCCTGGTGATTCCAGAGAGTTTTAGCAAGCCAGGCCCAGCTTTCCTGATTTATTTCCACTGCTGTTCTTCCCCTTGAAACCTACTCCCCATACTCCATTTGTTCACTGAGTTGTTAACCACAGAGAGGGAACGATGAAAAACCCAACAGTTCTGATAATAAGATGAAAATATCTCTCAATGCCAGGGCTTTTACTCTACCACATCGATAACAGTTTAAAGCTTTTCCTCTTTGGAGAGAGAAAATCACAGCCATTGGGGAGCCCAACCAATGAACTTTCTGGGAGATATTTTCTCTTTTATAGCATTCTCCTTCCTGTTCAGCTGCTCCTGGTAAGTTGAGCCCGTAGTAGAAAAAAAGCAAGCTTCAATCTCGCCATGAGAATTGGCAGGCAGAGACTCTTTTTTTATTTTGTTTTGGCTTGGCTGTATCAGTGGATGCTAGTTAAATATTTTTAAATGTGTGTTTTATTCTTTCTGTATTTTGGCTTAGTGGAATAGTTGGCTAGGAAAGTTGGATAGGTATGGCTGAACGCTCTTATCCATTTTAGCCTCAAAACAAGCAGCGAGGAGCCATAGCAATTGGGAAGGTAATGATTCACTGACAGGCACTTGTGTGGGTAGGTTCAAATGTATGCCTTTTCTGTGGCTTGGGTGCTTAGGATGCCAAAGTACCAAGTCATCTCATTCTCACGCAGATTCTTTCACCCTAGAATAGACCTAATCCTTTATTAAGCCTAAGTGTGATTTTCAACACCTAGGGATATTCTCTGTCCGGCAGATAAAAATCTAAAATATGCACATCCCATAAGAATCATACCTCAGTAAAAGCAGTGATGTCTGTCATGTGCTTAAAAGCTGAACTAAAGCTTCTCTGTCTTTTTTTTTTTTTTTTTACATTTTCACCAGTGACTTTGCTGCTGTCCATTGATGGCCTACAATACCTCAACAGAAGGACTTCATGCTATTTCAGAATGGATTCCAGACCTAGGTATTTGCCTGATATTGGCAAGTTCAAAAAAGTGGGTTATTTTTTTTTTAAATTCTAGTTCCTGTAACAGGAACAAAGCTAATGTTTTTCTTTGCAATGCTGGTGTTTATTTTCCTACTTGCATGAAAACCTTACTTCTCAATCTCTCTCTCTCTTTCTCTCTCTCTTTCTTCCTTTCTCCTTTACAGCTTCAGCATAGGTTTCTGATGCCTGGCTGCAAGCAGTGTCTTCCCTCTCCCTTACACAAACACCTGCAGTTATATGCAACTATGAGATAAAGTACCTAATTGCAGAATTGTCAACATGCTATCATTTCATCTTCACACCTTGCCAGAAGCTTTGAAACGCAAGGAAAAAAGGTGGCATGAGAGGAACATTTCCCTCATAACAATTGCTAAAATAATCAAACGCATGTACTACACAACTAAAAATGTGTTTGTATGTTATTATTTATTTCCCCCTTTGAGGAATAGGAATAGAAATTATAGTTACTCCAGAACTGGTGGTAGTTTGGGGCAGAGCCCTGATCGAATGTGATTCTTGGTGTAGTTTCCTATTGTTCAGCTCAAGAATACAAAGCTTGGGGGGGGGGGGTTGCCTTTTATTGGGTCATGGTTCTGAGGTCAGCAGAAATGAGGATGATTATAGGTCAACTGTTTTGGAGGACTGAAGAATAGAAGTGAGGGTAGTATAGAAGTATTTTTATACTAATTATTCATTTCGAGGATTTCTAGCATTATTCTCCTTTGTCCAGACAGATGTCATTGTTATTCATATCTAATGAGAATGTAACATAGCATTTGCTTTTGACTGACTTTTGAATAATGTGTGTAATTAAAGCCAAGGAAGAAAAAGCAGGGTCAGAGACACAAAAAAATGACAGAAAAAGTAACAGACATACAAAAAAGGCAAGCTGTAACACTGCTAAACAATTGAAGGAATCTAATAAAAAGAAACTTTATATTGAAAACATCTATCTGTTTATGCATTAATATGGCTTCCAAACTCAAACCAAATCTTCCCTATTTCCCTAGATTGTTTCCCGCTTTTCTTCGGGCAGACTTTAGGCATCTTTGTTGCTTCAGTTTTTGTAGATCCTCTGTAAATCCAAGATGTCATCAGAGTTCGTACTTAGGGAGAGTCCACATGGGAACAACCCACTCTAATGTCCCTGTGTCATTCTAAGAGTAAACAAGGCCTCAGTTAAACCATGTGTCAAAGCCTCAGACAAAAGCCCAAGTTCCTTCCGAAATCCAATTGGGTCTATTAGGCTCCTGGTATAGGCAGATCAAATAGACCCAGCCTCTCTGTGTTGGAGGGGTGTAAAAGTAAATTATGAGTTGGGGTGGCTCAGTTGTTAAAGATGCTGAGCTTGTCAGCTGGAAAGCTGATGGCCCAGGTTCGGGTCCCAAGCACCGCATAATGGAATGAGCTCCCATTATTTGCCCCAGATCCTGCTCACCTAGCAGTTTGAAAGCCTGCAAATGTGAGTAGGTAAATAAATAGGTACCACTTTGGTGGGAAGGTAACAGCATTCCATGTGTCTTGGCATATAATCATGCTGGCCACATGACCACAAAAAATTTATTTGGACAACTCTGGTTCCCTTAGCTAAAAATCAGAGATAAGTACTTTGGACATGATTGGACAAGATAAACCTTTACCTTCACCTTTAAAGGTAAATTCTTGAGTCACCAGAGAGTGATCTGCCCATGACAAGGCACTGATGGTAATAGCCCAACTCCAGATGATGTCAGCACTTTGAAAAGTAGGTCTATCATGCAACCGATGCCCCATTTAGTTCCATGGTTGGAATACTGAAGCTTTTGTCATATTACCAATAATATTCTATTTAATTATTTAGTTTTCTACAGGTTCAGGTTGTAATTTGCCTTTCTTTTCCTTCTGCATTGGGTGCTGCCTTTTGTTTCTTTTATTCTCTTTTTAAACACAGGCAGAAGCCAAGATTTGGCAATGTTTATGAAGATGATAAGGGACAAAATGACTATACACATAAACATAGATTATTGACACTTTATCAGAGCTATTTCTAAGCAACAACATTGTGAATCCTTGTTACATAATAAGAGAAACATAATAAAAACAAAACAAAAAAAGGAAAAGGAAAACATACACACACAGAGAGAGAGCTCATTTATTCATAGAGTGAACTCAATCTATATGGCTGCTCATTTACAAAACATAAAGAAAAATATATTTTAAGATTTCATTTTAAAGATTGTTATCCAGCAAAATGTCGCTGCATATGAAGGTAATCTATTATGGAAAAAGTATTATTACTATAGCTAAGACATAGTGACCAGATTTAAACAGCTTTTGTTTTGATTGTTATTTTTCAAAGCTCTTGCTGAATTAATTTTCAAATAGAGTAATTTCTCACATATTCATATAACATTGAACCATTGAAAGAGATATCTTATTTTTCCAGCTTTTCCCTATAACAAATCTGGCAGTTTACAACTGGACTTGAATCAATTTTTTATGTTCAATTTATGTACTTCAATTTTATGTTCAATTTATGTACTTCAAGAAGAAATCAACAGCAGGATTCCGTGAAATTTTGGAGATTTTTCTCTAGTTTTTCCAAAACGTTTAGTGAAAAGCAGTAACAAATTGAACACTATCATCGCAAATGGGAGTATGTACTAGTTCGCTTACAGTCCTACCAAGGAAAAAAATTAAGATGTTGTGAAACATATGGATTCTGACTGAAATTCAGAGCTGGAGAATATTCTGCTGAATATTATAGATAAACATCAGCTTAGACCATTCAGACACTGTTAAATTCACTGGTCTTTCATAAGTTGTGGAGCCTATAATAATGAAAACAAACAACACATATTTTCATGTCCATAAATTACCAGTAAATCATTTGGGTACGACATAAAATGCTGCTTAGTGAAATGTGCTATATATGTTCTATCAAGCTGCCATTTTGATATTGCAACCTCTGAAAAATAATGGAAGGCTAGTTTATATAGAGATGTTAAGGGTTAACATCTCTGTACAGCATCTCATTTAAATGGTTTGATATATAACAATGTGATAACAATCTAAACCTTCATTTTACACAGTGATGCCAACAATTATTCTCCCACTTGTCTAACCTAAAAATAGTAGGCCACCCTAAATTGTAAGCCTTTAAAGGTCTGCATGGACCAGCCATGCCAAATGAGGAAATATTGATGGGTTGGTTTCCTTAGCAACAGAATATGGCAGGTTACATTCCTTTGATTAGTGGACTTTCAAAGCTGATGTGAATGGAGGAGGAGGAGGAGGAGGGGGAATATAATCCATCTTTGAATTCTTAGCTTCTGATCATGCCTCTACCCAAAGATAGCAAATAAAATCAATCCATGGCAGATCACCCTGACCTGTAAATGTATGGTCAGCTTTAATGGAGCTAATAGTAAACAAATTCCCATTTTGTGAAAAAAGCTCAAGTTTATGTCTAATTAATGTAATAATAATTTGAACAATCTTTTTTCAAATTCAGAAGCCATCCATCTTTATCTTTAATAAGCATCATTGCATACCCATAACTCCTCATGTTCATGGACATGATATAAGTTACACTCAAATTAGCCAAACAGGGTTATACTGCAAAGCTGTCTTCAAACACTTGCCCTGAATTGAAACTGGGTGGAAGTTGGGATCATGCCTGCAACCCCACTTTTATTCTTTGCAATAAGTACATATTCATCAAGAAGATATCAAGATCTGTTTCAGTGCTTATGTGAGTATAAGGACAGCTCTTGGCACAACCAGGGCTCTAAAAATGCTGTACCTTGGATTATTTGAAATACTCTACTCGCATTCAGCCAAGGTGAGTGCAGCTTCTTTTCATACCTCCTCCTTAAGAAAGGAGAGAGCAGAGCATGCTTCATTATATGTTGTGTGTTATAACTTGCCAGCAGAGGACTGCTATCTGATGCCTACTTTCAGCAAGAAGTCAATAGAATAAAATGGGACTTATTTCCAAGCAAAGTTATGGAATGGAGGTAACAAGGAACCAATGTTTCTCAGCGTAGGCAAAAGCATTATGTAAGCACTAAGTAGGTGAACCCCAATCTCAAGCCCTGGTGAAAAACTGGTAGTCAAATATCTATTGACTTGGAAAAGTGCGGGTGGGAGAAAGGCCTAGGATTTGATTTGAAGTGTGCTTTCCTTCTCTTTCTTCATTATCCATCTATCGGCTTTGAGTTCTGTGTTCTGCAATAGGTAGAGCTTCTGTGTATGTCTGATTTGTTTCTGCTTTTGATAAAGCAACTTATTTAGCTGTGTCATATTTGTGAGCTAGTGCTATCAGTATGGTCCAAAATGGAGTTGGCCAATATCAAGGTTGCAGTTCAATCTAGATAGTTAGTACAATCTATGAACCAGGTAATCCAGCCAGTAGGGCTAAATCTGACCAAATTAATAGCAAATTAATTCAGTTAATTAAACTCCTGAGAGAGGGAGTCAGTGTCAGGGGAGGGAATGATGTACTTGGAGTCTCAAGAGAAGGAAGAAAGAGAAGCAGAAAATGGAGAAAAGGGGCGTGTAAAAGATGAAGCTGTCCAGTAGTTCACAGGTGAGGTAGAAGTGTTATGCAAATATTGAGTGGATGCCTCCTAATTGTAAGACTGGGTTGAGACTTCCAAATGAGGGAAGAAACAACCTAAAATTTCAACCTGAAACATGGCTGTGGTGTGTGTGTGTGTGTGTGTGTGTGTGCGTGTGTGTGTGTGTGTGTGTGTGTGCACTCTGATTTTTGTGTTCTACAGTAGGCAAAACTTTTGCATATATATGACTTCTTTCTTGTCTGCAATAAACTAAGTTATCTAGCTATGCCCTGCCTGTGTGTTTTCGCTGTAAGCAAGTTCTAGAGAGTTGAGATTTATTGTCATCCCTGGCATTGAATGCATACTGAGTTGTAAAACTATTATTCCTGAATTCTTCGGAATTAGCCTAATTGAAGTAATGAATTAACATAGAAAGCATTCTCAAATGGTTTCTGAGGACCAGTTATTTCATTCTATGGTACCCAAAATGTTCTACACCTATCAGTGAAAGAATTTTTATCAGAATATGTAGAGACTTAAGCAGAGGACCACATACTGATTTTAACATTTGCATTCAGATGTGATGGCACATCCTTGATTATGTAAGGAACAGACTATTCTACTCCCTGTGGGGCAAAACAAACAAAAAGCAAACCGCCCCCTCAGTTTTTCTAGAAATGAAGATGAACTGAATTCCCATTTCACACTATGGAATCTGGATTAGGTTATATTCAGGCATGGTGTGGAGAATAAACTGAGGTGTTTTTTTTTTTACTGTTCAGCTTTTTAAAGGCTGAGAAAATATGGCTGTCACCAAATAGTTTTTATTATTTGCAAAACTCATATGCTGCTTCAGTCATGGTCTCTAAGTAGCTTATGGCTAGTAAGTAGCTAGTACAATAATAATACCATCATAGGATAATAGCCAACAATGATAAAATCAGATGAGTTATCAATATCAAAAGATAAACATTTAACACAAATCTCTCAATAAAAACTTACCAGATAGCCAACATTTGATTCAAATGTCATTTATTCCCTGTAACACCTTTAGAAGAACAATATTTTAACTGTTTATATAAATATTAATAGAGAGGAAACCACACTAATTTGGGAGGCATTTTCTGGCCCCATATAATCTATTTTCCAAAGACGGAGGCTCACAACATGCCTTCTCTGTTGGCTTAAATCAAATGCCGAGATTCTATAGGGAGAAAGTAGTCTCATGATTCTCAGGACTAAGCCATGTAGGGCTTTTTAGGTAATAACGTTGAATTTCAGTTGGAAGCAAATTAGCAGCTCCCATAATAAAACTGGCTAAAAGGGCTCTTACACATTAGTAATCAGATACCTGCATTTTGTGCCAACTGTAGTTTCCAAGCAGTCTTCAGATGGACAACAGATTGCAGTAATCCAATTATGGGGCAAGAAAAGTATGAATAATCATTGCTCCCAAATTCCATTTAAAAAGCATCTGTGGAAAAGAAATTGGGAGATGGAGAAGAAACACTTATCATATTTTCTTTCTCCAAGTCCTGCTGTAGATCATCTACAAGGGTGATCAGTGAGGTTTTAATTCCCTATACAGGCTGTATAAGCTGAATCTTAAAAGAGTGTGATGGCTCAGAAGATTAGAATGCTGGGCTGACAATTGGCTGCCTCGTGTTTGAGACCTATAGCTGCTATGGAGCGGGGCGAGCTCCCATCATGCACTCCAGCTACCTCCGACCCAGCTGTTTGAAGGCAGGTGACCGCAAGCAGATAAATAGGTACCACTTCAATAGGCTACTTCACAGGGACACAAAAGGAGCCCTTAACTGGGCATCCTCCGGGCAACGGTGATATCACCAGCAAATCCTTTCCCCACACAAGCCCTTCGATGCTTCCGACATGGAAATATTTGTATTAGCTGAACCTTGTCTGAAAAGAGATCTAGATAATCTGTTTCATCTATAGCATTCTGTAATGATTGTCTTCCCATGACTTTGTCCATTTCTTTCCTTAAAAGGAAAGTTGTCCATATTAGCTGGTTCAAGGGATAATCTTGGTTGAAAAAAAGTCTTAAAAGCAGTTTCATGCTTTTGAAAATCCATAAATACTTCACTTGGGTAAGAAATAAAGTGCTTCCAAATAATTAAGGCAGTAGTTATCAAGTTAAAGTAAGTGTTATATTTATTTCTTGCCAAATTCTATCCCAATGAATTTGTTAGTTAGGTTCATGTGGGGATTGGCACAAAGCCATTGAGCATTTTAGGAGGTCATAGTACCGCAAAATTTGAAATTTACTGAATTAATATAAATTTAGAAAGCTTAATCATAGCATAAACCAGCTGTTTCTGAACATCTGAGTAGAATTTGGGGCTGAAATATTTAATTAAGATAAAAATATCAAGAACATAAACCAATTTATAGAGAGGGTTCGTTTCATTATTTTTATATTATCTTATCGCAGTAAGATATGATCACCGATCCATTCATAATATAAAAAGCAAAGCCCTAAAAGATGCTGGCATGAATTGGCTGTTAGTAAATAAAAATATTATTTTAAAGGGAGTGGAGAGGATTCTTCTGAAAAAGTAACTGAAATAGTAGAGTTGGCTAGAATATGCTATTCAAAGGGCACCATGCAGTAAGGAAAGGAGATCTTGTAAGCCTCTGACAAAATACAGAATGAAGTTATCAGCTTTTGATGGGTAAAGATAAAGTCAATAACTTCACTTGGGATCCATACAGCCGCATTCACCTTTGACATTCTCACTCACTCTCTGTGAATGACATGCTACTGATATCAACAGGAGTTCTTGGCTCTGATATACTTTTGTCCCAATAACCACTATGAAAAATCTCCCTAGTTTTGTAAAGAAAGAAAAAAATTGGGCCTATAGTATCTTTTTTTTTTAATTTCTCCATAACCCTTTTAAAAATTAATACACTGTTCACTGAGTTTTTTTACATTCTTTAAAACTGTGGTGAATGTAGGCAAATAGATAAATTGTCATTCTTTTACCTTAGTAGCATTTTATCTCATGAAACATTTACTTCTATTAAGTTGTTACCATAAGCATCTGACAGAAGCCTCAATGACTGCAATCATGTAATGATAATATCATGGACCCAAGGGTCCTGTCTCACTACTTGTAGAAGTTCATGCTAGTCATTATAGTAATGTTATTGATGGAAGAGAATATTTGCAGCTCAGGGTTGAACTATGCACTGATAGTTTGGTAATAAACATTTGCAAGGAAACTACCAAGTTTGGGAGCACCAAGGACCAAACAGAGTAATGTTAATTAACATCATGTCTCAATCCCACACTACCACCAACAGTTTCATACAGAAAATGACATAGAATAAGGTGAATCATATAGGAGATAATGTACCCTATACTAAAGGAAAACTACACATTCTCGAAGACCCTATATTATTTGTTTCATATATCTAAGAGTCAAGGTGTTCATATAATTTTCAGTGGTGCTAATACTTACTTGCAGATAAATTGAGAATTTTAGGTGCCAAAATACAGCCCCAAATCAGGTTCAGTTTTCCCAAGTATATGGTAATTTTTTAATATATCTGTATCTTCCAAATATACTTGTGGATAAGCCTATCAGATAAGCCAACTCTCAATTTATTAATCAAAATACCATGAAAAATGTGATTGGCTTATCTGTGGATAACCATTTTTCATGGTATTTTTGTTAATAATTCAAGATTTGATTTAATCTGCCAATAGGCTTATTTATAAGAATATAAGGTATTTTAGTTACCGTATCTGTCCAATTTTCCCTATGCTCAAAGAATGTAAAGTGCAATATGCTAAACCTAAATTATAGCTCGCTACTATTGAACAATTTCTTTTGCAGTCTTGCTTTTGTTCTATCTCTTTCTTTGAGTATAAGGTAATCTGAGAGTTATGATTGAAAAATAATTCACAATCCCATTCCAGAAATGTTCTGAGAAAAAAAATCCTTATGCAGAAAAACATGGGATATTGTATTTGTAATAAATTTATCACATTTTTGATGTAAATATAAAATTTAATAAACATTAATACATTATAATACACAATCTCAATGCCTTATAATAAAATTTCCCTCTGCATTTTCTTAATTTGCCATGGTTGGTTGGGAGTGATGGATACTGTAGTCCCACATATTAGAATGACTAAGATTAGGAAAAATATTAAGTTATTAAATGACTAATCTAAGGTTATCAATCAATAAAATGAGATATGATTTGGATATAACAAGGTAAATAGGTATACACTATTTCATATTTTACAAGCATAAATACGTTTATAATAATGATACGCTTATAACAAGCCTAGTTCAAATGTTATATAAAATCAAGAATCTGTTTTGAGTTTACTTTTGAATGACTTCCTATTTGGTGAGGGAATAAACCCATGTCAGTAAAAGAAGAAAAAGTAGATATATTTGAAACATTGTTTATATATAGCTTCTGAAAAATGGTAATAAGGAATTCCTGATTTTAGTATGCAGGATTCTCCTCTACATGAAAAGTTTGATTAATGTACGCCTAATCTTTCTTTCATGCTAATAGGCTATAAATTGTTCCCTTAAAAAAAAAAAGACCAGTAATGCAAGCGGTTTTAGAGAAATCCATTTATAATGTTGCATCTTCAGCAAGTAATTCTTGACCTGGAAAATTATTTTTGCTAAAAATGACTAATTTTGCCAATTTGATATTTTTGCTTTGAATGTGTTTTTACACCAGCAGGCTAATCTGTTCTAAAGCATGTGTACCAGATGGAGAACAGAAGTGTCAAATGTATAACAGTCTTGAAATCCTTCTGCAAAACATGTTTCAGCATTAGATTTTGCTGAAAATCATATTAACAATCTTGTGTTTAGAACTCAGAAACAAATCTCACCAAAGGTACCTCTATGTATTCAGTAACATAAATTGACTCTTTTTCTTTCTTTTTCTTTCCTCTCAATGCTTTTATACAGAGTTTTGCAAACATTTTTTAGTTGTGCAACCTGTATGGATTAGAACATAATTTATCTTTTGGATTTGGCACTTCAAATTTTGCAGTGTAGATCGGGTTAAAAAGGAAATGTAAATTTAACATAAAATGCAGGTAGAGATTTATACTTTTGAGACAAAACATATTTATAATTAATTATGAGTACCCATGGAGAATGAATTCGCAGATTGATGTGCAAATAGGAGAAAATAAATTTCTAAATGTATGAATACAAAATTGCCCCAGACTAATATCTACTGATTCATCTGAACTTCACCAATAATGCCTAAGACAATATTCAGCAAAATTAAAGCAATTTACTGAATTTACCCAGAAAGAAAGAAAGAAAGAAAGAAAGAAAGAAAGAAAGAAAGAAAGAAAGAAAGAAAGAAAGAAAGAAAGAAAGAAAGCTTAGTTCAGGTGCTGGAGATTTTCTCTCCCCTCCCTAATAATGTTCAAGACACATGTATGTCTATCTCTACATATACATACTGTTTTCATTAAACGGTAGGCCAGTGCAAAACTTTCAATTCTTTGAATTAATAACTGTTAATTCAATGGGGGAAAATAAACACCACCCCATTTCTATAATTAGCTATTTCTATATACCTCCAGCCACAACTATCTTTTTCATGCATATAGGAACACATATTCTTTTCCATTGATAGGCAGTCCCCATATTAAACATAAGTTTGGTTTGTAACTGTGCTTAGCCAAAATTTGTATGTAAGTTGGAACTTGTACTTACTGTAGAAACAGATTGCCTATTACTAAAAATGGCAGATGGCATTGTCCTTCCTCGAGCCAACAAACTGCTCAAGCCACGCGATGCTTTCAGGAAGCATTGAAAACTGCTGCAAACAGTTTTCATAGTTATATTAAGAACCACTTGTTCGGCAACCATTCAAAGTTACGATGGTGCTGAATGAGGATTTATGACTGATCCTCAAGGTTGGGGCCATCACAGAGTCCCTATGGTCATTTGATTGCAATTTGGGAGCTTGCCAACTGGCTCATAGTTATGACAATGGCAGACTCTCACAGTCATGTGATCAGCATTTGTGACCTTTCCTGCTCACCCACAAGCAAAGTCAACAGGACGTTGCAAGTTGCTTCTGCTCCCAATATCTTTTCTCCTGAGGAGACTCTGGATGACCTGGGGATCTTGGACTCCATATGCCTGTCTGGCTATACTCCATAGCATCCACCTGTGACACCTGCCTGCCCACACTCCATAGTGCCTGTCCACCCACCAGCCCCCCACTCCATCATGCTTTCCTATGGCACCCTTTCAGTCTGCATTCCATAATACTTGCCTGTCCATTCTCCATAATGCCTGCCCACAGCACTCACTTGCCCATATTCTGTAGTGCCTGCTCATGGCACCTTCCTGGCCATATTCCATAGTGCCTGCTTATGGTAGTAGCCCACTGGCCTCCACTTTGTACTGCCCACATGACCATATTCCATAGTACCTGCCAATGGCATGTGTCCATCTGCATTCCATAGCAACTGCATTTGTGCCCCCAGTCTATAACCTCCGCCCATGGCACCTGCCTGCCTGCCTGCTTGCCCCTACTGCATAGCTTCTGCCTGTGGCATCTACCCTGCCACATTTGTCTAGGTCCCCACTTAACAACTGTACAGTCCTTGCCTAATGACCCCAAGCAAAACTGCCAGGACTGTCATCACTAAGCAGTGTGGTCACATGATGTTTTGCTTTATTTAGCAGTAAGCATTCCAGTCCCAATGCACATCATAACTCAAGGTCTATATGTACATAGAAATGCAAATAACTGAATCACAACGCATCTTGGGGGGTTCATTTGGGATAATTTGGATAAATGTGAGTTAATCGGGAAACTTTCTTAATCCATTCCTCACCCATCGTCTTCTGCAATATCCACCTACATTTAAGCTTAAAACATAGTTAATTACATTTTAAATTCTCCTGGTGAGTGGAGAAAAAATTAAAAGGCAGGTCCATAGTTTCTGTTGGGCTCATTGCTAGTATGGGCCACTCACTGCTTCCTGAATGCAGGAATGGGTGATGTTGTCACCTTCCATTTCCATTCCACTGTAAATGAATCCCATACCATGTTTTACAGCTTCTATTCACAATTGCTCCTTTCCAATCCAGCACTTTGTTCCACTCTAGTTGCAGCCCCGGCTTCAATTGGCTATTATGCCCAGATCGTCCTCTCCCTTGCAACACCTAATTGCTACCCTGGTCAATATTTGGGAGTCAACATTTGCTGTGTTTTTATAATCTTGCAGTTGATACAGTGATGGCCCATTAAGTCAATGAATCACCATCAGCTCTAGTAAACGTGTGCTCCATTCAGACATTTCTTCTCCCAGTGGGGAAATATCCAGAATAGGTGAGGCATATTCTCCTTGCTTTCCCATCCCCCGCCCAAAATATTGCAAAATATTCCGTTTTTAAAAATATTTAAATTGCAATATGTTGCAACTTGGTTTCTCTGAAGCTGAACTATCAGTTCTTTCTAAAAGTTTCTATGGTCCTATGGAGGGATTAGGAGTAAATGAACAACTTGTTCCCTATTGCATTGATTATTGTATCATCAGAGGAACATTGGACCAATAAAGTGGGGGAAAGAAAATAGAAAGGGCCTGTACCAGGGCAAGACTTTATAGCAATCATAGATCAGCTTATACAGAATGAAATAATATTTTTTAAAAAAAGTAAATTTAGCACATTTAATTTAATTTAATTTAATTTCCAATTTATATACCGCCCTTCTCCCTGAGGACTCAGGGCGGTGTACAGCCAAGATAAAAAACATAGAATACAAATATTAAAAAAACATTTAAAAATATATATAAATTTTGGCCCGAAAGTTAAGAAATCAATACATAACATAACAGTGTCAATAACCATTATTGGTCATTTGTGGGCAAAATCACAATGTAACAAAATAAGAGAGACAATGGCTTTTAGCTACCTGAACCTGACCAACAATAAGACTAGATTGCCCATAAATGTCCAGGGCTGCACATGGACTACAGTGCATTATTGTCAAATGAAATAAAATGGGAAGAAGGGGTGATGGCATCTATTTGTGCAAACTTCTGGGAAAGGTCTGAACAAAGCAGAGGCACAGGGTGTAGAGAGAAGGGCACAATATCTAGAAGGAAAGGGCAGGCACTGCAAACAGCTTCACAAGGACCCAGTCAGTGACACTTGCCTTTTTTACCTAGATGGAAAGAGTGAGAAACAGAGGAATGATCTGTGGGAAGAAATATCCATCTGGTTCAGTTCCAAGCTGGGAGAAAGACACTGGAAACATGGAAGCTCATTGGAAAGATAGTTTATTGATGACGCAGAACCACATGTGATTCTGGGCAGCTGACAAAATGGAGTTGAGAGTGGGTGGGTTTTTATACCTTCTTTGGGCTTTGTATTTGAGCTTCCTGTTCCTGTGCAAGAACATGTCCTTTAATATTCTATTGGCTGTTGTCAGATTCCTCTGTGGTCATGTAGGGGTCATAGCTGGCTCTATAGGCAAAAGAGGAAATGCAAATCCTAGGTGTTTGTCTGAGCTAATCTGGTCAACCTCTGGTTTATTGTTTATCTGAGCTCCCAGGTTTACTACTCTGGGGTTGGTTCAATGAAGGGGTCTGAAAGAGTGTTGGGCAATTCCTATTGTGGCTAATGGCTTTCATCTTGGGTCAGGGGCTGCTTTCTAATCCTATCATTTTGCCTTTGTTGGCTTTGCTGCAAGGAGTTTCAAAATATCCTGTCTTGAATGGATTACCAAATCTGCATTTCTAAAAGCTGGTCTCCTCAATTTCTGCTTGGGGGTTATTAAGAAAGACTGAGTCTGCTTTCTGTCTTTAAGAGCATGTTTCTCCATTTCTCCTTTAGGAAATACAATATTTAATATTCCCCAAATATTTATTCTTCTGGGGGGTGGATGCTGACTTTCTACAGACCAATGAGGTCTTATTCAGGGGTGGGATTTTACCGGTTCGAACTGGTTCTCGTGAACCGGTAGCTCCGACGATCAATTGGGAGCGAACCGGTTCGCGCCGACGATCAGGTGGGCCTGCCTGCCCGCCCCTGTGCTTTACTGACCTATATCTTCTCAGCTGATTCGCGCGGCAGAGCGGATTGCCGCGCCTCAGCTGTGTTACTCCCCAGCAGTAACACGGAAGGTAAGTTTTTGTAAAACTGTGCACGTGCGCGATCACTGAACCGGTTGTTAAAATGGCAGGATCCCACCACTGATCTTACTGTAGCCTTTGAATGGACTGAGCACTCAACTCCACTGCTTACCTATTGCAATCCAGACTGAAATTTCTAAAGCTGTCTTAAGAAACAGCCAGGAGAAGCATAAAAGGCAATCAGCTTCGGCTGCAGAGCAAAACTGCCCAAAGACACCTGGGCTATTTTGAAGAAAATCAAAACAACATCTTAACACTTGCTTTTTTGGGGAGGAAATGTGTCACGGGGAGAATTATGGAACTAGTTCCTTTGGAATATTTTTTTCCTCCTCACTTTTCTTTAAATCTAATTTCAAAGACAGCAAATCTTATGTGCAAAAGGACAAACAGCAGCCGCTGTTTAAAGTCCTGTTTCTTTGTTTTTAAATGTTGTTCTCTGCCACAGAGCAAAGAAAAAGATAATAAAATAGCATTCATTAGCATATTTAACAATGACAATACATCTATAAAATCACTTGACAACTGCTAGAAATAATAGTTTAAATAATTTAGGAATAAATTAGAAGGATAACAGACATTGTGGCTTCATATGCACACTTTCCATAATGTTACCTCGCCTATATCTAAGGTTTAAACTGCCTTGTGGGTGTTGGCAGGTTTTTTTTCCTGTTTTTGTTTTTTGTAAAATCAACTTTTTCTCCCTTGTTTTATTGTTTAAATTAGTGTTGTGAATTTGCTTCAGTTTCTTCAATTCTTTTGTAGGAAAAAATAAGACATCAATTTTATTTATCTATCTATATAGAATTTTTTTTCAAAAGTATATCTCACAAGTCCAAAAAACCCCAAACAAATGCAAGCTGTTAGAAAAAGTAGGAAAGTATTGATGAAGATTCAGATTTTATTGTACACTTTCAGCCACAGAAATCTATGCAGAACTCAAAGGAAAACCTTGCAGATTACAATGTGAGAAAATAGAGGAAAGAAGGACAAAGGCAATCCATGATCTAGGCATATATTGGTTATTTGTAAGACCTATTTTCACTAAATCTACTGAAGAAGTCTTTTTGTAAAAAAAAAAAAATCAATTATTTCAAAGATAGTTACCGCATTTCACATTTGTGACTTTCAAAACAATTCAAACCAGAGGAAGATGTGGGCACTGAAAAAAGTGACTTACAACCAGTCTTCACACTTACAAGTGTTGCAGTGTCCCAATGGTCAGGTGATCAAAATTTGGGCACTTGGCAACTGACATGTATTTATGACAATTGTGATGCCCTGAAGTCACATGATCTTCAAAAAAAGGACACAAAATCGTGCATGACTCACATAACAACTGCCTCACTTAAAAATGGAAGTTCTGATCCCAAGTGTGGCTGTATTTTGATGCACATCAATACATGAATGTCCCCTGGGTTCATGGGTCTTACCTCCAAGGAAGGAACTGGAGTTGCATTTTGCATTGCTCTTTTTTACCACAATATGAAGATATGTTAAATTTTAGGTGCCTTTCCACACATTGAGTGAATGATCTACACTGAAATTTTTATATTGGTTTTTCACGTGATTTCACCTTAATTGATACATCTAATGTATACGTATACATGAAACATATTTTAATTTTGTAAAGTACCCAGAAATAACCTCCTTTTAATGATAATCTATAAAATATTAAATAATGAAATAGAATTGGATGCAAACATAGTCACGTTTACAGAAGCCCCAGTGAAAGGAATGAAGTTCATCTTGATTATATGGATGCACTGATTTAAATGGTTTAATCATAAGCATTACTCAGTCTGAATACGATAAATAATAGTTTGATTTTCATATGAATAGGATAGCAACTAGAAATGGAAACTTCTTTCCTCTAGGAATAAAACCAGAATGGATGTGTGAAAGGAGATCTTAAGTGATATTCATTTTCCTGAAGCTAGATATATGACCATTCAAGATAGTCTCTTGTAAAGCTAGATGGCTAGACAGCTTTTATGTGGAAATTGCCTTTTGAATTGAAGGCAGTGGTGTTTTTTTAATCCACTGGTAAGCAAGCTTGTCTGTATGCTGATCATAGTAATTGACAGCATTCAGGGGACAAAAGGAATACTGGTTCCTGAACTTCTACTGTTATTCTTCCATCATAGCTAAAGAATGCATTTATGATATGCCAATAACGCTGGTGTTTTTTCTCAGTCAAGGGTATAACTATAAAGTTACACGCTGTCAAGCAGGCTAGTAAAACTTAAGCTACAAATGTTTACTTGGAACTAAGCTCTAAAGCATATGATACAGGAAATGTGTATCCCACTGCCCATTTCGGTGGTATTATTTTCTCTGGTATAAGCATGCAGTGACTTAATCCAGACTGGGATCACTGAGGATCAGGAGACTAATGCTTCCCTCTGGTTTTTGTTTTTTTTTAATCAACCCACTTGGCAGAGATCTGGATTTTTAAAAACTTTAGTGGCACCAAAAACAAACACATAAACACACATATATTTGGGGTGTGTGGATGTGATTGTTTTCTTTAAAAGGCAAGACTGGACGCAAATATTTTGCCTTTCCATATATATATATATATATTCTTTTCTAGATTGGGTCAGTGTTCATAAGACAGGAAATGCAAGCAGTAATTAGGACAACAAAGAATGAAAGTCCATATGATCACATTTAGTCCTAAATTCCAGTGATTTCAGAAGGGATTGTTCCCAATAAATGTCTATTCCATGATTCCCATACTTTCAACTACATTTTAGTTATATTTTAGACTCAGGAGATATATCTGCTAAAGTACTGTACATGCATAATGAAGTTAAAGTGTTAATCTGTCCCAGAGAAATAAGAGACTAGGGCTCTAGGTAGAATACTCTGCCTAATTCTGTAATCGTTGAGGAATTTATTTATTTATTTATTAGATTTTTATCTTGCCCTTATTACTTTATAAGTAACTTAATATGGTGAACATATACTATTAGCCTTCATCCTCCTATTTTCCCCACAACAACAATCTTGTCAGATGGATTGGGCTGAGAGAGTGTCTGGCCCAAAGTCACCAACTGGCTTTCATGACTCAGACAGGACTAGAATTCACAGTCTCCTGGTTTCTAGGCCAGCATCTTAACCATGACACATAGAATTCAGCAGCTGTAAAATCGGTCTCATGTTGCTAGGTGAATATAATGTAGCCTTGCTCACACTATGAATGAATAGAGTGGATTTGCAGTAATAATCAGCAGATTATTATGTCAGAATTGAACCTATGCATATACTAATCATCAGAATTACCATAAACATTTGGTGACTTCTGTTCAAAGTCACAGCACTGAAAAAAGTGTCTTCCAACTGGTTATTCCTCTTATGACCATCACAGTATCCCACGGTCACATGATCAAAATTTGGGCACTTGGTAACTGGCCTGTATTTACAATGGTAGCAGCGTCCCAGGGTCATGCGATTACCATTTGTGACCTTCCCAACCAGCTTTTGACATGACAAAGTCAATGGGGGAAGCCAGATTCGCTTAACAATCACACGATTCACTTAACAACTGCAATGATTCACTTAACATCTGTGAAAAAAGGTCATAAAATCAAATACAATTCACTTAACAACCATCTTGTTAAGCAATGGAATTCTGTGGTCCCAACTGTGGTCGTAAGTCGAGGACTATCTGTAGGCCGAACACCTAAGAGAGAGAGCGCAAAAGAGTTTAAATGAAATGCTTACAAGTTCTCATTAAGAACAATACCACATTTCTTTCTTCTTCAGCATCACCAAATACTAATTATGGAGAATCATTTTTATTTTGACTAGGGAATAAAATGGACACATTCAAGGATGTCTCTTTAAGCTGAGCTTTTGACTAATGGCAGCATGTTTCCATTTGCAAAGGGACTTCCTGAGTGCAAGGAAATGAGTGCTGGGAATGGCTTTATAAAGTTGATTTGTTTTGTATGGTGGACTAAAATCCCCACGGCTGCTCATCAGTGATTCATAAACGCTGACTGATAATTGGTCTGGCAATAGTATTTAGCAAGCCGTGGCATGGCTTATGTTGTGAACTGGAAAGATGACAAATAAGTGACCTTTCGTAGGCTGTTACTGGTTGCTTTCTAGTGCGGTAACTCAAGGACAGAACACATGTTCTGCATGCACAGCCCATGAGATCTCCAGAAGGCACTGAAAGATTTCTGTTTAAAAGCCTGGAGAAGTTTTGTGAGTCAGAATCGGAAATAAAAGTGTCTTGCATTCTGGCTTGAGGTAAAGCTGCGGCCTGCATTTTAATGGTAAGACTTGGCCTAGGGACTGTCTGTTGGCAAAAGAGGAGATTTCTGTCAGTCTCAGAAGGAGCGCACACACGCATGCACACACACACACACACACACACACATCCCAAATTTCCACTTAGGTATCTCTCTTATAGTGACCAGCAGTCCTAATTAAGTTCATTGTTGCTATGAATGTCGCTGCCATTCTAGCCATTTCTCCTATCTGCCTAAAACGACAAGGAAACAAAGTGTGG
Organism: Arizona elegans; assembly: GCA_022577455.1. NCBI lineage: Eukaryota > Metazoa > Chordata > Lepidosauria > Squamata > Colubridae > Arizona > Arizona elegans. The sequence goes on from JAKOOJ010000002.1 coordinate 121,339,024, forward strand.
TAAAAGAGCTTTTCATAAACCATCAAAAGTGGCATCAATTTAAACATTCTCATTTTGAAAAACGTGAGCCTATTTCATATTTTGCTCTTTTATTTTAATAAACCACCTCTGGTAGTTGTCATCTGTGCTGAACCGTGATAAGCTGCTTGACATGTTAATATTCACTCACAGCCACCCATATAGGATTCTGGGAAGATGTCCAGAACAGGGCATGTTTCTTGTCTGATTTTTTTTTTGTGGAGAATTTGAGCTATGGGATAGGCCTGAGCAGGGCGGATGGGTTCAAGGGCAGCTGCTTGAGCACATGGGGTGTTTCCATCAACTCTACGAATAGGGCAATGATGGCAAAACCTATGACATGTGTGTCAAAAGTGACATGGCATGGCATTTTGGTGACACACCAGTGTTCATCAACATCCAACAACAACTATTCTCAAAAGCATACCCTATTCTTACACAATGAGTTTTTTACTTTTTCTTTTGGTAATTATCCAATGCTTCTTTATATATAGAATCACACGTGATTGGAATGTATTTTTTTAAAATAAATGAATATATAAAGAATTATTTCTCTTTTGTTTGGAGACAGGGCAGTGCGATACCAGCAGTGTCAAGTTAGGCACTTTCTGAATTTTTGACACACTGAGCCCATAAGGTTCATCATGACTGAATTAGCACCTGGGTACCCTTTAGTGTCTTCAGAGAAGAATTGTGAATCCCTCAGATGTACAAAACTTTTCCTCATAACAATTTGCAATAGCTCTCCATTTCTAGCTGATGACTGGCATTGGAAGGCTTGCGTTTGCTGGAAGAACATAGTTGAGGGCTTACCTCATCACTGGTTGACTCTCCCTATTTATGAGGCAGTATGTCCCAAGCATTTGGGTCAGTGTCTATTTATTCTTACTTGTTGGTCAAGCTAGTGGACAGTTGACTTTCTCCTGGCAGAGAAATAGGCCAATATTTTTTTAATCTGCACAGATTTTTAAAAAAAAAGCTAACTGAAGTGAATTGTTTGAATGATAAATGGTTTTCATTATTTAGGTGGAATAGCTGTTACATCTTATCACATTATGTACATTTATTACAAGCCGTTATCTTAACAAGCTTTTCTTTACTGGCAAGGTACAGTCTCCCGTCATATTTGGAGGATCCTGAGATTGAGAAACGGGCCTAATTATGCAGACCCATTTCTGACAATTCCAAAATTCAGGGAGCAGCAAAATTGCATCTTTGCTGCAGATGGTGAGGCTGCAATCATGTACATTTATATTAAAATAACACATTGAACTCAGTCTGGCTTTCTCTCAAGGAGAGACAGAAATAGAGGCAGAGAGACAGAGACAGAGAGAGATCAGGGCATTGTTAAGAAGTAAAGGCCACGCACATTGGGTGATATATTAATTTGGAATTTAATTCTCCAACCTCATACTTTCTCAACATACTTTCTATTGTTAAAGACATTGAGTGCCCAATTAATTATTCTGCAATGAAGACTCCTTTGATATTTCTCTTCAGCCTTACTATCCTCCTTCAGTGTGCTTCTTCCATTCATATTGCCTCAAGTCACTTTGTTTCTCAGGCTTTGGCCTTTTGCTGACATTTTGTTTTTCTGCTGTTAACAACTGATTCTTTAGATCCATTCTTTGCTCCCTGTGACATCCCCTTTTATATATTTTGCTGGAATCTACAGCATTCCTTCTAATTTCCTTCAGCTGGATCTCTACATTTTAAAGGAATTTACATCTTTAATGTCTCATTGACTTTGTTATTTAACCATGCAAATATCCTCTTGGATTTGTTCATTTTCCCACATCCTGTAAAAGTCATTTTATTCAGCCTAATTATTACATTTGTAAATAACTTCAGGACTGTGAAAGGTTTTGAATTTCTTGACTCTCTCCTTACACCTATTTTAACAAATATTCTTATTTTTTCAAACATTCCTTCCTCTTATATTAAATATTTGTTTGCACTTCAATTTCTTGGTGATTTTCCACTCAAGTTTTACTAAAAAAATTTTTTTTTTTAAAAAAAGTGGGTTGATATAAACCATATGCCAATGAAAATAAAAATAAATGTGACAAAAGTCAAAAATAAATAAGGAAAGCTGAGGGAAGTAAATTTTGCTTGTTTGTTGCATACAATAATAAAGCTGAGCTTGCTTTTTATTCATTTTTAAGCACGATAATGGGCACTTCCACACCAGTACCACTTCTGCTCCCTAGAAGCTGTTTGGAAATGACTCACAATTATCTTCATATTTGCAAACCCATAAATGATGAAGACAGAAAGTGCTCTAAATTACTGATGATGATAATAATGGCATCACCCTCTTCTCCATACATAGGAATAAGAAAGCAATCTGGTGCTTTGAACAGGCAAGGGGAAGGAAGAAACTGCCCAAATCTTGTTAATTCTGCTTGCTTACCTGAGCAGGTAAATAGGAACTGCAAAGCTGTCAAGCCAAAATCTTCCTTCTAAAACTGGCAGGAAGGCTGAAATTCAGGAATCAGGCTAGAGGAGAGAGCCTTCCTGCAGGGATAATGGCCCACTCCCAAATTCCATTAAGCTCCAGCAAGCTTTATGTCCTGCTTTAAGGCTGAGCAGGCAACTGGCTCAGTTTACAAGTGGTTTATTGCCAAGTAATATTGCAGTCAATTATTAAGGCAGATAGAGATTTGGCTATGCTGTGTAGATGCGCAGACCCTCTGGAGGAATATAGGGAGTGTGCCTTGCTTGATAGCCAGACATGGCATACAGGGTTTAGTGTTCAGTCAATCTGTAGGATATAAACAGAGCACAAGTTCAGGGAAATAAGACACATTGCAAACACAGCCACAATAATCCAAGAATCAAATGCCAAAGAACTTAGTCAGATGATCTTATCTGAAAACATGAGGATCAAGAAGCAGAGCAGGAAATAAGGAACCCAGATCTGCCAAGCGGTTTCCAATAGAAAGGTCATTGGCGGTGGTTCTTCTTAAACAGCTCAGATGCAGGTATGAATCAGTTCCAGTCTTTGGCATCTTTCCTTCTTGAGCAGCTGAGCAGATCACTTTTCTCAACTCTTAGAAACTGCTGGGGCTTGATACCTGGCCAAGATTTGATCTTTCCACACCTGACTCCTCAGGTGCACATGTTCCTGCTGAGACTTGCAAGTCTGAAAGCACAATTCTTCCCCCCCCCCCCCCCGCACACTCCATTGCCTTTACTGCCCGAAAAACTAAGGAGGGCCTTTTCTGAGCCTCTTAATTCACCACTTTGCAACTGCAATCTACAGTGTCTATTATCTGACCATTTTGGGGCAGTGGTTAGAGTGCAGTACTGCAGCCTATGTCTTCTGACTGCCGGCTGCCTGAAATTTGGCAGATTGAATCTCACCAGGCTCAAGGTTGATTTAGCCTTCCATCCTTTCAAGGTGGATAAAATGAGGACCCAAATTGTTGGAGACAATATGCTGACTCTGTAAACCGCTTAGAGAGGGCTGTAAAGCACTGTGAAGCGATATATAAATTTAAGGCAGCGGTGAAATCTGGATGGATATATCTAGCTTGTGCAAGCCAGTAGGGCCGGTGGCGGGAGGCTCCGCCCACCCACTGGGACATCATCACGTCCCATTTTGGACCCTCTGCACATGCGCAGAAGAGACGCACACGCTCACATTTCCAATCCAGTAAGTGCATTTTACCCCTGGTTTAAGTGCTATTGCTATTTCCTAAGAACCTCCTTCCATTCATGGCAGTGAGAGACCCTGTTAGTGGGTAGTTATAAGACTAGCAGGAAAAAAAAAAGAGGAAAACAAAGCAGTTATTACAGCATTATATTTCCTGACCTGTCTTGACATTTGTTGTGACTAATTCAACAGGATATAAATGCCATTCCTTACATTGCATTACTCTAGTTGCAGTGCAGGTCAGTTTAACCCAAATTGCCTCTATAAATATTGCAAGGTGAAATAAACTCAGAGTGAATCAGGACTAGCATTAAAAAGACAGGGTGAACTCTTTAGTGGTTCTCCTCTTTTATAAGGAATCATTTTAGAGCCAAGGAAAACTTTGCCAGCTTAGTTGCTTCCCCAATTCAACCAGTCCATGATGTTTATTTTCAGGAATGCCCTACTGGAAAGTTTCATTGCATGGCAGTATTTCAGCCCATAGAATAGAGCAAATGTTGGTGTGAAATACTGTTTATGGCTTCTGCCAGTACTTCAAAGTACACCAGTCAGGAGCATAAAGTCATAAAATAAAGATGTATGCTTTAATTTCCAGCAGGGATCTTGGTAGTCTATAAAATTGAAATACTCCACCATTATTGGAGTTTGCTTTACATCATTATTGTGTCCCCCAAATCCTGCCTGTGAAGTCTGAAGACATGCTAATTTTTAAAAATGGGGCAGGGGAGTGAAAAGTGCCACTATGAAAAATGCCAAAATGATAGATGGTAGATGTTTTATTTGTCTGAAAGTAGGCTCCTGGGTAGGAAATGGCCATGTTTTTTGTAAAGGGAGTATTAGGAGTTGAAGAATTTATCTTGCCGTGCCAAAGGACATTTTAAGCCCTACATAGACTTCTCCATTAGAGATGATGTAAGCAGTTAAGAGGTAGATGTAGCAAGAGGCAAATTCTAGCCCACTTTTAGTCACTTTCTGGATGACTTTGGGCCACTCACTTTTTGTTGCCATTCAACCTACTTCACTAGGCAGTTGTAGAGAAAATAGGAGGCAGGAGTTCTATGTTTGTTGCCTTGAATTCTGAATGAAATTTTTGAAAATTATGTGCATTCATTAGGTTAAGGAGAACTTTTTACTGGGGTTATAGTTCCCCCAACCTCACCATGTAACTGCTGGCCCTCATTCATAGAATCATAGGGCTCCTTGGAGATCTTCTAGTCCAACCCCTTCAAGGCAGGAGATCTTATACTATCTCAGACAAATGGCTGTCCTCCAATCTATTCTTGAAAACTTTCAGTTGTGGAGCACCCACAGCTCCAGGAGGGGAGCAGTTCCATTGATAGTTTGTTCTCACTGTCAGGAAATTTCTCCTTAGTTCTAGGTTGGATCTCTTTAACTAGCTTCAACCCATTGCTTCTTGTCCTGCCCTCAGATACTTTGGAGAATAATTATGATAACTATGATAACAGTGCTACATAAATGTTTATCTACTCCTAATCTGTCTATACCACCAATAATGGATGGTATGTTGTTGTGGTGCAGGCTTAAGGGAGAGGTGAAATCTGGCCTGATCTATCCGGCTCACGCAAACCGGTAGGGCCAGAGGCGGGAGGCTTTGTCCACCCACCGGGATGTCATTACGTCCCGTTTTTGGCCCTCTGTGCATGCGCAGAAGAGGCGCGTGCTTGTTATGCTCGCACGCGCACTCAGGTTTCTGAACCAGTAGCAAAGGTAAATGCATTTCACCGCTGGCTTAAGGTCTCAATGAAGCTAAATGATATTGGAAGATCATATATATTTAAGCAGGGTCTCTCAAACAGGTGCTGAGAATTGAACCAAGAACATCTCAATTACCCATTCTGTATGCTGAAACCCAGAAAGGAAGTTTCCATACCCAATCAGTTGTTACCAAGTCAACAAGAGCTACATTTAATGCTATAATTTTGGGATATCAAGTGACATGTGGGCTATACCACTTGATTTTCTTTGCTAGGGACTACAAGACAAGGGCGTACAAAGCTTTTGGAAGCAAAAATGTGGACTCTCATTGAAAATCAAGAAATCACGAAATGCTATTATAAGTCATATTTCGTAATGCATGAAATTTAGAAAATAAAATTTATGGAACCAAATATCACCGAACAGCAATTTATAGACCACAGATGTTTCATGTACAGAAAAAGTCTCGGCAGGCATTGAATGAATTGCAACAACAGTTAAAAAATAATGAAAACAGATTTGAAACTAAAAAAGAAAATGTGCTACAAAAGCAGTAGAAGAACAAGTTAACATAAACAACCGTTTGGAACAAGTTAGCATAAACATCTATTTGGGTGCTGCCAGGGAACATACTGAACAGTTAATTCAAAATAATGAAGTAGAACTACAATTGTCTGAATACCAAAAAGTTAGAGAAAAGGGGTTAGATTGCATTAAAGAATTGCATGACAAAGATTACCTCCTTGGAAATTACTCAGAGAAATATGTAAATGATATTTTGCATGATGTATGTATGATTGCTCAGTCAATTATGGTAAAAACAACAAAGCAGACTAATCATCTTATATACAGCCTGATAAATGTAACAACAATAGAACCGGGTTATCACTTGAAACTAATTCACCAAACCCAAAATCAGTTTTGAAAATAAATTAGGAAACATCTATATAATTTGGATTGACCACATAATTGAATTAAAATGTTTGGAAATTTGGGGAATTAATAGAAAATTGTAACAGAAAAAGATGAAAAACAACGCTGTCTGCAAACACATAAGAGCCTGGAAAAATCAAAATGAAAAGAATAATTTTTTTCAAGGAGATTTTTTACTCTGACCACTATTTTTTTTAATGTGGTTCTGATTCCATGGATGATAATTTTGAATAAAATGTCATTTGGCAATGAATTATCCAAACAATGGACAACAGTTTCACTTTTGCTCTACATGGGTAATTTGAAACTATAGGCAGAATCATATAGAAAAGTACAATTGTTTTTTTGATATAATTCAAATCTTTAGTGATGCATTAAAATGGAATTTGGATTAGATAAGTGTGTAGCGCTGGCAATAAAAATGAAAAAATTGAATACTTAGGTGGAATTCAACTACATTAAAATTCAAACATTAACAATGGAGCAAAGTACTGGGGAATTGTAGAAGCAAACTCTATATTGCGTGCCTAAGTGAAAAAAGCAAACCAACTGCAAATATGTAAAAGTTTTAAAATTGAAGATGACTGGCAGTAATACAGTCAAAGCCATTAATACTTGGGCTATCCCAATAATATGCTACACAGCAGGTATTGTTGACTGGGCACAAACTGAACTAGATGCTTTAGATTGCAAGAGTAAAAAAAATGTATGAAAACACATCATGAAGTACACTTCATAAAATGGCAGGGAACATTTATATTTACCATGGATAGTTTGCGGACATACTTTGTTGCTAGTGAAGCAGACATTGGAGGATGAAATCAGAGGACTAAATGATTACCTAAAAGCAAGGAAAGAGATGATGTTAATAAATGTCTGTAAGGAGAACATTTTGAGTGTGACAAAATCAAGGGTGGCATATAAAACTGAACAGTTATCAGCATTGAATGAAAATTGAGAAGATTAATCTCTACATGGTCAATATCTGAAAAAAAAAATAAAGGCAAGGTGATTAGTAATAGAACTTGGGAATGGTTTCAGATTGAACCCATCAAGAAAGAAATGGAAGGATTACTATTAAGAGCACAAGAGGAAAAAAGCAGAAACAAATGTGATTAAAATAAAATTTAAAAACCTGAAAACGATAGCAAATGCAAAGAGAAAGTAATGACAGCTAAACATCTAATAAACAGCTATAGCAAAATTACCACGCAATAAGACATGATAAGGCAAAAATGATACACTGGAATTTATGTATGGATTTGATTGGTGTGATCATAATGTTAAAAAGGTGTTTCAGAATGTACATATTATACGATTTCTAAATCCGTAAGGACTGACTTCTATAATACCACACTTATTGAAGAAAAGCAAGTTTTACTTATAGACATGGCAGTGCTTCTATATGTGTTGCAGAGTAGCTCAAAAGGAACTGGGGAAGATAGTAAAATATTGGGACTTAACAAATGAAATACAGAGATTGTTAACAATTATGTAATTATTAGGAGCACTAAAAGCCCTAGCAATAAAATTGACAAAACAATTTAAAAATAATTATTACCTTACAACATTTAGTTTGCTCAGAACCATGTGAAGATTATGGTGATATTTGGACAATTTTAAAGCTTTGGGATAAAACTTGAATTTACTCTAAATTACTAGCATTTGCTGAGTATTCTTCAAAAAATAATAATTATCAGAACACTGGGTGTTACATCAAAATATCTTGGATGGCACTTAGAAAATCTGCACATTTACAAAATTTCCATCTGAGAATTACAAAAGACCACACTGCTTAGATCCACATATAAACTACAGCAATACATTATAATATCCTAGGTTTTGGGGAAGAACTGGATCGCATGAAGGCCAACACCAATAAAGAACTGGCAGCTGTGACTTCACATTGTTGTGAATAGATAATAATAATAATCTGGATAGTGGACATTGCAGTACTTGGAAACAGTAGAATAGAAGAGAAAGAACTGGAGAAAATTCAAAATCCAAACACCTGCAAATAGCAAAGGAGAAGGAAATATCAATACCTTCAAATAGAGATTGAGAGAATATGAAAAAAGAAAGAAATAGTGGTTGGTGCCATTGGTTCCTTGCCAAAAGATCTGGAAAAGTACACAATAGAAATTGAAAGAATCTCAATTTATAAATTACATAATTTTGTGTTACTTAAGACAACGCTTTTATCTTTACCAGCCTAGATCCTTATGAAGAATCCATTAACTAAAAGTACCAAATTCAATCATAACTATGTGAACAACATTGATAATGATGACGTGAGATGAATTATACTTCTTTAAATACCCCAACTAGTCTACATCTAATGATGTCTAATTAATTAAAACCTCAGAAGTTTTACATACTAATGCTATAAGTTTACCCACAATGTACGCTATATAGTGCATTTAATAAGAGATGCTAAACATAACATTCATCAGTACAACCAATAAATGCCTTGAGTAGGGATTCCACTACAAAGTTTTTAATATCTCTCTAAAACTTATAATATGTATCAAGAAGTCAATGGCCCCTGAACTAAATTGTCAAACCCTTTCAGCACACAGAATCTTCCTAAACCCACCTTGAGGATCCCAAGATGAAAGTCTTCAACCTTAGGTGACTTGAAAAATTGGTAAAACTCTGGACTTATTTTAGGAAGGAAAGAAAAAAAAAAGCAGAAGAGCAAAGCTGTCTACTCTAGAAAGAGTAGTAAGTACACAAGTAAGCAGACAGGCCTGCTGGATTTCAGATGGGCCACCTTCTCTCTGCTAAGTGAAGATTTTAACCACTCCATTGTTTGTTTATTTTAATGTTGGTAAGGGGAAGTATAGAAATTATTAAAAGTCATGCTAGAAAGAAGGATTTTTTTTAAAAAAAATGTTTATTGTGTATTCTGATCCTTCCTTGTTACTATTGTTAGTGTTTCCCCAGATGGTTGTATGGTCCACTTGTTTTTGCACTGTTCTGTGTAGTTCTCAAGGTGAATCTATCAATGGAGAATGCCATGACGGGCTTTGTATGTTAAAAGGCTGCTGCAGTGGCTGAAGGTGATTAAGGCTAAAAGGGAGTAACTGGCTTTAAACTGTTAGCCCTTTGAAGTAGTCCAGATAAGATATGGCATCAACAAATACTACCTCTACCTTTATGGTAAGGTTCTATTAACGTAATCTAGCAAATCCCCTTCTTTCCATTTATCCTTCAAAAATTAGGAAAGCTTGCTTCTGAAACGTTTCCCATGTTCCCTTTTCTTCTATGGACTGATATCACATTTGCATGATGATTGTCTAGTCTGCAGTTCTTCCTCCTGTCTCCCAAAGTCATTCCACATGATATTATAAAGATCACCCAACCGGCTTCCTTAGCTAAAGGACTGAAACTTGGATCTTCTGCTGGCAGTCTAGAACCTTTAACATTACATTCATCAATGGAATGACTTGCCTCCAGAAGTTGTGGGTACTCCATCACTGGAAATTTTTAAGAAGAGATTGGACAACCATTTGTCTGAAATGGTATAGGGCTCTCTGCTTGAGTAGGGGGTAAGACTAGAAGACTTCCAAGGTCTCTTCCAACTCTGTTATTCTGTTAAATGAAATAAGCATGAGAACTAGGGGAGAAAATAGGACCCCTACAGAAGAGATTCTTGAGTGGGGAAAAACATGCAAACAGGCCTACATTAAGTACACTAAGCATAAGTCCTGTGAGATAATTATTTTGCTAGGCTTTCAGGATTCTTACTTTAATTTATTACCAATAAAAATCTTTCCAAAAATGCAGGTTGTTCTTGTTTCCCAAGCTTGCCCTCTTTACAAGGCTTGGCAACTACTTTTTAAGTGGAGCTATCTCCTACCCCAGGGGTCAGCAACCTGCGGCTCTGGAGCCACATGTGGCTCTTTCACCCCTCTGCTGCAGCTCCCTGTAACTCAAAATATGCGTCACAAGCGCCAATGTGCGACACCTGCCAGCATGCGATTTATTGAGCTTTTCAACCCCTGTAGGCCAAACACGGATAAACCCAAGAAAAGAAACGTTTCAGAAGAAAACAGAATCTTTAATTCAACTATATATGCTAGTTTTGTGGCCTCTCAGGAAATAGTCAGGCATGGGAAGAGTTTTGTGGCTCCCAATGTTTTCTTTTCTGTGGGAAATGGGTCCAAATGGCTCTTTGAGTGTCCTACCCCCCTCATTCAAGGATAAATTCACCATTGCCTGAACACAACCACACATCACCTCCTGAAAGGAAAGATGTAGTTAATAAAATAGATGTAGATGTAGATAATAAAATAGATGATTGTACTTAGAGCTCCGAAGGCTCTGTCCATTTTCTTAGAACCAACAGGCTCAAATTCTTGCCAGACAATTATGCCAAATCATGCCTTAGCCAATATGCATATATGTGAAAGTTTATACATCCAAATTTGTTCACAGGAAAGAAAGCCACTGGAATTTTGTTTCTGGTACAGAAATATGGAAAGGTCAGAGAATTCTCCAATGAGAGGAGCCCAAAGCCAGACTGAATAACTTGTAACTGCTGCCAAAGCATATAAGATTTTCTTCTGATGGCTAAAGGCAATTATGCACTTCAGCTTAAGATGCTGGTCTCCCATGCTACCCCAGGTTCTTTCTTAAGCCATCTTCAAAAATTCCAGTCTAAATTGCAGTGGGTTGGCAACAAAGCAGGGCTGGCATTAAGTATGGAAAAGGGCCACCACAAGGAATACTGTAAGGAATACTGCTGCTCTACCAGTGCCTGTCATATATATTCCTATTTAATCTGGTAGCTCTTTTGTTTTTAAATTAAATGCTTAAAACTAAAGTTATTTTCACATGGCTACTTCTTGAAAGAAGAAGATTAAATAGAAACCCAGAATCTAATAGTCTCTATGAAAGAAATTCAGAGAAGAGGGTAAAAATGCAAGATTAGGTCACTCTCTACCCTCCCACAACAGCTAAAGATATGGATCTTGGATCTCAGTAAGTCATAAAGAATTGGGGGAGAACTAATTAGAACATGTGTCACTCATGTGTTGACTAGCTCCTCCAGAGTGTCCTTGGCTACTTACTCTATTGAAGGAAAGTGACCCTCTGTGTAAAGGAAATCAGCCACTTAGTTTATTCTGAAAAGGGGAAGAAGCTGGAGTATAACTGGAAGAAAATCCAAATAATGTTTGTAAGGTTTCATTCACCTCTGAAGGAGGATATGAGATGAAGCTCATCATTTCTTCTTAAGTGTGTTGTGGATTTTCCGTTCACAAAAATCAACTCTGTTTTTAGAATTCTTGAATGGTAAGACTGTTTCATTGGCCCTGCAATACCTTTCCTTGTGGATTATGGTAATTCATCCCTCATCATTGGCTGCAGCTGTGTCATTCTTGCTAGAGTCTGTTGCTGGATGTGCTTCCAGGTTATGTTTTATCTACCAGGAGCCCCTCACCTACGTGAAGTACAGTGTATTTCTGACGGTGACGGTCCTGACAGATTTTTAAGCCCTTGTAAAATCCAGGTAGGATATAATCAATGATGATAATTGTTTGAGAATTGGCAGAATGATAATGTACCAGTAATCCATGTTCTAAATCATGTAATGCCTCATTCCAAATACATCCATAACTCTACCTGTCTTTCTGAGTATCTTAAAAGTGCAACCAGTTCCAGTGTGTATTCATCAGCTCTTCCAGTACAGGCCTACTGGTAATGCTGAGAAAAGGTCTGGAATCAAAGCCACAGATTAGAAAAACTACTTAGTATACGCTGATGATGGATGGTGAGATTTTCCTTCACCTTTTCTGCCTCTTATTAACCAGAATATAATTTCCACAAATGCAGCCGAAATCTATGATTTCATCAAATGCATGTAAAATAATCTTCCTGGATTCCTTTTTCCTGTTGTCCAAAGCTCCTCAAGACCATTATTTTATTTGACTGTGAGTGAGATTCTTATGTAAAGGAATTAATCAAATCAACATTCCCCTTTAGAGAAAGCTTTTCACATGGTTTCCTCTGAGCATCTCATATTCAGGCTTTGCACCGCATTGCTTTGTATCCTATTATTATTATTGATTAAATAAATAGATTCAGGGATTATCCAAAGTATACAACTTTTAAAGGATCAAAACATCTGCCCTTGGAAATATTTGGATTTTAGACTTTTGTTTGGAAGGTTGTCATAAACACCAACAAATGCAAAGCAGGGCTTTTAAAATGACTTTTGTTAGAGGCATATTCGTGAACTATTCATCTGTGCTAAATGCATTTTGCTTGAATTGTATGTCATGTTGCCAGAAAAGAGTTGTTTCCATGCCAACTCATTTGCAGCATGGGAAAAACAAGGGGAGGGGGAGAACGGGAGGGGGATAGAATCAAAGCTACTAACATCTGGAAGATGTCAGTACTGATAGAAGCTACTTTCCATGAAAGGCAAAAGACTGCAGGAAGCTTTGCCAAATAAATGCTGTGTATAGGCTAGCATACTGTACTGTAAACTTACCGCTCAACAGTGTATTACTGTTCCATTTTTGGCAATATATTAGCCCTAATCCTTGTGCCAAAGATAGATTTGCAATGAAAGGAATATAAATACCATCCATCATTCTAATGTTCTCTCTCTCTCTCTCTCTCTCTCTCTCTCTCTCTCTCTCTCTCTCTCTCTCTCTCTCCCTCCCTCCCTCCCTCCCTCCCTCTCTCTCCCTCCCTCCCTCTCCCTTTCTCTCTTTCTCTCTCTCATTTTTATCTTAATATTGTTGCCACAGCCACTGTCTGTAATGCTAAGTGATCTAGTGAAAGTATTAAAATCTCTTTCCACATTATTTCTCCCTGTTATCATTTGGTCTGTTGGACCTTCTTTTGTAAAAACCCACTTTTTCAAGTTTAAAGAGCAACAGAGCTTGTAACAATAAAACTTTGTTTCAGTCCAATATATTTTCTCCTCTTCGTTCTGCTCCTTTTCTGAGAACTCTTCCTGCATTTCTTGCCTATTTTCTTTCTTTGTTTTGTCCCAAGCAAGAAAATAATCAGAGATTATGTAGCTATACCTAAATTTTATGAAATACCGAGGACTGGAGTTCTGTTACTTGTGAAGTTCACATATTTAATTTTAAGACTATTCAGGAGCTGTTGTACTCTTATGCTAATGGAAAGGAATAGAAATGATCATTTTTTGCTTCAGGGCACTAAAAGGGTTCTACTTTTCTCCACAACAGGCTCACAACTTCATTTAATTTATATTTGTACTGGCACTGTTATTGCAAGAGAAAATGTTTTATAGTAGAATTTTCTGTTTTATACAGAATTAATGAATTCTGTGGCTGCATCTTCTCTCTTATTTTCCAATTGTAGTAAATATACCCAATAAGTTGCAAATGGTTTATATAGATTTATTTTCATATCCTAAAACTTTTATAAAACTTTCATCCTGTATCCTGAGGGGAATTTTTCTAAAAAGAAATTAGATTCCTGGCATCTTGGATAGCAGAGACACAAGCAAAAAGAAATTCTCTTTTTGTTGTTTAACACACTGGTACTAATACATTCACCCATAACCAGAGGTGGGTTTCAGCAGTTTCTGACCAGTTCTGGAGAACTGGTAGTGGAAATTTTGAGTAGTTTGAAGAACCTGTAGTAAAAATTCTGACTGGCCCTGCCCCCATCTATTCTCTGCCTCCCAAGTCCCAGCTGATCAGGAGGAAATGGGGATATTGCAGTATCCTTCCTCTGAAGTGGGGTGGAAATGGAGATTTTACAGTATCTTTCCCCTTCCACACCCACCAAGCCACGCCCACCAAACCATGTCACGCCCACCAAGCCACGCCCACAGAACCGGTAGTAAAAAAAATAGAAACCCACCACTGCCCATAATCTACTGGAAAATGAGTCTATTATTCCATCCAATAAGCATTGAACTACACCAGTGTTAGGTAGTGTTTTGTTCAAAGTTACAATGGCTTATGACCATTTTTCACAGTTCCAACCTTTGTAGCATCCCAATGATCATGTGATCAAAATTCAATAATGATTATGTATAAGAGGTATAAGATGTGACCTGGTCAATATGTATGTTGAAAGAAAAATTTCAATAAAACTTATTTGAAAAAAAATTCAGATGCTTGGCAACTGGTTCATACATATTGCTGTGTCCCAAGGCTATGTGATTCCCTTTTGTGTCCTTCTGACAAGCAAAATCAATGGGGAAACCAGATTCACTTAACAACCGGATTTCTAACTTATCAACTACAGTGATTCACTTAGGAGAACTGTGGCAAAAAAAGGTCATAAAATGGGGCAAAACTCACTTAACAAATGTCTCACTTAACAACATAAATTTTGGGCTCAATTGTGGTCGTAACTTAAGGACTACCTGCATTTGCTCCCATTCATTAGCCCTTCAAAGTAGTCCAGACAAGAAGCACAATTTTGAATCCTAACTTATGGTAAGGTTCCATTAACAGAATCTCGCAAGAGTGAAAGTGTATCTTCCCTGCTTTCCTTTTGCCCTCTGGAAAATTAGGAAGGGTTCTTTGTGAAATGTTTCCCATGCCCCTTTTCCTTCTATGGGTTGAGATACCTTTTGCATGATGGTTTTCTAGACTACAGCTCTTCTTCCTGTTTACCAAGGGCTTTCCCACATACCGTAACAAATGGGAAGTCATGGGGCATATTAGTTAAATTCAAACGTATTTATGATGTAAGTGATAAGGCCTAATATTACCAGATTTATATTCCATATTTATTTTGTACATATATTTCCACCTTGCATTTTTCCCATAACAACAACCCTGTGATGAGATGGGATGGGCTGAGAAAGTGTAAATGGCCCAAAGTCATCCAAGCTTCTATGCTTAAAAGAGACATAGAACTCCTGGTCTTTGGTTTCTCATCCAGAGTCTTAGTTGTAAACACCAAATGGGCACAGCAAGCTCTAGATTCAAAATTCCCAGCAAAATTATGCAGAATGACTCACATGAAGGTGTAATCTCTGACAGTTCCTGGCCTAAAATAAATGGCAACATTTGAGGATTTTCATATTAATGATTTTTGCTTTCAGCTTGCTTGACACCTTGGCAATTCAACTTCAGGCCAAGCTAATCCTCTGTTGTCCTCATGGAGACTTACATATAGTTTTCTGGCAGCAGTATAGCAGTGGCTCATGATTTTCTTTTTTTCAGGATGCTTTGTTTACTTCTCAATATAATCTACAGTGCTGGGATCTCTTGCTGGTCCAGTATTAACCAAATCTGATCCTGCTTACCATTTTGAGATCAGCTGAAGTCAGTTGTGTGCTATTGCAATAAGGCATGGTGGCACAGTGGTAAGAGTGCAGTACTGCAGGCTACTTCTGCTGACTGCCAGCTACCTGAAATTTAGCAGTTCAAATCTCACCAGGCTCAAAGTTGACTCAGCTTTCCATTCTTCCGAGGTGGGTAAAATGAGGACCCAAATTGTTGGGAGCAATATGTTGACTCTGTAAACCGCTTAGAGAGGGTTGTAAAGCACTGTGAAGTAGTATATAAGTCTAAGTGCTATTGCTATTGCTATCACCTAGCTGTCAGGTAATATAACATATGCCCATATTATTGATAATTACCATGCTGATGGCTGAGCAACCTAGCATTCCAATGTTCTGAAAGGCTTCAGGAGCCCATATGTGATCTAGTGACATCATCTACCCAACATGGATGAAATCTGGTATTTGGGAAAGGTTAAGACATATAGTTACTACAAGCAGAAGACATTGCAGAGCAGAGGAGAGAAATTAGTACTATTATTATACCTAAACTCCTTTCTGCAATTCCTAAAGTAGCCCAAAAATTACAATCCAACAATTGGCTCCATTTGCCATGAAATATTGGAAGTACAGACAAATTTCACCCAAATAGTATTGGGGGGTTATAAATGGAACAGAAATAAGAGGCTTTTCTTTTATTTCTGCTTTTACAGATTATGACAAACTCTGAATGTACAGGCATAATACAATCATTTGTATTTATATATAAATGCACATAGGATTAAATTTCCTGAAAATTACTGAAGACATGGTATACTTTTATTAATCTAATGAATCTCTATCTAATATCTCAGAAAAAAATCTATCCATCCATCCATCTGCAACCATAACAAGACATAGTGACATTAAAGCCACAACACATCATTATATTGTGCAAATGACTTGATTATAAATTGCATCATGACATATGATCAAAATATGTGAGTCAGTTGACTAATGATGTCATGATGGATGCATATTTCACTGTCCTTGCTGGAAATGCCCATCTGCTTACCTGTCCATCCGTCTTCCCTCTTTCTGGGAAAACAAAACAAAACAACAAAACAAAACTGCACTTGCAGTTCTAATTCAAAAGATGTGGGAAAAATAGTTCCAAAATTATATGTTCCTTTTTTGCAATATATATATATATATATGTATTTACAGACAATAAAAATGACTATTTGTGGAATCTTGAATAACACTTGCAAGTGCCAATTTTTCATTGCATTTGGATACACACTATTAAACATTGATGCCCAAGTCAATTTTACTATGTTATTATATTCCTTTACACTTTGTGGCAAAAATGGCATTTGCTTCTGTGAACAGGTGCATTTTATGTGTATCTTTTATTGTAAAAATCAGCAGTATTTGAAAAACCATGCTGCTGTTTGGAAGTATGCATGCCTCCTTCCTCTTGTCCTAGTCAAAGATGAGTGTGTGCCAAGATAAGAGTCAATATTTCATATATTAAGGTCACTTATGCTTAATCTAGATTAATGCACACTGGTAGCATTGACTTTAGAAGCGATTTTGGCTTGGGCGCCCTTCCCAATGTGTGCCACATGGGAAAAATGCAGGATGAAAATTCTCTCTCATTACAATTCTAACATGCCAACACATATAAACAGAGACTAAAATAACACAAGGCTTTAACAAATTAACTGATGGATTATGTCCTTAGAAAGTGATTGACCAAATGAGATATGTCATTTTGAAGTGTGGTTTTGCCAAGAGACAACCTTATTCAATCAGCTCAATATGCTGCTGATTCTTCTCCTACAGACACTGAGTTAGAACAGGGCACCAACCCTTTCATCTGTATTTTGGGGGCTCTAATGATGAACAATGAGATTGGGGCAAACTGTGTTTCAGCCCCAAAGATCATGAGATCCACCTTCATCCTTTTATTGAATGAGGCCAGTTAATAGTTAAAAGGTAATAATACTGGGCAGTTGTGAAATCCAATTTTTTTTACTACCGGTTCTGTGGGCATGGCTTGGTGGGCATGGTGTGGCTTGGTGAGCGTGGCTTGATGGGCGTGGCAGGGGAAGGATATTGCAAAATCTCCATTCCCACCCCACTCCAGGGGAAGGATACTGCAAAATCTCCATTCCCACCCCACTCCAAGGGAAGGATACTGCAAAATCTCCATTCCCACCCCACTCCAGGGGAAGGATACTGCTAAATCTCCATTCCCACCCCACTCTGAGGCCAGCCAGAGGTGGCATTTGCCAGTTCTCCAAACTACTCAAAATTTCCGCTGCCGGTTCTCGAACTGCTCAAAATTTCTGCTACCGGTTCTCCAGAATCTGTCAGAACCTGCTGGATTTCACCCCTGATACTGGGTAAATCTTAATCTTGGAAAGATATTGTTTTGCATCTGACCCAAGATATGATAAAACAAGCTCTCAAAGTTCCTTAGTTCATAGTAATGCTATGTATGGGCTGACAAATAGATTCTAAATTGGGATGTTCTTGCAGTATCCCTGGACCAGGTTTCCAATTTAAGGGAAGAAGGAAATGGCACTACATTAAGGACTGGGGGGGGGAGCACCACATTAATGATTCTGATTCAGGAACTTAGTGGTTCTACCTCTTCTGTAGAGAACCACAGATATGACCTTGGAGAGGGGGTTAGCAAAACATGAGTTAAGCTGGGGAAGGGAAAAGGCACTAGGAAGAAATTTAAAGTGAGGGAGGGAAATGAAAGCATGATCAGGGGTTCAAGATTCTGTTACAAGAAAAAGTAAGTAAGGTAAAGGAGTGTTGTGGCCCACCAGCAGGCTGCGCGGATCGTGGCTGATCCCGATGATGAGGAGGCTGGTGTGGGGTCAAGCCAGCAGCCTGTGCAGCCAGCGCTCGCGTCGGGCAGCAAGGAGGCTGAAGAGGATGTGGTGCCAGAGGCAGAGACACAGCCAGGGCCTTCAGAACCTGCAGAGGCTCCTTCAAGTGGAGAGAGCGAAGTGGAGGAGCCTCTCCTCAATGCTCGAGCACGCAGGGCTGCCAAAAGGCAGGAGTGGCTACTCAGGAGGAGGAGGTCTCCTCGAGAGTAAGGTTTGAGGATAATTGGCCACTCCCTTCGCCTATTTAAGTTGCACACAGTTAGTAATTTCTTGCTGGAAACAATGTGTAATTATTTCAGAGCATTTTGGAGAGTGAGTGTCTTATCATATCTTGTTTTCTGGGCTGGTTGCCAACCTTTGCCGGACTTTGTTTATTCTTGGTACGTTATAACTTTGATAAGGACCGTTGGTGTGTGTCGCAATCCTTGGGAATCCGGAGCTGGGGCAGAACAAGGAGTCCCTGCAGATCTGTTAGTTGTTGCCAACTGTAGGGGGCAGTGCTCATCTCTGTTTTAAGGTCATTGAGCCAGCACTGTCCAAAGACATTTCCGTGGTCATGTGGCTAGCATGACATCATGGAGTGTTATTATCGTCCCACTGAAGTGGTACCTATTTATCTACTTGCAGTTCCTTGCTTTTGAACTGATAGCTCGGTGGGAGCTGGGGCGAGAATGGGAGCTCGCCCCATCGTGTATGCTCAGGTCTCAAACCTGGTCTGCTGGCTTTCCAGCCGACAAGCCCAGCATCTTAACTGCTGAGTCACCACACTGCCCCCTCTGTTACAAGAATCTATATCAATTAAGTACAGCTCTGACAGTTTTTGTGGAACCCATTTCCTCACCTCGCCTCCCTCACAGGGCTGACATTTTCAATTTGAATAGATAACATACCCACCACAGAAAATCCTTGATAATCTTTCCACTACACGGGCAAGCAAAATCAAGGGTAAAACCTAGTACCACTACTTTGGTATTGTTCTTAAGATGAGATGACGTTTTAGTTTTAAAAACTAATCTTAAAACTGTATTGACTCCGAGGAATAGGAGTGCTGCTTTGATTGAGAATTTATGGATTCTGAAATGGCCTTGGTGACAGACCTCCCCAGATTTTATGTTGCACATTGTTCCATTTGACACTAATTAGTTATATATTATTAATAGGTTTTATGTGGTCTGATTTATTTACTCTTTTTTAAAATTGTAAATACCTCATTGGTATCCCAGTAGATCTTTAGAGTTAGAGTTGCTAAGTTTGTAATATAAAATAATGTATTATTTTATGGTTTTGTATATTTTAATCAGTTGATACCTTATTTTAAATAAGGTATTTAATATTTAAATAAGGTATTTGATATTATTAATATTTAAGTAAGGTATTTGATATTATTAATATTAATATTTTATACCTGAAAATGATAATAATGTGACATGGTACGGCAAGGCAAATTATTAAATGGCTAGTAAGTTAAAAAAAAAGAGCAGGCAATGCATATAACAACTAGACCTGGCAATGGCTAACAGCAGAAAAATTGAAGAAAGTGACAGAAGGTCTAATTCTGGCTGCAGAAAATCAAAATTTAAGAACAAATGCATGCAAAGCAAGAATTCAGAAGACAGCAATGACAGAAAAGGCTGCCTCTGGGGGAAAAAAAATCTGAAGAAGCAGTGGATCACTTAGTTAGCTGCTGCAAGAAGATGACATAGACTGACTAGAAATAGTGGCATAAGAAAGTAGCAACAATGGTGCATTGGAATAGCTGCAACAAATACCATTTGCCTGCAAGCAAGAACTGTTGAGACCACAAAATAAAAACAGCAATAGAAAATAAAAAAGCTAAAGTGCTGTGGGACTTTAGAATTCAAACATACAAGCATCTGCCTTATAACATCCTAGACTTAACAATTACATTGATAAGAAAGACCCCCCCAAAAAGTCTGGATAGTGGATGTTGCAGACAGCAGACAACAGAAGAAAAGAGAAAGAACTGGAGAAAATCACAGAATGCAAAAACCTGCAAATAGAACTAGAACAACTATGGCAAAGAAAGCAAAGATGGAACCAAAAGTAATAGGTGCTTTGAGTGCAATCCCACAACATCATCGGGATTGACAAAATCACCATGAGTCAATTGTTAAAGGCAGCTGTACTTGGAACAGCTTACATCCTGCATTGATACTTTTAACACTATCAAATAACCACATCTGCTTCTCCCAGGCCCTTGCCAAGAACTTGATACGTGGATTAAAATGCCAAATCCAGTCTATACAACTGGCTGACTGTGTTACAAACCATAATAATGCTAACCAGATCGAGGACTCCATGATTTCCTTGCATTGACCGGAATCTGGACACCTATTTGTAAACGTTTGCCCCAGAACCTTTGAACTGAATTGAAGCAAAATAGTTTGTTTTACTCAGGGGTGGGTTCTATTTTTTTTTACTACCGGTTCTGTGGGCGTGGCTTATTTTGTGGGCGTGGCTTGGTGGGGTAATGTGACTGGTGGGTGTGGCCAACTTTTTTTTTTTTTTTACTTTTAAAAGCATTTTTTCTACAACCTTAAGAGGTTGCAGAAAAAAATGCTTTGAAAAGCCTCTGCCGATCAGGCAACTCAGTTGAGATCATCAGAGGCTTTTCAAAGCATTTTTTTTAATCACCTCTTTGGCTGAAGAGGTTATAGAAAAAATGCTTTGAAAAGCCGCTGGTGATCTCAGCCGAGCCATGGGATCATCAGAGGCTTTTTTTTTTAACTTTTAAAAGCATTTTTTCATCTGAAGAGGTTGTAGAAAAAATGCTTTTAAAAGTAAAAAAAAGCCTCTGATGAGGTGGGCAGGGTAAGCGAGCAGCGACCGGGCCGGGCCGGATTCGGGGGCGTGGCCAGCCAATGTTATTACCGGTTCTCCGAACTACTAAAAATTTTTACTACCGGTTCTTGCGAACTGGTGCAAACTGGGAGCAACCCACCACTGGTTTTACTATTAGTAAAACTAACTCCAAGAAGAATTCTGCATTTATTGAATCACAAGATTAAGAAACACCATAAGTGTACTTTCTACATACTTCTCAGGTATTTTTTACCAGTTAAAAGAATCTTTTTAACACAGATGTTTTTAACACAGAAGTTCTTATGGTCTTTAATATATGATGCAGTTAATTACTGGGTTCACTAATGTTCCCAGAAATTTTAAATGGTCCACTAAAAAAAATCTGAAAAGTATAATTAGAGAAGTAATGTAAAATACTAGAATAATTATTATTCAAATGAGGAAAAGCTCTATGAGATTCTTCTCTTCCCAGGCACCATTCCTGTGCTTCTCTGGATTATTATCTAGACCTAAAATAGTTAATATAACTATGTGACCATGGAACTCACGGTGATCTAGACCTTTGTTTCTATAGGACATATGCTTCAGGCATATCAAGTAGCATATAAGATCCAACAAATACTAACATTTTTTTTCCTATCATGCAGAAATATCTGTTTTCTGATTTCTTTGCACGATAGCTTTCTGGTTAGCTGGACGTCCATTCAAACTGTCTGGGTGAGATCAGTATCTGTCTTTTTCCATTATTTCTGTGATCGGTGCAATGGAACTGCACTAATCCCTAGTGAAGTTAAGGAAAAACCGGGCTGTTGAGTGTAATCCTATATACATCAGGGTTGTTTCCCCCCCCCCGCCCCGTGAGATGGACTATGTATCTTGGTTGTTTGATGCTGGTTCTTACTCACGCACATTTTGTATCCCAGAAAAACAATCTGTTACAATTATGTGTCCATCTACCTCTTTCTATATTTCTTACTTTCTGCGTATTGACTATGGATAAGGTGACCAGACGTCCCGCTTTTGGCGGGACAGTCCCGCTTTTGAGCAATTTGTCCCGCGTCCCGCGGCGTTTTAAAAAAGTCCCGATTTTTCATTCTGCTCCTGAGTCCCGGCTGCCTCCTGAATCCCCGCTGATGGCTAGAGGGAAAAAAAACTCTTTAAACTCTTGCCGCGGGGCTTCAAAGGGCCGACCTACAGCTGATCAGTGTTAAAAAAAAATGAATAGACCCATGTCTGCAAAAATAGAAAAAACAGCCCCTGTTAACAGCTTCCGCTAGGTTAATTAGCTGCAAAAAGCTGCAAAAAGTTCCTGGAGCAGATTTCCCCCCCCCCCCCGCTAGCTATACTGAAAACAAAGGCGAAAGCGAAACTAAACCTGCAAGGTGACAAAATGAGGCAGAGAGAGATTTCTTTCTTTTTCTTTTTCTTTTTCCTCACCAAAAAAGGTAGGTACAAAACTGCAAACAATGGGAAATTTTGGGCAAAAGAGGAGAGTTCAAGATTTTAAAACACAAAAGAAAAAAAGCTCTATTTAACTAGGGAATTGTAATAATTGAGATACTATTAATAATTGTATATTGTGTTGAAAGCAGAAATGGTTAAGTTGTGGTTTGGAGGAATATATGGGGGAAATTATTTGGTTTATTATTATTGGTAAATATAATTAATTGATTTGTAAGAAATTGGATTGCATGGAAATAATTGGAATATTCATGTTCATATTGATTAATATACAAAAAAGATAGTTATATAACTAATTGATTTATATTAAAATGTTGAATTTGTATTAAACAACTGTATTACATAATTACATAATTAACCAATGTGAGGATGGATATAAAAATAGATGACAATGGGAAGGGGTATAATATAGAATAGAAGGGAAAAATTGAATTTGATTAAGATTAGAGATGAGGATGAAGGGTAATATTGTTTTTTTAAAAAAATAGATGAGGAATAAATATGGCAAAAAGGAAATATAGAAATTGTAAATTTAATTGAAATGACTAAACGCTGTTTAAATTTGTGAACCAGCCAAATATTCTGTTCAAAGAAAATACATTGTATGTTTGTATGTGTGTTTCTAATTATTGCTATTTATTCATATTTGTTCTCTTTTATTCTTTAAAGTTTAACAATTCATTCTTAATCTTAATATCTTTATATTTGCTTGGGGTTGGCTTTCTTCCCTTTCATCTTTTTTATTGTACAGCAATCTTTCTCCTCAAACCTACCACCACTCTCTTTTCTTTCCTTCTTACTTTCTCTTCCCCCACCCTCTTTTTCTCCTCCCTACTTCCTCTTCCTTTCTCCTTCTCCTCCTCTCTTCCTCCCTCTCTTACCCTCACTCCTACTCTAATTTCCATTCCTTCATCCCTCTCTATTGCTGTATCCTTTAATGCATATGGACTACTCAGAGGGCTAAAAAAGTTATTTTTGACTGGTCCTCACACTTTTGACCAGTCCTTGAACTTATGACTGTCCTCACATTTTACATTTTTGCCCTATCTTGTCATCATGGTGAAGAGAAGCAGTTGTGAAATGAGTGACATGGTTGTTAAGAATGCTGCATGGGCATAAATATGAGGATGGTCATAAGTGTGAGGACTAGTCAAAAGTGCGAGGACCTGTCAGAAATGACTTTTTTCAGCCCTCTGGTTTGTCCTTTTGTGCATATGGACTACTCAGAGGGCTGAAAAAGTTATTTTTGACTGGTCCTCACACTTTTGACCAGTCCTCGAACTTACGACTGTCCTCACATTTTACATTTTTGCCCTATCTTGTCACCATGGTGAAGAGAAGCAGTTGTGAAATGAGTGACATGGTTGTTAAGAATACTGCACGGGCATAAATGTGAGGATGGTCATAAGTGTGAGGACCAGTCAAAAGTGTGAGGACCTGTCAGAAATGACTTTTCAGCCCTCTGAGTAGTCCCTATACACATAGCCATGGCCACCCGGTCACATGACCAGCTAGCCACGCCCACCCAGTCACATGGCCTCCAAGCCACGCCCACACAATAAGTCACGCCCACAATGGTGTCCTTCTTACCAATGTTAAAATCTGTTCACCTTACCCTATACACATAGCCATGGCCACCCGGTCACATGACCAGCTAGCCACACCCACCCAGTCACATGACCAGATAGCCATGCCCACCCAGTCACATGACCAGATAGCCACACCCACAAAATAAGCCACGCCCACAATGTCTCTCTTTACCAATGTTAAAATCTGGTCACCTTAACTATGGAGGCACAGGGAGAGGCTTGGAAATAGCTCGTTTTTCATTCACAGTATGTATTTATTTTGGAATATGAATATACTGCCTTTCCTGGGCAAGATATAGTAAACAGCTGATAAGACTTGGGGATTGGGTGGGGGGAGTGCAGTAAAAGTGAGATGAGAAACTTTTCTCAGTTAAAAAAAATCAGTACTGTTAAGGTGTTGCTAAAGTGACTTAATGGATTTAGTTGGAGTGTGGAAAACTTCACACACGAGCCCCAAGTAATTTATCTTTAAACAAGTAGAATATTTGTTGATGCCAAATCATGCTCCTATTGTTATAAAGACTTGATCACAATGCCAAATAGCATTGTTCAGTAGGGATGCAAAAAGCACCAGCTTTGCTTCTGTTATGTAAAATAGGCATTATATAATTAGGATGCCTCGTCTTCTTACAAAGTCTCTAAATCAACAGTAAATGCTGTGCGCTCTCTAGCTGTAAATAGGAACATATTGGCTCTGATTTCTCCAGAATGTTACATAATTACTTTGATCTTTATCATGAATTACTCTTCAGCTGAGTTTCATGGCCTGTGTTGTCAGTTTAAAATTTAAGGGCTGGGTAGAGGTATTAGAGACCAAAATGAGAGGAGACAAGGGTTTTGTTTTCTGCTGGAACAGCTGCTCTGAATACCAAGCTTTCATGGAAGAGATTGGAGCTCTTCAGCTCAGACAAGTGATGGGTGAGTGGAAGATATTTTAGAGGTATATAAAATCATTAATGGCTTGGAAAAGGCCCTTAGGAAACACCTGTTTACCCTTTTAAATAGCAAAAAAATACAAGCACCTGATGATTTTCTCTAGCTACATTTTTTTTTAAAAAATGGAATGATTTTCTATACATTCAAATTTGAAATTTTATAAATATAATTTTTGCCCCTGGGTGTTGTTGTAATGGTCAAGCATGGAATAAGAGGTATTTCAAATTATGTGTGACATATTTGTTTCCCTTGGTTGAAAATTCCGACAAGATATGGAATTGTACAGTGGAACTGATAGTTTTTGGCCTGGTAAATAGAATAGCAATCGCAATAGCACTTAGACTTATATCATGCTCCATAGTGCTTTATAACACTATCTGAGTGGTTTACAATGTCAACATATTGCCCCCAACAGTCTGGATCCTCATTTTATTGACCTCAGAAGTATGGAAGGCTGAGTCAATCTTGAGCCCATCAGGATTGAACTCCAAACTGGGGGCAGAGTTAGCCTCCAATATTGTATTCCAACCACTGTGCCACCACGGCTCCAACTCTTTTCTTCTAGATGTAACTTCTGTGCATATTATTTAATCTTTCAGAAGCCTGAGGGTATGGCAGGAATGGGGAAATCAGAAAATGATCACTCATTCAATTTGCAGGAGCCTGGGCCAGTACCTTTCCCCTTTATGGAAACGGTCTTCTCGTGAATGGAAGGTCAACTTTAAATCCCAGACTTCAAGGTTCTCCAAACCTTTACCTATCCCTTTCCTTCAAGACATAGTTAAATGAAATCAAAATACAGTTCCCCTTTTCTGACCTGTGATATTTATAGAATTATAATCAGCATGTATATATTCTTGGAACTCTAGATGTTGCTGACAAAAATCACCAAAATTAGTCTCTACCAAGAGGTCCCAGCTCCCTGTATATTGAGAAATGAATTAATAAAACTCCATCCCTTTCTAATATGTATATAATAACTTTCTAGTAATCAACCTGTCTTCTCCATTTGCCTTCATTATTCATTTACACACATTGGGCAACAAAAGGTTGTCTAGATCTCTTGATGATTTGAAAAATAGAAATGAAGGCACGAAAAGGAAGTGGCAAAAGAAGACCAATCCTGAAAGTTTATACAAAGACATTTTTCTCAACCTGGTGCTGTCAGATCTGTTAGACTTTTACCTCCCTAACCTTGAGCTGTCATTGTCACATTGAGCATTACAAGCAGGGATTGTGGGAATAGATGTTCAACACCTATGGCAGTCTAGGGAAGACTGATCCTAGAATCCATAGGAATTGTGGAAAATTGACTACAATCCTGCACCAGGATTCTGTAGGAAACCAGAATGTTCTCAAACGCAAATTTCATCATCATGGTAGGAGACAATCCCTCCATTGCCACAGATATATAGAGCTTTAAAAGCAGGCTAAGATAAGATGATTATATGATTAAACTTCAAATTGGAGTGAATATTCCATATTTCCCTTACAGAAGATTTTTTTTACTTGAAACAACTAATGTACTTTGAACCTTAGAAGGCTATGGTTTTGGTGTACACCTATTTTATTATTGTTTGGCCCCAATTGCATTGTTTTGTGTTTTAACTGAAATGTGAACCCTAGAACAGTAGTCCTACAATGCTACAATACAAGAGCCAGAATTCTTAATCTGGAGCCCATGGATAGATTTCAGAGGATCTGTGAACTTGGATGGGAAAAAAAAATACGACTTTATTTTCACTAATCTCTAATTGAAATTTAGCTTTTCATTGAATAATAAAAATGGGCTACATAGTAATTCATGGCCTCTAGCCTCAAAAATATTCGTTAGCTTCAATAAATCTCACTATCTAAAATTATATCTCAGAAAAAGCTATTGCCTTGATAGTGACTTAATAGATTAATAAAGAGTAAGAAGGGCAGATCCTGAAGATGAAACTCAAATACTTTGGCCGCCTAATGAGAAGGAAGGACTCACTGGAGAAGAGCCTAATGCTGGGAAAGATTGAGGGCAAAAGAAGAAGACAACGACAGAAAATGAGATGATTGGATGGAGTCACTGAAGCAGTTTGCATGAGCTTAAATGGACTCCAGAGGATGGTAGAAGACAGAAAGGCCTGGAGGAACATTGTCCAGGGGGTTGCGATGGGTCAAACATGACTTCACAACTGACAACAGCAACAATAAACATATATTTAAAATATTTTAATAACTATATCAAACTTTATATTGTTACTTATGTGGTTTCCTTTTGTAATAGAATCTATGCCTACATACTTTATTTTATGACAATAGAAAAAGAAATTGTAGTTCAGGGTTGAATTGTTGGGTCCTTGGTGCTCTCTGAAGCCTGTTTTCTTGCAGACTTTTCATTACCCAACCAGATAACAATATCAGTGCTACACCTGACTAGCATTGATGATGTTACCATTGGGTAATGAAACATCTGCAAGAAAAATCAGAGAGCACCAAGGATTCCAGAATTTATTTTATTCATTTAGAAACTTTGTTTTGTGAGAAGGGGTCTTAAGATTTCACTAGATTCTTAAAGGGGTCCAAGGCATTGAAAGATTAAGAACCTCAGCTCTAGAGTAATCTAAGTTTCTACAAAAATTTGTAATGTTGATTTCACTCCAGTGAGAAGATACAAGAATTATGTTCATATAACACTGAAAGGATGTGTTCTCGATTTTTGGCAGTCAGTGCTGGATGTTGGTTTCACGTTAGAGTCAAATCTTGCTACCACTCATAGACCAGCATTGAGTAAAAGTACTTGAGTCTTAAAAGACCCTATGTGCACACTTGCTTGCAAAATTTGATCTGGCCATCAAGTACTATGTATGGGGCCATTAACACTATGAAACAAAATCTACCACCAAGTCACCGCAATAAAGAACTAAATGGAAAAGTAGAATGGGAGAGTCATATTGCTACACTGTGCCAATTATATTACCACATTGTTTCTTTGCTACAAGACTGATAAGAATCTACAAGAGCCTAGAGCCCAAGGGAACTGAACATGTCTGGTGAAAATTGGAAATCAATAGGAGTCTATAATCGCAAGCAAACTGCATCATTTTCATGGAGGTGAAAGATGAGAGACATCATTGCATTACCAGAGATGCCGTTACACAAAAGTGAAATCTTCTTTACTCCTCATGAGCAATACATCAAGATGATGTAAAAGAGAAAGGATGAGGGTTTTTTTTCCCCTTTAAAGGACATATTTAGCTAAATGCACCAGTGCTCATATTTACTATTGCAGAACAGAAAAGTGTAAAAACAAATGTGCTAGCTTTGTGATATTTTTTTTAAAAAAATGGATGTTTTGTATTTTAAAGAAACTAGATTCTACATGAGATGTGTTCTGGCTGACAGGACAAATGCCATCTAGCGTACCATCACAAATTCATCTGGTCATCTCCAATGAAATAACCAATGTCCACAGATAAAAACATACTTTTGGTGCACAAAGCTGACCTGAAAGCTGAATGTAAATTAAACAAAAGCTCCCAGGCAGGTTTATTGGATTTAGTTTCAGTACGTTTTTAATCTGGATTTGAGGAAATGTTGTTCTTCTGAGAAGCTTATCAAAGTTTCGCCATGAGAAAATCAGTAACAGCAAAGGAAAATCACTCCCCATATGCTGCCTGTCCCTCTGAAACTACCCTTATCAACAAAAGGGGTAACAGAGAAAGGAAGGATATCCATCTTAGCAAAAAAGCAGAGATTATAAAAAACAAAAATTTTATAAAATGGTTTCCATTATCACAGTTAACTCTCATTTCTTTTCCCCTGTGAGCCCAACTGATGTTCTGTCTTATTTTGGAAATCATTGCAATGAACTTTGAGGAACCTTAACTGCAGAAAGGTGTGAAATGGTAAACATACACTGTAAACATAGGAAGGGTTAGGAATAGTTCTGTCATTGCATTTTTTCAAGCTCAAAATATATGTTCTTCATAGCTGTCCTGATTAAGTGCAGGGTCACCTCTCGCTCACTTTTTAAAAAAAATTTGTAGTGTTTTCCTGCAAGTGCAGAACCTGTTTCTGCTGTTGTTGTTCAGATCAGCCAAGTGTTCACCCATTGGTTGCAATAGGAGCCTGGATAGCTCAACAGACTAAGCACTGTAATTTAACACCAGCTGTCTGCAATTAAAGTAAGATCGAATCTCGCCAGGCTCAAGGTTGACTCAGCCTTCCATCCTTTCTAAGGTAGGTAAATTGAGGACCCAGTTTGTGGGGGCAATAAGCTGACTTTGTATAAAAATATACAAAAGTATGAAGGCTATTGCTTAACGCACTGTAAGCCGCCCTGAATCTCCAGAGAAGGGCAGCATATAAATCAAATTAAAAATAAATAAATAAATAAATAAGAATTGACCAACCGGCTTGTCAACTGAGCCAGACATTGAAGGCTGAGAGAGAGTGGCTGGCCCAAAGTCATCCATCTGGCTTCGTGCCTTAGCCACTAGATCAAACCGGCTCTTTTTTTTTTTTTTATACTGCCCTTGCTTAATTCTTATAATAAAGATCACCAATGCCTGAAGCAGAATGGGCTTTATTTTTTAGATGGTTTGTCGCAACAAAGGAAGGTGAAAAGCTTTTGGAGACTCATCAACACAGGATGCAAAGAGACATAACAAAAATAAATAAAACAAGTATTTGATGATAATCACACTATGGCTTCCAATTCCAATTTGAAGCATTAATCCAAAATCCACATATAAAGCTGTATAAAATTGCATTATACTAGCTTGTTCAGCTACTCTAGGACTGATGGCAGTAGTTCTCTAGGATTGTTCTCAGCAAAGACCTCACCTGGAAAAACAACATGATCCAGGTGGTCAGGAAGGCCCAACAGAGACTCCATTTTCTCAGGGTCTTGCGTAAAAACAGGGTGGAACAACAACTGATGACCTCCTTTTACCGGTCCACAATAGAAAGCGTCCTCACTTATTGCATCACGGTATGGCATGCCGGTTTGACAGCCGCGGATAGGCAAACATTACAGAGGGTGGTGAGCACAGCACAAAACATCGTGGGCTGCCCCTTGATACCACTAGATGAGATCGCTAGGGCTCACTGCCTTAGAAGAGTGAGGAAAATTCCAGGGACAACTCTCACCCTGGTCACCACTTCTTTACCCTCCTACCATTGGGAAGAAGATATAGAAGCATAGCCAGCTGCACATACAGGCTGGAGAACAGTTTTTATCCGTGGGCTGTCAGACTCCTGAATGCGAAATAACATCATAACTACATAGTATGATGGACTTGGAGGGCCGGCACAACATGTAACATGTTCACCCTAGTGCAATAGGACTGGGTGTTTTGTTAATATGATTTATTGAGTTAGGGATTTTCTGTCTTCACTGTGAGTTGTATTGTGTTGGGGGGGTGCACTGAGGGAGCTAAACCGATCTCATTGTACATATGTTGTGCACTAAGAATAAAGATTTGAAATTGAAATTGTTCCAATCTACAGCATGACTACAAAATGATGACCTGCCATTTTGTTTTGTCTCTTCCATTAATGAAGCCAAAAAGTGTTGGGAATTTC
Source organism: Arizona elegans (assembly GCA_022577455.1). Taxonomy (NCBI): domain Eukaryota; kingdom Metazoa; phylum Chordata; class Lepidosauria; order Squamata; family Colubridae; genus Arizona; species Arizona elegans. The sequence continues at coordinate 121,369,843 of JAKOOJ010000002.1, forward strand.
AGGAGTGGGTGTTTTTGTGTGGGTGGGTGTGAACTAGTGGTGGGTTGCCCCCGGTTCAGACCGGTTCGCACGAACCGGTAGTAAAACCAGCAGGAGGCTCCACCCACTGACCCAGACATCATCAGAAGTGATCTGCGCATGTGCAGAAGCTTCTGTGCATGCACAGAAGAGCGCACACATGAGTGAATCGAGCACGCGCGGGCACAATGTGAACTGGTAGTAAAGGTAAGTAGAACCCATCCCTGGTGTGAACATTTATAAGAAACAAAACCTCAATCCTTTCAGATATTTAAAGCTCCATTCACAACTCAAAATTCCTAAGTTCTCATCTTAGAAGGGGTCTTTGATACACCAACTTTTAGAAAGCAACACCTGACATGGCATGTAACTGCTAGTGTGGCCTTAAAACTATGAGAAGTTTCTGATTTATAAGCTGATCCCTTTAAGTGGTGATGCTGGGGTGAACATGGGACCTACTTTAGAAGTAGCATCTGTTCTAGCCCTTGGCTAGAATAAATGCTACAGCTGTTGAGGAGACTTGGCCTAGGATACTTGCGATGTAACCAGATGAGATAATATAGCTTAATATTCATTTTAGTTATTTGCAGTACAGTCAAAGCACTCTCTAGGTAAACCCTTCAGAATACAGAATTCTCCAGAGGAGTGGAGAATTCCCCAGCCAGCACAGCCATGTCTTCAATTTTTATGCTATTGAGTTTCACATGGTTAGGAAGTGCACAATTGCAGGAAGATTGCAAGGAAGGCTTATTCCAATCGGATGTTTTGATATTATCCTTTTGTTTATTAGAAATCATGCTGAGTAGCTTCCCAAATATTCTAAACTGACAGATTCAGACTTCCCCAACCTAATGTTTTGGATCATTTATTTTATTTTTATTTATTTATTTTGTCAAGCATGTAATAGGTAACAGATATAAGTATTTAATTATAAATGGATTTTAGTCGGGAGTCCAGCAGGAGAAAGGCGGTATAAAAATTTAATAAAATAAAAAAAATAAATAAGTATAAACATAATTATGAATACATGAAATGGATACATATAAAAGAGAACATTAAGACAGGGATGGTAGGCATGCTGGTGCGTTTATGCACGCCCCTTAGAGACCTCTTAGGAATGAGGTGAGGTCGACAGTAAACAGTCTAAGGTTAAAGTTTTGGGGGTTAGGGGAAGAAACCAGAGTCAGGTAGTGCATTCCAGGCATTAATGACTCTGTTACTGAAGTCGTATTTTCTGCAATCAAGTTTAGCACGGTTTACCACAAGTTTCTATCTATTGTGTGCTCGTGAATTGTTGTGGTTGAAGCTGAAGTAGTCATTGACAGGTAGGACATTGTAATGGATAATTTTATGAGCTACGCTTAGGTCTGACCGAAGACAGCGAAGTTCTAAATTGTCTAATCCAAAATTTGAATTCTGGTGGCATAAGGTATTTTGTTGCGAGCAGAGGAGTGGAAGACTCTTCTCGTGAAATATCTCAGGACTCGTTCGATTATATTAATGTCTGATATGCAGTGCGGGTTCCAGACAGATGAGTTGTTTTCAAGAATTGGTCTTGCAATTGTCATTATCCTCTGAGTAGGTAGGATAGGAATTTTAGTTCTGCGGAACTTGTTAAATACTACCAAGTCAGGGAAGTCTGAGTTAAATTACTGACGCATCTCCTGCATCTTGAAGATTGCCATGAGATATTTTCAATTGAAAGGTTACTTATTTATCCTTACCTTTGAACCTTCAGTCTACAGTAGCTCTCAAAAATTCTTCCTGCTTTTTCAAGAGAGCTATTTTGCAATGAGTAAAATTGGTACTTCTCATACTCTAAAGTCCTTGAGTGTTTTATCTCACACCTCATAAGGACAGCTGTTCAATGGCTTTTTTTTTAAATTCAATTGTTTGAGACTCATTTTTAATCACTGCATGGTAACTCTTATATATATTCTTTTATGATAGATTGAATGACTTCCATTGCTCTTCCCTGCCTGACTTTTGAGAATTTATGTTAGCGTGTGCCATATTTAACTGTTAACTTATTAAGTGTCCTATACTTTAATAGTTAAGAATTATTTTAATTATTTTAATCACATCATTTTAAGATACTATTTTTCATATGGGAAGTGCTTTAAATGTCCAATAAATAAATATAGATTTTAGAATAATTTTTATAGCCAACATAGCTTTAATCAATGTCATAAAGCAAGTTTTCTTGCTGAGTAGTCCTCTTTTAAGTCAATTTTAAACACTGCTGTACCTCATGATCAGAATATTGTCTGATACTACAATGAACATAATCGAGTAAGTGGCAAAACCTTTCTGTTGGCTGCTTGCTTCTGGCTTTTCTCTGTGCTTTGGGGAATTATTTCAATGCTATTCTTGGTGACATAATAAAATTAACAGAACTTCAATATTTGCTTATTAAAATGCAGATGAGTAGAAAGTTATGTTAGTAAACCTGTTATTCATGCATCTTTCTCTATATGTCAGGGATAATTACTTATTAATGAAAACCTTGCCTTAAGGATTCTTTTGTATTTTGAAGAAAGCTAGGGAAATATAAGAACTTTCTAAGTGAAGAACTAAGCTCTTCGTTTTTACCCAGTTTTAACATGACCTTTAAGGGCATTTTTTCCTCCCTCCCTCCTTCCCTCCCTCTCTCCCTCCCTCCCTCCCTTCCTTCCCAAAGACATAGACAGGGTTTAGTTTTTCCCTTAGAACAGTGTCTTTTTTCATTGATTAAATATCTTTTTCTGTAGCTAGTCTGCCCTATTTATACAATGATGAAGGTTATGAAAGAGAAAATTGCTGGTCCCTATTTAAAAAGAAATCAGATGTCACACTGAGCAAAACAAGCTTTGCAAGTTTTCTCCATAATGTATCAATTTGTTTTTCAATTCTTTCATTCAGGAATTTAATGCAACATATATCGTGCTCCCGTTCACTGATTTTTTTCCCCACCATAACAATTCCCTGTTGATTGAGATGAAAAAAAATATGACTGTCCCAAAGCCAAAGAATGGGCTTAAACCTGGCTCTGTTTGTTGTCCAGAAATCATCTCATCACCTGATGCAATAATTAGTCAATAATTTTCTGAATTTTCTTTCTTCTACTTTTAGACTTGTATTTATATAAGGCATGAAGAAATAGGACCACATGTTAAGATCCAGTTAAGCAGATTTGTTTCTCATACCTAAGAATCTAGTCAATCAGCAGTCGGCACTAAATTGGAACTAGAGAAGAATCAGCTAAATTCAAGAGGAGTTGGACTTAGACCATTGTGGAAATGTAACGATTCTAGGCTGATGACTCTCTTGAGCCCGCCCCCAGGTTCTGTCTGTCCTTCTACACAGTTTTTCTATCATTTAAGAAGAAAAATCCACTAGGGAGTAAAATCAGTGAATTGCTGGTCTGAAATTCTTGGAAAGCTGATATAGTTACATTCAGACATAGTTTGGTATGGGATATGAAAAAATAGATTAAGCTGGGTAACATACCCCAAAGTCTTGTCAGAAATTCAATAAGGTCTTTAAGTGATTGATTGTTATGGAAGATCTATGCGGGGGCATACAAATATAAATATAAAAAAATGAAGAATGAAATACTTCCAAATATCTCATTTTTAATGTGACAGAAGGATAAATTTGTTAAAATCACGAGGAGGGGGAAATCATTAACAGTAATTAATTTTAGTCTAATTTGAAGTTTAATATTTGTCTTAGTTCCATTCACACAATTGTCCTTGTTTTTAGTGTACATACTCTGGCATGTCCTTCAAAGGTCAAAGCTGGCTTTTGAACCCAAAACGTATGTGTTGCTGACTTAACAATGCACTTTATATCTAATTCAAATGAACACAACTTTTTTAATAGTTGAAATCTACTTTATCTATAAATCAGACAAAATTATTCATAACTTTGTCACCTATACAGAGTATATCAGGAAAGTAACTTGTAATTACTGAAGATAAATTTTGAGAAAAGGTAGGCGGGAGAATAAAGAATAGGAATTTTCTGTCAACATGTGCACAGCAGAAAATTCTATCTTTTTTGATATCCATCCATCTGGAAAATTAATAGGCTCAGTTGAATGAAAGAACATTTAGACACTCCCAACATTTATACAATCAAAGGTTCTTTGTCTGATCAGAGAAAATTGTTGTAGCATTTGTTTTATATTTAAGGTAAGTCTCATAGTAATGCTTATACATGAGAGTTATAAATGAGCCAAGTGATATAAATCTAACCTGCTTGAAAAACATATTCTTTTGATATCAATGAGCTTACATATCCTATGAAACATTAGTAATTTATGTGGTATAGTAAGATAAATGCTCTCATCTATAAGCCAAATAACATTCATCCTAGCAATTCTTGTCTTGTTTGGGCTTTAGAAATGGTATTTTTTAATATATACTTTACAATGCACCAGACCTTTAATGTTTCTTGGAAAATAGGAATATTCTGAGAGTGCTGTGCTTTCCGTAATCTTATTTTTTTATCAATCCAGCAGATTAACGAGTAGCCACAGATCTGTGAACGTGAAAATAAATCAAACCTAGAAGCAGATTTCCCAGCTGGTTGTTTTATTGTTTATTTCTTTTAGTGATATATAAGCATTTTTATGAAGTTTTTAGGCTCTAACGAGGCCGTTTGATGTGGCCTCTAATAACAATAATCCTCTTTTGGTAACTAATTAAAGTAAACATAGAAAGGTAGTTGCATGCTTGATCTGTCCCCGTCCCCACACACACACAAACACAGCCAGCCGAGGGTTAAGGAAACACTTTGGAACGCACCCAGTTCTTATCTCCCACTTGGCAGCGATAGACACACCGTCTGCCAAGTGACTTTATTTCCACAAACAGAAGGATAAGATACGAACATTCAAAAAAATCCAAGCAGAAATAATATTCCTCCCAGCAGTTCCGGACGAGGCTTTAGTGACTATCCAAGGTTTACTTTGTTCGTCACAAAGATCCTTGACCACCACCCTCTATTATATAGTCTCTGGGGTGTGGTCCAGTGACTCAGTTCTAATCCCTAGCACGCCTCCTAAACTGCTGCAAACGTTTATCACGCCTTCGGAGGCGTGCGTCCAGGAATGATGTTTCATTATCACTCTGATCCGAATCAGCTGTCTCCTCTCCCTCGGCCGGCACTTGAGACAATGCCAGAGGGGAGGGGCCTGGAGAGGGAGGCCTGGCTGACTCCTCTTCCTCATGCTCGGAGCTTTCTTCCTTCGATGGGACAGGCTCAGAGGGCGGGGCCACAACAATGCTAGACATTCAGTGTAATGTGTAGCTTGGCCTTTAATTTAGACAAAATAGTTATTACAATGGTGATTAGCAACAGGCCAAATTTATGAAATTATTCCCTTCCAATATATGGAATTATAACTGTTTGTCTTTTTTCAGTCAGCTGGTAATCAAATCAAGACCCATTCTAACACGAAGTAACTTCAAGAAGAAGAAATGTCTGGTTTTCTAAAAGGAAAATACTTTTTAATTTGCCGAAAGATTAATTCCTTTAAAGTTTATGGTTAGAGCAAATGAAATGAGAAACCATGAAGGCCATTAAAGGAAAACTAAAGATACAGCATTTGCTCACAACTAAAAGTAGAGTGTATATTACATTATAAAAATGGATGTGGTGATATTGAGTCAGTTTGCAGGTGGATTCTTTTGGAAGGGAGGATTAATGGCCTTTTTATCTGATAACCATCTAAGTAGCCCCAGGAAATATGTATTCATATGTATTTGGAGTCTCCAATATCTGCTTTAATATCTATTAAAGTCTGCACTTTATCAAAGAAACTTACTAATGTAATTCCATAACAAATTCCTTTGGAAGGGCTTTCGTGAAGCAGTCCAGGAAAGTAAGAATCATGGCAATCAACTATATGGTAGGTGTTATGATGGCTTCTTTACTAATTGTTCAGAATGCTACAGTCATGGTTGACCTGTCCCACTATCAGTATACAAATAATTTTCTGTTATGACCCTTATGTCTGTCTGTGTCTGTGTCTCTCTCTCTCCCTCTCTCCCTCTCTCTCTTTCATGATTTTCTATGGCTATGTGTTTGGCTGAGCAGGACTTCAATGCATTTTTGTGTGTTTTGTTTCTTTTTATCTGTTTGTACATATGCACCAGAGGTGGTATTCAACAGGTTCTGACCAGTTCTGGAGAACCGGTAGGGGATATTTTGAGTAGTTTGGAGAACCGGTAGTAAAAATTCTGACTGGCCCCGCCCCCATCTATTCTCGGCCTCCCAGGTCCCAGCTGATCGAGAGGAAATGGGGATTTTGCAATAATCTTCCCCTGGATTGGGGAGGGAATGGAGATTTTACAGTATCCTTCCCCTGGCACACCCACCGAGCCATGTCATGCCCACCAAGCCACACCCACAGAACCGGTAGTAAAAAAATTTGAAACCCACCACCGATATGCACCTGTGGCCAGAATCTGAATTTGTAGGACAGGTCAGGAACCAGCCTCCACCATAAATTTTGTGTCAATACCCTTTGCTCATCATATTTAGAAGGCAGCAGGTGGTATGATTTTGGTAAACCTGGAAGAAACCAGTTGTATACAGTAGTTTAATTAATTAATCTGGAGAAATTGTTTTCTCTTTCAGCCTCTAATTCAGGAAAAGAAGCAGTGTGAACAGGTTCATCTGGGACAGTGGAAGAGGACGCAAGCCAGAAATATGATAGACAGGGTCAAATTCCACAGGGAAAATTCTGGGACACAAAAGAGCAGAAATAAAACCTGCAAATGGGCCAGTGGCTGAAGAGATAAGAGAACTGATAGTCATACCGTCTCATTCTTAGGTGAGACCTCTGAGAATTGTTCTTGGGTTCTTACATCTTGGAGGGCCCCCAAACCAAAGGATCTTGTTAACAGCAGTTGCCATAATAGCTTTCCCCCCCCCTTAAAGAGAACACATCTCCTAGGGCAGTGATGGCCAACCTTTTTGCCATCGCGTGCCAGGAGAGGGGAGGCGGGGGAGGGTCGCGCATGCACATGACCACGCGCATGCGTGCGCAACCCCCTCCCCCTTCCCCTCCCCCGCTCCTGGCACATGATGGCCTGGTAGGCCCATTTTTCTTTCTTACCTGGTTCCAGATCCTCTCTGTGTATCTGGGAAGGGAGAAAACAGCCTTTCCCACTCCCTTGGAGGCCCTACAGAGGCTGAAAGGGCCCATTTCCCAACTCTTGGTGGGACAGGAAGTGACATTTTTTGCTGTCCCCAGCCTCCAGAACCTCTCTAGGAGTCTCTAAGAGCCTCTCTAGGAGTCTCTGGAGGCTGGAGACAGGAAAAAAACATCACTTCCTGTCCCACCGGGAGTTGGGAAATGGGCCCTTTCAGCTTCCCTAGGGCCTCCAAGGGAATGGGAAAGGCTGTTTTCACCCTTCCCAGATACACAGAGAGGATCTGGAGCCAGGTAACAAAGAAAAATGGGCCTTCCCCACCCCGCCCTCAGGCCCTCCAGAGGCAGGAAACAGCCTGTTTCCCTACTTCTGGCGGGCCCAGAAGGCCCGAAAATCAGCTAGCCGGTGCGCACATGCACCCCAGAGCTGAACTGGCGTGCCCACTAATATGGCTCCGTGTGCCACCTGTGGCACACGTGCCATAGGTTCGCCATCACGGTCCTAGAGAATCACAGCAAGTACTCCAGGAAATAGCAGTAGCAGCACAACACAGTTACCTGAACCTGGAGCTTTCTCCTTGCAGGAACAAAGTATAGGGATTTTTTGGAGGGGGGAAAGTGTTAATGAATGGAAGAAAAGAAGAGGAGAGGAGAAGAAAGAAAAAGTGCCACCTATAAATGGGTGAGATGGAGATCGACAGGGAGGATGTGGTCAATGGTATTTGGTTTTTAAAAAATAAAAATAAAGATTTTTCAGATAAGTGTTTGTCTGTCTGTCTCATTCTCTCGCCTATTTATTATCTGTCTATATCTATCATCTGTCTCTCTGTCTATCTATCTTATATAGCCACTCATCTCAACAAAAGCAACTCTGATATATAACAGGTGGTGTGCAACAAATTTAAAACAATGAATAGATACATAGAACCACTTATCATTAATTATAAAAACTTTTTAAAAATTATTTTAAAAAAAGATTAAGGATGGAAATAACAAGTGAAGGACATTAATAATGATAATGGAGCCACCTCATCAGTTCACCTATCCCTGTGATGCTAGCATAATCAGGTCTTAAGGGGCTATAGGAAGTTTACAAGTGACGAGGCCAACCTCACCTCAGGGAGAATTAAGTTATCAAGTCTGTGGCCCACAGAACTTTTGCAAACAGAAAACAGGGTGTCTATTTATCCTCTATATACATGTTTGTGTGCAATGTGAGCACATTGACAAAAGCCCACAAATTGGGTGAGTGGTGCAGGAGCTCTAGATTGTAGTTTGTGTAGATTCTAGTAAAAATGGCATAAACTCCAAAGGTAAAGGTAAAGGTTTCCCCTGACCGGTCGTGTCTGACTCTAGGCTGTGGTGCTTATCTCCATTTCCTAGCTGAGGGAGCCAGTGTTGTCGAAAGATGCTTCCGTGGTAATATGATTGGCATGACTATATGCCAAAGTACATGGAATGCTGTTATCTTCCCACCAAAGTGATACCTATTTATCTACTCACATTTGCATGCTTTCAAACTGCTAGGTCAAACTGCTGAACTGGAGCAAGAGACGGAACCTCACCCCAGCGCTTGGGTCTTGAACCAAGCTGACAATCTCAGTGTCTTTAACTGCTGAGCCATCATAACCTCTCTAGGAACTCTGATGTTGTGAAATAACCAGTAGCTCTAGCTAGCTTCTCTAGCCAGAAGACTGTTCTCTGGATGTTACATATAATACCGCAAATAAATGGTAGCTTCTGCAGTAAAATAAACAGTTTTCAATTCTGACGATTGCTGAGACTTTTATATTGAGTCAGGAATCAGGAACTGCAAAACGTTCACACTATAGCCCTACATTAAAAACAGCCTTAGTTGTTTGGAGAGGCAATGATGCAAAAGGGGTGGGGTTTCTCACACATCCATCTGAATTTACTATCTTTTTCTTTATGATTTTCCTTAAAAAAAATACTAAAACCATATTTTTGGTTATCACCTTTAGAGCGCTCCATGGCTTAGGACCTGATTATTTACGGGACCGCCTGCTACCACCAATAGCCTCCCACTGGCCAGTACGGTCCCATAGAGAGGGGCTCCTCTGGGTGCCGTCGGTGAAACAATGTTGACTTGTGGCCCCTAGGGGGAGAGCCTCCTCTGTGGGGGCACCTACGATCTGGAATGAGCTTCCCCCGGAGATACGGAGGATCCCGGATCTGCGCACCTTCCATCGCGAGCTCAAGACTTTCTTATTTCATCAAGCTGGCCTGGCCTAAATCTTTTCCCCTTTTAAATGTAAATTTTAATTTGTTTTTAAATTATTGGGTATTTTAAATTTGTTTTAGTCAAATTATTCGTTTTTATTCTATTTTAAATTTTGTATTTATGTGTTTTATTCTGTGGCTGTTCACCACCCTGAGTCCTTCGGGAGTAGGGCGGTATATAAATCCAATAAAATCAATATCAAATCAAAATTAGGTCTATCTGAGGATTTCCTGATATAGGCTGAAAATATAGTTAAACAAATAGATGTTTTCTTTCTTGCCATCAATCTTCAGCCATTATGATTAGCAGAGGTATTGGGGACCTCAAAAATAGTTCTAGAACCTTAAATCCCACATCTTTCTGTAAAGAATGGCTTTATGGGATAAAATTAAGAGACACTTGGCTCAGCCTTTTTATGTTTTATTTGGCTGTTTAACAAAGGAGTCAAGTGTTGTGTCTTTTTATACAGAAATAAGCCCAGTAGGGCTTAATTTTGAATGATAGCATTTTAGACTCGATACCAGATAGAAGACTGTGAAGGTGATTTTTTTTTTTGAAGGCATAATAGTTAAATTAGATTGCTATTGAATTCCTTGCAGATCTTTAGTTGAAAGATCAGAGGGACTACCTTTGTTTTCCATTCTTCCATTTAAAGTTGTGTACGAGTACTCTTTGTCTTTCCAGCCTTGCTTATTGATGGAAACGTATCTTTCATTCTGACTCAAACAGAGACTCTTTATTTTGCTCCCAGCCTGTTTACAAAGGCTTCTTGGAGGGAGGGTTGTATTTTCCCCATGAATCCATTTTTATCATAAAATAATTGGTAGCTTGGGAAAAAAAAAACCACTCCAAGAGGAACGGCTTCACAACTGCTATCTTTGCAATTGCTAACTATTCACACCGTATAATAGAGGTAAAATTAATCCATGTTACCTGCGGCCCCATCACCACAACAGGCCATTTTTATTTTTAATTTTTTGGAGCTGAAATGGACAATATCATCCTGTGTACTTCATCTACCCTTTACCTGTATATGTGACCTCCATCTGTCTCACAGTCCTCTGTCTGCTTTCAACATACCATTTTCCTGCTTATGTCGCGCCCTGGTTGCTCAGTAGTTAGAATGCAGTATTGCAAGCTAACTCTGCCCACAGCCAGGAGTTCGATCCTGACTAGCTCAAGGTTGACTCAGTCTTCCATCTTTCTGAGTTCAGTAAAAGGAGGACCCAGTTTATTGGGGACAATATGCTGACATTGTAAATTGCCCAGAGAATGCTGTAAAGTACTATGGAGTGGTATTTAAGCCTAAATGCTATTGATATCATCTGTATTATGTTTCCTCATAACATTCTGTGGCTGAGGCAGGATAGTATCACGATAAAAGCCTCACTTGAAAGCACCCAGTTTCTAGTATATCTATTATATATTATATTATATAGCAGAGGCAAAGAGGCAATCCCAGAACCAGTGAAATCTGGGGGCTGGGCAGGGGGGAGAATTATCTGTCCTCAGTGTGGAAGGGATTGCCACTCTCAAATTGGCCTTTTTAGTCACACCAGATGCTGTTTTAGGACCTCTTTCCAAAGCACAATACCATAGTCTTTTGAGACTGAAGGTTGCCAAGTTTATCTATATTATAGAAGTTCAGTTCTGACTGGCTCAAGGTTGATTCAGCCTTCCCTCCTTCTGAGTTTGGTAAAAGGAGGAACCAGATTGTTGGGGGCAATATGTTGACATTTTAAACTGCTCAGAGAATGCTGTAAACCACTATGGAGTGGTAAATCAGTCTAAGTACTATTGTTATATCACCTTAAACCATTTTCAGTGGCGTATATCACAGTTCATGGGCTGCTGGACAGGGTCAGGGATGCTCTTCCATGGTTGCCACATTCCAGCACCATTTTGAGCCTTGAAGAACAACCTGCTATCTGTTATTGTTTGACAATGGAACCTTTTAAAAACAATAATAATAATTTTCAAAGTGGAATGTGAAAATGCTCCACATAAATCAATCAGTCAGTTAATTGATTTGTTGATTGAAAGATGCACTGGGAGCTAGTGGGATGCAGCCAGACACACCTAGTTTCAGCCATCTGTCAATGATTATAAGAGGGTTGAGTGAAAAGTAATGCCTCTACTTCCATTTCTTTACTTTAAACAGGGATATTTTAATAAATGTTACATTAAAATCATCCATAAAACAAGTTGTTTTGTTATCCATACTTACCTGTCAACAGAATCATCACCATTTGTTACACAGTTATGCCAATGATGGACAAGCTTCTTAAATCTGCTGTGAAAGAACACTATTCATGGCTTAATAGTACTTTTCACCACTTCATTTGAGTTAGTCAAATGCACACAAAAGTGTTCTTCAATTCTGGAAAAACATGGAAGTGGTAGGGAGGAAATCTGGACTGTGTGGTGAATGGAAGTCAGCCCTTCAAGGTAGGGCAAGTCAAGAATCAAATTTCACAAGTCTGATTGGAAATGTCCTTTATTGATTCACGTTATTGTAACAGAATCTTGAAAACCTAATGGAGTTTGCCCATCCTTCCATCTTAAGCTCTACTGAATTATGAAGGAATAAAAATTTAGCTTCTTCCTCTTTCTCCTATAAAGCGCCCACGGCAGTCATGCCTGGGTAGTGACACGTCTGGCATCCAATAGGACCGAGTCTACTGAATTTTGACACTGCCCCTTCCTGCATTATCCAGTTTTTCGACTCGGTCTGCACCTGGACAGTCGTGTCTCTAGATTCTTATTGCCTGATTGTGTCTAAATTTGGATTGGAAGCATTTAAAGCATTTCGGAGCCGAAACAGCTGCGAGGACTGCCTGCTGGCAGCTCCCTTTCGCCCACGCGCACAAGCCTGCTTGTCTCGCTCCACCGCGTTCTCTGTCTTGTTACTTCAAGGTCATCTCCATGACTTTCTATAAAGGGGTAAAATGGTGGAACTTGGCAGTTTCCTCTTGGGTTCCTCATGAGGTGGGAGGCCTAGTGTTGTCATATTCCAGCAAAATATTCTTATTGTGCTTCTGATCTCTGCTTATTTGTTGTTTCCATGTATTTACTGAGTATTTCAACACCCTTAATTTATCGTTGTGCCATACTCATGGCTATCCATATGAATGCCATCTGCATCTCAAAAAATATATAATCATCGGTTTTCTTGCCAAAGTCTGATTTTATATATTTTTTAATTTCCCTACAGGTAACTTTTATAATGATATTTCATGGATAGGTATTTTGTTTCTGTATCAAAATGGTGAGCCCATGTTTTCTGAGCTATCACGCTTCTGTAAACAAATTCCTTACTTCCATTCTTGTAATATGACAATTGCTGGCAAATTTCAACTTTTGAAGCTATTCACTTGGGCATGGGGTCTGGATGTTGGGTGAGGCTGTCATTGTGATGTTTCAATGTGATTTTCAGTTTACTGTTATTATATAAATTTGATTAAATTGTGCTATTATATAAATTTGATTAAATTTGCTATTATATAAATTTGATTAAATTGTGCACACTTTCCTATGAATTGCCAAGCTTGACAATTTCCCTTTGACTGATTTGTGGATTGCCCTTAATCTATATATCAATCTTTCCCATGTAAAACACATCGGTTGCTGTCACAGGTCATCCATTTGATTCTTAATGGCACAAATAAATTCTTCCCAATTCACCATCTTTACATTTTTGGCTTACCGATATCCAGTACTCGTGCTAAAATAGGTGTCACCATAAACAACTTGCATTTGGTGGCAAATTTCAGTTGGAGGGATTCCTTCAGCAGTCAAAAATTCAATCACAGCATGTGACTTAATATGTACTGACAAGGCCTGGAGGCTTCCATTTCACCAACAGTAGCAACACAATCATTTTGAACAACAACTTCCATGAAACTGAATTGAATGAACAGATCCTGAAGAAGAGTGTCAGAAGTTCTATTGCACCATTTGTTGACCATTTAAATGAGTGGAGGCATTATTTTTCATTCAACACACAGACACACAGATTCATATATATGAGAGAGTGTCTGTGTAATAGACCTAGGTTATAGGCCCTAAGGCATGGAAGCTGATCATGTGACTTGGGCTAGATTTAGTTGAAAAAAGCACTCGTTTTAGTTGAAAAATATATATCTACCAATCTGCACTGAACCTGTGTGTGTGTGTGTGTGTGTGTGTGTGTGTAAAAAATGATTTAATTATTGTCATCAAGCATAGGCAGTCCACTCAGTTTTTATTGTATGTATTAACAACTTAATTTTTAATCTAAGTTCAGTTCAAAAGTTTGTTCAAACAGAATATTTGTTTAAAAAGAAAACCTATAGCACTCTTATTATTCAATATACATAATCTATAAATAAACATACTCTTGTATATATTCTATAAATGAAAAATTGCCTTCCGAAGATATCTTGTCTTCTGAAGCTAAATCCAAAAACTTATTTTTCTTTTTTCCTCTAAATTTAATAATAAGATTATGATGGAATACTTTCTAAGCTTCTGTCTTCTTTACCCTAGAGGAAACAGCAGTATAACTTAACATTGCCTCAAATATTCAATATTAATTTATCTAATCAAATAGATTTTCCGCTTCAAGTATGATGGATCAGAGCCAAATTTGCTTTGAGCTTCACACTATAGCTCTACACATTTATATTTCATTCAAATGGTTGGATTGAAATATATCTAAATCTTTACTGTTTCAGAAACTTTATATTATGCCCTTAATGCTCCACTTCTTCACAAAGCCATGCAACTTGATCTTACCTACATTTGCTGTATCTGAAAACTTAGTGCACTATTTTCCCTAATTTCTTAGATGACAAGAAAGTAAGATAATAACTGAATGGACAATGTTTGGTGGTAAAAATCTCTGTGTTGCTTTGCTTGTTCCTGAAGATCTCAGTGAAATAGAAACCTCACCTTTCTAAGCAATTGGTGTCAGACACAAAGAATTGGGACCACACATTAATTTAATTTAATTTAATTAATTCAATTTATATGCCGTCCCTCTCTGAAGATTCAGGGCGGCTCACAATACATTTTAAAAAATCATTATAAAAAAAACATTTAAAAATTAAAAACATTAAAAACATTAAAAACTCATTCACGCCATTCATGGCCGGATCTCACCAGATCACAAGAGCGAGATCAACGGCCCCAGGCCTGCTGGAAAAGCCAAATCTTCACCGCTTTTCGGAAGGCCAATAGGGTGGGGATGATCCGGACCTCAGGAGGTAACTGGTTCCAGAGAGCTAGGGCAGCCACAGAGAAGGCCCTCCCCCGCGGGCCCAGCAGTTGGCATTGTTTAACTGACGGGACCCGGAGGAGACCAACTCTTATTATTATGTAGATGACTATGAAAAGTTGCTTAATCAGAAATGATTCTTTTTAATTTAAGTTATTAAACATCTTTCATGTAACAATCTTTCAGATCCTTAAGATACTATTTTGTATACCTGTTCATCTTTTTCTTCTCAAGGATACTGTGCATATACTGTACTTCTAGGATTTGTTTTCCATGCCACCATTTTCATTTTGATGTTCTGAATTTTTTTCAAAGAGACTTCGGAATACAACTACTAGTGATGGTAGTTGGGTAACTGGAATGAACTTCATGAGATAATTACTGTATTTTTCGGAGTATAAGATGCATTTTTTTTCGCCCCTAAAAGAGGGTGAAAATTTGGGTGCATCTTATACACCAAATGTAGCCCTACCCAGCCTCTGAAACAGAGATTTCAGAGGCTGGAAAAAGCCTCTGAAACCTCCATTTGAGAGGCTGAAAAAAGCCTCTGAAACCTCTGTTTGAGAGGCTGAAAAAAAAGCCTCTGAAACAGAGGTTTCAGAGGCTGGGGGAAAAAAAAAATAAGGCACAGAGCTCACAACCAATGAACCTGTTGCTAAAGTTCACCTCTGGGAATAGCTGATTGGGGGTATTCCAGGAAGCTGATCCATCCCCAATCAGCTTTTTTCTTATTTTCCTCCCCAAAAACTAAGGTGTGTCTTATACTCCGGTGCGTTTTATAGTCCGAAAAATACAAGTATTTCAGGAAGCAATCCTCTTAGGTTTCTTTTCTGTCAGGAAACTTGGGTATGCAAATGACCGCTGGATCTTCTAGCCAGAGTGAAGCCAAAGTCTCCTTCTTTCTATGGCAGGAAACTCTGCCTGTTTTTTATCTGCCTCTTTCCTGTCCCAGAATTTTCAAGAAGTGAAAGCATGATCCATGCTTAGGTTGCAATCTTCTTCTATGCATGGGGCTCCATATGGATATCTATGTAGTACATATTTATCCTTTTGCTGGACAGTGCAGTTGCACGAAATGGAAATGTATTAGATTCAGTGCTGGGCCTATTAGATGTATTGAGATTACATATATTTTGTAGTCTATTTTGAAATAGAAAATAATTCTATTGAAGAAAGCTATTACATATATTGAGAATGGTGGATCAGGGTTGTTGTTATTGTTTTTTAACCTTTTTTAGGTTGTTCCAAGTGAGACCTTCAAGCAAGCAAGCAAGCAATAAATAACATCTTTCTTCATCCATTTATATCTGTTCTAAGATACTATCCTCATGGTTTAATTAATATTCTGATATTCTCATCGTGGTATGCAAAGTTATTCAGCTCTTATTTTCTGAATCTGTTCTTCAGCTAAGAGTTATTACAGATTTATTTAAAGTTCTGTTTTTTTCTCCAGAGAAAAGGCTGGTTACATAACAGCAAGAAGTGTTAATCTCTTGTTAAAATTCTGATGGAGGGTGATTTTGCACATCTATGGAGGCCTTGACCTAAAGCTATGAAGGGCTCAGTCAGCTGCAGTCATCCTTCTATTTTTCTTCCATGTTGAGAAGAAAGAAGGTGTCAAACAAAAAACAAAACAAAAAACCCTTGATCATTTATTAGAAATTGGTCTTGGACTATTTTTTTTAATGCTAGCCTCCAGTTTCTCTTCGCAAGGTCATTTGCATAATGTGTTATTATGTCTAAATGGAAAACTAAATGTCTCCATGTGGTCTTTAAAATGACAAGTACTTGTCAGCTTCATGCAATATTCAAAAGTAATAGATCCAAATCACAACAGCTCGTACGGAGATGTTAAAACAACTTGTTGTGTATCCTTCCTTGACAAATTTACGCTTTAGTATGGAATTGTCAATTAGAGTTTTCATGTGTTAAACACTTCAGTTCAACTATGTACAAATTTAGTGTAGCTTTTATTCTGCCATGCTTTGAGAGAAATTACTATTCACACAACAGGCTTCTACTGTTCCCACTTCCTTCCCCTCAAACAATATAGCTCAGGGAATAATCTTCAGATGACCTTGGCAACACACACTGAAGAACTTCTGCCTTAATTATTCTGGGAAACACAAATTCCTCTTGACAATGGTTCCAAGCATTGTGGGAAAAAAATGTGACCAAGTTTCCATATTAAACAGCGTCTGATCTGAGATTTCCAACACAAACATATAATTTGATGGCAGGGGTCTTTTCTGAAAAGGGAAAGAGCTTTGTCAAGCATTCCAAGGAGCCTTATCAGGCATTCCTGAAGGAGAATATGAGTCCGTGTGCATTGTATATGATTGGAGGTACATCCATTGGTTTTGTCTCTTGCCTTTGTTTACTCAGCTATCCTCTACATCCAAGTATTCGGATCGAACAAGCTCCTGTGCATACCAACCTGCCAAGTGCCTTAGGCTGACCAAGATAGTTATGTGTTGAGGTTGTTCTGTCTCAGATTTTGCTTTTTTTACTTACAGAGAGAAAGGAAGACAACTGAGTTGGCTGACAACAAGCTGGAGCAAGCTAGCTTGAAACACTATGCTTCCAACTCAAGGAGCTTTCTTTTTCAAAGGGGAGACAAAGTCTTCAGGAAAAGGAGAAGGACATGTCAGCAACTCTTCTTGCAGTAAGATATCCTAAAATGACAAACTCTGAGTTTTGGTTTATTCAGGGGGCTTCCTTATCCATGTCATATGGATATCTCACTTAATGACTGCATCATTAATGACTGAGATTCCAATCCTTACTGTAGGACTACCCAGAGGTGGGTTTCAGCAGGTTCTGACCCGTTCTGGAGAGCTGGTTGTGGAAATTTTGAGTAGTTCGGAGAACCGGTAGTAAAAATTCCGACTGGCCCCACCCCCATCTATTCTCTGCCTCCCTAGTCTCAGCTGATTGGGAGGAAATGGGGATTTTGCAATAACCTTCCCCTGGATTGGGGTGGGAATGGAGATTTTACAGTATCCTTGCCCTGCCATGCCCATCAAGCCACGCCCACCAAGCCATGCCATGCTCACCAAGCCACACCCACAGAACCGATAATAAAAAAATTTTGAAACCCACCACTGGGACTACCTGTATAAAAACATTTCTAATGACACAATCAAAAACTGAGATACAGAGGTATGGAGACCTATGCTTGATTCCTAAATATGTTCTTGTGGTTTCAATAGAATTTCTAAAAAAAATCTTAAAATCTGGGAAAATTCATTAAATGAATAAAAGCAAACCTTATAAAATTCTGTATTCTATCTGTATTTTATCATAAATGGATGAAGACTTCTTTGAATTTCTAAGTCAAATCTAGCGAATAACGTTAACCAAGGCTGCCCAGTAAGTTCCAATGGAACTTTCCCATATCTGAGTCCTGAATTCTGACTATATTTTCAGGACATGTTAAACTAGAGCCTTAAGCTTCCATCCTCTCCTTCCCTGAGTGTCTTCTGTTTCAAAGACCCAGAGAAAGGATTGTTCGGATGCTTTATTTTCAGTTAGCCATAGCATCTTGCATAGGTTGCATGGGCACAAAACTGTCACTAACTTAACATATGGGTAGTTTTAAGAAGCTAGTGCAAGGAACTATACTTTGAAATTAGCTTTTTTTAAATGGTCTCCATGGTCATCACAGTTTGTTAGTTCAGTCAATACAACCAGTTGTTGTTGGTCAAAGTGCTGACCATGAAGATTCTTCCTGCTGTGCCAAGGAAGGAAATGATTGGGGGGAATGCATGAACTGAAAACATTCATGGTCTTATTCCATTGTTTGCATGTTGTTCTAAACTTGTTGTTTTGGGTAGTCAATAGAAGGCAGGGCAGAGGATTTCGACAATACCTGTATGACAAAATCGCTCAGATCCGGGGGGATTTGGACTCTGACTGGGTAGATCAGGGCAGGGTGACGAGGAACAGTCTTGAGAATGTTATCTGGGAGGAGTTTGATGCTGTGACTCCCGATGATGTGGACAGGATTTTGGGGAGACTTAGTGCGGCCACATGTTTACTGGACCCGTGTCCCTCCTGGTTGGTACTGGCTTCCCGAGAGGTTACACGAGGCTGGCTCCAGGGCGTCATTAATGCTTTGTTGAGTGAGGGTCACTTCCCCGCTGCCCTGAAAGAGGCGGTGGTGAGGCCTCTCCTCAAGAAGCCGTCCCTGGATCCGGCAATATTGGCTAACTATCATCCTGTCTCCAATCTTCGCTTCATTGGGAAGGTTGTTGAGAGTGTGGTCGCGCAACAGTTTCCGCAATTCCTGGAGGAAACATCCTATCTAGATCCGTTCCAGTCGGGTTTCAGGTCTGGGCACAGCACGGAAACGGCATTGGTCGCGTTGGTGGATGATCTCTGGAGGGCTCGGGACAGGGGTTATTCCTCTGTTCTGGTCCTATTAGATCTCTCAGCGGCTTTTGATACCATCGACCATGGTATCATGCTGCACTGGCTGGAAGAGTTGGGGGTGGGAGGCACTGTGTTGCGGTGGTTCTCCTCCTTTCTCTCCGACCGGTCGTAGTTTGTGTTGGCAGGGGGGCAGAGGTCAACCTCGAGGCCTCTCATTTGTGGAGTGCCACAGGGATCGGTCCTCTCGCCCCTTCTGTTCAACATTTATGTGAAGCCGCTGGGCGAGATCATCTGTGGTTTTGGGGTGAGATACCACCAGTACGCTGATGACACCCAGCTGTACATCTCCACCCCAGGCCACCCCAGCGATGCCCTTGAAGTGATGTCCCAGTGCCTGGAGGCTGTGCGGATCTGGATGGGGAGGAACAGGCTCAGGCTCAACCCTTCCAAGACTGAGTGGCTGTGGCTCCTGGCATCCCGATATAGTCAGTTGACTCCATCACTGACTATTGGGGGCGAGTCTTTGGCCCCCACTGAAAGGGCTCGCAATCTGGGAGTCCTCCTGGATAGGCAGCTGTCTTTGGAGGAACATCTGATGGCTGTTACCAGGAGGACCTTTTATCAGGTTCGCCTGATTCGCCAGTTGCGGCCCTTTCTCGATCGGGATTCCTTGTGCACAGTCACTTATGCCCTCGTCACCTCTCGCCTTGACTACTGCAACACTCTCTACATGGGGCTCCCCTTGAAGAGCACCCGGAGGCTCCAGCTGGTCCAGAATGCAGCAGCGCGGGTAGTGATGGGAGCAACATGGTGCTCCCATGTAACACCGCTCCTACGCGAGCTGCACTGGCTCCCGGTGGTCTTCTGGGTGCGCTTCAAGGTGTTGGTTATCACCTTTAAAGCGCTCCATGGCATAGGGCCTAGCTATCTGCGAGACCACCTGCTGCTACCGACGACCTCCCATCGACCCGTGAGCTCCCACAGAGAGGGCCTCCTCAGGGTGCCATCAGCCAAACAATGTAGGCTGGTGGCCCCCAGGGGGAGGGCCTTCTCTGTGGGGGCTCCCACCCTCTGGAATCAGTTGCCCCCGGAGATAAGGAGAATCCATGACCTCAATGCCTTCCGTCGTTCCCTAAAAACCCATCTTTTTCACCAAGCCAGGTTGGCTTAAGAAGAAATTTTTAAATTCTTTTACTTAGTCTGTGATTTTTAACTTTCGGGCCAAAATTTATATATATTTTTAAATGTTTTAATATTTGTATTCTATGTTTTTTATCTTGGCTGGACACCACCCTGAGTCCTCAGGGAGAAGGGCGGTATATAAATTGGAAATTAAATTAAATTAAATTAAATTAAATTAAATTAAATTGTTGTTTTGGGTAGTCAATACTGAGATCCAAAGGTTGATGGGGCTACTCAATGGGTTGTTATTGTTGTTATCTATATTACTATTTATTAAATAATGTTCATATAATATGGGGAGGGGTGTTGTCACTGAGTTTGGGACCACTGTTTTTTTTTATTTTGAGGGATATAATCATGCTGGTTCAGAATTCTCACAGTGCAATTCAAATATATTTAGTAGAAAACCTTGGGTGTAAGTCTATACTCATCTATTTTGTGCGTTTTTATTTCAACATCACCACCACCACACCAAGTACCAGGCATTTGGCCACTAAATTAAGGTGGCACAAAAGGCAGAAGATTCTAGGGATTTCAAAACGAGGAAGAGTCCCACAGACGGGCTATGAGCTGTGGATTATTTGTTTGGTTCAGTAAACAAATCAGGTCAAGATACTTTCTTTTTGCTTTATTTCCTAGTTTCAGTTCTGATAAATAAGGATAAATAAGGTGTAATCACCAAATCTCACCTGAGACAAAGTGATCCTATTCACATGAATAATTGAATGATCACTTTCTAACTCATTTATAATAGGTGTCTTGTGATTTTGTCACAATTAATAAATGAGATCTAAAGACCTCTGAGGGAGCAGGATATATTTGGAGTGAATCTGTGGCCAGCTGTAACATACTTTTTGATGAAATCGTATTAAAGATGGAAGACTTTATATATTATAGTGCCAAATAAAATTTGTGCTGCAGCGTACAAATTAAATTATTAAATAGTCTGATAGGATGCAGATAGATTAAAGCAATATACATCATCACAACCTGCTTTTTGTTTATTTCAGGAGATGCTTATCTATCTGTCTGTCTGTCTGTCTATCTGTCTATCCGTCTATCTGTCTATCCATCCATTCTCAAGAAAACTTAAGCAGCTATACACACAGTGATTTTTATAGGCAGCTTCCTATATATCAGAATGAGAATAAATCCCACAGTGGGTGACTTAGTAGAAATTTAAAAAAAAATCTGATACAACTTTTAGTAATGTATCCTTGAAAAATCCTATATTTAATTATTTAACAAGATTGCAAACCAGCTTCATGTTAAACATAAAAGTAACTGGACAATGCCATTTTTTTTAACCACCCATCCATCTTCAAACTTGTATGCACATCCACAGAGAGAGAAATACTATATACAGTATCCTTATTATTAATTTTTGGTTTAATTGGCTTGCAGACAAGTGGATTTTAAGAAAGAAGTAAGAAAAGACCTTTTTATTAGGGTTACAGAAATCTTTTTTTTTTTTTAAAGTGTACTGGTGGAATATACATTAAATTTTTCACCCTGAGGACACCTGCTGAGTTTCATCAAGTTAGCATGTCTAGTTATATTATAAAGAAGACTGACCTTCCAGCTAACTTGGTAGGGAACAATTATGGCATATTGCTGAGTGAACTACACACTATGATTAAACTAATTGGAAGTATTCTGTATCTGTCCTTGCACTGAAAGGAGTTTTGATTACCATTTGTGCATTTTAATATTGAGATGTCTTTCTACAGAGTAGAACGATATAAGGACACATTTATCCTACCCATATGAAATGGACTTTTCTTTCCCCCCACCATGCAATATATATCTAATCATTGCCTCAACACAATCCCAGATCCACACTGGGTTGTTTGCTCTGAGCTCAGTTGGAACAGAACATGTGTCTCAATTTGCTGTGCCCTCCATTCAAAGTTTTCCACAAAAGTTCACCTCCGACATGTAGTTCAGGAACAGAATATGTTTTATTGAAAGAAAGACACTTGTTGCCAATAAAATATAAAGATTTTCTTTTCTTTTCTTTTTCTTTACAAAAATGCTACCTTTGGGCATTTCTTAGCATTATAAAACCCTTTAATGGAGAGGAGAATAAAAGGGGAGTATTGAATTCGGAGACTGACAGGTCTGCTCTCAAATCTTTGTGAATAATCTCTTGTCTAATCACAGTATCTTGAGGATAAGGTGGAGAGAACGTGATAGAATACTTCCTTAATAATTTCCTCATATCATTGTTTCCAACACCTCATTTTTAGAAGTTGAAAGAGACTTTGTGGCTGTCTTGTCAACCTGACTGGTTTAAACACTATATTTTCTTTTATGGAAGAAGATGAATTAGTTAATCCCTTTACAAAAAAAAAAAAAAAAAAACCTCTCTTCTTTAACATACCTGTTTAAAATTTGTCAACTCGTGTATGAGAATTTTTTTCACAGTTCAGCTCATTGTCACTGAAAATTTCATTCCATACTTTTGCAATTAAAAAAAAAAGACAGTGTTTTTTTTTTTTAAAAAAAAACACAATTGAAAGACATTTAGCTCAAAGGCCCTGTACCAAATTCTATGAATGTGATGTCGAACCTATGGCATGCGTGCCCGAAGTGACACACGGAGCCATGTCACCTGGCATGTGCGGAGTCGTTCATTTCCCTTCTGGGTTTCTGGCGCATGTGCGTGCAATGATCAGCTGGCCTTCGTGCATGCGGCAGTCCCGGAAACTGGAAGAGCTGATCTTCAGTTTTCCTGCATAATCATGCATGCCGGCCAGCTGATTGTCACATGCGCATGCACGGCAAAAACCTGGAAGACTAGCTGGCCGACACGCATGTGCATGCTGGAAACCAGAAGTTGATTTTCAGGTGCATGCATACATCCTGGGCAGCTCCTCTTCTGAATTGCGACCCAGACGAGCGCATGCGTGCGCTCCCTTTTCGGCACTCGGTGCCGAAAAGGTTCGCCATCATTGTTCTATGACATTTAGTATGGGAGCTCTATTTACAATGTTAAAATATATGTGTCAGTCTGGTCACATTTCTGGTCACAAATCTGCTCATCACATGCTTCCCCCCCACCTCATGTTAGAAAATTGATGTGGGGGGTGGGAGGTTTTCTGAAAATGTTTTTTGGAATTTGGGTCTCTTTGAATGAGCTACCATCCAAGGCCACAGAATAGAGATATAGATCGTGCTATGTCCTGAAGGGCCCACTCTTCAGAGAGGTCAACATTCTGGGCACAGTCCTAAGGATGATGACTTTATCAGCATGGCATCAGTGCATAGTTAGCATTTAGTACAATGGATTTATTTTAGAAAGTGTAGTCTCTGCCGCAGAAGATTGAGGACCATTCTGAAACCTGCTATCTATATCATGGGGATACTGCTGAAAAGAATCTCCATGTTGCTCTCATACGTATAACTATTTATTGCAAGGAACGGTGTCCTCTCTTTATGGAACCTTATCCTTGCCTCCCCATGATGGTGGTAAATCAGTGTTTAAAGCACATTGTTCCACTCCATTATATGGATGATAAGAAAGTAAAACCTCCATAGTTGATGACCTCCCAACATTGACCACCTCGTTAAGTCAACATAATAGACCGGATATGTTATGTAAATGGGTTTGTTTGGCGGGAAGTTCGAATTAACTGACCCTCAGCTGATTGGCTGACCACCACAGCTGCAAGGTATATAAAGGGAGCTGGCTCCTCGGGTCAGTTGCTGGAGTCCCACCATATAATAAAGAGCTGTTGTCACTAGCTACTCTGGCTTGCTGCGTCCTCATTCACCCAACTTAACATTGGCGACGAAGGTGGGATTTTGAGGCCAGAAGCAGAGGAGAGCTGAAGCCACACTCAAAAAGAGCTGAAGCCACATTCGGAGAAGGGGACCAGAGACCGCATCCGCATCCAGCCAGGCGAGCGAGCGGAACACAGGAGAATCCCGAAACGATGTTTGCCTACACCCCGCCAGCGCCTTTCGACCCCAAGGAAGAGAAGTGGGGATCCTACATGTCTCGGTTCGAGTGCTTCATGGTGGCAAATGACATGCAAGGGCTACCGGACGTTCGGAAGAAAGCCCTGTTCCTGAGTCACTGTGGGCCAAGGGTTTTCGACACAGCCTAAGCATTGTCGGAGCCGAATTCGGTCCACAACATTTCCTGGTCAACGCTACAGACCCTGCTGAAAGACCACTATGCACCAACGCCATCGAAGTACGTCCAGCGCTACGATTTCCGGCAACGGCTCCAGCAAGAGGGCGAATCAATCAGCGAGTACATCGCTGCCCTGCATAAGGCCGCAACCCATTGTGAGTACCGAGACCTGGATGAGATGCTCCTAGAGCAACTAATTTGCGGAGTGAGAGATAGCCGGCTCCAGAGAAGACTGCTTGCGAGGTCAAACCTGACCCTACACATCGCGCTAGACGAGGCCAGGGCACAAGAATCGTCAGTAAAGGCTGCAGAGAAACTAAAGAGCTCCCACCTAACCAGAACAATGCAGAAGATGGCGCCGGTACACCAAGAGGCCGTAAGCACCGCAAGCGAGGGAGAGTCTGAAGAAGAGGTCTACCACACCGAGCAGTCCCACACAGCCTGCAGGGAGCCCAGAGACGGATGCGCCAGCTGTGGAGGGTCCCACTCACGACAAAGCTGTAAGTTCAGGGACGCCATTTGCCGTTCCTGTGAGAAGAGGGGCCACATCGCTAGGGTCTGCAGATCCAAGACACACCAGAGCTACAAACCACGTGGCCAAACCGTCCAATCTGAGCCAGCGCCACACCGAAGGCCCAACAGAGATGGCGGAAACCGGAAGGACGCGAAATTTGAAGACGCTGGGGCCTACACCATACGCATCGCACAGACCTGCACCTCACCCGGAGAGAAGACCTACACCACGGTCGAGATCGAGGGACGGGAGTGCCAGATGGAGATCGACACGGGATCGCCAATATCCATCATGTCTTGGGAAACCCTAAAGAAAGTCATCCCCAGCGCACACAAGCGACAGCTCCAGCCACAGCTTCGCAGACTGAAGGACTACCAAGGGAACCGCATACCCGTCGAAGGAAGAGGCGAGTTCCAAGTTCAGTATGGGGAGTTTACCGAGAAACTGCCCCTCACCATAGTCAGCGACAACCTCCCAAGCCTCCTGGGCATGGACTGGTTTAGAGCCCTAGGCATGGGATTCACCGGAGTAAGGAACGTCCAAAGCACCCTGAAGGAGGACCTGATGCAGGAGTTCCAGGACGTGTTCGACGAAAGGCTTGGCAAGTATATGGGGACCCCAATTTCGTTTAACCTCAACCCCAACATTGCACCCATCCATTTAAAGCCTAGGCGGGTACCGTTCGCCCTGAAGCCCAAAATTGACATTGAACTGGACAAATTAATCAAACAAGGGGTGCTCGTTCCAGTCGACCACGCCAAGTGGGAGACCCCAATTGTGACACCGGTAAAGCCGGATGGGTCAGTGCGCATATGCACTGATTATAAATGCACAATCAATAAGGCCCTGCAGCAGAGCGCCTATCCAGTGCCCATCGTTCACCTTTTGTTGCATTCCCTGGGTTCCGGCAAGATCTTCGCAAAACTCGATCTTGCGCAGGCGTACCAGCAACTGCCGGTAGATGGCGCTACCGCAGAGGCACAGACTATCGTAACCCACAGAGGGGCCTTCAAGTGCACCCGATTGCAATTCGGAGTAAGCGTAGCCCCTGGACTTTTCCAAAGTACCATGGAGCGGCTACTACAGGGAATCCCCAGGGTGGTGCCCTATTTTGATGACGTGCTCATTACCGCCGACAACGAGCAGCAGCTAAGAGAAAGGCTGAGGGAGGTCCTAAGGAAATTCAGGGACGCAGGACTCAGAGTAAAACGCAACAAATGCATGATCGCAGTCCCCTCAGTCGAATTCCTAGGATACAGGGTAGATGGCACCGGCATACACCCCACAGAGAGCAAGATCAGGGCAATCAGAGAAGCACCCACCCCCAAAGACAAGGCAGAGTTACAGGCCTTCCTGGGACTATTAAATTTCTACGCCATTTTCCTTAAAGACAAGGCAACAGTGGCAGAACCCCTACATAGACTGTTAACCAAAAAAGCCACTTGGAAATGGGGGAAGGCTGAAGACAGGGCATTCGCCGGCATTAAAAAGCTGCTATCAGCTGAAAGCTTTTTAATACAATACAACGCAACGCTTCCCCTTGTTCTAGCATGTGACGCATCCCCGTTCGGGGTGGGAGCCGTCCTGAGCCATAGACTCCCGAATGGCCTAGAAGCGCCCATTGCATACTACTCCCGAACTCTATCAAGTGCTGAGCGAAATTATAGCCAGCTCGACAAGGAGGCCCTTGCCGCCGTTTCGGGAGTAAAGAAATTCCATGAGTACTTGTTCGGGAGGGATTTTGAGCTAATCACAGACCACCGACCACTCCTGGGTCTTCTCGCGGGAGATCGACCAACCCTGGCAGCACTGTCGCCCAGGATGACACGCTGGGCCATCTTCCTTGCAGCATACTCCTATCGCCTGGTACATCGACCAGGGGTGGACATGGGCAACGCGGACGCACTCAGCCAATGCCCACTACCCGACAGCTTAGAAGACCCCACACCCGGCATCCCCATCCTGCTGATAGACGTTTTGGACTCTGGGCCCATAACATCAGCTGAGGTTGCAAGAGCCTCAACCAAGGACCACGTGATCCGGACAGTCGCAAGTTGGGTCATGAGGGGGTGGCCGGAAAAGATTGGGAACGGGGAATTTAAACCGTTCGCGGGAAAACGAGACGAATTGACAATGCAAGGGGGTTGTTTGCTATGGGGCGATCGGGTTGTTATTCCTTCACGTTTAAAGGAAAAAGTCTTAACATTGTTGCATGAGGGGCACCCTGGGATTGTAAGGATGAAGGGGCTAGCCAGGAGCTACGTCTGGTGGCCCAACATGGATACAGACATTACCAAGTGGGTGGGGAGATGCCAGCCCTGCCAAGAGTCCAGATCAGATCCACCAACGGCACCCGTGAGGGAGTGGGTAAGGCCCTAGGGACCCTGGTCCAGGATACACATTGACTTTGCAGGCCCATTTCACGGGCAGACCTTCATGGTCGTAGTAGACGCATTCTCCAAATGGTTGGAGATCAAACTAATGAAGGCCACTACCACCGACGCAACCATCAGGGAGTTAAGACAGTTATTCGCCACTCATGGGTTACTGGACATCCTAGTGTCAGATAACGGGCCACAATTCACCGCAACACAGTTCGAGGGCTACTTAGCAGGACTGGGGATCAGACATGTCCTTTCGGCCCCGTTTCATCCGGCCAGTAACGGGCAGGCTGAGAGATTTGTGAGGTCAGCGAAGGAGGCCCTTTCACGTTTAAGCCCCGGAGACTGGCAGGAAAGGATAGACAAGTTTCTAATAGCTCAGCACTCCACACCCTGTACAGCCACAAGCCGAAGTCCGGCAGAATTATTAATGGGGCGGAAACTCCGAGGAATACTAGATAGGCTCAACCCCAATTACTCCCCAGAGGTCTTCAAGTGGGGGGAGAGAAAGCTTAGAGAGTTCACCATAGGAACACCGGTACACGCTAGAAACTATGGACAGGGCCCACTCTGGGAGTCCGGGACAATCACAGAAATCACGGGACCCAAATCATACAGGGTAGACATGGGGGGCGGAAGAGTTTGGCGCAGGCATATTGATCAACTAAGAAAAAGGGTAACCGCAGACACCGACGACAAATCAGACGACCCCATCTCTGACCACGACTACCAACCAGAAACACAAACTGCAACCCCGAGTGGAGTGGAGAACTTAGCTGAGGATTCGGGTATCCAGCGCCGCCCCATCGAGGTAGTCCAAACAGCCGGAGAAGTCGCCGCCCACAAGGAGGTACCGGAGGCCTCATTGGCGGAGCAGGGAGAAACAGAAAGTCCCTCCGACCTGCTCGATGCCGCCCCTCCGACTGAACTGCGCAGGTCAACTAGGACTCGCACACGCCCTAGTCACATGAGAGACTTTGTATGTAAATAACACCCCAAGTGACTTCTGGGAGGGGAGGAGTGTTATGTAAATGGGTTTGTTTGGTGGGAAGTTCGAATTAACTGACCCTCAGCTGATTGGCTGACCACCACAGCTGCAAGGTATATAAAGGGAGCTGGCTCCCTGGGTCAGTTGCTGGAGTCTCACCATATAATAAAGAGCTGTTGTCACTAGCTACTCTGGCTTGCTGCGTCCTCATTCACCCAACTTAACAGGATATACACTATATGTATAGAATATAGAAAGCCAACCTTTCTATATGGACCACCTCTGACAGTTGCATCTTGACCTTGACACACGATATTAATTTACTCTCTATAATTTGACCAGTTGAGTCCGGTCTGCACCAAGGGCAAGAAAAGTAAAAGGCAGAATGGGTAGCGATGGATTTATTTCAAGAAGGATATCAAAGAATACAATATTTTTTACCTTGATTCGGCAGTAAAGATGATGACATCTTTAACACTGATGAGTGTGGACTCTTTTTCAAGGTGATGTCTGACAGGAGCCTTGATATGAGAGGTGACAAATTTAAGAGTGGAACACTTTCTAAAGAACGTTTCACGGTTCTGCTGTGCACTAGCTTAACCCTTTGTTAGGATTAGGAAGCTAAAATCTTTGTTGATTGGTAAATTGGCAAAGCCACACTCATTCAAGAACCTGCAGCCCAAAGACTGTTTCACCTGGAAATCTAACAAATCTTTATGGATGACTGATGCCCTATTTGAAGAATGGATAAGAGGCATTGACAAAGAAATGAAGAAGAAACAGTGTATGATATTTGGAGGTAGAAGAGAATGTTTGTCACATAGGGTTGAGCTGTAGGGTTCTTGGTGTTGTCTGAGCTTTTTTGTTTTCTCGCAGACATTTCATTACCAAACTAGGTAATGTCATCATTGCATTGATAATGTTACTTAGTCTGGTAATGAAACATCTGCAAGAAAACCACCAAGCTTAGAGAGCACCAAGAACCCCACACATCTATGGAGCTGTTTTTTTTATTGAATTATTGAACTATTATTTATTAAGATTATTGATCTTACATTCTTTTTCTTGACTTCCTATACATATGTACACTTCTAGCCTGCCTATAATTGTCCTCATTTTGTTTTATGGAGGACACATTTCCATTTGTATGGGAAAATCATAGGTTTATAAGGCGATGTGCTCTTCCTCTTCCTCTCTTGTAGGATCACAAGGACCAAAGTTAGAGTAGCTGTAGTAGAGAGGCACTTCTGTACTGGTAAAACCCCCAGATAGTACAATTAAATTCTCACTAATTATTTTATGCCCCATAATCAAAATTCATGGGAACTTGCTTTTACTGTATATCAATAGATGCATTTCCTTAATAACTACCTCATATTGTTGTTTCCAAATAAATGCCACTTTACAAGTCGAAAGAGACTTTGTGGCTATCTTGTCAACCTGATTACTTTAAATACTGCATTTTCTTTTTTTATGGAAGTACCTATCTGAAAGCCTATGTATATTTAAATAAAATCCTATTTACTAAGAAATGCATCCTATTCATTTCAGTGGCATTTATTTCTGGGTAATTGTACTCAAGAATCCAATGATGCAGCCCTAACTTTCACTTCTATAGTAGCAGCCAGGTATGAGCATGCATATTGCTAGATTCATAGTTTTTCACTCACAAAATATATGACTCCTGAGATAGAATTTCACTTTTCCAATATCTGAGGAGCAATAAAATGGCAGCTTATGATGCAGGAGAAAGGATGCTTGTCCCTTTAATAGGCAGATGAGGTGGCTTATATTAGTGCTCTCCTATGTAAATGATAACATGGAATCCTTGGTTCTTTCTGAATGACTTATGAGATTGGTTGGTTTTTTTATTTTTTGTTTTGCCTTTAGTACGCATATTGTGTGCATCTTACTCAAGTTTTATTTTTTTCACTTGCTTACTGTGTACAGTTTAGTTTATAGTTTTATTTCTGCCCCTGTTTTCCCACACTTCTGAGAATATCAATCAATTCTGGTTCAAAAAAGCAACTCCTCTCTTAGTGAATTAAACTACTAAAGAGATCCATTTCCAAGGTTCTGAATTATTTTCACTAAATTACCATTGATCAGAATATAGAAAGACATCTTCCGGAAGAGTCATACAATTCTTCTTCATGTAAAGTTTTTTTTTAAATGATGCTTTTTGACATATTTTGGCACCTGGCTGTTCAAATGATTCTCTCAAAGTATTATAATGAGTTCTTAAACAATAATATAATCATGTATTTGTCATTGCTGTTTCATTCCCCCCTCCCCATTTCGCCAAGCACACACTTATACACACACACACATGCACACACACACCGAGAAAGCCCATATTCAGTTCTTTTTCAGGCAGAAAAACCACCATGTAATCAAAGTAGTTTCAGTGAGGTCAATGGAGCAGGAATAGTAGATACACATCATGACCCTGAGTGGGAGAAAAAAAAGAGAAAGAAACCATATGAAGTTCCATATAGCAGAGGACGTTTAAATTTTAAGATGTTGAAGTTGGGAAAATAATGTGGTTATTTTGAGTATTTGCCCTCAAACTTGGTAATGGGTTAAATCATCATCAATAATAATAATAATAATAATAATAATAATAATAATAATAATAATAATAATAATAATAATAATAATAATATTTCTATGCCGCCCACTCTCTGAGGACTCTGGGCGGCTTACACCAAAGACAGTATACTAAATAGCATATTGCCCCCAACAATCTGGCTCCTCATTTTACCCATCTCGGAAGGATGGAAGGCTGAGTCAACCTTGAGCCGGTGAGATTTGATCTGCTGAACTAGCAGTCAGCTGAAGTAGCTGCAATGCTGCACTCTAACCACTGTGCCACCTTGGCTCTGTATGCGCCACCTCAGCTCTGTATGGATCTATCTATCTATTTATCTATCTATCTATCATCTATCTATCTATCATCTATCTATCTATCTATCTATCTATCTATCTATCTATCTATCATGGATCTAATCAAGTTATAGTAGATCTTTAATGCAAATTAGGAAGGTGGTACAAATGTCTAGATTTTACTGGTTTCTTTTTCTCAGACATGTTCTTCCTCAAGGAAGGAAAATGGCTCTCTACCCAGAGAGGCACTTATCATTTAAGTTGTTCCTGTCCTGTGTTCCTGCTGGCTTGACTGTAAACCAAGAAAATCCTGCCCAGACTGAGATCCTTTGGGGAAATTATGCAAAGGATTAAAGTCCAGACTGCTGGCTTGTCATATTCCTTCTGCTGCCATACCTCCCACCTTCCTTTTCTACCAGAATAGTAATGGCCAGTTATGTTATCATTAGAGTCATATAGGTGAGATGGGTGGTATAGAAATGTGATAGATAGATAGATAGATAGATAGATAGATAGATAGATAGATAGATAGATAGATAGACAGACAGACAGACAGACAGACAGACAGACAGACAGAAAGACAGACAGACAGACAGACAGACAGACAGACAGACTTTCCTTCTTGTGGACAGATCTTCCTGGACAGATATGCTTTTATACAAGTGTGTTTGGCTTGGCTATATGTATACATGTATCTCTCTGTGTGTATGGACATACATGTCTACTGTAGAGGCATTTAAAAAAAAATAAAGGTAGTGAGTGAGAGTCACCTAGTACTTTGATGGAATTGTGTCCTAGAAGAAACAACCCAGCAGCGAAAGATAAATTGGGTCAGTGGTGAGGATCTTCAACTTCCTTGCCTTCTGGACAGAAGTATAATATGAGTGGTGACATGGAACCATTGTTGGAATGCCCAGAAGATGATTTAATAATTTCAGATGCATCCTGTGGTTTAGACAAGTTGCCAGCCTTAGTCAAGATTGTACACTTAGTTAAAGTGGGGATGGAACTCAGTATCCTTTAGAAATATATACTGGCAGGGATTAGAAACCTATAATCCTGATTGACTCTCTGAATTCAGGAGACACACGCTTCCTTTTATCTGTTTGGGGGAAATATTCCTGCTTCCTCTAAGAGAGAGATAGAAAAGAGATTGGGTGGCACATAAAATATTACTGATGGAGTCTGTAAAGCTGCTGAGTCCATCCAATTTTCTTCCTCTGGTTCTGTTTGGCTAAACTCTTGATTGACTTCATATTCTTTATTACCTAAACTTTCTGTGGAAGCATATTGTAAATGTGTGTGTGTGCATGTGTGTATGTGTGTGCAGATGCATGCATGGACAGACAATCAATAGTGAGTGAGCAATATATTTTTTGAGGTTCTTCTTGTAAGGCTCTGAGGATTCTAAGGATTCTCCTATAAATCACCGCAATAGAATTTCTGTTGTTCTCAGGACATTTATGAGTTTCATTCAATAACATCTCTGCTAAGTCCCAGTGATGGTGGATATGCCAAGATATAAGGCATTTCTGCTGTATAGACAATCTAAAGCTAATAGTAATATTTCTATGGGAGTAGAAGTGTATATAAGTGGCACAGAACAAGTGCAATTTGAAATAAATGAATTGGGCTTTATTTTTTTTTAATAAGGTAAGTCATGCAATTATGTGATACCTAATTTCTGTGTATAATTAGCATGATTGTATGTGCAGATTAAGAAATAATGCATGCAAATAATTGTAATTAACTGTTTTATGGGTAAATATTCAATTATTCAATTTCTGTGCTCAATCACAGTAATTTAGTGCACAAATTAAGAATGCAATTGTGTGCACAAGTTCAGTGCACACTTCTGTGCTTAATAATCAAGCCTACGTGAGACAGGTTTTCTTATTTTTCCTGTGTGACTTGAGGCTCCTACAGCTAGATCTTGTTACCTTATGTTAGTCTTGGCACATCTACAGCTAGAAATGCTGAAGAGCTGTTATTAGTGTTTGTAATGTTTTATTCCACATTTTGTGTTGCTAATATCTGTATGACTTCTATAAAGGTGTAAGAGTCTTCGATGGAGAGAGGATTGATTTGTATGTTGAAGGCTTGTTTTACATCCAATGTAGCCTGAAGGAAGAAGTCATAATTTCCCCTGCTAACTTCAGGTGCTTACTTGGTTTAAGTCAGGATTGCTTCACAACTGCTCACTACAATGCAGAAACAATCCTAATTTGGCCCTCCTGGTATCCAACCAGGTGAAATGTTTTAAAAAGTCTCTGACAACTGTCACTGCTTTATGTGCTACTCTGTGCAGACAGATCACAATTTAGTTTTTACTGCAGTGCAAATTTTTAAAGGCTTTTTGGCTAATGTAAAGGAAGATGCTCCTCTGAAGCTGCTCTTTGAAGCAGCACGTAGAGCTTCTAAAACTCGGTTACTAATGAGTGAAGCTGGACTCGGACCAAAAACCTTCTAGTTACCAAGTAAACAAAGCATTAAGGATTCCATGGGATTTGAAATCTATAATTTCCCATAGTGTATGTTCTCGGACATGTATTCTTTTTCTAAGACATAAATTCATCTTCAATTCAGCATTTAGTCTTCCAGGCCCCCTTGTGTTTTGTGTTTTTTTTTTTTAATTCAGAGTATGTTCCCACATGCAAGCAAAACGGAAGATAAAACTTCCAAAATAGGATAATGTTTTAAATAACCATAAATAAGCATAATTGGAATGACTTTCCACCCACTAATACGGGCACTGTATTTGAAGTGGAGAGATAAATAGCTAATTAGCAACAATAAAATCTTGGATGCTCTTCTCTACCACCCCATCCCTTTTGCTGATTTCATAGAGCTTGCAGCTGCCTTAAGGGCAATTTCTTCCAGCCATTTTATTGTTCTGTAAGATTTATGTTCACTCTCCTCCCTCCCCCACCCCCACCCCCACCCCCTCCAATCTGTTTGTTTCAATATTTCTTTCCCCTGATTTTGTGTTCCTGGAGATAATTTTGATTTCTTTTCTTTCTCTGTTTGGAAGATAATCATCTCTCAAGGGCATGTCTGCGTAACTGCTTATCATGCATACAATGAACAACCGAATGCATTGACAAAGCCTGCATTTCCCTCAGGTTAAAGATGCCCTCTGCTATAATAAAAAAGGATCAACCTGGTGATCATATCTGACCCCGTGCCCCACCTCTTTCTTATTGCGACAGATTCAGTCAGACAAGTTGTTTCTCGAGACAGACAAGACATGACCTTGTGGGGACTCCAGAGAATTTCGAACAAGCTGGAATTCTAAGTAATTTATCTGGTGTTAACAATATTACTTCAGATGCCCCAGAAACCTCTTCAGAGAAGAGAGGATTTTGCCACAAGTGTTTGCTTTATTATTATCACCAAAGATCAGCAAAAATCAAGCGTGATGGATATGTGGGATAGGCAGCAGCATCAAAGACATTTAAGAATAAAGGATACATGTATTTAAAAGGAATCCATAATGATTGAAATAATCTTATGTACTGCAAGATTATATCTTCATCGTGAGATATTTGTATTTGAATAGAGTTAACACACATGCAACTACTATTTACTATTGCTGCTACAACTAATAGAATCATGAGATCCTTAAATTGGGATGGAGGCATTATTGGGTTCACTTTTTTGTTCTGTCTACGAATCAAATTACAGTAATGGCATTATCATTTGTGTGTTTTTACCAGGTAGTTGCAGAGGTTAGTGGAAACGCGGGACTTGTATATAGGCCTCTGATTACATAGTAATTGCATTATATGACATATCAAGAGAGAAAAATAGGGCTTTCTCAGCACAGAATCAAGCCCATGGGATTTAGCATCAATGAAAAGGTCAGATTCTTGCTTCAAGGGATTTGAAGAGACAAAGAGAATTAGCATCATGTAGCTATCCTGTTCCTGTTTAAGCAGAAGCAGCAAATAATAATGGGGAAAGATTTTTAAGAAAGGGTATAATTCTTTGGCAGCTAATGATATCATAATTGGAAGACTGATAGTGACAAACATGGCAAGTTTTCTTTTTTCAAACTGGACCAGAAAGAAATCCATGCTGGACTTTTGAAAATTTTATTTGTCTGT
The DNA here is from genome assembly GCA_022577455.1 of Arizona elegans. Lineage (NCBI taxonomy): Eukaryota > Metazoa > Chordata > Lepidosauria > Squamata > Colubridae > Arizona > Arizona elegans. Next base: position 121,405,076 of record JAKOOJ010000002.1, read on the forward strand.
ATTTTTTCCCTGTCACACTTGCAAGCAACTTCCAACAGATTGCATCGTAAAATAAAACAAACAGTTGCAGGAGATGACTGCAGAGATAAAATGTATGAGTCCTGCTCATGCATCATCCATGTGAAGGGACTCAACAAGGCTGAGAGTGACATTGATGTCCCACCTCCATGTTTACAAATCTGGCTTTCCTCTTTTGGTTTCAATGGGTGAGTGAAAATTGCAACTGCTTCCTTTTCCAAAGCAGCCTCAAACTACTTATTTTCAGCAAGGGGAAAGTATATTCCACTGTGTTTTTAGTATTATGCCCATTCCTCCATCAACAATCCCTACTCATGGTCACTCATGCCCTAGTCGCTTCCTGTCTTGACTATTGCAATGCGCCCTACATGGGGATGCCCCTGAAAAGCATCTGGAAGCTCCAGTTGGTGCAAAATGCAGCAGCCTGCATGATTTTGTGCAGACCTCGGTGTGCATATGTATCACCTCTCCTGCGGGAACTGCATTGGTTGCTGATTTGCTTTCGGGTGAAATTTAAGGTGCTGCTTGTCACCTTTAAAACCCTTCATGGCTTGGGACCATGTTATCTGAGGGATCATCTCTTGCTGGTCACATCTACTCAACCAATCAGAGTGGGGAGACAAGGAATGTTGTTGGTCCCTTCCCCTAAGGAGATACAACTAGTGGGACCAAGAAGAAGGGCCTTCTCTGTGGTGGCTCTCTCTCTTGGGAACATCATCCCCCCCAGAGATTAGACTAGCTCCCACTCTAGCACTCTTTCAGAAGGCCCTGAAAATGTGGTTCAGCCAATGGGCGTGGAGAACCCAGAGCGGGATGGAGCCCATTAACGGCTAGTACGAATGTGTGTTGTTGCCAGGATGGAGGATGGGAGGTTATTATTTTACTTTTGTATTATTTTTCTTTTTATTTCTTTTATATTGTGTTTTTATGTCCTTGTAAGCCGCCTTGAGTTGCCATGGGCAATATAAATTTTCTAAATAAATAACTAGTTTAAGAATTTAATTTTACATACATGCATTCGTCATCTGTTGACTAATTCAAATTTTAGTTGATAACTATATGACAATGCAGCAATTCATTCTGCAATTGGATATGCTCCATTTTCATAGGAGTGGCCACTGGAGACCCTGGAAATTTAAATCTAGCATATCCAAACTAGACTGGAAAAAGAAAAGCTTCTGTTTTAATGGCTTAATTTTATGAACCTGTCACTCATTCACTTTCAGTATTTTCTTAGAAAAACAAAAACTAACATTTGAGGCTGAATCATCTTTTCAACCAATTATAAGGTTTTTTTAAAAAAAATCAATTACTTTTGATTTAAAAACATTTTTACTTTGTTGATTTACTTATTATTTAATAAGTACAAAAGTTGCATATCTCCCCCATGGTCTTTATCTTCATTACTGTACTGCATTTGCCCATTTATTTGCAGGTATTAGTTGCAGTACCTGATGACGTGATGCTGCTGCCTCCACAGAATTTGCTTAGGTCAGGGGTGAGTGGGATCAATGTGCAATTAAAATGAACAGCATGAATTCTAGCTTTCCCGCTGAACTGGTACCTTCCCACAGGAGCATTCACAGTATCCAAGAGAGTAGATAAAAACAGGCAAGATGGAAGAAGTAGTGGGACAGTGCAAGCCCCTCTCCTTTTCCATGATCATGAAATGTCATGACTCCACATCCACCATCTGGCCTGTTTTGACTCACTCTGCAGAATCCTGTTGCCTCTTCCTCTTTCTGCAGGGTGTTTATTCCTTGCTAAGGAGCTATATAATAGTGAGAAAACATTTGGAAATTAAACAACAAGCTCAGAAAACAAACCACCACCAATTTCTACCACCCAAGCTACAAATACTGTACTTTCCACCATTTCTAGCTATATAATTGACAGCAGGCACAATCTGAATGATCTACCTAGGCATCTGAACCGGTAGCAGAAATTTTGAGTAATTCGGAGAACCAGTAGTAAAAATTCTGACTGGCCCTGCCCCCATCTATTCTCTGCCTCCCAAGTCCCAGCTGATCGGGAGGAAATGGGGATTTTGCAGTATCCTTCCTCTGGAGTGGGGTGGAAATGGAGATTTTACAGTATCCTTCCCCTGCCACGCCCACCAAGCCACACCCACAGAACCGGTAGTAAAATTTCTTGAAAGCCATCACTAGTTCTGGATAGAATTACTCCTAAAATCTATCTGCTGATTTTATTTGTTTGTTTGTTTTCTGAGGGGGGGGAGATTTTATTTGTTTTTTTTCTGGGGAGCTTCAGAAGTCTGTAAACAGATGCTTAAGGAACCCTGGAGCAGGGGTGTCAACCTCAATTTCATTGAGGGCCGCATCAGGTTTACTTTGGGGGCCAGGGTGGGCATGACCAGCTCATTGTCACTTGTGTCAGGGGGCGCCTGTGGCGGCCCAAGTGCTCTGCCAGTGAAAACGCGTTCCTGAGCTCTGTTTTCGCTGACAGAGGCACCACAGGCTGGTCCTTCACTGTTTCCAGGATGGCCCCATGTACCAGCTCTAAGTACCCTATGGGCCAGATCTGGCCTGTGGATCTTGAGTTTGACACCTCTGTCCTGGAGGAAGACAAAGAAGAATCCAATGTGATGTGTACAAACTAAGGTTTAGGACAACACGATGGTAGTAGCCACACTAAAGCAAATTATTTCTCTGCCCTGATTGCATTTGCCCTCTTAAAATTGAGAAAGACCCATCTAAGGAAGGACGAGCCAGAGGAATTGCTAATGGGCCACTGTGGATTAGTAGCTGAACACATGGCAAATAGAGCACTTGCATTCACTGGAAGCTGGCTGGAGTATCTGAAGAGGTTCTGAAGGCAATATCTTGAGATATTATCTTAGAAAAATCTAAACTTGTTAATTCTGAGGAAGTTGACAGAATCCTTGTGAGATAAACTGTTGGATTTGATCCCTGCTCTTACTGGCTTCTGTGTGAAGCATTGATTAGTTAGTTTCTGTGTTCAATGCAAAGTGCTGGTAATCATTTTTAAGGTCCTGTGTGGTTTGGGGCATGAGTCTCTGCACTATCTTTAACCCTAAACAGAATTTGCCACCCAAGGTATGCTTGCAGAGAGTACTTATTGAGGGTCCCTGGTCTTTGTAAAGTATGATTGGAAAGGCAAACAATATCTATAGGAGCTCCACTTCTCTAGAACACCCTCCCATATGATAGAAGGTTGATAGTGTCATTACTGACTTTTAGGAAACTGTTTAAAACCTGGTTATTCCAGAAAAGATTCAGTACAGTTGAGTGAATTGGTATCAGCATGGTCATTACAATGATGGATAGAATATTCAGAGGTTATTATATTGCTTTATTGATATTATTTGTTGAGAATGTAGTGGTTTTATTAACTTGGTTTTCATGTCCTTGGCCATTACCATATGCCACTTATTATTCTAAGCCATTGCTGTACGCCACAAAAAGTCATATGAACCAAGCGGCTTAAAAACATTTGGAGTGGGCAAATGAATGAATGAATGAATGAACGAACGAACGAATGAATTGCATATATACAAACCAATCAGCCATGATTTCAGTTGTAAGGAACTTAAAGAGGAACAAAAGAACATGACATATAAAATTTATTAAACAGTGTCACATTTGGAAAAAAAATAATAAAAATCAGCAAATTCAAACAATATGTTATATTTCAATAAGGATAATCAAAATTTGATTATTGGAACTAATAGAGAGCAAAGTCAGAATCAATCTATCCGGAAAAAAAACAAAAACCTCTAAGGTTTGGCAGATGTGACATTCTGAGGGATTACTGTATCAACCCTACAAGATAGACCAGACAAAGAAGATCTGGTCAGTAGATTAATAATATTTTTTTATTGTAATAACTGTAGTAACATTTTCAGCTACTAGAAAGAGATTAAAAAACACTGATTCTGGTTCTTAATGGCCTTTCCTAATACAGATAGAGCTCGACTTACAACAGTTTTCAACCTTCTGATCATCAAAGTCAATGAGGAAGCCAGATTTGCTTAACAACTGTGTTACTAATTTAACAACTGCAATGATTCACTTAACAATTGCTGCAAGAAAGTTAATACAATGTGGCAAAACTCACTAACAATTGTCTCACTTAGCAATTCAAATTTTAGGCTCAATTGTGATCATAAATTGAGGATTACCTGTTAAGAGAATAACAAAGGCATTTCTGATAAAATAATGGCCTCATTGATACACTTTTAGATCTTGATTTTCCATTTTATATATGAACCATAATAGATTAGTACTGAATAGCAGCCTGTTAGGAAAATCTGGTCAGTAGTACAATTAAATTATTGCAAGTCTCAGTTTAAGTCAGGAGGACATCAATCTACATGATAGGAGAGCAGATACATTAGGAAAAATCACCCATTTGGCTATTGTTATTTTCTTCAGATAATATAGCTGCAGTGAATGCAAAATATGCATTTCAATCTTTTGGCTCACAGCATTTTACACAGGTGTGAATCATTCTAATATATACTGTGAGTGACTGTTAGCTACCTGCATTAGCGTATTTGACAACGGAATGCAGAAGTGATCACAGCATCTCTCCTTCCTTCCTTCCTTTAGCAGCATTTTGTAGCATTCAGCTGTCAAACTGCATTTTACAGACAGAAAAGATGGGGACTGAAAGATCAAGGGAAAATGTGGGTGTATGAAAGCTAAGATGTAAGAGAGCATAATCGAAAACACAATAGAATATATTTATTGCTTACAGAGTTTGGATGTTCTGCCTGGGCAACTCAACTTGCCATTTCCATTACTGTGGGCGTTCAAGTGATTTTGGAAGTTTCTAAGCTCTTCTAATAAAAGAAAAGGATATGTGTATTATTTGTGATTTTAAAGTATGGCTTTCTTGAGCCTTTGAAATTGTTTCAGTTCCATTTCCTGGAAATTTTCCAGACTATTTCTAAGTTTACTTAGAGTTCCAGTAGGGTAGCTTCCAATTATGCTGGGCTACAATCTCAGAACATTTAGTCTGTATGCTGGTAATTCTGGTAAATTGTGGTCCCAATTACCAGATGCATCCCAGATGCTTTGTTCATTGTCCACAGTGAGAAGAGCAGAGCAAGGATACAAAAGGCTTAGGAGAAATACACAAAAGGAGAATAAGAAAGGAAAAATCAGGCTTAGCAAGAGGGGTTGAGAAACGAGACAGACAGAACCAGAAGTATAATATATTCCAAAGCAAACATCTATTAATATGCCTAAAACATAATGCAAAGCGTATCGCAAGTCAGGGGCCTTGGTGTTCTCTTAGTTTGTTTGTTTTCTTACAAACGTTTCATTACCCAATCAGCTAATATCAAAGTGGTAGAAGGCCGTGGGGCTTGATCTCATTTTATATACAAGTGGTTTGCTTCATCAGTATTGGTGGGAGTGATTTTGGTAGTTCCTTGATTAGGCTGTTGTTTACTGCTTGATTGTTTCTCTGTTTTTATTTGTTTATTTGTATCCACCTATATTATTTTTACAAATCAGTCAAGGCTGAAAACATAGCCAACACACCTTCCTCCTCCTATTGTCCCCACAACAATCCTGTGAGAGGAGTTGGGCTGAGAGGGACTGGCCCAAAGTCACACAGCTGGCTTTCATGTCTATGGTGGGACCAGAATTCACTATCTCCTGCTTGCTAGCCTGGTGCCTTAACCATAAATTGGCTCATAGTTTCTTGTTTGGGGTATTGGGTCCTGATCGATTGTTAGTCTAGCATTACTCTTAATCTCTGTTTATCTGGATGTTGATTGTTGGTAAGGAGATGTTTTGGTTTGTTTGTTTCCTTTTTAGCTTTTTGGTTGTCTCTTCTGAATAGTATGTAGATGTTATTTATCTCTATGTGATTGTTGATAGCTGATTTGTCTGAGTGCCAGGGTTCCAGGAATTTTCTAGCATTTTTGGGTTTAGCTTGGTCTAGGATGTTCACAGTTTACCATTTGAAATTATGAAAAGTCCATCCATAGGTTTTGAAATTATTTATTTATTAAATTTTTATACTGCCCCCTCTCCCGAAGGACTCGGGGCGGTGAACAGCCAAAATTAAAAACATACAATACAAACATTAAAATACTATAAAACGAAATTAAATTTATCTTTGGCTTCCCCAATTTAAAACCCCTTACACATAAAATTCCCCAATTAAAAGATTTTAATTAATTAAAATTATTAATTAATTTTAATAAATTAAGAGGTTTCACCTTTAGACTATTAGTTGGTGTTCATGGATGGTGTTCTGCCTGTTTGTCCTACAGGGTGGCTGTTATAGTCTCTATAGTCCCTGCATCACCATGGCTCTTCTGATGATATTATTCTACTCCAAGATATTGCAAACAGTAGTTTACACTAAACATGTTGTGCATGACAGTAATATCTGTTTTTTTTAAATAAATTACAAGTACAGGATTAGGATTGAGATTACAGGTTTTAACTGAGGAGGAAAAGGCTATTCTTTTGGTTACAATTCAAATAAAAGTCCTTAGGTGATTACAAAGTTGGCAGAAAAATCCCAACTGGCACTCCTAATTTGTCTCTAATTGATTCAGTTTAGGTGATGAGGGAGATTTCTACTTTGTGGTTCTCTCCCTGTGTACTGTAATCCAAGCACAAATCCCCTCCCCACATGCTAATAATTTATTAAGAACAAAAATGAAGCTACAGCTAAGTGCTACATATTCAACATATCTAATATCATGAAGACATTTAGGTATGTGCTCCTTGTTTATTTGGTGAAGCTTTTAACTTGTGTTTTATGATTAACAATTTCATTATCTGGGTTTAATGTTTATATCTCTGCTACATCAATGATAGGAAAGGTTGGGGATGATGACTATGCTAGGTTTTTCATGGACAATATTTAAAAAGGAGTGCAGCTAGCGACAAGTGGATAGAGCAAAACAGAGGAAGTAGGAATTGATATTAAATTAGTAAAAGATACTAATACCTTAATTTAGTGTTGTGCCATAGCCAATGGCATGTTTCAAGGAGGTATGAAAGATGGATAGGAAAACCTTGACAGACTAGACAACCCAGTCAATTATTCGCAAGCAAAAAGATTTTTTGGAATTTAAGTTTTTTTAAGTCCTTCTATAAAATCTTAAAGGCATTTCATAGAATCTTAGAATTTAAGAGTTAGAGGTATTGAACACTGCTTAGCCCACTCCTCTGTCCAGTGTAAGAATCCAGTCCTTGAGCATCCCTGAAATGTAGCCACCTACACTTTCTTTAAATATAGGTACTCCTCCAGTTACGACAGTTCACTTAGAGACAATTTGGAATTACGATGTAACCACCACCACCCAAGTACTTACGACACAGTCCCAAAGTTATGAATGTTGCAGCACCACGGCAGTTGTTCACACTTACGAATGACCGCAGAGGCACTGCAACATTTGCCCTGCCTATTCACACACACACACACACACACACACATCTCCATAGGCACTGGGCCTGTGGAAACTCACTTTACGATGATCTAGTGAGCCATCAGTTCTTTCGCCTGCTTTGATGCATTCGCGGAGAACAGAGGTCTAAAGTACTGCGAGATTATGCAAAATCAGTAGCATGAGATCTTGCGCTTCTGATCTTACGTAATCTTGCACTACAGTACTTTAGGCCTCTGTTCTCTGTGAACCAAGGCCTGCACAAAATCCGCAGTGTTATGTATTGATACTTTTCAGCGGGAGTTTCAAACCTGCCTGAGTTTCTGATTGGCTGACAGTCCCTCCAGGATTGTATATAAGGAGGGCTGCAGCCTCTGAGTTTTTGCTGAAGTCTCACTGTATATTAAAGAGCTGTTGTCACTACCCTGCTTGTGCCTCTCGTTATTCCCGAACCACTTCACTGGCGACGAAGGTGGGATTGAGGCCACAAGAGGTGAACCAGTGAGACCACGAGCTTCAGCTAGGCGACGAGGCGAACCACAGGAGGCATACCAAACATGTCTGCCTATGTTCCGCCCAAGCCTTTTGATCCGACCCGCAAAAAATGGGTCTCGTACCTAACGAGGTTTGAATGCTCGCTCGAAGCCAGCGACATGCAAGGGCTCTCCGCTAATTGGAAGAGAGCCCTCTTCCTAAGCCACTGTGGACCGGACGTGTTCGAGATGGCAGAGTCACTTTGTGAGCCAACGCCGGTCCAGACCGTTTCCTGGGACACCCTGATGGCAACACTCCCGGCTCACTACGCTCCCATGCCCTCCAAGTTCGTGCAACGATACCAACTCAGACAGCGTGTACAACGAGAGAGAGAACCGGTCAGCACGTACATGGCGAGCCTGTGAAAAGCCGCAACCCACTGCAACTATAGGGGCTTGGACGATGTGTTGCTTGAGCAACTAATCTGTGGGGTTCGAGATATAAGGCTACAAAGGTGTCTACTCGCCAAGCCTGACTTAACGCTTGCTAGAGCCCTAGACGAGGCCAGGGCTCATGAAGCTTCAACAAAAGCCACAGAAACGCTGCAGCGTCCGCTGACCAGCAAAGACAGCCCCAAGTCCACACCAGTGCACAGGGAAGACGCCGGATCCAGCTCGGAGTCCGAGTCTGATGAGAACGTCTTCCGAACAGAGCACCACAGAAAAGACGCAGGCAGCCCTCGGCGAAACTGCCCCAGCTGTGGTGGGCACCATGATAGACTGTCCTGCAAATACAGAGAGGCTATTTGCAGGCGTTGCGAGAAAAAAGGGCACTTGGCGCGAGTCTGTAGAGCCATTCTGCCCAGAAAACACCAACCACGTGAGCGCCGTAGCCAACCAGAATCAACGCATCAGAAGCATCCAATGAGAGAAGGCGGCGCGAAGAAACGACACGAATTTGAACCGCGAGATGGCCGCAGCGTACACATAGACCAGGCCAGCACGGCGATCGAGGACAAAGTCAGCACGGTGGTCGAAATCAACGGCAAGCCATGCTCGATGGAGATCAACACCGGATCAGCTCTCTCCATAATGTCGTGGGCAACCCTGAAGACCCTCCTGCCGTCGTTCCAGAAGGACCAGCTATCCAAGCAAAGACTATGCATCCTAGACTACCAGGAGAACCGGGTCCCTCTCAAAGGCGTGGGCACGTTCCGAGTCACCTACGGAGACTACGAAAAAGACCTGCCGCTGACCATCGTGTCAAAGCAGCTACCTAGTCTCTAGGCATGGGGTGGTTCCGAGCCCTTGGCATGGGCTTCACCGGCGGCCACCAAATGTCCGAGCCGTCACTGAAGAACAGCCTCCTGAACGAGTTCCAAGACGTCTTCAGGGACACGTTGGGCAAGTATGTGGGGACCCCTATCTCCCTAAACCTAGACCCCAACGTAGCCCAAATAAGACTTAAAGCCAGACGGGTGCCTTTCGCATTAAAACCAAAGATCGATGCGGAACTGGACAAATTAATTAAACAAGGGGTGTTGGTCCCCATTGACCACGCGAAATGGGAGACCCCCATAGTGACCCCAGTTAAATCTGACAGCTCAATCAGAATTTGCGCCGACTACAAGTACACGATCAACAAGGCTTTGCAGCCGAGCGCCTATCCAGTGCCAATCGTGCATCATCTCTTACACTCCCTGGGGCCTGGCAAAATTTTTGCGAAATTAGACCTAGCTCAGGCCTACCAACAATTACCAGTTGACGACGCCACGGCAGAGGCACAGACAATTGTAACTCATAGGGGTGCATTCAAATGCACCAGGCTCCAGTTTGGTGTGAGCGTCGCACCCGGCCTTTTTCAAAGCACCATGGAGCGCCTCTTGCAAGGGCTCCCGGGGGTGGTGCCCTATTTTGACGACGTTTTAATCAGCGCTCAGGATGAACGTCAACTAGGGGACAGAGTGAGGAATGTCCTATCCAGATTTAGGGAAGCGGGACTTAAATTAAAGAAAAATAAATGCATGATCGCTGTCCCCTCCGTCAAATTTTTAGGGTACAGGGTGGATGGCACAGGCATCCACCCCACCGAAAGTAAAGTGAGAGCAATCAAAAACGCACCAGCCCCCAAAACCAAAGCAGAGCCCAAGCCTTCCTTGGACTGCTCAATTTTTATTCAATGTTTTTGAAGGACAAGGCCACAGTTGCAGATCCCTTACACAAACTTTTAGGTAAAAATGTACCTTGGGTTTGGGGAAAAGCACAAGCAGCCGCTTTCGAGCCTGTAAAGAGACTTCTATCCGAAGATAGCTTCTTAATACAATACAATGCAGTGCTACCACTTGTATTGGTTTGTGACGCCTCCCCCATAGGAGTTGGTGCCGTCCTAGGCCATAGACTACCAAACGGCCTAGAGGCGCCTATTGCATTTTACTCTCGCACCCTGTCAAGCGCAGAGCAGAACTATAGTCAGTTGGACAGAGAGGCTCTGGCTGCAATTGCGGGGGTTAAAAAATTCCATGAATATCTCTATGGCCGCCAATTCGAACTTGTGACTGACCACCGGCCCCTGCTTGGACTCTTGGCTGGTGACAAGCCCACCCCTGCCGCCCTGTCCCCACAGTTGACCAGGTGGGCCATTTTCCTGTCGGCCTATTCATACCAGCTTGTCCATCGACCCGGATGGACCTTGGGCCACGCGGATGCCCTCAGCCGCTGCCCCCTCCCCGACTTACTGGTCAACCCCACACCGGAGACCCCCGTTCTATTGATCGACACCATGACTTTGGGACCTATCTCCTCTTGCAAGGTGGCGAAAGCCTCTGCTAGGGACCCTGTAATTCGTACTGTAATGGGCTGGGTCCTTAAGGGGTGGCCGGTCAAGGTGGTCGGTGGGGAGTACTAGGGCTATGTTAACAAACGTAACGAATTGTTTATGCAAGGGGGTTGTTTGTTGTGGGATGATAGGGTGGTAATACCAACGAGACTGAGAACGAGGGTCTTGGAGTTACTGCACGAGGGGCATCCAGGGATTGTCCAAATGAAAAGTTTAGCCCGCAGTTATGTCTGGTGGCCCAACATGGACCAAGTCATATCCGAGTGGGTGGGGAAGTGCAGACCCTGTCAGGAGTCTCGGCCCGATCCCCTGATAGCGCCCATCCGAGAGTGGGAGAAACCAAAAGGACCATGGGGGAGGATCCATATTGACTTTGCCGGCCCCTTCCATGGGCAAACATTTTTAATCGTAGTCGATGCCTTTTCGAAATGGCTCGAAATAATACTAATACCCTCTACCACAGCCGAGGCAGTCATCAAAGTCCTTCGCAAACTATTTGCCACACATGGCCTACCGGATACTCTGGTATCTGACAACGGCCCTCAATTCACAGCGACCCTGTTTGAGGGCTACCTGGCCGGGCTGGGCATCTGCCATGCCCTATCGGCCCCGTTCCATCCGGCTTCTAATGGCTTGGCTGAACATTTCATGAGAACGGCCAAAGAAGCATTGTCCAGGCTAGATAATGGGGACTGGCAGGCCAGGATAGACCAATTTCTAGCCGTCCAGCATGCCACACCATGCACAGGGAGAAGCCCAGCCAAACTCCTCATGGGCAGGAAGCTTCGGTGCGTATTAGACAGGCTTCACCCCAATTACACACACGAGAATTTCGAGGGAGAGACCACCCGACTAAGACAGTTCCAGGTGGGGTCCCCGGTGTTCGCTCGCAATTATGCTAGCGGACCTCTATGGGTTGCAGGAACCATAGTGGGCATAATGGGCCCAAAATCATACACCGTAGACATAGGGGTGGACAGACTCTGGAAACGCCACATAGACCAACTTAGAAAAAGAATAGTCGGCGAAGCAAACATCAATTTAGACATCTCCGAACCTAACTACAATAACTTTCCCAAAACAGCTAACTCAAGCCTGGGTTCGAGAGAATACTTAGCTGACAAGCCCTGGTTCCAGCGCTGCCCTAGCGAGTCGCCACTCCCAACAGGGGATAACCACGCCCCAGACAAAATCCAGGAGGTTCCATTGGCGGAGCCGGGAGAGACAGAAAGTCCCTCTGACCAGCTCGACGCCCCACCAAACACTGAACTGCGCAGGTCAACTAGGACGAGAACTCGGCCAGGGCACCTGCGAGATTTTGTGTGTACTTATGTAAATATTTGAGTGTTAGTGCCTTCTGGGAAGGGAGGGGTGTTATGTATTGATACTTTTCAGCGGGAGTTTCAAACCTGCCTGAGTTTCTGATTGGCTGACAGTCCCTCCAGGATTGTATATAAGGAGGGCTGCAGCCTCTGAGTTTTTGCTGAAGTCTCACTGTATATTAAAGAGCTGTTGTCACTAGTCTGCTTGTGCCTCTCGTTATTCCCGAACCACTTCACGCAGCAAAAGGCTTTGCAAATGGAGGGAAGGCCTCTCTGTTTGCAAAGCCTTTTGCTGCAGATCTCATGCAGGCCTCGGTTTGCAGAGAACAGAGGCCTAAAGTACTATAAGATCACAGCCTGCAAAAGTTTCAGTCTTGGCGCGAAAAGTGTTTGCAAGCTGACAAAACTTTGGGGCAGAGAAATCACATTGGTTCAAGCCTCCCATCGTCCTACAAACGCTTTTCACGCTGAGAAAGTAAGCAGGAAAAGAATCTGCAGCAGAGAGGTGGGAGAGGAGACAGCTTGCTAGATCTTCACAAGGTAAGTGACCCAGCATTGCAGGATGGGTGGGAGCAATTGTGGGGACCCAGAGGAGGGACCATGAGGTATCTCAGTGTGTCGGGGGAGGCCTTGGGTAGTCTGAAGCAATGGCCTGTTTCATCGCTAGCCTTCCTCGCACTGAGATACCTCCTGTGCACTTAACGACCTGTGCACTCATTTAGCGAATGTGTGGGTGAAAGCAGGGACATGATTCACTCCAACGAATCCTCGGTTTACGAATGTAATTGGTAGGCTCCATTACATCTGTACGTCGAGGATTACCTATAGTTTGTTTTATTTTATTTATTAAATTTACATACCCTCGTCTCACTATCTAAAGTTCCAGCAAAAAGAATCCACAATCTCCTGACAAAGTCTGTTCCACTGTTGAACAACTCAAAGACTTACAATCTTTTTCTGATGTTCCAGCACCATCTTTACATCCTTGTAACTGAAACAGATTTTTCAAAATCCTGTCTTCTGCAACAGCTCTGACTAATTCTATCACCCATCTCCTCCCACTTACGACTGTATGACTGTAACCTTGTTGCTGGTATTCTTAAGATGTATATTGACTGTTTCCCTATGACTATCATTAAGTGTTGTACCTTATGATTCTTGAGGAATGTATCTTTTCTTTTATGTACACTGAGAGCATATGCACCAAGACAAATTCCCTGTGTGTCCAATCACACTTGGCCAATAAAGAATTCTATTATATTCTATTCTCTGAATAATTCTGCCACATCTTCTAGGGATCAGACCTTTAAATTCTTGAAGACAGCTATTATGCATCCCTGAAACCTTCTCCAAGTTAAATAAACGTAACAGCTTCTATGTTTTCTTGCAAATGCTTCCTTTCAGACTCTTTTAGCATTTGGTACTTCTCTGGACACACTCCCATTGGCTAATGTCTTTCCTAAACGCAGTGTCCAGAATAGGAAACAATATTCTAGGTGTGATTTGACCAGTGCAGAATAAAGGAAATGATGGCTACCATTGTTGAAACAAGCTTAGGTCTTTATTTGCTTTTTATTTTTGGCAGCTGTATTCCACTGTTGGCTTATGTTCAGCTTGCGATCCACTAAGACATGCATATTCCTTTTTCATGTACAACTGTCCGGTGTGATTCCCTCGTCCTATTATCAGGCTTTTCCAAACATGAGACTGTGCATTTATTCCCTACTGAAATTCATCTTTCCAGCTTGTCAAGATCTCCTGAATCTTGATAATGTATTTGTTTCCTCCCACCCACCCCCATCTTTGTGTCATCTGCAAATTTGACACTCATATCTTCTGACTGCTCTCATCCAAGTCATTTATAAGGCATGGAACAGCGCGTGGCCTAGAAAAAAAGCCCTGTGGTTCTCTACTTGACTTTTTCATCTTGATGTAGAGTCATTGGCATACAATAATTCATGGTATGATTGTTCAACCATTTTGTTCAACAGTTATTCTGTTCTGTATCAATCTAATGATAGTACAGGTGGTCCTTGAGTTATGATGCCAATTGGAACATTTTGTTGCAATCTGGTTGTAAAGCATGACATTGCATGACTGTATCACTTGGCAGTACCTGTTGCTGTTGTTAAGCAAGAACTGTATGGGACATTAATGAGGAATGGCGCGATGTGATTGGACTGGTGGCAAGAGGCAGACAAGGAGGGGGAGAAGTGGTGGGATTGATTTGAAATCTCCTGCAGGTTTCCCCATTGACTTTGCTTGTGGGAAGCCAGCATGAAAGGTCACCAATGGTGCTCACAGGACTCTGGGGCACTGCAACCATTAAAATTGCAAGCCAGTCGCCAAGTGCCTGAATTGAAATCATGTGGCAGTGGGGACATTGTGAGGGCCACAGCTTTGAGGATCGGTTGTAACTCCCCTTTGTTTAGCACTGTGATAACTTTGAACTTTTGCTAAAGGAGTGCTCATAACCCAAGGACTATCTGTATAGTACAACCCACACTTTTGCCATTTGCCTACCTTGTCTTGTAGAAGGCATTATTGAATGCTCTGCTGAAGTGAAAGTGCACAATGTCCACCTCATTCCTGTGGTCAGCTAAACTTATCACATGTTAATAATGCGGCAGGACAATGTAGGGCAGGACAAGAAGCAATGGATGGAAACTAATCAAGGAGAGAAGCAACCTAGAACTAAGAAGAAATGTCTTCACAGTTAGAACAATTAATCAGTGAAACAACTTACCTCCAGAAGTTGTGAATGCTCCAACCTTGGAAATTTTTAAGAAGAGTTTGGACAACCATTTGTCTGAAATGGTATAAGGTTTCCTGCCTGAGCAGGGGGTTGGACTAGAAGACCTCCAAGGTCCCTTCCAACTCTGTTATTCTATTCTATGTTACCAAAAAAAGGAGATCGGTAGAATTTGCATGATTTATTCTTAATAAACCTATTCCACCTCCTGCCAGGCAATTTTCCAAGTGATCACAAGCTGCCTTTTAAATTTGCACCAGAAGGTTGCACAGTATTGACATTAAGCAGATCAGTCTATTATTATGCAAGTCCCCTTTTTTCCACTTTTTGAAGACAGGTATGATATTTGTCTTTTTCCACTCTTCTGACACTAAACTTATTCTCCAGGAATTCTGAAAGATCACAGAAAGAGACTTTGAGATGACTTTATGTCCAGGATATTATATGTTGGTTGATTACCTAACCTTTTTAAAATATGTGCAGACACTTTCCAGTTCAGCTTCTAGTGCAATTTCAATGGCCATATACAGTTCGTGTATTGTCATTCCTATTCTATAAGTCTTCTGTTGTAATTTAATATTACTATGAATACAAGGGATGATTCTGCATGTTTCTATGCTTTACTCCTTAGGGAAATATGTGCCCTCATGTTCAGTACTGCATTCTCTCTTCAGAGATTCTTGGAGGCTTTTCAAATTTAAGTTTATATTTGATTAAGACAGTATTTTTAGTTGTTTGGCTCTTTTTTAAAATGTGTAATTGGTTCTGTCTGGTTATCATGGTACATACTGGATGAATGGTTCTTATACTTTTAGGAATTTTAAATAACTTGGCCATCATGTACTTCAAGCTACTGGAATTAAGTTTTTCAAGAAGTGGAATTGTTCTGTTACTTGCACTCTCATTGTTTCACTTCTGATTATCTTTTGGAAACACGTAAAAATATTTATTTTAGATTATTTGCATGTGCCTTTATGTTAATGGCCTACACCAGGGGTGTCAAACTCGCATCATCATGTCGTCACATGACGTATCGAGACTTTTTCCCCCTTTGCTAAACTGGGGGTGGGCGTGACCAGCATGTGATGCACCCGGCCTGCGGGCCGCAAGTTTGATACCCCTGGCCTAGACAATGCTGTTTCACCATCATTTTAGCCATTGTCTATCCACTACAGAATGAAGGCCTCTTCCACATGTTTCCAACCAATACGGTCCCAAGTTTTCTTTTGCCAATTGGACTCGCAATACTTGCTGATGTTATCGATCCATCTTGTTTTAGGTCTCTTTCATGGACACTTTTTATCAAGTGGGATCCATTCTATGACTGCCTTCATCCACCCGCAATCGGTTCTTCTTGCTATGTGACCAGCCCATTTCCATTTCAATTCTTTTATTCTCTTGATGATGTTGTATGTTTTAACATGCCGTTCAATTTATTGTATCATCTTCCATTGAGATCCATTGGTCAAGGTATATGTAGTGGTCTACTATGTCTACAGTAGTTTTCTCCAATATAAAAGATTATTTGGTATCCCCATTTATCTTTGCAGCTTGAGATACTGTTATCAACCAATCAAGATATACTTCTAAATATAATTAACCAAAACTATTTCATAGTATCTAAACAAATAAAAGCCAATGTTTTCTCCACAAATACCAGATTATCAACCAGTAAAATATTTAGAGTTATTCTAAATGCATTTATATCCAGAATGTTATTGGACTTGATATTTTTAGACCATTTTCACATATAGGGGGCCTTTGGCTATCATTAAAAGGACCCACACCTGCCTCTAACAACAATGGATGTTCAATTCTTACTTCCCAAATACCTTGAGTGTCATTGGATGACTTATTAAGTTGGTGAAAAGTTTCAACAACTCATTTGATATTAAAGAAGATAAGGAACATCCTTGATGAGTTCCACGTAGCATCTTAATTATAAGGGAAATTATTCCATTGGTAATTGCATGAGTAGAGAGATTAGTTTAATAAATCATAAATCCATAAAACAAAATGGGATGAAAATCCATTGCTTTCCATTGCTTTTCCCAAAAGCTTACTATTTGTTTTGTTTTCCTTTTTACCTTATATTATTATTATATTATTATAAAATATAAATAAATAGATTGTATTATTTGGCTGCAGTAGTATTTATGTAGTGTTGACTAGAGATTACTAATGCTCTGATGTTTAGATAACCTAAATCTTTAAAAAATAAAGAAATAAAAGAAAGTTTGAATCAATATTAACTAAGATTTCTAAATGTTAATTTTGATAAGCATAAGGTTGCTTAAAATTTCCATCTAAAGCTGAATGTGGTATTTTAAACAACTGCAAAATAAAAAAAAAATTATATAATGAAAATTTTGTCTTAAGCTTAATATGTAATACTAAAGTCTCCCTTATATTGTTACTTATTGTTATTTATATGTTATTTATATAAACAACAAAATTTTTAAAAATCTATTTCATATATAACCCCCCATTTCTTGCGCTTTTATTAATTTGCAGTGTTTATAAGCATTTTCACTCCCTTTGGTACCTTACTATGTTTATATTTGCCATGCTCCATAATATTGTGTGTATGGGGACCATGCTTGCTTGAATTTGGTTCAAATGCTGTTGCGAATTTTAGTTCAACTGCTGTTAATTTTGCCACCACTGCATATAATCCAACTTTAAGTTTCCAATCAGATATCATCAGAATTGTATTTTTCATCTAATGAGAAAAAATATTTTTGTGGCTGTGAGCATGTATCTCAGCAAATGATGAAATTTCTTATTGATATAATCTGGGATTATGCCTGGTTTTTAAAAAAATGTGATTTTATTTCAAATTTAATATCCAAAATTTTCCACATTCTATTTTGTATGTCTTTCCAGTATGCTTGAAGGTTTTTTTATATGCCCACCAGACATTGTAAAATGTCCCTTCTGTGTTATGGCATTTCCAACATTTATTATCTATCTTGGAGATTATTGATGGAGATGTCTACCATTTTGTATTAATTTTATTTTAAATTGTAGCTTGGAATAAATTTTTATAGATTTGGTCCATAATTCTTTCCATTGTTTTGTTGTGACTCTTTCTTTAAAATTTAGTATCCATTTTAATCATAGTTTTTTTTAATTGGTTCTGTCTCTGTGTTATAACTAAGATTTTGTTTATGCACCCTAACAGATGGCACTGGTTTTGTTTACACATTTCAAATTCTGTCATTTTTTTTAATGTCCCTCCTTCATTCTTAAAATAGATGTTATCCTTCCAGCCATTTGTAAATACATCAACCATGGTATATTCCAGCCTTCACTGAATAATTCCTGGTGTATCTTTCATCTGTTCATTGAGTCTGAGTGGACCATGTCCGCATATATACTTACTTTTTTTTTTCTGCAATTGTCATGAATTTGGTAGGCATTTGAAAGCTAAGGGTGAAATTGTTGGGCTTATTATTCCATTACAGATTCTATGCTTTTTTCAAAGTTTGTTAATACAGGTAGTCCTCACTTAACAATGATAATTGGGACTGGCAACTCTGTTGCTAGTTGATGCACTCATAAAATGTGACATCCGCAAGACTGTGCCGACTTACAAGAGTAGTTGCCGTTGTTAAGTGAATTCTGTGCAGTTGCAGCATCCCACAGTCCCAAATGTGATTGCCATTTACGATCTTCATGTCAAAATAACTCTCAAAATCTTGGCATCTTCAGTTAATAAGGATATTGGACAACAGCTTAATTGTTGGATTTCATGGAACCCTTTTGTTCTGACCTAGGCGCTCCCAAACCATGAAGCAGACTCCTTATCCCGACAAAAATCCCTTTTTATTAAGTTACTGTGAAATTCTCTCATTCACATTTAGCGAAGTCTTTCAAAGGTGAATTTACAGTAACAGACCTTATCTGGCTTGGAGAGCTGCCAGGCCGATATCTACAAAACTTGGCAAGGAGTCTCGGAGAGTCACAAACCAATTAAGCGAAATAATTGTCTCCTGCAAACACCCCTCTCCTTTTGCTCCTCTTTTATTCCCTCTGGGAGGGGCCATTTATCGTCCACCTGTGGCCTTACTCCCAAAACGATCCTTGTTCCTTAGCTGTTCCCTTCATCTGGCAACTCTGCACATGCACACACTGGGAACAGGCTTCAGCTGTTCGTCTGCCTCAATGATGTCTGACTCCAAAGGCAGTTGATAACTGTCATGCGGCCCTGATGCCATCTCTGCCTCCGACACAGAGCACTCATCAGAGCCTTTCCCAGACTCCATGACTGGCCCATGTTCCTCCCCAACCTCCTCACTGTCTGACTCTGCTACCAGCTCTGCTGGCAGTTGCTGGGCCACAATTCCTTTCTCATTTTCAAAATAATCATTATATAAACTTCAGGATATGATAAGGGCAAGGCGCTCTTTTCAAAAGACTCATGAGATATCACTAACAATACAGAACCAGGATTTCTTTATACTGTCTGTGCCACTGAGTGAGGATCCCATCCAGAGGTGAAATCTAAAATTTGTTACTACCGGTTCTGTGGGCGTGGCTTGGTGGGGGGGTAATGTGACTCGGTGGGCATGGCCATTTTTTTTTTTTACTTTTAAAACCATTTTTTCTACAACCTCTTCGGCGAAAAGGTTGTAAAAAAATGCTTTCAAAAGGCTATGACGATCCCAGCTGAGTTGCCTGATCGGCAGAGGCTTTTTTTCTTTTAAATGCCTCTGCCAATCAAGCTTGGATCATCAGAGGCATTTATTTATTTATTTGTTTATTTTTCATATTTGTATACCATCCTACTCCCGAAGGACTCAGGGCGGTGAACAGCCATAATAAATACAAATACATATAGAAGTTAAAAACTATTAAGAAACAGATTAAGTAATTTAGGCTCAAAGATTAAGATCATCCAAATTTATCTAAAGAGGTTTAAAACCCAATTTAAAAGCCAGTTTAAAAGCCAATTAAAAAGGGAGAGTTAGGCCAGACCAGCTTGTTGGAATAGAAATGTTTTCAGGGCACGGCGGAATATGTGAAAGTCTTGGAAGTTTCGTAACTCCGGGGGAAGCCCGTTCCAGATGGTAGGTGTCCCCACAGAAAAGGCTCTCCCCCTGGGGGCCATCAGTCGACATTGTTTGGCCAACGGCACCCTGAGGAGTCCCTCTCTATGGGAGCGAACTGGTCGGTGAGAGGCTATTGGTGGCAGGAGGCGGTCTCGTAAGTACCCTGGTCCTGAGCCATGGAGCGCTCTAAAGATAGTAACCAAAACCTTGAAGCGCACCCGGAAGATCACTGGGAGCCAGTGCAGCTCGCGCAGGAGGGGGGTTACATGAGAGCACCACATTGCTCCCATTACCACCCGCGCAGCCGCATTCTGGACCAGTTGGAGCCTTCGGGTGCTTCTCAAGGGGAGCCCCATGTAGAGAGCATTACAATAATCCAGGCGTGAGGTGACAAGGGCGTGAGTGACCGTGCGTAACGAGTCCCGATCCAGAAAGGGATGCAACTGGCGAATCAGGCGAACCTGATAAAAAGTCCTCCTGGCTACGGCCGTCATATGCTCTTCAAAAGACAGCCGTGAGTCCAGGAGGATGCCCAAGTTGTGAACCCCATCTGTGGGGGCCAACGACTCGCCCCCAATAGTCAGAGATGACACCAACTGACTATATCGGGACAACGGAAACCACAGCCACTCGGTCTTGGATGGGTTGAGTCTGAGTTTGGGTTGAGTCTGAGTTTGTTCCTCAGAAAAGTTTTTTTTCTTTTAAAAGCCTTTGATGATCCCAGCTGAGCCGCGCAATCATCAGAGGCTTTTTTTTTACTTTTAAAAGCATTTTTTCGGCTGAAGAGGTTGTAGAAAAAATGCTTTTAAAAGTAAAAAAAACCCTCTGATAATTGTGCGGCTCAGCTGGGCATGGGGGGTGGGCAGGGATTTTTGCTACCGGTTCTCCAAACCACCCGCCTCCATCGCTACCGGATCGGGCAATCCAGTCCGAACCGGGAGGATTTCACTCCTGATCCCATCCAGGTGGTTTATATAATATCAAATGTCTCTTGCAAACTTAGAGTTGCAACTGAACCCCTTGAATGGACATACAAAATTTTAGGAAAATTTATGGTGCTTGAGGAACCATCCATCTTAATATTCTGCATTTGTAGAATACATTCACATGGTGAATGTGAGTGGGATGTACATTTTAGAAAGAATGAATGAATGAGTGAATGAACAGAACTCATATATCATCGAGGCAAATCTATTTCATGAATTTCCCATTACTGTTCCAGGCTACTTTTACATTTTGCAACTTCCTTTGCATATCAATTTTTCAACCTTTCTCAGATATTCAGCATTTAAAAATGTGAACACTTCAAGTAGTGGATAATAAAACGTATTTTATTCTGACATTTATATAGGAATGCAATAGCTTTTTCTATGAAAACAGTTCTGAGATTACTTTATCTCCTGTTACAAACTTCAGATCTGCAGAAGGGACATAACTGAAGTGTCACAGCTTTTGGAGGCTTCTCTTTCAGATAGGTGGGACAGGTCCACTCTGTGGTCCTTTCCACAGGCTATGAAACAGAGAAATCAAGCCAGAGGCAATTGGGTATATATAGTACTAAGTTAGCACCTCTTGATTCTTTGGAACATCTGGTCTAATGAGTTGCAGTGCCTCTCTCTGAACATTTTCTGCAGAACATTGAACACATTAATTGTCAGAATAATATTTACTTCTGTCCACAAACTACTCACTCTCTCCCAACAAAAATTCTCTTATATTCTTTCACTATTGGAACTTGTTTTTTTTCCAATCATGTTATCCTGCTGGAACTGCTGAAGTATATATGGTTATACCTTTATGCTCTCTGAGCTTGGTTGTTTTCTTGCAGATGTTTTATAACCAAGCTATGTAAAATCATCAATGCTAGTAAGGAAGCAGTTACGTATTTTGGTCATGAAATGGCTGCAAGAAAACCATCAAGCTCAGAGAGCACCAAGGACTCCACAGTTCAACCCTGAGCTGCAAATATTTTCTTCTACTGGTTACACCTTCACTTGCTCTCAGTAGAGATACAGTAGAATAATCAGAACTACTGGTTGGGATTTACCATTGTGTATTTCTCTCTGCCTCTTTGTCTGGGATTATATTTTTTTTCCTTTCCAAATAGGAGGCATGTCCACATGAGAGAAGTACATGCCGTAGGAAGGTATTCCTTAGAATGACAGGTAATGTTTACACTTATCCTGAACATCATCAGAGAACTCATCCCCCTAAAAACAATTCTTTTGATTCCAAATGGTATCTTCCATGTACAAGAAGAGATTAAGAAAGTGTTTGGGGAAAAACAGGTTATTTCTCCTCTAAATCCTTAGAGGAAAATAAAATTACATCAAGAAAACCCTAAACTTCCCCAAAAGAACTAAATTAAACAACAAGACAAGATTCAATTTTGTATTGGGATGGCAGACAGAAAAACAAGAGGAAGGAAAAAGATATAATTGGCCTTCCATTCACTGCAGTAATGAGTTCTAGTTTTTTTTTTAAAAAAAATGTTCTAAAAGATACACTTTTTACATGTCAGAATAGAACAAGTATTCAGTTCTAAATCCCAATCCCAATCAGCTATTAGATACTGAATATTGATTATACAAACTGACTCTTCACAGCTTGAAACATGCCAGTGTTGCATAAAAACTATGGGGGAAAGTAGACTCCAATCCTTCTTAATCTTTACTTATGACAGCCCTTTGTCTTAACGGTGAAGACTCATCTCCAGAAATCTCATTGGGGGTGTTGGATGGCCCCCTGCCTGCACGGATGATCTTCCTGTGGCTTTCAATTCTATAATTCTACCTTAAGTAATTTAAGTGTAAGGCTCAACACAGATAATTAATACAAAATGTTCATTAGGGTACTAGTTGGAAGAAGTAATAATTTGCACCTGTAAATTAATCATTTAATTAATTAGTTAAAAGCATGAGGGATAATTGATTAAAGATTTTTAATCGGATGATGATTTGAGTGGCAAACTGAACGCTCCAGTCCTAAGCACACACACGTGTGTGAATGTAACTTCACTGGTTTCAGTGGAATTATGCTTCCATTGAATATGTATACGATGAAACTTTCAATTCATAATCTGTTGGCGAACTGAGTTGTGAGATAACTTGTGGGTTGCCTCGTTTCATGATTCCTCAAACTACCATATCTGAAAACCCATTGCAAAATCTGGTCCACAGCCTCTTTATCTCTTTGTCATAATCTCTAACAAAGTACTCCCATTCGTTGGCTATCCCAGTAAATTGTTTCAGATGCATTAATGACATTATCCGGTTAACACTAGCAAATCGCAGCCTTATCATAAGCATGCCATTAAATTAAGAATTATGGTAGGTTCTAAAAACATAGTGAAAAGAGAGGAAGAAGAACCAATCTGGGCAAGAAAAATAGACTTTGAAATTGTTGCAGGGCTTTGTAGTTTAGTAGTTCATTAATACCTTGTAATGGCCCATAAAAATGGGTGTACTTTGCAAGCTGCATTGAAATCCATAATTGAAATTGATCCACAGAATGGAATAAGCTAAGGAACTTGTGTGTAAATTGGAGCCTATCTGCTGTTAACAGATTGAATAACAAAAAAGCTTATTCTTTTTTTTAAAAAAATAGTTTGTTATCCTTTGATAACATTTTTTTTGGCTTATCAGAACTGTTCTAGTAAAATGATGTGATAAAATTCTGAGGTAATAGAGTCGAGTGTACATTTCAGACCACAATGGTGAGCATTGCATTTTTAATATTTTCTGAGATAAAATTCTCTTTATATTAAAAACAAAGAATAAAAAGCCCAATATACTGTATAACATGAGGAAATTTTGAGTCTTTCAATCAATCAGTCTTTCTTTATGTAGGGATCATGGGAAAGTATAACTCTGTGTAATTAATAAGTAAAATAAAGCTCATTATTTCAGTTTTGCTTCATTCAAATTACCCATATATTCATGGCCACAGACATATTTCTTTGGACCTGAAAAAAGATGTGGCTGCTTTAATGAAATGAATAATTTAGTCAACCTATCTTGAAGCGTCCACATCTTTTTTTATTTTATTTTATTTTGTCTGAGTAGTGAATGGACAGGCAAGTCATGTCTGAATTTTAATCAACATGCAAACTGATTGAGGCATATCTTGGGATCACTTGCCAAGGAGATTACTCTAATTTTTTTCCTTTTCTGGTAGATTACAGCAATTTTCATGAAACAGAAGCTGGGAACCAAGGCTGGGAAGAGAAATGGGGTTTGTTCATTTACTTATCAACCTAAAAATTAATTGATTAGAATCCCAAAGGATCTGGAAGGAAGTCCAAGAAATTCTAAGATAGAGAGTAATCTGTTTCAGAAAACTGCTCTCTTTGAAAGAACAAGTAAAAAATCCTGGATGATAACTCTGGTTAAATTTTCCAGATTGACACATTGATTACATTGCAGCTAATTTTCAGAATTGTTATCATTATTGGTCATGAACACAGCTGCCCACTAAATTAATTCTAAAAATATAGTATTTTTAACTTGGCATAAAACATGGTCTACTGTTTTAAAAAACTGATATTCTAAAACATTTTGTCTTGCGAGTCATTCTATAGATACTTGTGGTTCTTTATGGAGATACATTTATTTCAATAATTCATCAAACTAGCAATGTTTCTTAAATATATATTAATGCATCTTGGTTTACTATTGCTTCATTTATCAAAATAAATGCCCTCTCGTTTAATGAAGAGAAATGAATAATCTGGACAAAAGAGGAAAACTTTCTGGAGACTTAAAGACTTACTGTAAAAGGAAGGTTAAAGAAATTCTTTTATTCTCCAGTCAAAGATTGGGTTGCAAAATTCTGGATGACCATTGGATGGAAACACAAAGCATTATTAGGTATTCAGGATTTTTGCTGTCCAGATCAGATAGCCCTAAGTATTAATATTTCTGAGAGTTAGAAAATTATTATGAAGCTGAATATGTTTGGAGTAGTCGAGGAAATAATTTGAAAGTCTCTTGGAGAACATGCTACAGTAATTTCCAGATGCAACTTAACTACAATTTTCAGCAGGCTCAGTTACCATGGACAAAGAGACATGATGTTGGGAGAACTATTTCAGCAATGTCTGAAGGAACATCCAGCCTTCAAATTAGCTATACAGATACATAGCTACAGAAAGAAAAGCTTTGATTGAACTGGATATTTACATCTTTAATGTTCATTTACCAGGGTCCAGCACAGTAGTGGGTTTCAAAACCCATCACTACCAGTTCGTTTGTGGGGGCTTGCATGCTTGACGCATCTGCGCATGAGCAGAAGCATCCAGGTGGGTGGGCAGAGCCTCCCGCCGCCATTACTGGTTCACCCACCACTGGTCCAGCATAGATAGCCACCATATGTACTTGTTGTGGCTCCGTTACCTGAGCCTGTGTCATCGGCAGGAGAAGACTCCGAGAGTGAAGGAGAGGAGTTGGCAAGGCCTCCCTCTCCAGGACCTTCATCTCTGGCAATGCTTTCGGTGTCCGCCGAAGGGCAAGAGATAGGGCCGGGGCCAAGCACGTGCACACAGCCACAGATGGACAGTGATGAAGGTAATGAGTCTTGGCTGGATCCACGCCAGCGTCGCAGAGATAAGTGCGTGCAACAGAAGAAAAGGCGTGCCCGAGATTAGGCTGAGTCACTGAACCACACCCCACAGGATATAAAAGGGAGCGTGGTGGCCAGTCAAACCTTGTGACGAACAAAGCTGAAAACTTCCACACCATTCTGCATTGCCGGACTTTTTGCTATAGACTTTGCTGGATTATCTCTGGACTTGATTGACTCCATAATTATTGAGCTGTTTCGTTTGATGTATCAGGAGTAGGGAGAAGTTATCTCTCCTCTTCATAAATAATAAACTCTTGGCAGGCAGCCACTAGGTTGTTGCCAAGTTCCGTTATCATAAGGAAAAGGATTTTGCCGGCTGGTTTGGTCTTTAACTCTTGAACGTCTGTTGGTGTGTGTGCGTGTGGTTGGGGACAGAACAGTACTGCTTTTTCAAGTCAATCTTGTCACATGATGATAAGTCACTGTAGTTTTCTTTGCAACATTTTCAGAAATGGTTGCTATTGCTTTCTTTCTTTCTACAACTGAGAAAGAGTAAAAAGCCCGACATCACCCAGCTGGCTTATGTACCTAAGACACATTTAGAGGTCAGGTTTCCCAGCTCCAAGTCCAGTGCCTTAATCACTAGATCAAACTGGCTGTGAGAGAGCTGGTGGTCTGCCTATATTTATTTTTAACATTTGGCATCTAAAACCGCTTTTGTAGTGAATATAGAAACTAACAGATTTATTAATCATTCAATTTCTCTTATACTTAAAAAAAAGCTAGTTGACATCAACATGTTTTAGGCATCTGTGTAAAGAATGCTTGTACAGGAAGTCCTTGACTTTACAACCACAACTGAGCTCAAAACTTTTGTTGTTAAGTGAGACATTTGTTAAGTGAGTTTTGCTCCCATTTTACAATCTTTCTTGCCACAGTTTTAAGTGAATCAGAGCAGTTGTTAAGTTAGTAACACAGTGGTTAAAGTGAATCTGGCTTCCCCATTGATTTTGCTTGTCAAAAGGTTGGAAACAATGATCACATGACCTTGGGATGGTCATAAATATGAACCATTTGTGAAGCATCTAATTTTGATCACATGATCATGGGGATGCTACAAAAGTTGTAAGTCTGAAAAGTGGCTATAAGACTTTTTCAGTGGCATTGTAATTTTGAATGGTCACTAAATGAACTGTTGTAAGTTACAGACAACCTCTATTGGACATTTGGAAGATTTAATGAAAAAACAGGATTGCCTGAGATACACAATTAGTTGTATTGAGAGTTGAACCCTGAATTCAACTGGGCTTAAGTTGCCCACTGCAACTTTATTTCTACTGATTTCATAGATTTTCAATCTTCTTGATTGAGTTCATTGCTATAATCTATACAATAAATGCAATATTGCATTTTATAGAATTTCATTGACCACTTTAATGCATAGGATAGACCTAGTTATTTCAACTGAATAAGTTGAAAAAGTTATAGAGGCGTATCTCACAATCTTTGACCAAACTCAAGTCTTTGACCAGACTCAATTTGAAAAATTATTGACATATTGCCAGTAGTTTTAGTACATCAAGGTATGCAGTAAAAACTCTCAGTTACTCCATTTGATGAATTATGTTGGCTATAGGTTGGGGATCTGAAGCTTTAATTCTATGGGAATGGAAAAAAACAATCCCAATGGCAAAGGCATCCAGAACAAGCCACAATGCCATTAAGTGCATTTGGAAGTTGTTTATATAACAGTATCAGGATGTACACAGTGTGACTTGTCTGCCTTCCCCTTCTAGGGATATCCTTGTGTAATTGTAGCATTTAAGGCTGCAAGAACTGAGAAATGACGGCCGTGGCCAGGGGGGCTTTTTATCAGGTTTGCCTGATCTGCCAGTTGCGGCCCTTTTTGGACTGGGACGCCTTACGCACGGTCACTCATGCCCTTGTCACCTCCCAGCTGGACTACTGTAATGCTGTCTACATGGGGCTCCCCTTGAAGAGCACTTGGAAGCTCCAACTGGTCCAGAATGCCACCGCGCAGGTGGTTATGGGCGCGACTCGTTGCGCCCACGTGACACCTCTCCTGCGCGAGCTGCACTGCTCCCAGTGGTCTCCCGGGTGCGATTCAAGGTGTTGGTTACCACCTTTAAAGCGCTCCTTGGCTTAGGACCTGGGTACCTTCGAGACCAACTTCTGCCACCAATAGCCTCCCACTGGCTAATTCGCTCCCACAGAGAGGGACTCCTCAGGGTGCCATCGGCCAAGTTATGTTGGCGGGCAACACCCAGGGGAAGGGCCTTCTCTGTTGGAGCTCCTGCCCTGTGGAATGAACTGCCCCCAGAAATACGCAAGATCTCCGACCTCCGTGTGTTTCGCTGTGCCCTTAAGACCCTGCTATTCCACCAGGCAGGGCTATCTATGTAAATGATTTTAAATTGGGTGTTTTAAATTTTGGGTTTTAAATTCGGGCCAAAATTGTTTAATACTTTTAACTATTTTAAAACTGTTGTTTGTACCTTGTGTTTTTAATTGGCTGTACACCGCCCCGAGTCCTTCAGGAGAAGGGCGGTATATAAATTAAATTATAAATAAATAAATAAATAAAGGATGTGAACTACTCACAACATATAAACAAAGGCTGAGTAAATATTCAGTTAGAAAGATTATGCAGGGCTAATCAATGTACTGTAATTCTGATGTCTTTTGAATGGCTATGTTAGCATTTGTTCTTTTTGCTTCCAATATATATTGTTCAGTCCTGGGTTCTCAGCAGGTCCAAAAGAGTTAGGAGTGACAGCAAATGTTTTCTAGCTTAAACATGTTGCTTTTAAACAAGTTGATTATTTGGCTCTGTTAAATTAAAACCTCTAATATCTTTTTAGCAAGACAAAATGGAGGGAAAGGTATTTTCTCTAGACTAACAATGACAGTCTAAAATACTGTTTACTTTTCTTCAAAGAATACAGAATATTAAGATTAGCTCTTCAGACATAAGAATTTTTTAATGGCTCTCAAAATATATCCATTACTGAATAGATTTCATTTTCAAAGCTCCTCATGCCAGAGGGAATCCACTTTTGTGGGGTTTATTCCCAGCTCGAGGAAAATAGCTTTTCTCCTCTATTTGCCTCAGATACAGGTAGTCCTCAATTTATAACCGTAATTAAGTCTGGAATTCCGGTAGTAAGTCATTGCAGTTATTAAGTGTGTCACTACATAACCAGACCTGAATTTATGATACTTTTTGTGGTTGTTGTTAAGCAGACACTGAAGTCATTAAGCAAATTCATTGTAACCAATGCACTTTTTTTGCCAGAAACTGGAAGTAAAGGCTGGAACCCAGCAATAACATTGAAAATTGCTGGCATGTGACAGCAGGATTCGTCAAACAGCCATAAAGGTGAGCCAGTTGTGTGTGTGTGTGTGTGTGTGTGTGTGTGTGTGTATGAGAGAGAGGGGGGGAGGGAGGGAGAGAGAATAAGTTCAAAATTCCTGTGTAACTTCGAATGGTTGTAAATTGAGGACTATCTCTACTCAGTCCCATTAGTGTCCAAAATCTGGGACCATTACTCCCATAAGATTGACATTTCAAAAATCTGCATATCATTTGCATTGGGAAAATTGTGACCATAGCAGCACTACAGCACCATTCTCCAATGTTGCCACACTGCCATGATCAGCTGCAGCCACATGATTTTTTTTTACTTCAAAAAACTTAATAAAGCTATTTTTTAAAAAAAAATCTGGATCCAAAAACAGTGTTTGCTAAAATTAACAACATCTGAACTCAGTGTTCCAAATTTAGCAAACCTAACTGCTGTTGAATTGTTCATACCAGTGAGCATATGCCCTAAGAAGTATAAAGATCTGTTTGAGAAATCAGTGAATCACAGCATGCTAAATAATCTTACGTTGATTATGCCATAAAAACACTTAAGAGTTGCTCCAATATATTTGATGAACTACAGTCAGGTCCAGAAATATTGGGACATCGACACAATTCTAACATCTTTGGCTCTATACACCACCACAATGGAGTTGGAATGAAACAAACACAATGTGCGTTAACTGCAGACTGTCAGCTTTAATTTGAGGGTATGTACATCCAACTCAGGTGAACGGTGTAGGACTTACAGCAGTTTGTATATGTGCCTCCCACTTGTTAAGGGATCAAAAGTAATGGGACAATTGGCTTCTCAGTTGTTCCATGGCCAGGTGTGTGATATTCCCTCAATACCTCAATTACAATGTGCATATAAAAGGCCCAGAGTTCATTTCAAGTGTGCTATTTGCATTTGGAATCTGTTGCTGTCAACTCTCAAGATGAGATCCAAAGAGCTGTCACTATCAGTGAAACAAGCCATCATTAGGCTGAAGAAACAAAACAAACCCATCAGAGAGATAGCAAGAACATTAGGCGTGCCCAAAACAACTGTTTGAAACATTCTCAAAAAGAAGGAATGCACCGGTGAGCTCAGCAACACCAAAAGACCTGGGAGACCACGGAAAACAAGTGTGGTGGATGACCGAAGAATTCTTTCCCTGGTGAAGAAAACACACTTCACAACAGTTGGCCAGATCAAGAACACTCTCCAGGAGGTAGGTGTATGTGTGTCAAAGTCAACAATCAAGAGAAGACTTCACGAGAGTGAATACAGAGGGTTCACCACAAGATGTAAACCATTGATGAGCCTCAAAAACAGGAAGGCCAGATTAGAGTTTGCCAAACAACATCTAACAAAGCCTTCACAGTTCTGGAACAAGATCCTATGGACAGATGAGACCAAGATCAACCTGTACCAGAGTGATGGGAAGAGAAGAGTATGGAGAAGGAAAGGAATTGCTCATGATCCTAAGCATACCACCTCATCAGTGAAGCATGGTGGTGGTAATGTCATGGCGTGGGTATGTATGGCTGCCAATGGAACTGGTTCTCTTGTATTTATTGATGATGTGACTGCTGACAAAAGCAGCAGGATGAATTCTGAAGTGTTTGGGGCAATATTATCTGCTCACATTCAGCCAAATGCTGCAGAACTCATTGGACGGCGCTTCACAGTACAGATGGACAATGACCCAAAGCATACTGCAAAAGCAACCAAAGAGTTTTTGAATGAACAGAAGTGAAATGTTATGCAATGGCCAAGTCAATCACCTGACCTGAATCCCATTGAGCATGCATTTCACTTGCTGAAGACAAAACTGAAGGGAAAATGCCCCAAGAACAAGCAGGAACCGAAGACAGTTGCAGTAGAGGCCTGGCAGAGCATCACCAGGGATGAAACCCAGCATCTGGTGATGTCTATGCGTTCCAGACTTCAGGCTGTGATTGACTGCAAAGGATTTGCAACCAAGTATTAAGAAGGGAAAGTTTGATTTGTGATTATTATTCTGTCCCATTACTTTTGGTCCCTTAACAAGTGGGAGGCACATATGCAAACTGCTGTAAGTCCTACACCGTTTACCTGAGTTGGATGTACATACCCTCAAATTAAAGCTGACAGTCTACAGTTAACACACATTGTGTTTGTTTCATTCCAACTCCATTGTGGTGATGTATAGAGCCAAAGATGTTAGAATTGTGTCGATGTCCCAATATTTCTGGACCTGACTGTATGTTGGCTTGAAGAGTCATAGATCACATATATTTGGGTTAGAAATGTGTACATTATATATACTTGTTTGAAGATTTTTAGCTTTAATTCTATGGGAATGGAAGAAAAGAATCCCAATGACACAGGCATCCAAAACAAGCCACAATACCATTATGTGCATTGTGAAATTGTCTATATAATAGTATCAGGATGTAGAACTAAGTCCAGGTGATTGTAGATTAAAAGAGCAGGATAGTCATTTGTGGAATAATGGTCAAATCTCAGCAGACTCACTTGGAGCATGAGCTTCTTCAGTAAAAACTCTTGAAAAGCAGTAAATGATTGGCATAACCGGGAATCTTGCATCTGGCTGGTTAACCACAATGCCCATATATGTAGCTAGAGTTCAGTTTGGAACATCACAACTTTAGCCTGTAAACAATACTGAGATCAAACACGACACTGATGAAGGTTTTGAAGATATCTTCCAGGAGCATTATTCAGTTCCTTGATGGACAATGTTGTAGTTTGGCTCTGTTTTTGTTGGGTAAACATCTTGCTTCTGCCAGACGTAAACCTAACACATCTGTAAACTGTAAGTATTATCAGAGAAGCAACAAAATTTTATGCTTTTAGACATCTACTTAAACCTTCAGCTGTCTTTACGCCAGTTATCAAGCGCCCAAATGTGACTGTGGGAACGCTGCTACAGTTGTGCGAGGATCGGTCTTTTAAGTTACTTTTTCCACTACTGTCATAACTTCAAACATTAAATGAATGATCATACATTGAGGACTACCTGTGTTAGCTACATTACAACAGGAATTCTAAGACTTTGGTCCCTGCTGGTTAGGAATTCTCAGAGCTGTAAATTGAGCATAATAAGGGTGTCAAATTAGGGAAGGTTGTACTAGTTTCTTATTTCTTTAGCATTATTGTCAGAGTCTTCCTTTCTGCTAGCTATGCATTTAACTTGATAACATGAAATAAAATTCTCCAAAGAAGTTTCTGTTATATTTGAGATAACTGGAAATGCAATAGTTTCCAGTGGAGTGGCTTTCACACATTCAAATTCATCAAGTTATTCATATACATACCGAAACCCCTTCATAGTGTTCCCTTGCTAGAGTTTGAAATGTCAGGCAGCCTTTTGAATTATAATCTAGATGCAGAAATTCTTGTTAAAATTATGTGGAGTTGAAATTCAAAGATTCAGTTTGAAGGCAATTCGGTTGAATTTTATCTTCAGCTGAATCATCAGATCCAATTGTTGAATCAATTCTGTGTTTATAAGTTGTCATGTGTGCAACTAAACACTTAACAAGAATTTAAAAATTCAAATTGAATTCATAATTGAATCAGTCATCTGAAACTTACTGATGATTCAGACTGGATCATGGATGATTTGGACATTCTTAATATTTACCTGTATTGGAAATAAACTTCTTTTTAAAATGGTTTTTGAGAGAATCCCATAAATGATTTTACCCCTGGGCACCTTGTGAGTTTGGATGCATTTTTCTTGAATTCTTAATTGTAGTAAAAATAAATAAACAAACAAAAAAATACCTTACTTATTACGTACCGTAGAAACAAGCAGCGCTGTCCAGGCCTAGGCTGCTGAATCAGAAAGTAAAGTTTTGTCTAAAGAGGTTGGATAGTTAATTAGATTTTAAAGATTTTCTTTTGGGACAAGATCTTAAGCTTTTTAAAGAAACAGAATATAAACGAATGAAAGAACACCTTTGCCTGAAGTTTCAGAAGTTGCATGTTGGATGTGAATATTTAATGTTATGTTTATCAGAAAAAACTGCTATGAACATCTTCTGTTATTTGGTTTAGCCCAGTGATGTCCATGGTGGTCACTGGCTTCAAAATCATTGGCACAATTGGGTTATTAAGGCCCAGTTCCTTTTTTAAAACATGCATGACATGTTTTGCACACGTGTAAAAAAAGGCAGAGCTAGAATCACCCAGTTACATCTGCTATTTTGAAGCCAGTGGCCATTATTATGGACAGCCTAGTTTAGCCAAAGAAATGTTTGCATTTTTTACCTGT
The DNA here is from genome assembly GCA_022577455.1 of Arizona elegans. NCBI lineage: Eukaryota > Metazoa > Chordata > Lepidosauria > Squamata > Colubridae > Arizona > Arizona elegans. Next base: position 121,438,145 of record JAKOOJ010000002.1, read on the forward strand.
AGCTTTCTGTTACAGATGTGTGCCTCTGTACGAAATGATATTATATTACCAATATTTGTTTTGCTAATTATTCAAAATGAAGTTTGTGTGAGTAAGCAACACTTTGAAGCCTGGAAACCTTACAATAGCTAAAAGCCTTCTAATTATCAAGGATAATAGATGTTTAACTTTTTACAGCTCTTCATTTTTTTTCCTAATAAATTCCTTTCAGTTAGCATCAATGCTCGTGTATAAGTTTTGAACAAATTTGAATAACATTTTTATCATGAGGGATTTTTTTATGATTGCTATGTCTGAGGAGAATCTTAATTGGGACGCTTCCTTATCTTATTTTATTCTATGCCAATGCAATTTTTTCTCCATTGTTGTCTAGAGTACCTAGTAATCTAGTAATCAGACATGTGTGAGAGAACCCCAAATTCAAAAATACTTCCTGAGCTTATTTTTAACTGAGTTTTACTACCTTGAAATAACATTTTGATTCATCTAATTATTTACAAATTAAACTTTATTTTGGATAAACTTCACATTTGGAATCTAAATTGCCCCACAATCCCTTCCCCCCATGTCTGAATACATCACCAAAAATGCATTAAGTGATAAACTATGACTTATAAACCAAAATGACTGAATTCATACAACATACAAAGTCATAACCAAACAAATTGTGATTTATGATATGATTTAATGAGTATGTTCATTAGAATTAAATGTGAAAACAGCATGTCCCATTCTTGTAATATTCTATTGTTTTCTGAACAGGCCAAGCAAAGCATTCTGGGTGGTTTAGCCCTAGAATAATGGTCCACAGAATTGTCCAATGGATTGTCCATTGAGACTGCTGAAGTCATTCTATGCTAGTAATACGATGTTCCAACTGATCATAAGAAATGTCCAGTGAGGTATTGTTGATAACATTTTTGACACTGGGTTGCTTTTATTCACTTTAGCCAATATAACAACAATAATATCTACTCTAAATTTCTCCAAAATCACCCCTCTTCTAGTAATTACACGTTTTATTTATAAAACTGTAATTGAAACAGGATTCATGCATAGCTTCAGAGTCAGAATCTGAGTCCAGAATCTGGACTTTATCTCCAGATAAAATGGATTCCTCTTTTTTCAGAGCAGTTCTGAAACTCCAAAACTGCTTTGGACCGAGTGGTGCCTTTGCGGCCTCTGACCCGGCGCCGGTCTCACCTGGCTCCTTGGTACACTGAGGAGCTGAGGGAGATGAAGAGCCGGAAAAGATGCCTAGAGAGCAGTTGGAGGTCTAGTCGTTCTGAATCCGACCAGACACTGGTAAGATCTCATATTAAGAATTACCTAGTGGCGATAAAAGTAGAGAAGAGTAACTACTTTTCTGCTCTTATTGCGTCATCAGATAATCGCCCAGCCGCCCTGTTTAGGGTGACCCGCTCCCTGCTCCACCAGGGGACGCGGGAGGACCCCTTGGAGGGTAGAGCTGAGGATTTTGTACAATATCTGTATGACAAAATCGCTCAGATTCGAGAACAGTTGGACTCTGACTGGGTAGATCCAGGGGAGATGACAGGGGCAAGTCCTGAGAATATTATATGGGAAGAGTTTGATCCTGTGACTCCCGAAAGCGTGGACAGGATACTGAGCAGACTGAGTGCGGCCACATGATTATTGGACCCGTGTCCCTCCTGGTTGGTACTGGCCTCCCGGGAGGTGATGCGAGGCTGGCTCCAGGGGATTATAAATGCTTCTTTGAGTGAGGGTGTCTTTCCCGCCGCCTTGAAAGAGGCGGTGGTGAGGCCCCTCCTCAAGAAGCCCTCCCTGGACCTGGCTGTGTTAGCAAATTATCGTCCTGTCTCCAACCTTCGCTTTGTTGCGAAGGTTGTTGAGAGTGTGGTTGCACGACAGCTGCCTCAGTACCTGGATGAATCGACTTATTTAGATCCGTTCCAGTTGGGCTTCAGGCCCGGGTACAGCACAGAGACGGCATTGGTCGCATTGGTTGATGATCTCTGGAGGGCTCAGGACAGGGGTTGCTCCTCTGTCCTGGTCCTATTAGACCTCTCAGCGGCTTTTGATACCATCGACCATGGTATCATGCTGCACCGGTTGGAAGGGTTGGGGGTGGGGGGCACTGTTTTACAGTGGTTCTCCTCCTTTCTCTCCGACCAGTCGCAGTCTGTGTTGACAGGGGGGCAGAGGTTGACCCCGAGGCCCCTTGTATGTGGGGTGCCGCAAGGATCGGTCCCCTCGCCCCTTCTGTCCAACATTTATGTGAAGCTGCTGGGTGAGATCATCTGTGGTTTTGGGGTGAAGTACCATCAGTACGCTGACGACACCCAGCTGTACATCTCCACCCCAGACCACCCCAATGATGCCCTCGAGGTGATGTCCTGGTGCCTGGAGGCCGTACGGATCTGGATGGGGAGGAACAGACTCAGGCTCAACCCATCCAAGACCGAGTGGCTGTGGTTTCCGATGTCCCGATATAGTCAGTTGGCGCCATCTCTGACTATTGGGGGTGAGTCGTTGGGGTTCGCAACTTGGGCGTCCTCCTGGACTCGCGGCTGTCTTTAGAAGAGCATATGGCGGCCATGGTCAGGAGGACTTTTTATCAGGTTCGCCTGATTCACCAGTTGCGTCCCTTTCTGGATCGGGACTCATTACGCACAGTCACTCATGCCCTTGTCACCTCACGCCTGGATTATTGCAATGCTCTCTACATGGGGCTCCCCTTGAGGAGCAACCGGAGGCTCCAATTGGTCCAGAATGCAGCCGCGCGGGTGGTGATGGGAGCAATGTGGCGCTCCCATGTGACCCCCCCTCCTGCGCGAGCTGCACTGGCTCCCAGTGGTCTTCCGGGTGCGCTTCAAGGTTTTGGTTACCACCTTTAGAGCGCTCCATGGCTCAGGACCAGGGTACTTACGAGACCGCCTTCTGCCATCAATAGCCTTTCACCGACCAGTTCGCTCCCATAGAAAGGGGCTCCTCAGGGTGCCATCGGCCAATGTCGACTGGCGGCCCCCAGGGGGAGAGCCTTCTCTGTGGGGGCACCTGCCATCTGGAACGAGCTCCCCCCGGAGATACGGAGGATCCAAGACTTATGCATCTTCCGCCGTGCCCTAAAAATGTTTTTATTCCAACAGGCTGGTCTGGCCTAACTCTCCCTTTTAAATTGGCTTTTAAACTGCGTTTTAAATGTTTTTTAGATAAATTGGATGTTTTTAATTTGTTTTTTGAGCCTAAATTATTTAATCTGTTTTTAATAGTTTTTTAACTTTTGTATGTCTCTGTATTTTATTTTGGCTGTTCACTGCCCTGAGTCCTTCGGGAGTAGGGCGGTATACAAATATGATAAAATAAATAAATAAATGAATAAATCTTCCAACATAATTTTGTTTTTGGTAGCATTCTACCCAGCCATCTACTATATTCCTCTTGAAAATGTTGACAATGAACAATATATTGAGGCTGTAACTAAGAGCTTGTTGTAAAGTTACTCTCTCAGACTAAGTCATGAAAATTGGAATTTTACTAGGAAGTGTTCTGACCTAAGCTTCCTTAGAAATTAAACAGCACAAACCTAGTCCCATCAAACCTCTTTAATTCATATGTATGTAAATTACTTTCATTTACAGTCTGCAAGACTTGATAAACAGTTTTTCAGAGGAAGGTTATCAACACCCACCTATCTCACGTGGAACGCTGCCAAAGAGCTAATTTCCAGATGCAGGGCAAGGCCAAACTTGGCCCAGAGTCACAAACAGAATTTTCAAATCTTTTTTTTTTTTTATTGCAAAAGTTTTACAATTACATTTTCACCCCCTTTCCCCCCCCCACTACCCCCCCCAGACTTCCCAACCTCCCCAGCCCACCCTAACCCTCCCCTCCCCCCAGACTTCCTAGTATGCTCATGTCAGATAAAAGGAAAAAACCCTCCTTTGTATATAAAACTTGAACCCCTCCCTCCCCCTTACAAATTTTCATCTTCATTACATTAACCTATTTCTATCTTGGTATAACATTTTCAGATAAATTTTCATCCTGATTACCTTAAAAATATTTCTATCATAATATAACATTTTCTAACAAATTTTCATCCTTAACCTTAAAATATTTCTATCTTAATATAACATTTTCTAGCAAATTTTTATCCTCAACCCTAAAATGTTTCTATCTTATATAACATTTTTAAATAAAGGCTATTTGATACTTCCTAGTTTGATATTTGTGCTGAACATAATTTATCCACTTCTTCCATTCCCATTCATAGGTCTCTTGAGAACAATCTTTTAGATATGCTGAAATCTTCGCCATCTCTGCAAAACTGGCCATCTTCAAAGTCCATTCCTCAATCGTAGGCAGCGCTTCATTTTTCCAGTATTTACCTATCAACAATCTTGCTGCAGTTATCATGTACAATATCAATTTTGTTTCCCCCAATGTAAAACCCTTAACTATACCCAATAAAAACAGTTGTGGAGAAAATTGAATTTTTTTCTTCAAAACATTCTGCATGACCCACCAAATTTTTACCCAAAAAGCCTTAACTTTCTTACAGGTCCACCAAACATGATAATATGTAGCGTCTAAGCAGTCACATCTCCAACATTTAGGCTGGACACTAGGGTACATACACGACAATTTTTTTGGATCTAAATGCCATCTATAAAACATTTTATAGAAATTTTCCCGCAGATTCTGCGACTGTGTAAATTTAACATTCTGAACCCAAATTTTTTCCCATGTTTCCAACATCACTGGTTCCTCAAAATTTTGTGCCCACTTAACCATGCAGTCTTTAACTAGTTCAGTTTCTGAATCCCTTTCTAACAAGACATTATAAAGTCTTTTAATATGCATTGGGCCTTTCTCTTTTATATGTCTAACTAATTCTTCCTCATACATCATAATACCAGTTTTTTGGTCCTCTTTCCATCTCAATTGCAGTTGATTATATTGTAACCAAGTTAAATTAATCCCTTCAGCCAACAATGTCTGTAATGTCTTCAGCTGCCATCCGCCCGCATCTGTAAAAAGAACCTCTTTATATAAAAACCCCCCGAGTGACATTATATTTGTATTCCACAAGGTATGACCAAGATCCAGCCATAGCGGTATTTTATAATTCCAGTTGTTTCGGTGCTTCTTCCAAACTCTCAGCAAAGAATCTCTAAGTATATGGCTTTTAAATACTTTATCCACTTTGCTGTCATAAAATAAGTAAGCGTGCCATCCAAATTCCAGATCAAAACTTTCTGCATTCAATATTCCAGTCTTTTTTCCTCCAAACCAATCACTTACTAAAGTCAAAGCTGTTGCATCATAATATAATTGTAGGTTTGGAAGTTTGAGACCTCCCCTTTCTGGAATGTCTTGCATAATTTTCATTTTTACTCTTGGTTTTTTCTCGTTCCAGACAAATTTGTTGACACCAGTTTGCCATGCTTTTAGTTGTTTATCATTTTTGAGCACCGGAATCGTTTGAAACAAAAAAAGAAATCTTGGCAAAATGTTCATCTTAACTGCTGCTATTCTTCCAAGTAAAGACAGCTGCAGTTTTTTCCAAGTCTCCATATCTTTTTGCACCTCTCGCCACAACGCCTCATAGTTATTTTGAAACAATTTCATATTTGATTCTGCAACCTGAACTCCTAGATATTTTACCTTTGGTACAATCTCAAAACCTGCCCTCCTTTCTAACTCCAGTTTACGATCTTGTGTCATATTTTTAACTACCATCTTAGTTTTTCTCTGATTCAATCTGAAACCTGAAACTTTACCAAAGTCTTGTATAATGTCCTTCATCTGGATTATCGATTCCATTGGCTGTGTTAGGGTAACAACCAGATCGTCTGCAAATGCCTTTATTCTGTAATCCTCTTGCCTTATCATTATACCTTTCAATGTGTTAGAATCCCTTATTGTATTTAACAAGACTTCTAGTGTTAAAATGAACAACAATGGGGACAGTGGACATCCCTGTCTTGTTCCTTTTTCAATTTTAAACTCTGTTGTCAAACTTCCATTGATAATGATCTGTGCCTTTTGCTCTTGATAAATTGCTGAGACCGCCTGTATATATTGGTCCCCAAAGTCCATCTTTTTTAATGTCTTTAATAGAAAATTCCAATCCACTCTATCAAAGGCCTTCTCTGCATCCAGAAAGACCAGCACTGCAGGGATCTGTTTATTCTTCTCAAGATATTCCAATAAATCTATTACTTGCCTTACATTGTCCTTCATGTGCCTACCCTCAATAAATCCCGCTTGGTCATCATGAATCACCTTTTGAATTACTGGCATCAGTCTGTTGGCTAATACTTTTGCGTAAATTTTATAATCCGTATTCAAAAGAGATATTGGTCTGTAATTCTCCGGTTTTTTAGGACCTGCTTGCTCTTTTGGTATCAAAGAAATATAAGCTGTAGTCCACGATGGAGGTACTTTTCCCCCTTGTTGTATGTTGCAAAATAAGTCTCTGAGTTGTTCCACCATTTCTGCCTGTAAAGTTTTATAATACACTGCTGTCAGACCATCCGTTCCAGGAGCTTTGGCTGTTTTTAATTGTTTTATTGCTGCTATTATCTCCTCCTCTGTTATGGGATAATCCATTCTTTCCTTTTGTTGCTCAGTGATTTTTGTAACTCTTTTATTGTCCAAATATTTTTCTATAAGTCCATTCTGCACCTCCTCTCTGGCATATAGTTTAGTGTAATATTGAAGAAAAGCTTCTTTTATTAAATTCTGTTGAAAAACTTCTTTCCCCCCAATATCAACACTATCAATAGTCCGTATGCTTTGTTTCTTCCTTAATGTGTAAGCCAACCACCTGCCTGGTTTATTAGCATTGCAGAATGTATTATGCTTCGCATATTGTAAGTTTGTTGCAACTTGTTCCGCTATAAGCATTTGAAATTGGTCTTTCAGAAGTTTTATAACACTAAGTATTCTTTCATCTGTTGGATTTTTAATAAGTAACTGTTCTTTGTCCTTTATTTCTGCTTCCAATTCAAGTCTTTTCTTTTGTCGAATCCGCTTATGTTTAGAGTTCATATGTATAAGCACCCCTCTCATATAAGCTTTGCTTGCGTCCCACACAATTTCCATTGGGGTGCCTTTATTCAAGTTCATTTCAAAAAACTCTTTCAGATGCTTTTTAAGTTCTATTATATTTTTCTCATATCTAAACAAGTTTTCATTTAATCTCCAAGAGCGTCTCTCATTCTTACATGTCTCGATTTCTATCCAGACTGGGCTATGATCAGTCAAAGTTCTTGGCAGAATCTTTGTTCTTTTTGTCCTAACAAGTAAATCATCAGACAACAAAATAAAATCAATCCTGGAAAAGGATCTATGTCTGTCAGAGAAGAAAGTATAGTCCAGTTCTTTTGGGTTATATATTCTCCAAATATCTTTTAATTCCAGATCTTCTTTCATATCAAAAAAAGTCTGTGGTAATCTAATTCTTGATTTTGCCAAAGTCTTTTTATCTAATTTAGAGTCAATTACTCCATTCCAGTCTCCCATAATTAAAATAGATCTATAATCCCATTGAAGTATTTTAGTATGCAGCATTTTATAAAAATAGTCCTGTTGTTGATTAGGAGCATAAATTCCTATCAAAAGAATTTGACTATTAGCAGAAAGTAATTCAATTGCTACAAACCTACCATCTTGATCAGCTTCTATAAATTTGGCTGTTAACTTTTTGTTTACATAAATAACCACACCATTCTTTTTTTGGTTAGTTGAAGATATAAAATGTGTTCCTAATTTGGAATTTTTCAAATAGTTTTGATCTTGAACTGTAATATGCGTTTCTTGTAAACAGATTATATCATTATTATGTTGTTTTAAATATGCAAATACTTTCTTCCTTTTTTGTGTTACATTCAACCCATTCACATTCCAAGATAAACATTTAATCATCATTATTCTCCTTCTGGAGCGAAGCGCAGAACCTTAGGATTTCATCTGAGATCCTCTGTCCTGCATTTCCCACAGCCCCAGCCTTGTCTTGTCTCTCCTGCTGTAACTTTTCTTTAAGTTCCTTGGCTTTTGCTCGAGTTATACGCTGATCCTTAACTTCAGCCGCCCAAGCCAGCTCCGAGATTGGGGAAGGTTCCAGCAAAGGCTCATCCAGAAAACCTCCTTCAGCACCCTTCAATTCTGCTAATTCCTGCTTAGATTGTTGTTGCCATTCTTGAGGTTGCTTCTTATCACTCTCTTTAATCTCCAAAACTGTAGATGTGCGTGGGGATGGAGTTCTTTCTTTAAAGATGTCATTATAAAATTGCTCCGCCTTCTCCACAGTATTCAGACGGTGTTTCTCTCCCTTATATCTCAAAATTATGTCAGTTGGGGCGTCCCAACGAAATGGGATTTGATTACTCTGCAGTTCTTTAACAAGAAAACCATACTCTTTTCTAGATTTCAACATCTTAGGTGGGAGCTCCTTGTAGACTGTAATCTTGGATCCGCTCACTTGCACAGAAGTGAGAAAAGATTTTTGCAAAATGTCATTTCTTATTGCTCTGTCTGTAAAATATATGACCACATCTCTAGGCAGTTGTCTTTGTCTGGCCACCCACGAGTTAACTCTATAGATTTTATCTATTTTACAAAAAACCATCTCAGGTTCAACTTTTAAAATCACAGCTAGGGCTTCGGCACAGATCTGTCTCAAATCTTGTCTCTCCTCTTCTCTAATTCCTCGAAGCCTTATAGCAAATTCCATTGCACGAAATTGCATCATAACAATATCATTCTCAACTCTCTGCATCTTGTCATCAACATCAAGAAATTTATGATCATTATTTTTCATCTTAGCATTAACTTCTAATTTAAATTCATCCACTTTTGTCTCAACTTTCATAATAAATCCTGCCAGACCAGACGCCACATCCGTTATTTTTTTGGTCACCATCTTTTGGCTCTGCTGCATTTCCTGCATAATTTCCTGTTGTGACTTTTGAATTTTTTCATCTATTTTATTTATTTTATCATCCATGTCTTGAAATTTCTCATCCAAAATATTTGAGATGAATTCTTTTAGTTCTCCCATATCCAAATCTTTTTTTTGGGCTTGTGACTGCGTATCCTGCTTACGTGGGGGGGGATCCCCCCCCCTGTTTTGCCTTCCTGCTTTTTTGAAGCCATCCTGCCACGTAAGCTAGCTTTCTTAAAAAGGGAGGGTCCGCCTCTTCTGCCACCTCCACAATACCTTCTAAAAAAGTCCCCCAGAATTACTCAAGACAAAGCTATAATGCAGCAAAGACAAGTAAAAGGGAGAGATTTTCCTCTTATTTCTGTTGCAGCCAGAGCAACTCTGTAACAACTTTTTAACTTTGTAGCAAGACAAGATAACTTCACCAATCCACACCCACTAATTCATTTGCTGAGCGCCATATTTTTTCAATCACTTTCACTCATTCCGAGACTTTCACTTCAGTAAAAAAGTTCAGCAAAGGACTAATACTTGCAGTTCAAGATTTCAGGGTTCAGGTGGATTGCGGATGTTTATTTGAGTTATTTCCTCGCTCTTTAAAGGTTTCCTGAGGTCGGCTTGTTCTGCAAAAGCAGAAGACGTCCCACGCCGCCCGGAGTTTCAGCAGGTTGTAAGGGAGCCGCGCCTGCTTCCTCCCCAGAAACAGTTCCCTGGGGGTTTGCAGGGGCTCTACCTGTGCCCTGCTGCCTCTTCTTCTTTAATCCTGAGGATTTCGAAGATTTCGAGCCGCTTCGCAGTCAGGAAGCGGCTCTACAAGCGGCGGGGGTGGCGGTGCTAAAAGAAAGCACCGTCGCCGCCGAAGACGAGGAAACCGGAAGTCCAGAATTTTCAAATCTTGAATCAGCCAGATGAACTAATTGCTTCCTGCAAAAGCTCACGTCCCGTTTGCTTCTCTTTTATGTCTTACTAGCTGTTCCCGGCCATGCGTTGCTGTGGCCCAGTCTGGTTCTTCCGCTGGGCTAAAGGAGCGAGGCTGAAGTTCCAAAGTCTCCACAAACATTTGGTGGGCATGGCCAACTCAACGTCACTCACTTTCATAAGTCACATGACAGCCCCCAAGCCACGCCTACCCAGCTGGTGATTAGGACAGAGAACCGGTTGCTAAAAAACAATGGGAACCACAAAATCCTCACTCTGTCTCCTCTCTCTTTGTATCTCTCTGTCTCTCTCTCTCTCCCCCATCTGTATCTCTCTATGTCTCTCTCTCCCCACCTCTGTATCTCTCTATGTCTCTCTCTCTCCCCCCTGTATCTTTATATGTCTCTCTCTCTCCCCCCTCTCTCTGTATCTCTGTCTCTCTCTCTCCCACCCTCTCTCTCTGTATCTCTGCATGTGTCTCTCCTTCCCCCCCCGGTCTCTCTGTATTTCTCTATGTCTCTCTCTCCCTCTCTCTCTGTTTATCTCTGTCTCTGGCCCAGCCTCTTCTGCATTCTCCGTCATCACCCTTACCTTTTCAGGCCAGGCCTTCGTAGCTCTCCGCACCACAGCAGGAACTCGGAGACCCCCTCTGTCCTCCCTACACAGATATTCTCTGGGCACTCGACGGGGAGACACATAGCAGGGCAGGGAAGGGAGGGAGGGAGGGGGTGTGGCGGGGGTTTGAGGCTGGTTTGGGACTTCCCACCCGAAGAAAGAAAGCGGCAAAGCCAGGAGTCACACCCCCCCCCACTGGAGCCCTGCTGCGCAGTTCTCCTCCCCCGCCTGCCAAGGGCAGGGGAATGATTAAATCCCCCGCTCTTCCAGGCGAAACGAAGGAGGGCGGGCCATCCTCCCTCCTGCCCGTTTCCGCCCCCTGAAGCCTCCCCGGAGCCCCTTTTCTGCCAGAGGCCAAAATTTTCATGTAGGCTCCGTGAACTGCCAGAGCACCCACCTGGGAATCAAAGGGGGCGCTGATCAAAAGTGACCCCGAAGCTCCAGTTGCCTCCATCTCCCGCTCACCAACTGGATTCGCATAGCAGCGGTTAGCGGCTGGTCTTTCTGACCTCGGGGCCCGTGGTAGCGCTCGGCCAGGTGCACTTTGCACCAGGGGAGGGATGGAGGGTTCCCGCTTGGTCGACCCAGGCAGCTTCGTTGCCAGGTGTTCTTTGGAGGGAGCCCCGAGACTGGCTGGCAAGGGGGATGGGCAGCAGTGGCAGGCGAGGCTTGTTTGCGGGGTGGCTGGGGGAGGGGGAGGTCAGAGCCAGGCTTGGGCGGGCCCCGCCCAGCCCTAGAAGCGCCGGCTGCAAGGGCTTCCCGATGGGGAGCCAGCTGCCTACCTGCCGAGCCTGGTGGCAGGATATGGCCCTCGGGCGTCTTTGCCTTCCAAATGCGCAGTTTCTTGGAAGTAATATGGAGAGTCTAAATATAAGGAGCAGAAATCTGTTGAGCGTAATCAGGACTGGGAGGCTGCCATGTTGGTTTTACGTCCAGCAGATGGCACTGTTTTTCAATGTTTTTCAATGTTTGTCAATGTCTTTCAATGTTTTTACCTGTCACAGGGGTAACATGTATATAAATAGGTATATGAAAACACACCCATAGTCGAATGCAACGTTGTGTCAAAATTTGAAAGCAATCGGTGAAGAACTTTCAGAAATGTATGGTTATGTATAAATGGACATTTACATTTTTATTTATATAAAAGAGCCTTGGTAGTACAGTGGTCTAAAGTACCCTGTTATTAAGAACAGCTGCCTGCAATTACTGCAGGTTCGAATCTCGCCAAGGCTCAAGGTTGACTCAGCCTTCCATCCTTTCTAAGGTAGGTAAATTGAAGACCCAGTTGTGGGGGCAATAAGCTGACTTTGTATAAATATACAAAAGAATGAAGGCTATTGCTTAGCGCATTGTAAGCCGCTCTGAGTCTCCGGAGAAGGGCGGCATATAAATCAAAATTATATATATATATATATATATATGTATGTATGTATGTATGTATGTATGTATGTATGTGTATATATATATATATATATATATATATATATATATATATATATATATATATATATGTGTGTGTGTGTGTGTGTGTGTGTGTGTGTGTGTGTTTTTCTTCTAGCCAGGTTTTCCCTACGTAGCCAAGGTTTTTTTGTAGCTCCAGCTCAGTAGAATCTCATCTACTCGGTTCTGGGCTTTTTTTCTTTCTAACACCTAGCAAGCTAGAAGAAAACCTGGCTAGAAGAAAAACACACATAGACCCTACGAAGAAGTAAGAAAATTGATACTATGCCTTTACAGGGAGGAGATGGGTGTGGCCTACTGATGACAGCTAACGAGCTAGAAATGGATCTATTTAGGTCTCCCACCTAGCAGTTACAGCTTGCTAGGTGTTAGAAAGGAAAAAAGCCCAGAACCGAGTAGATGAGATTCTACTGAGCTGGAGTTACAAAAAAACCTTGGCTACATAGGGAAAACCTGGCTAGAAGAAAAACACACATAGACCCTACGAAGAAGTAAGAATATATATATATATATATATATATATATATATATATATATATATATATATATATATATATATATATATATATATATGGGGCCAGTCATCTTCAAGCCTTACTCCCAAGTCGACCCTGTTTCCTTAATTGTTCCTGGCTCCTGGCAGCTCTGCACACATGCACACTGGGAACAGGCTCACGCTGTTCTTCTGCCTCACTGATGTCAGATTCCGGAGACTCCGGAGGCAGCAAAAAACTACCAGATGGCCTTGGCTCCCTCTCTGCCTCTGACTCAGAGCCATCGTCCGAGCCTTTCCCTGACTTCAGGACTGATCCACGTTCCTCCCCAACCTCCTCACTGTGCGAATCTGCTGCCAGCTCTGCAAGCCGCTGGTGGGCCACAACAGGAAAAAGATAAAATCTTTGGATTATTCAATGTTGTGAAAGACAGGATTATCTCACAATTTTAAATTATTCCAGAATCTTAAACCAATGGGAATAAATAACCCTGGTATATTCATTCCAATCAACCTCAAAAAATGAAGTATAAAGAATTACATCTTATTTTGACTTTTACGCAGAAGACATAGGAAGTAATTTTTCAACTAAGGAGAACTCTCTGGATGGATTCATATATCATTCGAATACCTAGTTTTCATTGTACATAACCATGGCATGATTAAGCCTCACATGATCACTGTGAATTAAATTTTAGGTAAGACAAGAGTAGAATAGGAATATAGACATCACAGGACTGAATGTTCAGACTTTGTCCTTACCTGAGGTTGGAGGATGTTATTTAAAAAAAAAAAAAATCTATCAGAAGTTTCATGTACTTGTTTAAATTCTTTTTTTTAAAAAAATTGCAGTGCCAGAGGCTTCTTTTGTTTTTGTTTTGTTTTGTTTTTGTTTTGCAAGACATAAAAACAAAGCTGGAGGTTATATGCAGCCCATGGCAACAGAGCAAATATTGAATGTTAGGAAACTATTTTTTTTTAACTTGGAGCCAATATAGTTAAAAGGCATAAGAGCATCCCTAATAAAATAAAAACAAATGAAAAGTTTTAATAGAAGCTGTAACAGTAAGTTTAAATGAGCACTGTGGGTAAGATAACTGCTTCAGATGGTGTTATGAATTAAAAGTCTGAATTGTATATGTCATTTTCACTCCTGATCTTTACCCCTCTGGGATATAACTTGAGAACTTCAGTTTCGTGTAATGTTCTCTTTGGATAAGCAAAGTCTTGTTTTCAGTGTTACATTAGCAATACAGTAGTTATAAAGACTACTTTGCCGATTAAAGGATATGCTTAGGCCAGGGTTACTTCAGATGCTGAAAATACTTGTATTATTATTAGCATAATTACAGTTCACATCTAATCTTTCTTGCTCAAAAGCAAGAATCATTGAGTTCCGTGCTGCAGACTTACCTCATTTTAAGGCCCACGAATAAGAGCAGAACTTACTTTTAAATAAACTATTTAGCAAACCTCTGTAGGATTTAAGTCTTTGAAATAAAGTCTTTATCTGAGATGTTATTGAATATGTATTTCCCACCAAAAAGATCATTTGTAATTTTTCTATATATGACTGGGACCATACTTTACATTAAGTTATAATGTGGTTTAGTTGGTTTGGGGTTATTGTCGTGTGAATCCTGCCATTTACTGATAATATATCTAACAGTGCAGTTATATAGCTACTGACTTGGAACTAACTTACTGCTTGGGAATTAACTTACTTCTGATCTATGTGCATAGGATTGCTTTGTATAATCAGCAAGTACTGTCCAAAAACAAAAAGAACCTCTGCCCACCAGTCTAAAAATAACAATACAATGAATTATGGATGAAGTCAAGGAAGGGAAGGAAAGCACAAAAGAAGAAATGCCAATGCCTTGAAATGCACAACACAAATTACTCACTTCCTACCCTGTTTTCCTCAAAATAAGACATTCCCTGATAATAAGCTCAATTGGGCATTTGAGCACATGGCAATAAGGCCAAGCACTTATTTCAGAGTTCAAAAAAATATAAGACAGGGTCTTATTTTGGGGGAAACACAGTAGTTTCTCAGTCTCTACCATGTTGTGGATAAAGAATTTGCTTTCAACTTTCAGCTTGCTCCATTTTCATTGTTGGTATCCTCCAGTTTCTTGGGTGCCTGAGCCTGATTCATTCTTAAATTCAAACAATTCTGCTTTATTTGAATTTAGTAAATACTAAATTACCCATGTTTCTAAGAATTTGTGAAGAAATGTCTAAAAATGAGACCACAGAAGAAGAAGAAATCTTTGAGGGGTGGAATTTGAAACAAATTTATGAGTATTTGATTCACATCATAATAAAAGAGGAAATACTGATGTTACATTATTTATTACATTTAGATTATTTTTTCCACTACAGTGCAATTCAATGTATCCAAACTGAATCTGGACAATGTACAATAAAATCAAACAAAATAGAAAACATGATAGAATAAAGATAAAAAAAGAGAGAGGAATAAAGAACAAGAACAGTGCAGCCAATAATTAAACATTGATTAAAAACATTACTGTGTTTAAAAAGTCAATAAAATGAAAATATATCAATAAAGAAGCATTGTCTATGTGCAGATGTTCTCTTTCTAAACCTTCCAGCTCTTTCTGTGCATTCTGTGCTCAAACGGAAATGTGTTTGGGATGCTTTGGCCATAGAAGAACGAAATAAAGCTGTTTTGATCTGGATATGGCTTGAAACATGGTTATTCCAGGCAGAAGTGGCATGGGAAGAATAATAAGAACAAGAAAAGGCAAACGCTGAGGGCTTTGTGATGACAAGTATGGATCCTTGGGAACAGCAGCAGCAGCAAATGAAGGGAGCAAGGGAAGAGAAGATGCTGGATAGATGCCACACAGCAGCACTGATGACAGAAAGAAGAGAGAGGATGGAAGGAATGTGGTGGTAAGATTAGGGAGGGGTGTACCAATGGAATATGATGCACTGGGAAATTTGGTGGTAGAAGATTTCTGCAGGGAAAATGTTCCAGAGGGTAGGGGCTAAGGCACATAAAGCATGTCTCCCAATTTCTGAACAGTTAATATTCCTTGGCTGATGGGATTGTAACATACACAACTTGCTGGTCCAAGCTGAACAGGTAGAAGAAATTCCTGGGAGAAGATGGTGTCTTAGGTAGCCCAGTGTCATGGCACAGAATCTGTGGCCTCAGATTCTGATTCTGATGCTGAAGAAGTTGCTCCAGCTTAGCCTCTGGAATGTCAGCCTCACGAAACATTAAGCTGGACATCATATGTGGCTGATCAATCATAAGCACCGGCTGTGTAGCTGGACCTGCCTAGTGATGATGACTTAAGAACTCCTGGTCCCTGCATCGAAAGGAGAGTAGAACAGAGGAAGTCTATTAGGCTACTTGCCAAGCAACAGAGTAAGCATTCCAATTAGTGATAGCAGGCTGCAGTTTATAAAAAAAAAAGATTTGCTTTACCTCTGTTGTCTTGTTGGAAACAATGCCTGACTTGTGGGTGTCTTCCGTGGGGGAATTCTACTCTTGTACTTTAGATCTTGAACTGCCTGACAACCAGCTTTTGAAACTTGGACCAATTTGGGATAATTCTTCTCTGTATTCTTTTTTGAATACAAGCTTCACAGGCAAGCCTTTGCTTTGTTTGACTTTCCTTGCTACAGAGCTTACTCAATTGCCTGAAAATAAAATTGGTAATTTCCCAAGAAACCATCTGTGCATCTGTGGCTGAAACCTGAAGCAGGACACTATGGTCCCAAGCTATGGAGGGGTTTAAATGTGACAACGAGCAGCTTATATTGCACCCAGAAGCACAGTGGCAACCACTGTAGCTCATGCAACAGTACTGTAACATGTACCAAATATCTAACAGATTTATTAGTCATGCAGCTGCATTCTGTGGTAGTTGAAACCTCTCAATGCTTTTTCAAAGGCAGCCCAATGTAGAGTGCATTGCAGTAATCCAGAGGGAGATGGTGCTGAGAAGTCAAAAATACCAAGGATGGCCACACGGTCCCCATCCTGCTCCTGCCAGAGGTCATCTAACAGTGCAATCAATGCTGTCTCTGTTCTGCAACCTGATCTGAACTTTGACTGAAAGAGCTCCCAATAAGGCAGGATACAAATAAAATAAAAATATATCTATACTTAGGAATCAGAGTTTTCAATTCAAACCCACTGCTCTTCCCTAGCATACCGATCGTAAGAACTTTACATTCAAATAAATCTTTCTGTGCTATCTCCTTGTTAAGTGCTTATAGGACTGCAGATTACAGTAATGTTTTTTTTTTTTAATGGCCAGTGAGGAGACTCTAAAGTGGCTTGAAACTCCAAATTATAATCTTACAGCAGCACTCATTTCATGACTTCATCATTTTCTTTGCTACATGAAAATTTGTTCACACTATTTGTCTATCACTAAGTCCTCCCCAGTGTAGTGTCCAAGGGATGTTACATGGTGGTTCAATTTTGCAGAAATCTAATATAATAAATGAGAGATCATAAGAGTACTTGCTGTAAGATGCTGTGCCTGTAGAATCTTCACAACTTCCTGAATTTTCTCTATACCCCTTGGTATGCCTTGGGTGTAAATAGTAGGAACACAATATGTAGTACTAGATTTTTTAAAAACTCAACAATAGTTCTATTGTACGTCCAGGGTTCTATGAGAGTCTGGTGAGTTTCTCTGAGGGACTAATAAGAAACAAACAAATGAAGTTAACAAGAACACAACTAATTTCCTATCACTAAAGTTCTGTCTTTTGATCAGAGTTCTGAGATTTCTTTCTTAAACTCACAGATTTAATGGCCTGAAAAAAGTTGAAAGTCCCTCCCATAATGCATTGATTTTATAGCACTGTCTGTAAAATTTGGTGCTAATTTAACACCTTATCGAAGTGCTGATGCAGATGCTAGTCCAGAAACAAGTTTATAAATTTAATTGTATTTATGGTGAGAAACACTCTGAAATCTTCCTCCTCCAGAACAGTAAAGAAAGCCTTTTAGATTTATTTTGCTGAAATGTTGCTCTCCAGTGAGGTTAGCAAAAATGTTTTCAATTTCAACAAGTAGTATTGCTTGGCATGTAATCGTGGATGAATGGTAACTTTTAAATCAGCAGAAATCCTGACCGTACCAGAATTTTAACTAGAAGAACCACAGGGTTCGCCCTTAGCTTCCCACTAGTTCAATGTTTGCATACACTGTAGTATATGTAATGAACATGCTTTATGAAACTTGGAAGTGACACTTTCTTGTAATACTATGTTACCAAAGCTGTGCTTGAGTGTTCACATGTTTCCAAAATGTTTCTGATCAGTGTATTTTACACTGATAGATATTACATTGTGATCTTTTTGCCAGTAATCATTTTAATTGTATTTCTAATGGCTTTGGTTTAGCATTATTAAAACGCTTCTCAAATTCATGCTGCTAGTACTATGTTTCCCCGAAAATAAGACCCTGTCTTATATTTTTTTGAACCCTGAAATAAGCACTTGACCTTATTGCTGATTGGGCTTATTATACTTTGGGGGAAAGAGGGTAATTGGGAAAGCAAAATCAGCATTCAACTGCATGGTAAGATTTTGTTATTCTGTTTTTGGTATGAGCCCCATTGCAGGTCTTATTTACATGCAAGAGTTTGGCTACCCCTGGTTTAGTAATAAATTCTTCATCTGCAGTAGTTTCTCAACCTGGACGATTCAATTGCTGGCTGAGGAATTCTGAAAGTTGGGTTCCCTTCATCTCAGAATTGCCAAAGTTGAGAAACGCTGATTTACAGTATTTACTACTGCATTCCTTTTAAAGTAATGGCTTGGTAGTTTATCTCAGCAAAGGGTTTGCTTTTCCTTTAACAACAGGTTCTCCGGATATATTTCATAGAAAATATTGTGTCGTTTCCAGCTAACAAAGAAAAGACTCTGGAGTCACAAGCTTGATGCTGCTCTCTTGAACCTTTTATAAGAACTACTGTAACTCTCAGGAGCCTCCAAGAGCAAAACACCTACAGGCAGCCCCAGGCAATCAAACCACAACCCCAGATCACAGGCATGCCTAATCAACAACTACCCAGTACACTACAGTAAGGTAAGTTAACCAGAGAGTTACTGTAACACTTATAGAGAGTGTGGCTAGAATTTGAACAACACATTAGAACTGGCTTAATACTGCCCTGACTCTTATCTAGTAAATTTATGTTCATATTGTAGGAAGCCTCCTCACCCCCACAAGAATGAAATATTCTGTGGAATATTAAAAGAGGAAATATATTATATTTCCCCAAAGGGGAAATGGAGGGAAAAAAAACCTTAACAAAGGCAGAAAGAAGTCCCAACAGCCTCCAGCAGATGCCTGAAGTCTTTAGAGATGGATATTTTGTGCCCATTAAGAAATCCAGGCCAGCCTATTGACAGACAAAACACCTTCAGCTCCAGATGATGGGATTAAAATTTACATGCCCCACTCAAACTCTAAGAACAGGACATGACCTTTAGAACATAAAAGCATTAACCCACCACCATTAGAATAGCAAAAGATACCAGGCTCGCTACATTGCAAACTCTCTAGAGCATCTCAGAATCCTATAAAAATCCATGTGCTCATCAAACCAATTTGCCAGCTGTCCCAGAACTACATGCTGTTTGTTATTGGTTCTGCTCATCAATAAAGAGAATCCTTCTTTCCAATCAGCCTCCATTTTATTTCCAGCACCTTTCTCCCATCTTGGCACCAGACTGGATTTTTCTTCCAATACTTTGTATCTGCATTCATTTACGCAGCTGGAAGAAACGCCTATTTGCATTGTTAGAAAGCTAAATAAACTAAATCAAGGAAAACAGAATAGATCTCAAGTCTCAGCCCATATGGGGATGGCCTTTAATTTTCAATCCTGTCATAGTTAACCAACCAATTAAATATCTATTACTTGCATAACGCATCATGCAGGGTTATTGTTTTAACCACATGGAGTCCAAACCTGAGTTCTAGTAGATAGTGGACATTTTACTTTTGTTATAATCAGGACAAAGTTTATAATTTGTTGTATGAAATAAATCTACCCTTCCAATTTCTAGATAAAGATGGGACTCTGGATTTAATCAGACACGCTCTTTTTCTGTTCTATTTTATAATCAGTGTTGAATCTCTATGTTGGACAATGGTGACTTCATTTCTTTTCTGTCACCACAGTTTGTGTCATTGTGTTTAAAAAAACACTTTTAACTGTTCCTTTTTAAAAAACAGAAAGAAACAGCCAGGCAAGCTCTGCAAAGCTGGTGGATTGTTAATCAAAATGGCTGCACTCTAAAAAACAGATTGTCCTCCATTTGGCTAGGACTAGGTAATCTGGTTCCAGATCTCTTGGTAAGTAATTTTTCCCTGGTTAAGTGTGTTATGCAAATACCTTCATTGGGTTTTGCATAATCCATAAACCAGTTGAGCACATTTCAACCCAGAATAAGAATATCATGCAAAGACAGACATAACATAGTTGTTACAACTTTCTTCACCACCTTTCCCTCCAGTCTGTCTTCTTTTCACTGGGTCAGTATTTCTTCCCGTGATCACCAATGAATCATTTCAGTGAGTAAAAGTATCCATCATGCCCACATGGGCAGAGGAATTGACAGGATTGTATTTCAAAGTAAGGAATCGGGCAAATATGAAGCAATTTCAACAGCTATTAGCTGGATTCACACTTCTCGCTAAGTCATAATGAGGTTTATTTTTGGTGTGGTGTATGAACTCAACAATTGTGCCTTGTGGCTTAATAGACTGGGCAAATAAAGTCAGTTCTGGTTTATTCCCATTTAACTATGTGTGATGAGAAGCCAGTCCCTTGCTGAATCTACAAAATATAACAAATTGTAGCTTTGTCGAGGTGTGAATCTAGCTCTTATTTTTTTAGTTATCCTTAAAAACCACTAATTCTGAATTAATTTTTCATTCCCTATTTAAAAGGTAAAAAACTTCTTTCAGTAGAGTTGACTCCTAACGGTTACATGGACATATCCATGTAGTTTTTGGCAGCATTTCAATCTAATACCTATTCTTTCCCAATGCCTTTTGCATCTGCCATCAGGACCAGAAAAAATTGCAAGGGACATCAACATCTGCTGGATAAAGAAAACCCAAGCTGTCTTCTTTGGCAGCCGTTCCTGGGACAGTGTTAATTCTAAAAGCTGCAGGAGGCCAGAGATTCAAAACTGAATAGCAATCAGAACATCTGACTATAGAAAGGAAGGGAAGGAGTAATAATTATTTCTACATGGTAATTCTTTTTTCTCTATTCTAAAAACCTTTTTCAAGTCATCTTTGCTCAGAAATGCCATTTAGCTCAGGGAAACTTATTCCTGGCTAGAAATGTGAAGGTCTAAGAGAGTTAAAAAAAAATAGCATTAAAATCCTTTTTCTGATATTTTTTGCTTTCTCTGAACAACTGGAAAAAAAATGGGTGAAATATTTCCTGCTAGTTTCTTTTTAAAACATAACAGCTGAAAGAAATTGGCCTATATTTGGAAATATTCATTCCAAATGAACATGTGAAAGAATAGTCACCTCAATAGATGCAGGCCTTTGGTTTTTCAGACACATGCAAATGATAAAATAAGGGTCAAAGATTTAGAAATGTACTAATTAGATAGCATAGTAATTATGTATTTGTGAATGTTGCTAAAAAAAGAATTGTGTATATTCCATTTTCCCTTTGAAATCCAGTTTTCGCCCCAAAGAATTTTTTTTCTTCATGGCTTCCAAATTCCTGGAAATGTTGTATCTGTATTCCTAGGTAAGCATAGAAGGATTACTAACAAAAATACGTTGAAATATTAGCAAAGCTAATTTTACTGCATATGAACTACATATTAAGCCAGCTTGGTCTAGTGGTTAAGGCACCAGGCTGGAAAGGAGAAGTCTCTGATTTCTAGTTCTCCCTTAGGCATGAAAGCCAGCTGGGTGACCTTGGACCAATCGCTCTGTCTCAACCCAACACACCTCACAGGGTTTTTGTTGTGAGGAAAATAGGAGGAGGAAAGAGTATTAGATATGTTTGCCGCCTTGAGTTATTTATAAAAATAGTGGTGGAAAAAAAATCTGCAAAAATAGCAACCCCTTCAGTAGATTCTTTTGGATGTTTACTTGTTTTTCTTTCTTATCAACATCTTTTCCCACATTCTAAAAGGACTCAGTAAACTGCACTGCACACTTCTATCGGTGGCACATATCACTTTTGTCTCCATTGTTTTGTAATTTTACTTGCCAATATACAGCATGCATATCAGAGGTGGGTTTCAGCAGGTTCTGACCAGTTCTAGAGAACCGGTAGCGGAAATTTTGAGTAGTCCAGAGAACCAGTAGTCAAAATTCTGACTGGCCCCGCCCCCATCTATTCTCTGCCTCCCAAGTCCCAGCTGATCGGGAGGAAATGGGGATTTTGCAGTAACCTTCCCCTGGATTGGGGAGGGAATGGAGACTTTACAGTATCCTTCCCCTGCCATGCCCCCCAAGCCATGCCATGCCTACCAAGCCACACCCACAGAACCGGTAGTAAAAAAATTTGAAACCCACCACTGATGCATATATGACTGGAGCTAAGTACAGGTAGTAAAGTTATAATGTGGTTTATTTTGTTTTAATATATTATCTTAGCCATTATGAGTTAGACACTATTCTGTCTCATTGAACAAATATTACTTAGCACAATGTGTGAACCCAGCTATAAATTGTGAACTATGAAAAGACTTCTGAAGATGTTGTGCAATAAACCATATCAATAGAACCTCTAACAAAGTGACCGAGTACATGTAATATGGTGCTTTGTATACTGGTTTGTATACTATGTTTGTACATAGGTTTTCTGGTTTTTTACATAATCTTGGATGACTTGTGGAACTAGGTCACCAAGTGTTTGGGTGTATATTGTTAGCCATAATGTGGTCTATTTGCTTTTGGCTTAAGTGTGATGTATGAGCTTAGTTGTTAATAGTTCAGGATATTGGATCACTCCAGCCAATTATGCTGCTAACGCAAATCACCATTAAGCAATCCATGGCTTACTGCAAGAGCCAGCTCATTGCTTCCCTATGGCCCCCAATAGTAAGTGACAATGATCAATAAAGAGAGCCAATGAAAATTGGTTCCCTGAAGCATCCAAATTAAAATACAAATGCAGGTAGTTTTTGACTAGCAACCATTCATTTAGTGACCAAAGTTACAACAGCAGTGAAAATAGTGCCTTATGACTGTTTTTCACACAGCCATTGAAGCATCCCTGTGGTCTTGTGATCAAAATTCTGATGCTTTGCAAATGGCATGTATTCATACCAGGGTCATGTGATCACCTTATGTGATCTTCTGATAAGCAAAATCCATGAGGAAGCCAGATTCATTAAGAACTATATTACTAACTTAACAACTACAGTGATTCATTTCATTGTGGCAAGTTGTAAAATTGGGCAAAACTCACTTAACTGTGTGGAAAGCCCCCCCTCCTAGAAGAATGAAATATTTTGGGAAATATTAAAAAGGCAAAATATTTTATATTTCCCTAAAGGTGAAACGGGGAAACATGCTCTTAAAGACAAAGCAGCCCCTAAGTCTTTCTTAATAGCCCACATCAGATGCCAGCACTTAAGAGATAAAGAGCTTATTGAAAGAGGACGACAGGTATCTAGATAGCACTATTCATAAGCAAAGCAAATACTGCAGGCAGAAATCCATTCAAGACAGGATATTTCGAAACTCCTTGGCAGAATGGTAGGATTAGAAAGCAGCCCCTCACCCAAGATCCAACGCAGGATGAAAACCATTAGCCACAATAGGAACTGTCCAAACACCCTTTCAGAACACAAGTCCCTTCATTGCACCACCCCAGAGCAGTTCAAAGTCACAGAAACCTGAGAGCTCAGATAAACAATAAACCAGAGGTTGACCAGATTAGCTTGGACAAGTACCTAGGATTTGCATTTCCTTTTTTGCCTATAGAGCCAGCTATGACCCCTACATAACTCCATAGGAATCTGACAACAACCAATAGAATATTAAAGGACATGTTCTTGCACCGGAACAGGAAGCTCAAATACAAAGCCCAAAGAAGGTGTAAACCCCCCCCCCAATTCCATTTTGACAGCTGTCCCCAAATTATATGTGGTTGGTGGTTTTGCTACATCAATAAACCGTTCTTTGCAATCAGCCTCCATGTATCCAGTGTCTTTCTCCCAGCTTGGAACTGAACCAGATGGATTTTCCTTTCCACAATTGTCTTGCTCAGCAATGGAAATTTATTTATTTTTTTATTTATTAGTCTAATAACTAACTAGGGACTCTGGGCGGCTATTTTGGGTTCAGTTGTGGTCGCAAGTCAAGGACTATCTGTAGCAACATGTAAACATTTACAGGATAATGGTAAATAGGTCTCAAGTTACTAATTGTCCACACATGCTGTTTATGATCTTGCATAATCTTGCATAATCAACCCGAAAATGAAGCCCGATTAGGAGAAATAGTGAAAACAGGACTTAACTATATTAAGAGTTCCACCTGCTCCTAGCCTCTTTACCACTCAGGTGATCAAATTTGCTCTAGAAGTTGTGGTAATGGTTTGGATCATATTTATAAATTTAAATATTCAATTTTGGAGTTTGAAACCCCTCTAAAAACCGGATGGGAAGGCATATACAAATGCAACCACAATGATTATCTCATGCCTTAAAATAACTCCCATGTTTTTAAAGGCAAATTCAGGGATTTTTGATTCAATGTTCCCTGCATTTTCCAAACCTTTACTTAGTATAGGGTCTGAGGAATACTGCAAAAACCTTACCAGCTTGGGTCACAAATATGCTAATCACAAATAAGAAACTCTATGTTTGACTGAAGATGTGCTGGAAGTCTAACAAAATCCTGTAGATAATTTACTCAATATTTACTACCCCAAAGAAAAACAGGGCCTAGTGTAGGTATGAAAGGGTTTCTCAGATCAAAATGAGCTACTCTGAAAAGCATCTTTCTATGTAAATAAATGCAGCTCGGAAGGAGATCCTGAATAAATGCCTTTGCCTCAGTCAATATTCTAATGACCGAAACGCAGAACCCAAGGTCCGTCTTACCCTCCCCCTTCCCCCGTGTATGCACATCCCATTTCCCTTGTCTTTACACCTTCCTAATCTTTTGAGGGCAAAAAAACCCAAACCCTCAGTCTTGTGGACTGAGCATGCCCGAGCCACCTCCGCGCATGCTCACTGAGAACAAAAGAGCTCGCCGATTTGATGGGGAGCAGAACCTAATAGAGCTCGGCAACCTTCGGTGTTTTCCGTTGGGGCCCGGCCGCCATTTTCTCGCTCCCTCTCTTTACTCGTTAGCTGCGCGGCTCCCTGCCCTGGTCGCCAGCGCTTTGTCCTGTTCGGCGATGGACGGGTGAGTGAGGGAGTGAATGAGGGACGGCGGCCGGGAATAAGAAAGGGAGGAGGGAGTTGTGTCGCCGCCGTCGCCGCCACTTCTCCCGCCTTTCTTGTCTTCGCATCGTATCTGACGGGGGAGCTGGCCGCGCATCCCTTGTGCTAGGCTTTTCCTCAGCCCCTTCATCCTCGGCCGGCTGGTTCGCGGTGTGCGAGCCAGGAGGTTTCGGGATGAGAGGAAAAAGGGGTGTGTTTTTTTGGGGGGGGGGGAGAAGGAGGAGGAGGAGGCCGGGAAGGTGGACGGGAAGACTGCTTCCCCCCTCCCCCTCCCGTCTCTGGTTCCTCTCAGGGACTGGGCCCGCAGCAGCAACTGAGGCGCTGACATGAGGCATCATCCTATGGCTGGTCTCTTGAGATGCCGGGTTATCCAAGCCGGGGGAGGGGTGGCTCGGTGAATCAGAACAAGGCCTTCAATGCTGAAGGAGTGGATTTAACACACTTTATGACTCTTCCCCCTCCCCCCCCCCCCCCCGCCACAGCGGCCCTCTTTTTTCATTCGGGCTTGGGGAAAGCTCGCGCTCCACAAGTCCCCGGCCCCCTTTTGTAGTAGACACCCCCTTTCCCCTTCCCCTCAGACGAGGGACCGGAGAGCAGCAGGAGGCAGACGCCTTGCTCTTTTGTTCCCCCGCTAGAGCTCCTCCGCGGCCTTCTTTCCCCCCTCCGAGACAGAAAAGATGCCTTTGTACGCGTGGAAGGCCGCCTGTCAAAAGCCGAAGGGAGGAAACGGCTGTGGGGTGGTCCGCCATATGGAAACAACACACACCAGGGCTCTCCCATTGGCGGGAAGAAGAAGAAGAAGCCACAGACTCACGACGAGGCCCTCTGGTTTTTTTTTTTTCTTTCGTATTGGAGGCCAAGCAGCCCCAGCCATAGACATCAAGAAAGATGATTTTTTTTTATCACCCTTATAATTCTACAGTACTTAAATTTGCTTTGGGAATAAAGCTCTATACCACTTTAAACAGGAGGATGCGGGAGTATTTGAATGTGGGCCTTAGGGCGTTCATGGTTGAGAACTGTCAGTGACTTAAAATTGGTTGGTCAAGGGGAAAATAATTAGGTATTATTATTATTATTATTATTATTATTATTATTATTATTATTTACACACAATAATGTGAAATCACACCTGCCAGTTCTTTAGCTGGTGTTGGCCTTCATACATGTCAAGTTCTAACCAAGAATCTAATACGTCCTAATTTATTGGCATAGTACAGGGGTCTGCAACCTTAAACACTCAAAGAGCCATTGGACCAGTTTCCCACAGAAAAGAAAACACTGGGAGCCACAAAACCCTTCCCGTGCCTGACTATTTCTCGAGCGGCCACCAGACTAGCATATGTAGTTGAATTAAACGTTCTGTTTTCTTCTGAAACTTCTCTTTTCTTGGATTTATCCATGGTTGGCCTACTGGGGGTTGAAAAGTTCAATAAATCGTGTGCCGATGGTTGTCGCACATTGGTGATTGTGACACAGATTTTGAGTGACAGGGAGCTGCAGCAGAGGGGTGAAAGAGCCACATGCAGCTCCAGAACCACAGGTTGCTGAACCCTGGCATAGTATATGTGCGGATCCAAGCAGCATGGCCTTTTGTAATTGACAGATGGAAATTGTATTAATGTGCAGGTTTTCTAAGTACCTTCTAAGATTTTTTTTGTATGGCACCCTATGTGCAAATAACTGGTTTTTTGCCATAATCTTTCAGTTTCAGATCTTGATATTCCCATTTCCTTACCTTTTATCCTACCATATCCTTGCTATTGCCACATCAATCTACACATTCTTTTTTTCAACCACAGTTATTTCTGGTGTGTTATGAGCCAAGACTTTATCAGTTTGTATTCAGAAATGACACAACATTCATTTTTCAACTGTAAACTTCCATCAATTTTTCATTACTGGTATATAATTTTTTTTTTTACACGTGTTCCAGTTTGGAACAATCTATTTTAGTGACTGTTAAGTTGTTGTTTATAATCAGTTTGTGTGATCTTGCATGAGCTGAGTATATGATCTACTGTTTCTTCTGCCTTCCTGTACACTGTCCAGTTCTGGCTTTGATTGCATTAGTTTGAGTAGCTTGCTTTTGAGCAGCCAAAATCAAGCCTTCAGTTTCTTATTTTAATGTGCCAGTTGTAAGCCATTGCCAGATTTTATCTTTCTCCATTTTCCCCTTGATCTTTTGTAGAAATTGATCATGCACTTCAATGCTTTTCCTTGCCAGCATTCTATTCTTTTTTAAATAATTGTACATTATTTCAATATACATGTTTGATTTCCTATACATTCAATAAATTCCAATTTTGAAGTTGCTTTGATGCCTGTTGTTTGCTATCTTTCAAGATATGGTTTTTTCTTTGATAGTTTGTTTGACTTGAAGTAAACCCCTGCTTCCATTTCTGTACTGCACTGCACATATAATCTATCAATATTACTATGGGGATGTAATACATAGTGAATAGTCATTA
The DNA here is from genome assembly GCA_022577455.1 of Arizona elegans. NCBI lineage: Eukaryota > Metazoa > Chordata > Lepidosauria > Squamata > Colubridae > Arizona > Arizona elegans. The sequence continues at coordinate 121,465,494 of JAKOOJ010000002.1, forward strand.
GCTTTCTTGCTTTTCAGTCCAAGCTGTTCAGTTCAGCTTGTGTCCAGTTAATAATTCAAGCAGTGCATTGTATCATAGGTATGGGCCATTTATTGGTGGCTTTGATGGTCTTCCCACTGTTCAGTTTTCTCTTCAGCGCTTTTCTCATACTTTGGATATATTCTTTTACGTATCACATTGTCCCATGCTTGATATTATCCAACTGTAAAATGCTCAGATAATTGTAGTCTTCATTCTGATGGCTCCTGATGGCTGGGCCATTCAGTATTTCAGTACTACTGTTTGTGTTTTTATCCCAATTTATTATATTTTATAGCACATTTCTCTAGGCCAAATCTCATTGCTACATTTTGTGCTGAATATTCTTGCTCTACAGGTAGATCGTGACTTATGACCACAATTGAGTGCAACATTTCTATTGCTAAGCAAGACAGTTGTTAAGTGAGTTTTGCCCCATTTTATGACCCTTCTTGCCACAATTTTTAAGTGAACCATTGCAGTTGTTAAGTTAGTAACATGGTTGTTAAGTGAATCTGGCTTCCCCTTTGACTTTGTCAGAAGATCATAAACTGATCACATGATGCCAAGACACTGCAACCATCATAAATATAAACCAGTTATTTGTTTATAAATCATTTATTTAACAAATAAGTAAATATGAGCCAGTTGCCAAGAGTTGAAATTTTGATCACATGACCTCAGGGATGCTGCAATGTTCATGTGAAAAATGATCATAAGTCACTTTTTTCAGTGCCATTGTAACTTTGAGTGGTCACTAAACAAATGGTTGTAGGTTGAGGTCTATTTGTATTTGTCTGACTGGATTTTGATTTTAGATTTTCAGATCATCCATATAAAGCAAACATGAGGTTTTATTAGCATTTTTGTAATATGGTAGCCAATATTTATTTTCTTCAAATATTGTAGCAGTGACAAATAATAAGGATGATACTAAGTCACCCTCTCAGATATTTGAGCCAAAAGCCATGCAATTGATAATTTCCAAGATATGTCTACTTCTTAATTTTTAATCGTTTCTGCTGTAATTATTAGTTCTTTCATTTGATTTTATTAAATTCATCTTCGGATTATTTTATCCATTCAAATTTTTTATTATAGTCTATTGGGGTTTCTTATAGATCTTTCCAAAACTGGATTGTTTCCTTTTTGTTTGGTTTTCCATGTTCAGAATTTCTACTGCCATTTATTCTTAGAATTCCCTCTGGTCTTATGGCTGTTATGAACAAGATTCCTCTCTGTTTGGATCCCATAATAACGTAACCTCATTTTTCAAAACCTTCTCTAAGTTTGATGGTACCAGTAGTTTTTACTATATTTAAATCCAAACCTCTGGCAATTCAGTCATGACACTGCTTGTAATTTGTAAAATTTTGCTCCTGCTGCAGCCAAAGAGCAAAATGGCAATTGTTTCATACGTTTTACTACAAAGGTGACATTTGCCATTGTTTGTTGCATGTTGTATTTTCACCATAATACAGTTAGTTGACAAAGTTTGTTCTTGAGTCACTAAAATAAAGCCTTCAGTTTCTTTGTTTAACAGTCTTGATTTTAACTAACTCCATATAGGGTTTTGAATCTATTTTCTTCAAGTATTGACAATGCATTGCCTTGTTCTTCCAATTAACAAATTGGTTTTCAATTGTTTCTTTTCTATATTCAGTCTTCACCTTTGTTGTTTTCAAGAGCTTTCCTTTGACTGACTTCCTTCAGCAAGGCTTTCTGGCTTTTCTTAATGTAGTCATTCAGGCCATACTTTTCTGGACAATGACATCATCATGGCCAGCCGGAAATAACAAGTGAATTAACTGTTTAGATGCTGGTTGTAAATACTCAAGTGAATTAACTGTTTAGATGCTGGTTGTAAATACTCAAATGAATTAACTGTTTAGATGTTGGTTGTATCCTCTAGTTTGCTTCACTTGTAGGATCCTATTCTATACTCCTCAACCCTTGCCAAATACAATTGATCAATGCCATTTTTGGGGTGCAAGGTTTGTGCATTGTCATTTTTTCTTGGCTTCCAATCCAAGTTATCAAGTTCCATTTGGGCCCAATCAATATAGAATAACGGACTACTCAGGTATTAATTGCTTTAATGATAATCCTACTATTCATCTTTAATTTCAAATTTTTCAAAATAATGTATTGTAAAAGAAAGCAAAGATAGTAGCAATAGCAATAGGCGATCTCAAATCATGAATAGCATCACTTGAACACCATCAATCAATTGTAAAAAAAACAGCTTTATTTGGGACAGCTTACATGCTGCGGTGATAACCTTCACACCATTAGACAACGTCTACCTATCCCAGGCCGTTGGAAAGGACTTAATAGTGGATAAAAATTCCAAATCCAGTCTAAATATGTGACTGTGTGACCAACTACAGTGGTAATAATGAGCTAAAGTGGTATGCTCTAGTTTTGTTATTTTTGTTCAGTCCATTCTTGATAATGATGTATATGGTTATTACTTATAAAGCTTTGTAAGTTCTGGATAGCACTCCGGAGACTGCTTATTTGCAATAACAAGAATGGGCGCACTCCCAAGTCCTCTGCATTAAACACTGTCATCTTGTGAGACCTAGGAAGCGATTCTTTTCTGTTGTGGCTCCCAACTTCTGGAACAACATATCCCCTTCCCCCATGACAACTGTACTTTTCTAGGGTTCAGGAAAGTGTGGTCCCAGGCCAGGCTTGATTGTTATGATATTTTTAAAGCCTTGGTTTGGTTTTGTTGATTTTATTGTTCAGATTATTTTACTCTGGACTGCGTGTTTGATTTTATGTTTTTAGCTGGTTTTTTTTTCTCCTAGTATTGTACACTGCCGGAAATCCACCAGAGTTGGGCAGCCAATACATTTATATAAATAAATAATAAATTTTAACTTAATTTCCTTGATCATGGTCTTAGTTTGTTAGACTTCTAGTACATGCTGGTAAATACATTTAGCAAGTTGCCTTTATAACATGATATTATGATTATTGCTTGACATGCTGCTTGATAATCAGTTTGGTAACAATGACTTCATTACTCAGATGCATTTTCTAAGATAATTCAGTGTAATTTTATAACTGGATTTGATTTAAATCAACTCAATATAAATCACGATTTAAATCATTAGTAAAAAGGCTTGATTTAAATCAACTCGATTTAAATCATAATTTTTAAAGAGCCACTGTCATCTCTGTCCTGCAGCAGCTCCTGCTCTGACCTGCTGTTGACTCACCAACAGTCCCAATACTGCAGAATATACAGCCTCATGCTATATAACTAAACTCAATTTCATGCTGAATAAACTAAATTATTAAAGAGCCCTGGTGGCGCAGCAGACTAAAGCATTGTTATTAACATCAGCTGCCTGCAATTACTGCAAATTCAAATCTCACCAGGCTCAAGGTTGACTCAGCCTTCTATCCTTTCTAAGGTAGGTAAAATGAGGACTCAGATTGTGGGGGCAATAAGCTGACTTTGTATAAATATACAGAAGTATGAAGGCTATTGCTTAACATATTGTAAGCCGCCCTGAATCTCTGGAGAAGGGTGGCATATAAATCAAATCCAAAAAAAAAAGTATCTTAAATAGAAAACTATCTTTTGATAGATTTTTACTCCAACAGCATTTTATTAAAATAAGTTTGATAAAAATAAAACAAATCCAATTTAAATAAAAAAAATTGATTAATTTTTTTAAAAAAATCATTGATTTTTATCCACCCTATTTTATAATCACTATGGGATTTTGAGAAGTATCCAAACATGATTATGGTGATTTTATACAACAACTGATTCTGTGATAGCTATACTGTAAGACACTTATCAAAACCCAGTCTTGGGGTCAAATATATCTTCCTTAAGTATATGATGAACCCCCCCCCCCCTCGATTTTAAAAGAATTGGTTGTTTGTATTTAATTTCATATAAATTGAATTTAAGGGAACTCAAGTTATTAGGTTTTACAGTATAATTACAGTGTTTAAAATATATTAATTTCAACCCCTTTTCTTATCATGATTCTGTTTTATATGTATTTGTGGCATATAAGAGCCTTGGTAGTACAGGGGTTTAAGGCACCCTGTTATTAAGCTGGTTATTAAGACCAGCTGCCTGCAATTACTGCAGGGTTCGAATCTCGCCAAGGCTCAAGGTTGACTCAGCCTTCCATCCTTTCTAAGGTAGGTGAAATGAGGACCCAGTTGTGGGGGCAATAAGCTGACTTTGTATAAATATACAAAAGGATGAAGGCTATTGCTGAGCACATTGTAAGCCGCCCTGAGTCTTCGGAGAAGGGCGGCATATAAATCAAATAAAAAATAAATAAATAAAAAAAAAAATAGGGTATTCTTTGTTCTGATGCTATTTACTGTGCCATGAATCAAAACACTTAAAAGTTAGCATTTTAATACAATAAGTGTAAAAAATAATTGGTTTAGAGCAGTCTGTTTAATTGCACTTCTTAATCAACTAGCATTATAAGGATACCCAACTTAATATGACTCTGGGCAGATATAAAGGGCTGTGAGGAAGAACATTGTGAGTTGAGAAGGAACAGCCACAGCCTAGATAAAGGTTTGATCAATGAAAATAGTACAAAGCAGTATAGAATAACAGAGTTGGAAGGGACCTTGGAGGTCTTCAAGTCCAACCCCCTGCTTAGGCAGGAAACCCTATACCATTTCAGTGATAGGATGGAGAAAACATCTCAGAAGATATCCTTCCTATTCCTCTGGAAAAATAAAGGCAGAGGATTGGGAAAGTGCTTTTAGTTTTGCAATATTCTGTTATTGTAACCTGAGAGTAAAGGTAATACCAAAACTCATAGTTTTGGTTTCCTGTCTGGACCACTTCATAGGGCCAACAGCAGCATACAACAAAAAACCCCATAAACCAATACCCCACATAACATTAAAAAAGATAAATATAAAATGCAGAAAAAAAATGGTGACTGACCACCACAACAGAACAACTAAAGAAGGATCAATTCAACGGGGGTCCCTAATGCATGGAAGAAAAGCCAGGTCTTAAATGTAAGTAGAGTTGGGGCCAGTCAGACATCAGCTGGAAGATTGTTCAGAGTACAAGAGTAATTACAGAAAAGGTTGTAGATACTTATTCATATTTAAAAGTAGGAACCTAGAGCATGCCCTCTCCATGTGAGCATGTGGGACAGGCAAATTTTCTTAGGAAAAGGCAGCCCCTCAAGTTTTCTCATTGTACCAATTTCAGTTGTATGGAAACTCCTTCTCTATGTAGCTAATCATAAATCCAAACTACTGTAGAGGATGGGGGCTACCACAAAAGATTTTGAGAAAGTTCTGGGAAAAAAGCAGGGAAGAAGAAATTTGTTTCTTATTCAATACAATAATTTACCTTTAATATGAGAGTGCTGCTTTGAATCTGCGACATGGATGGCATATAAATTTAATTTACAATATAAATATAGTAATATGAAAATGCAAATGTATTCCAATTCCCCTACCATTGTTTAAAGTAACAGGAAGTTAAATAGCAAATTGAATACTTGATTTTATGAAAAATATTTGCCGTGGTGGAGAAAAATACATTTCCTCTTCTAAAATCTGATTTTTTTTCTTTCCAGCATTGTTACTGATGTTGCAGTTGGTGTGAAGGTATGTAATCAATTTAAATTATAATGTTGAATAATGAAAGCATTGGTCTAAAAATATTTATTTTGAAATTTGTTTAGTATTATCTTGGTGATTGGTTGTCATTCTTTTATCTAGAAACTTCAAGCAACCTAGAAGTTAGTAGAAAACCCCCAAATTATTTATCATAAGCACCAGAATCTAAATGTAATTACAGCCAGCTATAAAATGTATTAAAACATTGAAAAGCTTGCAAGAAATGAGATGATTGATAGGGAATTTTCACACTTCTAATCCAGGGTTTTTACAATAGTACTGGGGGGGAAAAGAATCTCAAGCTAAGCAATATTAGCAACATTCTCAAGGCCTTCTGTTTTTATTATTATTAGAGGCCTTGTCTAGACATAGTCTTTGCAATTTTTATATCTCAAGTAATGGAATGGTGCTGTAAATATGTATACTCCTTCGCCTCCACAATTTTTCTTGCCCTGTGCTTTTAATACTTCAGACATCTGTTGGTTTACACATTGCACTAAACCATGATTTGTCATGTTTGGTTTTGATATGGAGTGTAAATCTAGTCAGTATGCTTTGTAATTCATGATTTATGTCTGAGAGTGTGTGGACACATGCCCCAAACAATTTTATTCACTAAACAGCTTGGAATATTATTTTATGGACTTAATTTTTGTTTGCTTTTCCTTTTTCCTTGTCTTGATTGGTTATTTTAACTTTGGACTTTATATCTTCTGCAAACTGTTGGTAAACTTTTCTTTCAAAATTTCACTCTGAGTAAGTTAGGATCAAATCCAAGAAATTGTATCACAAGCATGCATATTCCCCATTTTTGAAGATGTTTCTTCCTGAAATCAGAGTTTGAAATACACTAGAAGCCAGATTGTAAAGATTTTTTATTAATAATACTATAATATTAATATTAGGAAGGGTTTTTTTGTATCTAAATCAATAGAGTATAATGTAACAACATACCAAAGGAAAGAGGATTTGTAACTGTTGAATACCTTCTAATGAGACATAAATTGTTGGATTGGGTTCATATAGCATACAAAATCATAAATAAGTAAGCCACATTTTGATTTTATATGATATATGCACTTACCTTTGTAAGTAGGGCCATTTTGGAGAGTCAAGTATAATTAGAGTGCGGATGATAACTTTTGTAATCTTATTTACCTTGAATTAAGGAATTACAGGGTTGTAAAAAGGGAGTTTTTTAAATTTGGACTACTGTAATTTTGATTTTTTAATAAAAAAATTACTGTCGTTAAACAGTGTGTCTCTAAAATTAGAATTTAGGCTATAGTAAGTAAAATTTAGGCTTGCTATATTGTATGGCCTTCACACATTACTTTCTTTTTCAATTATATCATATATATATATATATATATATATATATATATATATATATATATATATATATATCCATTTCTGACCTCCCCTTTAGGCTTACTTTGTTTCAATAGAAACAGAGATGAGAAATGATTGTTATTTTAGAGAAATTGTAATCCTGGTCTACATATAACATAATCCTAATTTAAATAAAAGTTTGATTTGCACAGAATACTGAGCCAAAATACTTCATTGCTTTCTGAAACAAATCATATTGGTGTGATTTACTTATAAGGGTAAACCATATTACACTGTGAGTTACTGAGAAAAAAAGAAAGTATTACATTATGCTAATACTGGTTGCAGATGAAAGTTTTACATGAGGCGCTAGATTTTTGAAATGAAAATTTTGGTTTTCTAGGGGATTATTCCATCATATTCAGAAGTCTTGAACTGGAAATAGAAACATTCATTGGGAAATCTATATATAAGAGAATGTTTGTAGCTCAGGGTTGAACTGTGGGGAATATCATCAGTAGTCTAGTGTTGCCTAGTTTGGTAATGAAATGTCTGCAAGACAACAATTAAACTCAGAGAGCACCAAGGACCCACACAAATCTAAATAATCTAAATATAAATCTAAATATATCTAAATAATGCTGTAGAACTTATTGGACACTTTTAAGTACAAATGAAAGAATTGTCAATTTTGCCATGTTCAGACAATTGTGAGTAGATAGTTGATAGTAGATAATTGTCAACATCATCACTGATAATCATATACTGGTAATGAAAGATAGCCACTTTACTCCATAATCAACAGAGTAATTATGTAATTAACAGTAACCGTTAACTGTAAATCACTTAAAATACATGCAAAGTAATAATACTAGAAGAAAGCAAAACATTTTGGCTCCTTTGAAACTAAGAAAGAAGTGAATTAATTGAATAATTCTAAGCTGTTAAATAAGCAGTCAAACTAAAAACAAGGGTTTTGGGCCCATGTAACTGTTATGGGTGGCTGTAGTACCTTTCTTCAAGGAAAATCATTTAGTTTAATCTTCTTTATGAACTCCTCTAAGCAGAACCATTGGAAGAGTTTTCTGTGCTCCAATGAGTTAGATAAATGTGTAAAACATATTTTACAATAATCTGTGAAGTTTTCAGAGAATTGTGGCAGTAGTTCTTTAAGGATATAAATAAATGGGTGTTTGTAAAAAGGAATCAGTGTCAAAATGGTGGATGCAATGAGGCAGTGAAAGTCTTAGTCCTTTTTAATATAAATGTGATGTATTGAAGCACAGAGACAGGGTTTCAATCACTTGATCAAACATGCCATTTTGACTTTCTTGACACCCTGGTCTCATCCCCAAGACTGATGAGAGTATGGTAAATATAATCATCTAGAGTAAATGATCTCTAATCCTTCTTTTGGCCCTTTTTGGAATGAGGCAAACTCCTGGAGCTGACTATATATCTGATGTGACAAAGTCAGATAATAGGGGATGGTTGGATTGGTGTTGGTTGCAGGCTTGTTATTGTCACATTTAGCCTAGAATTGTTACCAATCTCTTGCCCCTCTTTTCCCATAATAAATTATCAAAGTTTTGCCTTATAAGTGCATGGCAAGTTTTCCTTATTTATCAACATAGGAATTAGTGTATGAATGGTAGTTGATTATATGCTTTATATCATATTCCCCAATGTTAAGTATTGTACAAATATGCAGAGATTCCATGTAATCATTGCTATAGATGAAGCCAGATACCTTTTAAAATCAATATTTGACTTTCATATTGACCTCAAATTTACTTTCTATACAAATTAGTTGAAAACTGGAAAACACAATCTGCCTAATTTTAATATTTTTGTGGCATTGGAAAGAGTGGCAAGGAAAAAGTCTACAGTGTAGAAGTGTATGCTAAAGGAGAATCAATGACTCATTATTATTATTATTATTATTATTATTATTATTATTATTATTAATTTGATTTCTATACCGCCCTACTCCCGAAGGACTCAGGGCGGTGCACAGCCAAGCAATAAAAACACATACATAAAAAATTTAAAAGTAGAATAAAATCAAATTAAATACTTTTGGCACCGACAAATTTAAAACCCCAAACTTTTAAAAACCAATTTAAAATTGAATATATAAAATACTAAAAGATATTTAAAAATTAAAAATCTTTTATAAAATTAGGCCAGGCCGGCCTGGTGAAATAGTAAGGTCTTTAAAGCGCGGCGGAAGGTGCGCAGATCCGTGATCCTCCGTATCTCTGGGGGGAGCTTGTTCCAGATAGTAGGTGCCCCCACAGAGAAGGCTCTCCCCCTGGGGGCCGCCAGTCGGCATTGTTTGGCTGACGGCACCCGGAGGAGCCCCTCTCTATGGGAGCGTACTGGCCGGTGGGAGGCTATTGGTGTTAGTAGGCGGTCCCGCAAGTACCCAGGTCCTAAGCCATGGAGCGCTTTAAAGATGGTAACCAAAACCTTGAAGCGCACCCGGAAGACCACCGGGAGCCAGTACAGCTCGCGCAGGAGGGGTGTTACATGGGAACACCATGTCGCTCCCATTACCACCCGCGCAGCTGCACTCTGCGCCAGTTGGAGCCTCCGGGTGCTCCTCAAGGGGAGCCCCATGTAGAGAGCGTTGCAATAGTCCAGGCGGGAGGTGACAAGGGCATGAGTGACCGTGCGTAACGAGTCCCAATCCAGAAAGGGGCGCAACTGGCAAATCAGGCGAACCTGATGAAAAATCCTCCCAGTCACGGCCGTCAAGTGCTCTTCTAAAGACAGCCGTGAATCCAGGAGGACGCCCAAGTTGCGAGCCCTCTCCGTGGGGGCCAATGATTCGCCCCTAATAGTCAGTGATGGCGTCAACTGACTATATTGGGACGTCGGAAACCACAGCCACTCGGTCTTGGATGGGTTGAGCCTGAGCCTGTTGCTCCCCATCCAGATCCGTACGGCCTCCAGGCACCTGGACATCACTTCAAGGGCATCGTTGGGGTGATCCGGGGTGGAGATGTACAGCTGGGTGTCGTCAGCGTACTGATGGTACTCCACCCCGAAACCATGGATGATCTCGCCCAGGGGCTTCACATAAATGTTGAACAGGAGAGGCGAGAGGACCGACCCTTGCGGCATCCCACATATGAGAGGCCTTGGGGTCGACCTCTGTCCCCCTGCCAACACAGACTGCGACCGGTCGGAGAGAAAGGAGGAGAACCACCGCAACACAGTGCCTCCCACCCCTAACTCTTCCAACCGGTGCAGCATGATACCATGGTCGATGGTATCAAAAGCCACTGAGAGATCTAACAGGACCAGGACAGAGGAGCACTCCCTGTCCCGGGCCCTCCAGAGATCATCAACCAAAGCGACCAATGCCGTTTCCGTGCTGTACCCGGGCCTGAAGCCCGACTGGAATGGATCCAGATACGTCGTTTCATCCAGGTGCTGGGGGAGCTGTTGCGCGACCACACTCTCAACAACCTTCGCCACGAAGTGAAGGTTGGAGACCGGACGATAATTTACCAACATTTCCGGGTCCAGGGAAGGCTTCTTGAGGAGAGGCCTCACCACCGCCTCTTTGGGGTGGCGGTGGGAAAGTCACCCTCACCCAGCGAAGCATTTATAATCCCCTGGAGCCAGCCTCGTGTCACTTCCCGGGAAGCCAGTACTAACCAGGAAGGACACGGGTCCAGTAAACAAGTGGTCGCGTTCAGTTTACCCAGAATCCTGTCCACGCCCTCAGGGGTCAAACTCATCCCAGATAACATTCTCAAGACCTGCCCCAGTCTCTCCCCCTGAGATTACCCAGTCGGAGTCCAAATCTTCCCGAATCTGAGTGATTTTGTCATACAGATACTGAACAAAATCCTCGGCTCTACCCTCCAAGGGGTCCTCCCGCTCTTCCTGGTGGAGCAGGGAGCGGGTCACCCTAAAGAGGGCGGCCAGGCAATTATCTGATGACGCAATAAGAGCAGCAAAATAGCTACATTTCGCTGCTTTTATCGCCACTAAGTAATTCCTAATGTGGGATCTTACTAGTGTCTGGTCAGATTCAGAAAGACTGGCCCTCCAACTACTCTCTAGGCGTCTTTTCTGGCGCTTCAACTCCCTCAGCTCCTCGGTAAACCAAGGAGCCAATTGAGATCGGCGCCAGGTCAGAGGCCGCAAGAAGTTTATATTGCAAGAAGATTATTTAAATGGTTTCCAAAAATGTTGGAAAGTTGTACTACAAAAGTTTTTACACTGTCCTTAAAAAGCATTTTAAGAGGCAGTTGTAATTGTCAATATAACCTTCTTTACATAGATGGAAACTATTTTAAAATATAATGGCAACTCAATATGTTTATGGAATTGAGGCTAACAAAAACAGTTTTACAGTTTTCTGTAAAGCTAAGTGAAGGTTATCAAACATTCCTATCTTAAATTTTGAGTAAATCTTAATCAATTAAACCTTCAGGATTTATTAAAAACATTATCTTTCAAACCAGTTGTTGAATTCACATGAGGAAATATGCTCATGTATGGAGCCTAATAATTTGACTCTTGCATATGGAAACTGTTACATCTCTGATCCTATCCAGGTGTGGAAGTTCAGCAGAGTTGGACTTAGTATATGGATGGAAGACGGTTAGGGAATTGGACTGAAGGCCTCATTGGGATGTCAAAAAACGTCCTAGAAGAAAGCAACATTGAACTATTTCCATGTTGTAGTGAAGATAATTGTGCAAATATTTAGTTGCTCATGCAGAAGTTGAGCTCAACTGAAAGAATTCGTTAGTTTTCTTGTGAATTTAGCAAAGATTGAAAAATCAAATGTTACATATGAAATTAGCTTCTTGCTTTGTCCATCCTTTGACAAACCAGGGTTCAAAGATAGGCTATTACTACTTCTGATTGTTATTCTATGCTTTGCACAATTAATTACCCTGAAAAGGAGTGTGCATATTTAACAAAAGTAATTCAGTCAAGATAAAACAATTTTTATTGTCTAATAATAGCATATCAGGTCAGGGAAAATATATGAATCTCTTTTTCAACAACTTGGTGTCTCCTGTTAAATTAAGTTGCCCTAACTTGTTGGGAAGGATGCTTTTGGATATGTCTTCATTGCACGATGTGCAAATGGAACCAATAAATTGCTGTGCCTATTGTTCAGCTAAAGTGTTATTTATTTTTATGAACATGTTAAAAACAATGCAATAAAATAGGTGGAAATACAAGTGCGCAATATGGCAGTTAAGTGGGAATGAATATTAACATAATCCCAGCACTATCAATTAAGAATACAGGTTGTCTTCAATTTATGGTCACGATTGAACCAGAATTTCAATCACTAAGCATGGTCATTAAGCAAGTATCATGTGACTGGATCCTTTTTACTTCAGTTAAGTGAATCACACAAATCCAGCTTCCCCAATTGACTTAGCTTGTCAAAAGTTGACTGGGTATATCACAAATCATAATCACATAAGATACTGCAACCATCACAAATATGAGCCAGTTGCTGAGTGCCCAATTGCAATCAGGTGACCATAGAATCGATGTGATGATCATAATTGAAGGATGGGTTGTAAGTCACTTTCTCTAATGCTGTAGTTATAAGTTGAGGACTACCTGTCATGGAAGAGCCCTTTTATTTCAGTATTTTGCATTACGTATTGGCCAACAGATTCTTTTGGAAGTTCACAATCATGAACAAGAAATGACAACCATGTGACTTTACAGTTCTCCAGTGTGATGAGCAAAGAATCCAAAGAATGATGGATTCCGCCGTTCTGCCCAGAGACTGAGTCCTTTTAAACTTTGAAGCCCCGCCTCTCTTGACTGTGTCCCAGTTTTGACTCAGTCTGAGCCCAAGAAAGACGTGCTTTAGGAAGAGTCCTCACAGCAAAAAGGCAGAGTTAAATTCTTTGAATTCTCAGCGGTTTTTCGGCAATGACGAGGTTCTTGGGCGAGCAATACATAGCTATTAATTTATTTATTAATAATCCTATTCTTTACTCTTTTTCTTTCTTGTTGTTTTTCTTGTTTTATTTTTAATGTTGCAAGCAGTTTGTAAATTTCCCAAAATTACTGAGAATTAGGCAGTATATAAATTTAAATAATAATAATAAAAATCCTCCAGTATCTTGATAGTTATCATCATGTTTTATGGAATCAACCTTTGTAGTTTAATGATGCATTTGGTAAAGAAATACTTATTTTATCTGCTTCCACCTATATTTTGTTTTAGTGAGTTGTTTCTTGAAGAGAGGAAGAAAGCTCCTCTTTATTCATATTGTATATACAAATGTATGGTTTTATATCCCAGTATGATGTCTTCCTTCTTTACTTTAGCTCCAAGATCAAAACACTAAAATGCTGTAGTCATTTCTGGAAGGGAAAGCTGTTCTAACCTCCTAATCAGTTTGTATAACCAGTGCTTCATTTGGTCTTAGTTTGCTTTTGAGACTTATTTATTTATTTTTCTGTATCTTGCCTTATTTTTACAAATAACTCAAGGAGCGAACATATCCAACACACTCTCCTCTTCCTCCTACTTTCCCCACAATGAAAGCCCTGTGAGATGGGTTGGGCCCAGAGGGAAGTGACTGGCCTATAGTTACTGGGGCCGTTTTTATGGCTCAGGCAGGAATTGAATTCACAGCTCCTATTTTCTATCTGGTTCCTTAACCACTAGACTTTTTTTCTTGATTTTTGCAGCTTTAAATTGGAAATATGGAATCTCTATGGATTAAATCTGACCTCAGTTCTTGACTCTTTCAAAATCTCTGCAAAATCGTAGTTTTTAAAACTTCCCCATTTTCCTTTGCCATGAAAATCAAAGGAAGATGAAGATACAATGGTGCTTAAAAGTTTCAGAACCCTTTTGAATTTTCAATATTTTTGCATAAATATGATCTAAAATGTGGGAAGTTCTCCATACAAACCCTAAAACTAGATAAAGAGAACCCAATTAAAAATTGAATCAAAAATATTATACTTGTTCATTTACTTATTGAGAAAAATGACCCAAATCCACATATTTGCGTAGTGCAAAAAGTATGTGAAACTCTAGAATTACTTAAAACTTTTTCTGAAGGAGAAATTAGAGCCATCTGTTTCAATCACTTTTTCTGAAGGAGAAATTAGAGTCATGTTTCAATCAATGGGATGATAATTGATTATGAATATGAGTGTACTGCTCCATAGTGCTTTACAGCACCCTGAGCAGTTAATGCCAACATATTGCCCCCAACCATCTGGGTCCTCATTTTACCAACCTTGGAAGGATGGGTCAGCTTTGAGCCGGTCAAGATCAAACTCCTGGCTGTGGGCAGAGTTTGTCTGCAATATTGTTTTCTAACATTCGTACCACTGTACCACCACAGCTCAGTCTAATGTTCACAACACAGGTATTTGGAAGTGTGGCATGGCTCAAATAGAGGAAATGTCTGTGGACTACAAAAAACAGTTATTAATGCCCACCAGTTTAGAAAAGATTACAAAACTAACAAAAGGTTACAAAACTCCAAAAGAGTTTGAACTCCAGTATCCAAATGGAACATTGCTGCCCATCTATAGTTTATGAAAGACGAGAAGAAATATATCTTATGGTACACATATTAACGGCAGTGAGGTTGATATTTGCACAAAATTGGAAATGCAGAGAGAACCCACAGGAGGGAGAAATAATCAACAAAATATTGACCTGTGTAGAAATGGACAGGTTAACAATGGAGCTCAAAGATAAAGATGAACCGGAATTCTGTGTAACCTGGAATACGTTTTATAAATGGCTAGAGAAAAGGAGGAATGTAGGGATAGAGAATTAGAAACAGAGTGAAGAAAAGGGGAGAAAAATAAATTAAATAATATAAGAAATGTTAGATAGGATTAAATTGGCTTTGAATAGATACAAAGGGAATATCTATGTAACTGAAGTGTGATTGAATGTACAAAAAGTATATATGGAATATGCATGATGTTATATTGTAATATACACGAAAGAAAAAGTGTTAGAAAAGTATGTACCAGACAAGTCGCACCAAGTCTAATGTTTTTAAAATGTATATTCAATAAAATTATTTTTTTTAAAAAAAGACGACTTGGATAAGCCTGAAAACTATTGGAAGAATTTTCTGTGTCTGGATGAAACCAAAATAAAATTCTTGGGCTTGAATGAAAAGTTTTCTTTTTGGCGAAAGGCAAGCACTGCATTCCAGCAGAAGAACCTTATCCCATCTGTGAAACATGGTAGCATTATCATGCTTTGGGGCCTTCTTTGCTCCCTTTGGACCAGGACAGCTTGCCCTCATTGGTAAAACTATGAATTCTGAATTGTATTAGCAAGTTCTACAGGAAAGTGTCAGGGTATCTGTCTGTGAATTGATGCTCAAGAGAAGCTGAGTCTTTCAACAAGACTACCAAAAAATGGTTATAGCACAGTGGTTCTCAACCTTCCTAATGCTGCGACCCTTTAATACAGTTCCTCATGTTGTGGTGACCCCCAACCAGGGGTGGGTTCTAAATTTTTTACTACTGGTTCTGTGGGCGTGGCTTATTTTGTGGGTGTGGCTTGGAGGTTATGTGACTGGGTGGGTGTGGCTAGCTGGTCATGTGACCGGGTGGCCATGGCTATGTGTATAGGGACTACTCAGAGGGCTGAAAAAAGTCATTTCTGACAGGTCCTCACACTTTTGACTGGTCCTCACACTTATGACCATCCTCACATTTATGCCCGTGCAGCATTCTTAACAACCATGTCACTCATTTCACAACTGCTTCTCTTCACCATGGTGACAAGATAGGGCAAAAACGTAAAATGTGAGGACAGTCGTAAGTTCGAGGACTGGTCAAAAGTGCGAGGACCAGTCAAAAATAACTTTTTCAGCCCTCTGAGTAGTCCATATGCATAAAAGGATACAGCAATAGAGAGGGATGAAGGAATGGAAGGGAAATTAGAGTAGGAGTGAGGATAAGAGAGGGAGGAAGAGAGGAGGAGAAGGAGAAAGGAAGAGGAAGTAGGGAGGAGAAGAAGAGGGTGAGGAAGAGAAAGTAAGAAAGAAAGAAAAGAGAGAGGTGGAAGGTTTGAGGAGAAAGATTGCTGTACAATAAAAAAGATGAAAGGGAAGAAAGCCAACCCCAAACAAATACAGTCAGGTCCAGAAATATTGGGACATTGACACAATTCTAACATCTTTGGCTCTATACACCACCACAATGGAGTTGGAATGAAACAAACACAATGTGCATTAACTGCAGACTGTCAGCTTTAATTTGAGGGTACGTACATCCAACTCAGGTGAACGGTGTAGGATTTACAGCAGTTTGTATATGTGCCTCCCACTTGTTAAGGGACCAAAAGTAATGGGACAATTGGCTTCTCAGCTGTTCCATGGCCAGGTGTGTGATATTCCCTCATTACCCCAATTACAATGTGCAGATAAAAGGCCCAGAGTTCATTTCAAGTGTGCTATTTGCATTTGGAATCTGTTGCTGTTAACTCTCAAAATGAGATCCAAAGAGCTGTCACTATCAGTGAAACAAGCCATCATTAGGCTGAAGAAACAAAACAAACCCATCAGAGAGATAGCAAGAACATTAGGCGTGGCCAAAACAACTGTTTGAAACATTCTCAAAAAGAAGGAATGCACCGGTGAGCTCAGCAACACCAAAAGATCCGGGAGACCATGGAAAACAAGTGTGGATGACCGAAGAATTCTTTCCCTGGTGAAGAAAACACCCTTCACAACAGTTGGCCAGATCAAGAACACTCTCCAGGAGGTAGGTGTATGTGTGTCAAAATCAACAATCAAGAGAAGACTTCACCAGAGTGAATACAGAGGGTTCACCACAAGATGTAAACCATTGGTGAGCCTCAAAAACAGGAAGGCCAGATTAGAGTTTGCCAAACAACATCTAACAAAGCCTTCACAGTTCTGGAACAAGATCCTATGGACAGATGAGACCAAGATCAACTTGTACCAGAGTGATGGGAAGAGAAGAGTATGGAGAAGGAAAGGAACTGCTCATGATCCTAAGCATACCACCTCATCAGTGAAGCATGGTGGTGGTAATGTCATGGCGTGGGTATGTATGGCTGCCAATGGAACTGGTTCTCTTGTATTTATTGATGATGTGACTGCTGACAAAAGCAGCAGGATGAATTCTGAAGTGTTTCGGGCAATATTATCTGCTCACATTCAGCCAAATGCTGCAGAATTCATTGGACAGCGCTTCACAGTGCAGATGGACAATGACCCAAAGCATACTGCAAAAGCAACCAAAGAGTTTTTGAATGAACAGAAGTGAAATGTTATGCAATGGCCAAGTCAATCACCTGACCTGAATCCCATTGAGCATGCATTTCACTTGCTGAAGACAAAACTGAAGGGAAAATGCCCCAAGAACAAGCAAGAACTGAAGACAGTTGCAATAGAGGCCTGGCAGAGCATCACCAGGGATGAAACACAGCATCTGGTGATGTCTATGCATTCCAGACTTCAGGCTGTGATTGACTGCAAAGGATTTGCAACCAAGTATTAAGAAGGGAAAGTTTGATTTATGATTATTATTCTGTCCCATTATTTTTGGTCCCTTAACAAGTGGGAGGCACATATGCAAACTGCTGTAAGTCCTATACCGTTCACCTGAGTTGGATGTACATACCCTTAAATTAAAGCTGACAGTCTGCAGTTAAAGCACATTGTGTTTGTTTCATTCCAACTCCATTGTGGTGGTGTATAGAGCCAAAGATGTTAGAATTGTGTCGATGTCCCAATATTTTTGGACCTGACTGTATAAAGATATTAAGATAAAGAATAAATTGTTAAACTTTAAGAATAAAAGAGAACAAATATGAATAAATAACAATAATTAGAAACACACATACAAACATACAATGTATTTTCTTTGAACAGAGTATTTGGCCGGTTCATAAATTTAAACAGTGTTTAGTCATTTCAATTAAATTTACAATTTCTATATTTCCTTTTTGCCATATTTATTCCTCATCTATTTTTGTAAAAAACCAATATCACCCTTCATCCTCATCTCTAATCTTAATCAAATTCAATTTTTCCCTTCTATATTATACCCCTTCCCATTGTCATCTATTTTTATATCCATCCTCACATTGGTTAATTATGTAATATTACAGTTGTTTAATATGAATTCAACATTTTAATATAAATCAATTAGTTATATAACTACCTTTTTTGTATATTAATCAATATGAACATGAATATTCCAATTATTTCCATGCAATCCAATTTCTTACAAATCAATTAATTATATTTACCAATAATAATAAACCAAATAATTTCCCCCATATATTCCTCCAAACCACAACTTAACCATTTCTGCTTTCAACACAATATACAATTAATAGTATCTCAATTATTACAATTCCCTAGTTAAATAGGGCTTTTTTTCTTTTGTGTTTTAAAATCTCCTCTTTTTCCCTAAATTTCCCGTTGTTTGCACCTACCTTTTTTGGTGAGGAAAAAGAAAAATCTGCCTGCCTAAGTTTCCAACATGCAAAGCCAATAGCCTGCTTTACTTTCTCTTTCGTTTTTCAGTATAGCTAGGGGGAAAAAATCTGCTCTCTTTCCAAGCAAGCAGAAGAGCCCTGAGCAAAACAGCTGAGAGCAAATCAGCTGGGGGTTGGGAGCTGATCTAAGCAAGGGCTAATTAGCCTATGCTGAAGCTCCGGGGGCCAATAAAATTACAAAAAAACACCGAACCCTTTGTTAAATTGCTGGCTCCCCCGCCCCTCGCCCACCACTATTTATTGGCAATAAATAGTGATGCGGAGGGGCGGGGCAAGCCAGCAATTTAACAAAGTGTTCGGCTGCACCACTGGCTATAGGGCGGCCCTTTGAAGCCCTGTGGCAAGAATTTAAACAGTTTTTTTTCCTCTAGCCATCGGAGGCAGCAATAGATTGGGAGCGGGTGGGGTAAATGAAAGGCCGGCGATCCAACAGAGCAGAGAGTGAGGGTGAGTGAAGGCGTGGGGGGGTGAGAGAGGGCTTTGGCGACCCCTGTGAAATGGCCGTTCGACCCCCAAAGGGGTCGCGACCCCCAGGTTGAGAACCGCTGTTATAGCAGAAGAAATTCATTTTCACCATTTTCCTTAATAAATAGGTGAATAAGTATTCTCTTGACTCATTTGTTTAATTTGGTTCTCTCTTTGTCTAATTTTAGGACTAGTGTAAAGAAAAAATAACCTTTTAAGACATATTTATGCAGAAATATTGAAAAATATTGAAATACTGAAAATTCAAAAGGGTTTGCAAACTTAAAAAACACTGTATATCTATAGCTTCAAGGGCCTCCACTACTTTGGAAATACTGTCCTGATAATTTAGTTGCTTCTCATTTTTCAAATGGGATGTTTGTAATTTAGATCTCTTATCTGCTATTTTCATGGGGATTTGGATAAGTAACTTTTGTTTTAGTCTCACCTGAAGAGATTATTGTAACTGAATAAAAAATAGATGTAAATAAGTTAATATCTTCTAAACGGACACCTGAAAGTTTAGTGCAAAAAAAGTGATAACTCTCTAAATAGTTTCCTTGCTTTAGATTTTCACTTAATGTCATTTTGACATTATTAATACCAATTTTGTATTTTTAGATGGCAAACTGCTTATTGTTTCTTTCTTTCTTAGAGAGGATCTGACGAACTTCTTTCAGGCAGTGTACTCAATAGCCCGAACTCTAATATGAGCAGCATAGTAGTTACTGGTAAGTGATGCATTTTAAAGGATCGTTGTTATTTGAATATCAAAATATATCCATCTTTCAGAATAGATTAAAATATATGGCAGAAAGATTGTTCATAATTCCATGTGAATAATGACACACTAAACTTTAAAAACAAAACAAAACCACCAATAAATGCCTGAACTAAACTCATGTGATGTGTGTGTGTGTGTGTATATGTGTATAAATAAATAATTTGGAAAAATCTTTTCATTCTGTATGTTTTAAGGCAGGATAACAAATGGAAGTTTCTTCAACAATCTACCGTATTTTTCGGAGTATAAGGCGCACCAGAGTATAAGACACAGCTTAGTTTTTGGGGAGGAAAATAGGAAAAAAAATCTGCTTACCAGGTATTCATCTGGCTAGCATCCTTAGTTTGGTCAGCTTCATCACATTAGTTTGTTGGTTTTGAGCATGCACACTTTTTATCCCCAGCTTCTAAAGCACAACTGATCTTTGGAGAGAGAAGCAATGAGAAAAGCAGGCAAAGCATGGAGATCGCTTCACTTGCTAACGCCTTGTTAAGGCTGAAAAAAAACTAAAGCACAACTGAGAGTTGGAGGGAGCAGGCAAAGCACGGAGATCGCTTCACTTTGCTAGCTCCTTGTTAAGGCTGAAAAAAAGCTTCTAAAGCACAGCTGAGATTCGGAGGGAGTAGGCAAAGCCTGGAAGACTTGCTAGCGCCTTGTTAGGGCTGAAAAAAAGCTTTGAAAAAGCTACATTTGGAGTATAAGACGCACCCAAATTTTCAGCCTCTTTTAGGGGGGAAAATGTGTGCCTTATACTCTGAAAAATACGGTACTTGAAATTATATTATCTTATTCTTCCTTTGCCACAGCCTGACCTACAGTTGTTATTTAGCTACAATATTCAGGTAGTCCTTGACTTACAACAGTTCATTTAGTGACCATTTGAAGTTACAATGGCACTGAAAAAAGTGACGTGACTGTTTTTCACACTTAAGACCATTGCAGCATTCCCATGGTCATGTGATCAAAAATCAGATGCTTGGTAACTGACTCATATTTATGGCAGTTGCCATGTCCCAGTGTTATGTGATAACCTTTTAAAATCCTCTGACAAGCAAAGTCAATAGGGAAGCCAGATTCATTTAACAATCCTTCTACTAATTTAATAACTGCAGTGATTCACTTAACTACTGTCAAGAATGGTTGTAAAATGGGATAAAATTCACTTAACAACAGAAATTTTGGGCCCAGTTGCAGTTGTAAGTCAAGAACTACCTGTATTACAGAAAATTAATACTTAAATTTTCCTATTTTCCTTCACCCTCTCCAGACCTGTTAGTCTTGTATCCCTTTTACTGCAGTATTTCTGTTCTACTTTTTCTGCACATACAAGAATATACTAAATGTGCAATAAAAATGTATGCCTTATACTATGCCCTTGACTAATTATGTAAGTTTTGCAAATAATGTTAAAAGAACAAGTTCCCAGCCTTTTCATACTTGGATACTCTCTTGCTTGAGCATCTAGCAACTCTGTAATCAATGTGTTGAAATCTTAGTGTTTTCCTTAATTATGCATTAATTTCCTTAATTATACATTAAGGTATCCTTTCATTTTATTTGGTGCTTCTATTTATCCTAAATTTGACAGGTAGTATTAGAATTTCTTTAGTTTTAAGTTATCCTGAGACTTTTTGTGAGAAAGTGGTAATGTACAAATGAACTGAAACTAGAATGTAAAATTAGGAGAAAAGATATTCTGGGATGGCATGCTTACAATAAGTAGGTAATCTTTGATTAATTGGTCAATGACCTGCACTGGGATACCTGTTTCATTCCAGTTTTATATGTTGGGATTATGTGCTATTTTTGTATGTCTGTGTGTACTTTCAAGTCAGGGATGACCCTTGACGACTGCCTAGACAAGGCCCTGTAATTTTCTTGTCAAGATTTCCAAACTAGTTTAACGTTGCCTGCTTCCTAAGACTGAGAGTGTGTGACTGGCCCAAGATCACCCAGTTGGTGTCATGCCTAAGGCAGAACGAGAACTCATGGTTACTCACCTGGTGGCTTAAGCCCTACACCAAACTGCCTCTCTAATATGCTAGCATTAGATTCTATTAAAGTTGTATATTAATAGGAAGCACCAATCTCTTATTTAAGGATAAAAAACCATCTGTTGGTAACTGACATATCAGATTTTGAGATATTTCACGAATGTACACAAAATAACTACTAGAGGAAGCATGATGTTCAAAACATGACTGCCAGAATAATTATGATCCAGAAGTATTTACATTAAACTTTACATTACATTAAAATAACAACAGTGGACAGTAATATCATTACACAGACCCTAAATATATTTAATGGCATCCTGGTATCTGCTGCAAATATGTAAGCTATAGGTTTCATTGTGGCTTCTTAGTTGATTTGTGTGTAATAAAGTTGTGAATAAAGACACACACACACACACACACACACACACACACACATACCCATTGCTTTGATATGCTTCTAATGTCTCAAATGATCCACACAATCAAAAGCTTTGGAGTAGTCTATAAAACAGAAGTGTTCTTTTTGATATTTTCTTGCTGTTTCTGTCATCCACCTAATATTAAATTACATGATTTTGTTCTGCCATATTTTTCCCATTGTGAAAATCTGGGAGAACAAAATTGGAAATGATATATTTTCCAGAGCGCTATGGCTACTCTCCCTAGCTGGGTTCTTCCTCGGAGTCTGTCAACAACTGAGTGGAAATTTATGCAAGAAACTCCTCTCTCCATGCTCCAGTCACGCCCATCTGTCCCACAATCCCCAGTCTTTCACTCAGTTGCTGTCAGACTGAGGTGGTTTTTTTCTCTGTGCTTGAATAATTACATCTTTGGCTAGTTCGTTTAGGCTGTTGCTTTATTTTGATTAAGTATTTTCTTACGGTGGAGAGCTGAAGAGTTCCGTGTGAGTATTTCGGAGACCGCCAGTCAGCTGTGAGGCCTGGTGACATGTCTAGGCGCTCAGTGCCGTCCCGTGCTGTAGCGCTTTGCGCTGACGCAGCTGCCGGATTCCGACCCTCAAGGGCGGATCCGGCTTGACTTTTAGCTGCCGGTGGGAGCGTGGGCGAATCAGTTCGCCGCCGCTGTCCCACCCCACCTCGAGTAGATCCTCCGGGCTCTCCCTTTAGGGCGGCGGTGTGGTGGAACGTTAGCGCAACCTTTGTGCGCTCTCCAATGAGCTAATTTCTGGTGCGGTCTGGCGCTCGGCAGCTGTCCTTTCAGGTCTCTGCGTGCGGCGCCGTTCAAATCGTTGTCCCTGTGTGACCAGTGGTGAGTCCTTTCAACCGCTGGGGCTTGATTCAGCCCCGCGGTGCAGCGTGGGGCGGCCATTTTATTTTGATCAGTTGCGGCCACCATTTTGACATCGGTACAGACGCCGCCATTTCACCTGGCCTTGGGCTCATCTGAAGTGCAGCGGAACTTGGGGACGGTGGGGGCTCAGACCACCGCCACTCAGCTGAAGGCGGGGCCCCATGACATTTTGTTTAAGCAGGCCAAGCAGGAAAAGGACTGCATCCCGTACCCACAGCTGTTTGCAGACGCTCTTCAGTCACTTTGGGGGCAACCTGGGTCGTTGACTTCTCCCAGTAACTTGGACCGAAAGCTTTATTGTGTGGCCCCCGAACTGGAGGCGCTGCTGGACTTGCCGGTGGTTGACCAGCCTGTGGCGTCTCTCGCTTCATCATCTGTCATTTCGTCAGATCCTTTGGACAGTCTAAAATCTGAGGACAGACGCACTGAACTTGCGTTCCACAAATCGCATCAGGCCGTCGCCTGGGCTGTGCGCACTGCGACAGCCATGTTATTTTTCAATCGGGCATTGCTGATATGGCTCCGTCAGCTGCAAGAGAGGCTGCCTCCAGAGGAGACGAGGTTGCATCAGGACATTAATAAGATAATAGCGGCCACCGAATATTCCGCCGATGTGTCCTTGAATTACATGCGTCAATTACATCTCGGCGCCTGTTCTGGCTTAAGCACTGGAAAGCGGATGTAAAAACCAAATGGAAGCTGGTGGCGGCCCCCTATAAGGCCCCCAACTTGTTCGGGGTGGCGCTCGATCCGGTCCTCATTGAGGGCAAGGATAAGTGCAAGGTGCTCCTATCTACCTACTGAAAACTGGATAGACGCTTTGTCCCGTATAACCAGCGGCAGCCCTTTCGGGCTTATTCGGGACCCGGGGGGCCCTCCTTCTACCGTCCACCCTTCCAGTCCCCTGACTGCTATCCAGACAGGCAACATTTCCGTGACAGAGGACGTCCTCAACACTCCTCGAAGCGCCCCTTCCGAGGCTCCAGCTCCAAGTCTTTCCGCCGGGGCAAATGACTCACTGGCGTCGGGGCCAATCGGGGGACGGCTTCAGGCGTTTCACGTCCAGTGGGACTTATCGACAACCGACGCCTGGGTGCGCCGCATGGTCTCCCAGGGTCTGTCCATAGAGTTTACCGGTCCTCCCCCAAGCCGTTTCGTCCGATGCCCTGTGCCACTCTCTTTGGAGTCACGACGTCTCATGTTGGCGGAGATCCGCCATCTGCGGAGCATCAACGCAATAGAGCTTGTTCCCTCGGACCAGCTTGGTTCTGGGTTTTACTCAGTACTATTTCTAGTGCTGAAAAGCTCCGGGGGACACAGAGGGATCCTCAACTTGAAGCATCTGAATCTGGCAGTCCGCTACCACCGATTCAAAATGCATTTGTTGAGGTTGATCCTCGCCTCGGTCAGACCTCATGCAATCTGTGAATTTACGCAAGGCTTACCTCCATGTACCAGTGCACCCCTCTCATCGCCGTTTCCTGAGGTTCGAATATGTGGGGGAGCATTACCAGTACTGTGCAATGCCGTTTGGGCTCACTTCAGCTCCCCGGACGTTCACAAAGCTGGTGGCGGTGGTGGCGGCCACTCTCAGATCGGTCCCGGTGAGGGTGTTATGTTATCTGGACGATATCCTGGTGCTTTCATCGTCCCGGGATTGGGCGCCGCGGGATATGGAATTGGTACTTGCAACCTTCCAAAGACATGGGTTCTCGATAAATTGGGACAAGAGTCATCTACTGCCCTCCACGTCCATCCTTCACCTGGGTGCCGTGATAGATTCCTGCACCGGTCAGGTGTTCCTTTCCCCAGACAGAGTTTGGAGCATCAGGGAGTCGGTGCAGCGGGTCCTGGGATGGAGATCGATGGATCTACTATCCCTGTCGCAGCTTCTCGGGAAACTTGTGTCTTGTTATGGCATTTTTTCTTAGGCCCGGAGGCAGTGGATCCTCCTCCCCTTTCAACGACGGGGCTCGGCAAGCTCGTCGAGGAAGATCTTTGTGCCCCCGCAAGTCCGTCTCTCCCTTCGGTAGTGGCTTTCCGCAGAGATCTTGAAGGGGAGTCATTTTCTGGACATCAACCGAGTGGTTTTAACCACCGACACCAGTCTCCAAGGCTGGGGTGCTCACCTGGCGGATCAGGTGGCTCAAGGCCAATGGTCGCCGTCCGAAAGGCTCCAGAACATCAACTTCCTGGAGCTTAGGGCAATTCGGCTGGCTCTTCTGCAATTCCATCTTTCAGTGCAGGGGGTCACGTCCTGGTCCTTATGGACAACACAACGGCCAAGGCCCATGTCAATCGGGAAGGGGGCACGAGGTCCCGTCCCCTGATGATGGAATCGGAGAGACTTTTCAGCTGGGCGGAGCGCCACCTTCTATCAATACGGGCGGACCATATTTCAGGGACAGCCAATGTGTGTGCGGATTGGCTCAGTCGGGAGATGATCGACCCAGTTTTTTTTGTTAAAACCAACAGGTAGAACAGGTCAACAATAAAAGGCAACAGACGCCAAAGTCCCAAATTAACAGGGACAGCAAAGGCAACAGTCAAGGTCACTTTGATTGGCCAGCCAGTTGAAAAACAAAAAAATGCCACTAATCAAGTCCCGGGCGTTGCTAAGAGGGATGGAGCAAGCTGAGCACTCAAAATGGCCGCCCAGATGAATTTTAAGCGAGCTGAGCACACAAAATGGCCGCCCAGGGGAAATCCAAAATGGCGGCCGCAGGCTCGCCACAGCCGTTGTAGAAGCGCGGGCTGTCACTAGGAAGCTCCTCACGGCCCGTAGAAGCTTGGAAGATGCAGGCGCCGCCCGAGGGACAGACACCTGCTCTGCTCACCACAAGCGTAGACTCCTGCAGCCGATCCCCAGCAAAGCGCCAAATTTGAAGTAAAGCCTATATGTGGATTGCATTCGCAGTGAAGCTGAAAAGGAACGTTCAGGTAAGACAACATTCTTTTCACGAGCTGTCATCCAGGTTCGGGACCCCGGTTATCGATCTGTTCGCAAGCCCCGCAAACGCTCAGTTGCCCTGTTTCTTCACCCGATATCCAAGCCCCCTAGCGGAGGGCACGGACGCATTGCGGAGTCGGTGCCCCCCCTGGGCTGTTGTACACTTTTCCACCAATCCCGCTCATACAACAGGTGCTCAACAAGATGATCTCCGACCGGGCGAACTTGTTGTTGGTAGCCCCCAATTGGCCACGCTGTCACTGGTTCTCCGATCTTGTGGAGTTTTCCGTCGAGAGCCCTTGGGTGATCCCGCTTTGACGAATAGCCCTATGCCAAGGGGTCATCTGTCATCCTGAGCCCCAGTGGCTCCAGTTGGCCATTTGGCATTTGAGCAGGTCATCTTGAAGAGGAGTCATCTGTCTGACAGGGTTATTGGAATCATCCAGGCTTCAAGATGTCCTTCGATGACACGGATTTATGAAGCTATCTGGTGGGCGTTCTGCAGCTGGTGTGCGGCTCATCATGTGGATCCCACTTCCGCAGTGCTCCAGGATATTCTTGATTTCCTGCACGCTGGTTTCGAGAGGGGCCTCGCCTCGGCAACCTTTTTTTTTTTTTTTAATTTGATTTATATGCCGCCCTTCTCCGAAGACTCAGGGCGGCTTACAATGTGCTCAAGCAACCTTGAGATGGCAGGTCGCTGCCCTATCTACTGTGGTTTCCTGTCCCCCTTACCAGTCTTTATCTCATCACCCCTGGGTGCGGGGCTTCTTGCATGGGGCGACGAACTTGCGGTCTCCTACGATACATCGGTATCCGTCTTGGGATCTGCCTCTCGTGCTACAATCTTTAACCAAGGCCCCCTTTGAACCACTGGGGTCAGTGTCACTCAAATTTCTCTCCTTCAAGGTGGCGTTCCTTCTGGCCGTCACGTCGGTTCGGAAGGACTTATGTATTTCGGCCTTGTCGGTTCAGAAGGACTTATGTATTTTTCGACCGAATACGGTGGTTCTCCACCTGGATCTGGCGTTCACTCCGAAAGTGAACTCAGCTTTTCATCGGGCCCAGGAAATTATTCTCCCTGATTTCTGCCCTTCTCCCCGACATGAACGCGAAGTCCTCTGGCATACCTTGGATGTCCGCCAGGCTCTGCGGCATTACATTAGGCGCACCGCTTCCTTTCGAAAGACGGAGGCTCTCCTTGCTTCATTTCACCCAACTTCCATGGGTCAAAAGGTGTCATCTACCATAGTGGGCCGGTGGATCAAGGCCTGTATCGCTTCGGCGGATGAGCAGCAGGCACGGCCACGGCCGGACCGGATCCTGCCTCACCCAACCCGCAGTGCGGCAACATCTGTGGCTTGGGCTATGCAGGCTTCAGTGTCTGACGTCTGTTGAGCAGCCACTTGGACCTCGTTGTCTCCCTTCATTAAACATTATCGGTTAGGTGCTTTCGCTTCAGCTGAAGTTTCTTTCGGACGGCGAGTGCTACAAAGTGTTCTGTCGGAGCCTACATTGGGGGGCAGTCAGCCTCCCGCCCCGGAGGTTTAAGCTTGGGTATATCCCAGCTATGGTGCGTAGCCGCTGATCTGTCCCCCTCCCCACACACACACAAACACAGCCAGCCGAGGGTTAAGAAAACACTTTGGAACGCACCCAGGTCTTATCTCCCACTTGGCAGTGATAGACACACCGTCTGCCAAGTGACTTTATTTTCTCAGTAAAACAGAAAGATAAATACTCAAGAGTCCAAATGTCCGACACTATAAATCTTTCTGCAGTTCCGGACGAGGCTTTAGTGACTATCCAAGGTTTACTTTTGTTCGTCACAAGGACCCCTGACCACTACCCTCTATTATATAGTCTCTGGGGTGTGGTCCAGTGACTCAGTTCTAATCCCTAGCACGCCTCCTAAGCTGCTGCAATCGTTTATCACGCCTTCGGAGGCGTGCGTCCAGGAATGATGTTTCATCGTCACTCTGATCCGAACCAGCTGTCTCCCTGCTGATCTCCTCTCCCTCGGTCGGCACCTGAGACAATGCCAGAGGGGAGGGGCCTGGAGAGGGGGGCCTGGCTGACTCCTCTTCCTCATGCTCGGAGCTTTCTTCCTCCGATGGGACAGGCTCAGAGGGCGGGGCCACAACAGCCGCAGCGCTCTGGAAAACAGACGTTGTCTTACCTGAATGTCCATTTTCGGGGTGCTGCGGCTACGCTCCATTCCCTCCCTTGTTCCTTTTATTTTGCTGCCTGCTTTGGTTCAGAGGCTCCGACTTTCTGTTGTTCAGTTTATCCTTGTTCGTTAGAACGACATGTGCTCTTCTGCATCTTCGTTCAAGACTGAGGATTGTGGGACGGATGGGCGTGACTGGAGCATGGAGAGAGGAGTTTCTTGCATAAATTTCCACTCAGTTGTTGACAGACTCTGAGGAAGAACCCAGCTATGGAGCGTAGCTGCAGTGCCCCGAAAATGGACGTTCAGGTAAGACAACGTCCATTTCCCATACAATTGCCATTTTTCTTTCTCCATATAGGGCTGTAATCTTTTAGGATTTTCAACATTTTCTTGTTGGCATGTGGTATTAGGACTATTTTAATTAAAACTTTATTTTAAATCTGGCTTTGTATGGGTTAGGTGTAGGTAGATATTTTCCAGTTGCTTTTTTACGTTGGTTTGCAAAGGGCTGTCATGATTTTTCACACTAGCCTCCTTTAAGAGCTTTATGGAGATTTGATCAGCCGTGGAGTTTTCCCATACAGGTAGTTCTCAGCAACTACAATCCCAACACTCCTTGCTGCCATTGTTAAACAAGAATTGTGGTTTGAAATTTGGTGAGAGACCCAGATAAGAAGCGTGGGGTGGTTCAGGGCGTTGGGAGATGCCCTGGCAAGCCATGAATGAGTTGAGGGAGTGCTGCAGAATGGTGCAAATGCAGGGAGGGCAGCTAAAGAAGCTGCACCTTCTAAGAGCTTCAATCACCCCAGCAGTGTGCTCCAGGAAACACCAAAAGCCCAGGAAACTTCCACAATGGAGTGTGAAGCAGCCGCCCCTAATAAAGTGCCAAACAAGTAGGAAGCTTCCACAACTCAGCAAAACGCGCTGTATCCAGGGAAGTATCAATGCCTAAAAAGTCTTCATAATGGGGGGCAAAGCAGGAAATGCCAAACCCCAGAAAGCTCAACAGCATTGCTCCCTCCTTGTCTCCTTTGCTCACACAAATACACTGGCTTCCTTCCCTCTTATGCCCTGTGCTTTTCTTCCCTCCTTTGCTGACATGGACCATGGCCTCCTACTACCTTAGTACATTCACATGCTTTGTGCTTTGTTGCAGCTCTGGGAGGAATGAGAAAGCCTCACGAACAGCCAGCAGCTTCCAAACAGAGCTCCAAAGTGTACTAAAAGCACTCCTGCAGAGTCTTTGGAAGACACTCTGAAGCATGGGTGTCAAATTCGATTGTGTCCCATGACGTATCGCAATGATTTTTGCCTTTGTGGAGCCGGGGCGGGCATAGCCTGCACATGACACATGCGGCCCATGGGCCACCAGTTTGACACCGCTCTAAAGAGAAAGGCAGGGAAGGAGAGTGCAGTGTGAGTGAAGGAAGCAAAGAGGGTGCAGTTCATGAGTGACTTGTGACCTCTCCTGCCAGCTTCCCCATTGACTTTATTCCTGGGAAGCCAGCAAGGAAAGTTGCAAATGGTGATCATGTGATTATGGGGTGTTTGGCAACTGGTTGTAAGTGAGAACAGGTTGCCAAACACCCAGATTGCAATAACATGAATGTAGAGGTGCTGCCACAGTTATTACTTTGGCCATAGGTCATTGTTCAGCACTGTTATAACTTTGAATGGTTGCTAAACAAATGGTTGTGAAACAAACATAAGCCAAGGACTCGCTGTATGTTAGTTCTTTTATAGCCCATCTGACTTCATCTTCAAGTTCACCAAATTCTTGAATACAATCTCATCTGGGCTAGTCACCTTGTATAAGTTTTTCATGTTGTCTTTCTATGTACATGATCACATTAACAATTTAATGTGATAAAATCCTTTCCATTGTTCCTTATTAAATTGAAACAAGTTTGGAATGTTCGCATGATTGCTATAATTTTCTATAAAATACCCTTTGTTCTTCCTTTCTTACTCTGTCTACATTCTGAGTTCAGACATATATCTTTCTCATCTGTTGTTGGAAATTTGCATTAAGCTTCCTAGTTTTCCCAAGATTTCCTCTGGCTTTTGCCAAATCTCAGCTTGAGGAACCATAGTGTATCCTCAGTTAGTAGACAGTGAGATGACCAGATTAGCTATAGTATAAGTGGGATTTAGGCCAAAGAATATGCAGTCACAGATAACTAGTGGCAGTGTCATTAGGATGTGGTGAATTATGGAGAACAATGCAGTTCTACCAAATGCCCCAGAAATCAAGTGACAGCAGTTTTAAAATTGCAGTCCATCTCCCTGACTGCAGGCAACAATGCATGTTGGCATAGACCCAAGATGAAATCAGATGAAATTATGATCAAGTGAGGTCTCAGCAATTCTATCAACTGTGGCATCATGAGGAAGGGTAATAACACTATTTTAAGATCAGTTTCATAGTTTATCAAGTGTTAGAAAAGGAGGTGGGTCTTATTTCACTGTTAGTCTTCAGAGGGAAGCTAAATTGTTTCTAACATCAGTATGCTTTAGTTCTAGATTCCTTCAGGAAGAGTTAGGACTAAGTAATTTACAGGTTCTGATTTATGTATTGGTTACACTAATTACTAAATACTAACAAAATGGTGATAACAAAATGTATGCCCTAGCATACATTTTGCTCTAGCATACTGCCAGAGAATTGAATATGTATTTTTGATAATTTCTATTGTGAAAAGAGCCAAAACCAAGATTCAGTTACTTATATACAAAAGTATGAAGGCTATTGTTTAACGCATTGTAAGCCGCCCCGAGTCTCCGGAGAAGGGCGGCATATAAATCAAATTTAAAAAAAACTAAAACCTTATTTCAAAAGTTTACAGTGCTTGAACAATTCACATATTTTGTTATTCTGAAGAGTACTATAATTCTAGATGACAAATTATTTTTGAAAGGACTCTCAGTCCAAAAAGGGTAATGCCTATGTCTCTTGAATTAAAGTTGATATAATAGAAATTGCAGTAGTAATTTCTAATAGCAGAAAAACAGTTCAAATAGATTATGCTTGGATTTTTTGTGTGAAAAAAGAGAAGTTTATAGAAGTTAAACTTTTGCAACTTCTATCATCATGGAAGAGAGTTGAAGTTTCATGCAGCCTGGGCATATTGTTTTTTGGCAATTTATTTGTTATTTATAGTAAAATACTCTTCAGGTGTCACTTCAGCTTTTTTAACTCGATTGACAAATCTGTAGTCATTCTGGTAACAAGCAATCAGGAATAATACCAGATTTTTGCTGTTTTCCTTAATTTGCAACCTCATTTTTCACCCTTTTCCCTTCAGCGCATCAGAATATATTTTTAAAGGTTGTAATGTTTTCCCTTCTTACCTTGTTTGGTAATCATTTCTATTTGAAAGTTAAATGTTGTGTGCGTGTTTATATTTATGTTTGGTCTTTGTAAATATTTGTATCAAATTGTAATTAACTGGTATTGCAGTAGAATGATAGAATCTACAGTACTGAGTGGACTGTAATTGGGATGTTTATTAGGGAGCTTGCAAAAACCAGTCTAAGAAGCCATCTGCTGCTGTATATTCAGGACATTATTGGAGAGGAGCTAAGAGGAGGAAGTCGGACCACTTTTTTATTTAATTTAGCAAATCTGCCAGGCCATTCAACTCCAACAAGTTTCACAGATGGGAAAAGGTTTTTATGCTGGAATGCAATGTTTGCCTTTTGCCAAACACTTTTCATTCAAAGCCCCTAAGTTCTATTTTGGTCTCATCTGTCCACAGAGCATTCTTCCAATAGCCTTGTGGCTTATCAATTGGTCTTTTACAAATTGTAAATAGGAAGCAGTGTTCTTTTCAGAACATTGTATAACCATTATTTTCTCTTTTTTTCTGCTGGTATTAATTGTGAAAGAAGGAGTGGCAGAAGCTGGAGGCAGAATCAAAAGACGAATCAGCCTAGAATCTCTATGTAGCCCCAAGTGAACTACCCCTGAATTCCATGGGCTCTTATTTAGCTCCTAGGTGCTAACCCTTAGTTGAGAAGATTCCTGTGCATAAGCACAAGTAGCAATAAATCAGTTTAATTGGACCTTCATGTGTGGACCTGATCATTTTGGCTGACATTAAATTTTCTTTGTATCTTATCAGAAAATAAGACTGATTAGGAAAAGAATTTTACTGATTTACTAGTATTTTTGAATAATGCCCATAAACATTTCTTAGGGTCCACCAGACAATAATTTTAAAACTTGCTATCTGCCCTAGAAATTATTGGTTGTATGTATAATTTTTGACCTGACAGTAGAGATAACCTGGCTTTTCCAATTTTCATAAAGACTTTGGGAATTGGCACTGCCAGGTTATAACAGCTGCCTAATTAGAAAATCTCTCTCTGTTCTCCATTGCAGTGGAGATAGCATTCAGGAATGAGTTGTCCTTGTCTGTTAACCAATAGGACTGAGTCTGTCAAAACTGTGAGGACATGCCTACCCAATGGTCCCTAGCTTTTGCCTCAGTCCTAACTAAAGATAGACATGCTTTTAATTAGGGCAACCTATTCCTAGATATCATTCCACTTCTTTGACAGTTATACCTCCAACATGTCAGCTCCTTTGAATTTGACAGCTGTACCACCAATTGATTCCAGCATGAAGAGTTTTTAGCTTGAGCCCAGTCAGGGCTGCGCTGCGGCAGTTAGATCACCAGGAAGTGATCCTTACAAGGCGACCAGTTGAGCATTGCTCGCAGAGCCAGCTGGGGCAGTAGCGGAGCAGACAGCGCTTCTGCGCTTTGCAGTGGCGAGAGCTTCAGCACTCTGCTGCTTACAGAGGGCAGCCGGCGGACTGGTAAGCCTTGGACTGTCGTTTGACAGCTGCTGTTCCCCCGGACAGAGCCCCAAGGATAGAGTCCCTGCCTGACTGCTGGGCGTAATCTCTGTTGTTGCCTGCCGCCATCTCCTTCACAGCGGAGCCCTTGTGGCGTGTCTGCATGGCAGAAAATTCAAAATGGAAGCGCGGCTGCTCCTTTAAGCTGAGAAGCCACTTTGACAAGCAAAAGCCCGGGCAGGGCTAGGAAAGGTAGAAACGCTTTGGGGGCCTCGGGATCAAGGCCCGCAAACCTGAACGCAGCTGCAAAGCTCCTCAAAAGCTCCAAGACCTTGGCTTGCATCTCCAAGGATGCGGAGCAAGAGGCTACCAGGCGCCAGAAAGCCATCAAGAGACAGTTAGCCAAGGCTTTAAAAGCTGCTGACCGCAGGAGAGAGCCTCAAGCCTCCAGTCAGGCCGTTTCCTGCCAAAATGCAGGGCAACTGGTGGGACAGCCTGAGGCCTGTGACAGCTGACCTCCACAGGCTCTATTCCCAGATGGCGCTGGAGAGCAACATTTGCAGGATGATTGCAATTTGCCCAGCAACAGTGAGTCACAGACTGGCTCACGTGCAGATCCTTTTTCTGCCTTATCTCCCTGGCAACAGCCTTCAAGGCAAAGGATTTCATCTATTGAGGCAAGCTTTACCCCGACTTCAGTGGGAAACCGCTCAGGGGAGCGTCAGGCATTCCAATTTCCTTTGAGCACGGAAGCCTTGAGATCAGAGGCTACAAAGCAAGGAATGGCAACCAGCTTGCAGCAAAGCCAGAGAGCTGCTTCTGTCAGATCTGACCGTTCCTTACCTCTGGATCTCCCTGTAGGGCCCCAGGCTTCAGGGGAATTCTTACCATTGCAAAAGCCATATTCCCCTGCTTCCTCCAATCAACCTTCTGAGGAAGAGATGCCCAGGGAGTTAGACTTGTCAGAGGATGAGGGCTTAACACCTGACCAACTGGCCTTCGCTGGCCATTTCCGGCCAGCCTTGCTCAAATGCTTACTGTACAAGGCCAGAAACACGGCTCACCAAGCTGGCCACTTGCCGGTCAGGAGCCACCACCAAGCACATTGGCGCCTGTGGGCTCACTGTTTTCGGAACCGACAGCAAGGGATAAGGTGGTACCTTCGCCCAGATTATTTTTAGATGTGGTGCAGAGGCAGTAGGCCTCTCCTGGGGCAGGAGCAAATCCCAGCATCCTGGACAAACGATTCTACAATATAGGCCCAGACTGCAGGTGCCTGCAGGTGCCTGCAATGGATGCCCCGGTGGCGTTGGCCGTGCCATCCATAATGGCAGATTCACCTGAGTATAGCCTCCGGTTCAAGAACAGACAGCAGAACAGTCCCTCAGGGAGGCCCACCAAGCCGCTGTTTTACACAGTGACTTCCTTTTTTAATAGGCTTCCTTTTTTAATAGGGTGTCCCTAATTTGGTTGCAACAACTATAAGACAGACTTCTGGCGGCAGATGTACGGTCTCTCTCTGGAAGAGGTTTGCTGTGAGGCTACATGGTCCTCCCCATCCCCTTTCATCAAGCACTATAAACTGGACAGCTACATCTCAGCTGAGGCTGCCTTTGGTAGGCGGGTCTTCCAAAGGGTGCATGTGGATGGGGGGATCTCAGACCAGGCTGCGACCCATCAGTGATGACAAGACTGCTTTGGTATGTCCCATTCCTGGATGCTGTCTCCACTGCAATGGGGAAGGGGCGTTGGTCTTACCTGATACGCTCCTTCTTGTTGAGTGGAGATAGCATCCAGCCGCACCCTGATGCCAGGCTGGCCCTCAGTCCATCAGGGGAAGAATCTCTGACCATGGCACTTAGGGTCTATCTCTATGCCTTCATCAAAAGCTGGGGAGCGTTGGGGTAGGCGTGTCCTCACAGCTTTGACAGACTCAGTCCTATTGGTTAGCAGAGGACAACCTATTCCTGGATGCTATCTCCACTCAACGAGAAGGAGCGTATCAGGTAAGACCAATTCCCCTTTTCTCTTTTTTTGGTTGATTACTTTTTGTTACCTTTTGAAACTGAACAAAAATGTCACTAAAATCCTTCTTATTTGAATTTAGGTGAGGAAAGTAAAAGGATTGTCTGAGATTGATGATTGATGATAAGTTATCAATAATAAATTCAAGCTCAAACTCAAAAAGATGATCTCACTAATAGGTGACCCCTTTGTTTTTCCTGAGATATAAAATAATCTGACCATTGTTGGCTAGATTTTGGAGACAGTGGGAAAAATACATACTAAAGTTAGATACTGATAAATTAACTAGATCTAGAGAATTTCTTAATAGATAACGATTTAGAGTGGGGCCTGAGACCAGCAGTCATAATTCCCATTTTGTTTAAAAAAGTAGAATAATTAAGCAAACTATAACTATAAATACAACTAGTCCTCGACTTACAACAGTTCATTTAGTGATTATTTGAAGTTACAATGACACTGAAAAAAATTACTTACGCTTACAACCATTGCAACATCTCCAGGGTCCTGTGGTCAAAATTTGGTTGCTTGGCAACTGACTCATATTTATGCCGATTGTAGTGTCCTAGGGTCATGTTATCACCTTTTGTAACCTTCCACAAAGTCAATGGGGAAGCCAGATTCACTTAACAACCATGTTAATAACTTAACTGCAGTCATTCAGAAAAAGGCGGTGGTGAGGCCTCTCCTCAAGAAGCCTTTCCTGGACCCGGCAGTGTTGGCTAATTATCGTCCGGTCTCCAACCTTCGCTTTGTGGTGAAGGTTGTTGAGAGTGTGGTTGCTTGACAGCCACGCCAGCACCTGGATGAAATGGTATATCTGGATCCGTTCCATTCGGGCTTCAGGCCTGGGTACAGCACGGAAACGGCATTGGTCGCGTTGGTTGATGATCTCTGGAGGGCTCGGGACAGGGGTTGTTCCTCTGTCCTGGTCCTGTTAGATCTCTCAGCGGCTTTTGATACCATCGACCATGGTATCATGCTGCACCGATTGGAAGAGTTGGGGGTGGGAGGCACTGTGCTGCGGTGGTTCTCCTCCTTTCTCTCTGGTGGTCACAGTCTGTGTTGGCAGGGGGGCACAGGTTGACCCCGAGGCGCCTTATATGTGGGGTGCTGCAAAGGTCGGTCCTCTCGCCCCTTCTGTTCAACATTTATGTGAAGCCACTGGGTGAGATCATCCGTGGTTTCGGGGTGAAGTATCATCAGTACGCTGATGACACTCAGCTGTACATCTCCACCCTGGACCACCCCAACGATGCCCTTGAAGTGATGTCCCGTGCCTGGAGGCTGTGCGGATCTGGATGGGGAGAAACAGACTCAGGCTGAACCCATCCAAGATTGAGTGGCTGTGGTTTCCGGCGTCCCGATATAGTCAGTTGGAGCCATCGCTGACTATTGGGGGCGAGTCGTTGGCCCCCACGGAGAGGGCTCGCAACTTGGGCGTCCTTCTGGATTCACGGCTGCCTTTAGAAGAGCATTTGACGGCCGTGACCAGGAGGACTTTTCATCAGGTTCGCCTGATCCTCCCTTTCTAGATCGGGACTCCTTACGCATGGTCACTCATGCCCTCGTCACTTCCCGCCTGGACTACGGTAATGGTCTCTACATGGGGCTCCCCTTGAGGAGCATCTGGAGGCTCCAACTGGTGCAGAGTGCGGCCGCGCGGGTGGTTATGGGAGCGATGTGGTGTTCCCATGTAACACCTCTCCTGCGCGAGCTGCACTGGCTCCTGGTCTTCTGGGTGCGCTTCAAGGTTTTGGTCACCACCTTTAGAGTGCTCCATGCTTAGGACCTGCTTATTTACGAGACCACCTGCTGCCACCAATAGCCTCCCACTGGCCAGTACGCTCTCATAGAGAGGGACTCCTCCGGGTGCTGTCGGCCAAACTGTCAACTGGCGGCCCCTAGCGGGAGAGCCTTCTCTGTGGGAGTACCTGCTATCTGAAATGAGCTCCCCCCGGAGATACGGAGGATCCCGGATCTACACACCTTTCGCCGCGCTCTCAAGACTTTCCTACTTCAACAGGCCAGCCTGGCCTAACTTTTTCTTTTCCCTTTTTAATTCAAATGATGAATTTTAAATTTGTCTTAAAAACATTAGGGTTGTTTAAATTGTCACGGGCCAAATTATTTAATCAGATTTTATACTGTTTTTAAATTTTGTAATTTATGTGTTTTATCTGGCTGTTCACCGCCCTGAGTCCTGCGGGAGTAGGGCGGTATATAAATCTAATAAAATAAATAAAATAAAATAAAAATAAATAAATTCACTTAACAACTGTGACAAGAAAGGTGGTAAAATAAGGCAAAACTCACTTAACTGTCTCATTAGCAACATAAATTTTGGATACAATTGTGGTCCTAAGTCGAGGACAACTAGTACATTAGTTTGCTTATTACAGTTAGCTCTATGCTAGACATGTAGACTAAGATACAAAAGCATTAGCTAGAACAAGAAAAGCAGAGGAGTAGGTAGAATTTGGAGAAACTGATCTGCTATCAACCAAGGCTTAACAATATTACGTTTAATGGAGAAATACATTTGTCACTTCACAGTTTCCTTATATTTGGGTTTTATAAGTTTTAAAATTGCCTTTTGATTCCATCTCTTGAATAAAACTGGGGAAACTGAAAGCAACCATGATGGATTATCACCTATTACTTCCTATTTGAGCCTTTTATGATGTCTTTGAAAGTCAGAGGTAACTCCCAAAGCTATCTATCAAATGCTATGTCAACTTGAGAGCCAATCAAACAAGATTGTAAGTTATCTCTGCTTTTGTTTAACTTTTGCATAAATGATATAATAGG
Organism: Arizona elegans; assembly: GCA_022577455.1. NCBI lineage: Eukaryota > Metazoa > Chordata > Lepidosauria > Squamata > Colubridae > Arizona > Arizona elegans. The sequence goes on from JAKOOJ010000002.1 coordinate 121,503,334, forward strand.
TTACTTAGATGGGACTTTTATTCTCCAAAGTTGATAGAGCCATTTATATCCATCCTTCTGTATGCATGTCTAGAAATCCCTATAAGGCTTAGAAGAATTCTACAAGTCCTTGAGAATCTTGCAGGGAGAATTATTTGTAAATAAATAAGATAAAAGCTAAAAATATGAGTTTTGTTTGGAGTTGGAGACCAAGGAATACTGCTGGCATATAAATGGGCATCCATGACAGACATATGCTGTCTGTACCTCTAATAGTAGGAAGACACATATATCACTACTATTGTTGGTCAAAATGCTTTGAGAATTAGCAGCATTCCTAAAATGTTTATAATCAAAATATAATTATTGTTGGAAAGGTTTTTAGTCTGATTGACATATTTCAAATATATTTTGGTTTATTGATTGGTAACAGAGATGACATAAGCCTAAAGGGGGAGGGTTTGGAGTTCCTCTAATTATGCGAATTCTAATAACATTTAATCAATATAGCAAACAGTTTTACGGACTATGGCAAAATATATGTTAATGAGTTTCACATAGTGAAACAATTTATGGAAACTTTTGGAAAAAGTGGAAACAAAGTTGACTGTCCATATTTAATCTTTAATTAAGATTGATCTTGGCCATAAAGTTTTATTGATGTCAAAATAAGTAGTGGCCTATATGGTTATGTTAGAGAGCTAGAAGTTCTTGAAATTAGAAGAGTCTTCAGTCTGGTAATATTTTTCCTATAGTTAACCTTGACAGAAGATACAGTATATGAGAATTTATGTCCTGAAGTATCTGTGCCTTCAAGGTGACCATCAAACAGTCCCTTTCTTTTGATCATATTATGAAAACATCCAAAAATATCCCACCCTTCCCTTTAAAAGGCTGATTAGATATACTGATAAATATCTTTGTACTTTTTTCTGGTTATAATTTTACTGTAGCATACAATATTTGTATTGTTGTAAATATGTTGGGAATTAACTGCTAATGAGAATTAAGATTCGTCAAAGTCCTCAGTTATATAATTGCATTGTTGTATTTCTGTCCCATTATGCTTCGTTTTCTACTCACCTTGTTTGGCAGTTTTAATGATAAAGCTTATTAGCATATTATATTAGCATTTCATTACTTTTTAAATTATTTTTATAGCATAGAATACGTTAATGTATATTGTTACTTTTATAGTAACAAATTATTATTGATATTTTAATGCTGTACATTGAGTGATTCTGGGCAGCTTACACCATAAAAACAAGAATATAAAAACATTAAAATGTCAGAAACATTAAAATTTACAGATTCTGTGTAAAACTGTGTAAAACTAGGAACCAGTACATGTACAGGATGGAAGTGGGATCTTCTTTCTTAGTCCACTAGCCATCTTTACAGTGGGCAATTCCCATCAGGGTCCCAAGCTGATCAGTGAAGCTAGGTTTTGACACCGTTTCAGAAGGCCAAAAGGATGAGGACAGATCTCGCCTCCAGCAGCATGATGTTCCAAAGGGCGGGAGGCACAGAAGAAAAGGGACTGGATCTGCAGCATGACCTTTTTGCTGGAGTGAGTGAGGGGGGCCAATCCCATTGGGTTGAGAAGTTCCTCAGGTAGCCTGATCCTATGTCATGAAGGTCTTTAAAGGTGATAACCAACATCTTGAATTGAACCTGGAAGCAAACTGGCCACCAATGCACCAATGTTGTATGGCCATACCAGGTGCCTCTAGAACTGTCTGCACGGTTGCCTTCCAAGTATTCTTAAAGAGTAACACTATGTTGAGTGCATTGCAGTAGTCCAAATCCAACATGATCAGGGCATGAGTGCAGGACCTCACAATCCAGGAAATTGTGCAACTGGTACACAAGACAAAGGCTGTTTTTGAGCACAAGTTCTAGCTAGGAGAACTCCCAAGTTGCACACAGGGTCTATCTGGGCCAGTGCAGTCCCATCAGGACTAAATATGTTAAACTCCTAGATCTTTGAGGCTTCACACACTCAATCATACCGGAGTTCATGATTGTGCCCCATCCAGACCTCCAGGCACCATGAAAGCAAGACTTGGATCAATCAGCATTGGAGACGCAAAGTTGAGTATCATCAGTATACTGTCTTTTTATGCTGTCTTCCTGCATTAAGACTAGTCAGATTTTGTATAAGTTACATATGTAAAGATGGAATCCTACCAAGGAGCATGTCAATCCAAAAAGTTCAAACATTTTTAAAATAAATATTAGGTTATATTTCATATAAAATCATATTTAGGAAATGTAAACTTTTATGGATTAGAAGCAGATCTTCTCCTTTTTTAACAAACTCAACATGAGAAAAAGATTTGGAATGAGTTTGATAGTAACAGTTCTTGAGTGAGGGGATTGTATAGCTTCAATGTTTATATCTTTTTTGAATCATATATACCCTGTTTTCCTGAAAATAAGTCCTATCCCAAAAATAAGACCTAGCATGGTTTTTTTACATGTGTGCCTAATATAAGCCCTACCCCCAAAATAAGCCATACTTAAGATCCTGTGCAGCCAGCCGGCTGCACATTCCGTTTGGTTGTTTGCTGTGTCGCAGGCGGGAGGGTGGAGGTTTGCTTATGGCCGCAACGGAGCAGGAGGCCGAGCTGTATGCTGGTGCCATCAGTGCAAGGTGAGGCAAATGTCAGGACATGGATGGCCTGGCTGGGGGAGCCCTGAGGCAAGCTGATGTGATGATCCGGGGCACGGCACAGAGATAACACAGGCAGCTGGCAGTTCAATTCGGCACTTTATTGCTCCAAATTTTCCCAAACGCTCCCACGTTTCTGGCAAGTCCCAGAGCAAAGTGTTGACAAACCCCCACAAACACCTCAAGCAGCCTCTGGCTGCAAATAGTCCAGCCCAGCACTGTGTACACAAGACTGCACAACAATAAATCTAGCAGGGCTAATCAAGGAGTTCAGGAAGCAAAGGATCCAGTTAATTAGGTCAGAAAGCCAGAAAGAATGCAAGGACTCTTGGAAAGTTCAAACGTCAGCACTTAACACTTCAAGAACTCAGCATTTGTTCTCAACAAATGCCTCTCCCACAGCATCTCCTTAAGTCTCATTCCCCAGGTGTGCCTTGTGAAGATGGCCAAGGCACTCTTCTCCCGAGTAGCCTGCTCAGTCTGCGCTGTTCTCGTCTTCTCTCCACACTCTGTGCTCTCGGATCAGGAGGGAGTGGTCCTTGCTCCTCGCCTGAGCTCTGTCTCTCATGTTCATTCTACCCCTGTTCCTCCCTGTCTACAAGCTTTCTAATCCTGAAAGGCCCTGGCCTGACTAACCCTGCCCTTCCCCATTTTCTTCCAATGGGCCAATGAAACCGCCCCCTCAATCTCTGTTGGCTTAGGCTCCAGCTCGTCTTCCCCCATAGATTCAGGCTCTGACAGGGGCATGACAGCTGGTGAGGGGAGTGCGGGGCAGCTCCACCCCGCTCATCTCATGGCCGCGGGACCAGTGTGTCGCTCAGTTTCCTGCTCTTGTGGCTGCAAACATAATAAATGGGCTGGCAGCCATGCGGGGTCCTTTTGGATTGGGTTGGTGGAGCTTTGGCGGCGAGGCGAGGCAGGTGTTGGGGCGTGGTGACCTGGCTGCCGGGGCCCTGAGGTATACCAGTGCAGGATTAGTTCCAACCCCTGCCTTGCGGCGGTGGCAACACTGATACACCACGCAGCCTCCTGCCCTGCCGCGAGCAAGCAGAAGAATTGGGCCTCCTGTACATGGGGGGAAAATACGACACCCCCCTGAAAATAAGCCCTAATGCTTATTTTGGTGTCCAAAAGAAATTAAGACCCGGTCTTATTTTTGGGGAAACATAGGTAAGAAAGAAGAAGCTCTATGTCAGTTTCTAATGGATGAAATGGTTTGGCCTGTAGAATGCAATGGAATTTTCTGTGCAAGTGTTTTTTAAAAGTAACCTGGTACAATCAATAAGAACAGAAATGTATTTTTATTAAATAGAAAGTAAAAACCAATAAGCTTATAATATAACCTGAGTTCATCCTTTATAAGGGAAGATAAATCCTGAAGGTGTTGCATTGCTTGTGCTCTTTGCCAACCTGGAAATTTGGAAAAAAGAAAGAAACAGAGCAGGACTCTGGTGACTGTTTTTGTTCAGGTATCCTGTTTCAGAGTAGTTTGCAGACACTCATTCTGAATTTTAGTTATTTTATTCCTGTGATACCAAGTTGAATTAGCACATGGTCATAAATATATCAGCTCAGGGATTCAGAAGACATACTGGGTTTTTTTTAATTATTATTTTTTGAGAGCTACAACACTTAACACTTTTGTCATTTGGATTGATACTTTTTTTGGACTGGAAGAGATCATTGAAAATAAGCTCTTCTGCTTGATCCAGTTTCATATAATATATATTTTTCCCCAATGCAGATTTAAAAGCAGGAGCCTCTCCTGATTGTGCACTAAATGCACTAAATGAAACAAATCTTTCTTCCCATTTTTGAACATAAGTCACATAATGTAGAAAACCAAAAAGTGACATATATCAAACCATGCTGCAAAATTTATATAATCATACTACTTCAGAGAAAGAATATTTTGCAATATATCCATTACTTTAAAGGTGTGTAGCAGATCAGACTATAGGCTTATCAAGTCTAACATTCTGTTTCCTGCTGTGGTCAGTAAGATAACACTGGGTGGTCCACAGCAAAACATGGAAGTAATAGCTATTCTTCCTCCTCAGTTTAAATTTATGGGCATGCTGCTTTCTAGAGATAGCTTGCATGCAGCCATGAAGATTGATACTGTAAATGATGATACTTAATCATTACCCATTTGTTTTATTTCTTTTAAAATGTGATTAATTCTAAGGTGTAGCACAAATTTTAAAACCAGGTTATGGACAGGATTCTGGTTTTTATGGCATTATGATTATTTAACTTCAGCAATCAGATTATTTTTGAGAAACATGCATACACACAGTCAATTTTTTGACCTGTTTTCTAATCAAAATACTTATTTCTTGTTGGCTTTTCTGTTTAGAATCACCAATATCAGTTTCTAACAGCTATTGTTTTATTATAGATTTATAACAATTTTGTAATACTCATTAAGATAATTAGGGGTTGTTTACAATGAAATATTGTCATAAAACATCCCACTAAAATAACCATCATTTGCCATAAAAACTATGGTTGAAATAATTAAATTATCCAATGACAATAGCTGACTGTTAATGCTGTTTTGAAAAGGTTTTCCATGCAGGTGATCCAGAATTCTGCTATAGTTAATGATATGATTAATTGTCACCAGCTCTGAGGAGGCCCAGCATGGCTTACTCTTCCCATCTAGTGTGTCCAGACAAGGGGACTAGGCAGAAGTTGAGAGATGGCCTTTTCAAGGGAAAGCATTCCGCTGTCTTTTTCATAGCAGTGTCATCATACTTTTCTTCAGAGAAATGTTAATCCTATCCTAAATCTAGCAAAATCTAGCGGGTCCCATCTCCTAGGGAGATACACCTGGTGGGACCCAGAAGAAGGGCCTTCTTCGTAGTGGCTCCCTCTCTCTGGAACATCATTCCCCCAGAGATTAGAATGGCCCCCACTCTTTTCCGTAAGGCACTGAAGACCTGGTCCTGTCAGTGGGCTTGGGGAACCCAGAGCAGGATGGAGCCAATTAAATGGCTCGTGTGAACTGCTGTTGCTGGGGTGGGAGGCGATTTTATTATATGATATTATTTGATTCTTTTTTATTAGTTTTATTGTTTTAAATGAGGTTTTATATTCTGCAAGGTCCCAGGAATGGCCAAGAATGGGTTGAATTGTCTGTTTCCTGTTGAGATCGAGCTGTCTGTTTCTTTTAGCCATGCCTCCTGCCTCCACTTTCCTGCCCCAGTTTCGGCTCGGTTTTAACCTGAACGAGACATTTCAAAGCATTCCTGGTCACTTCTGAACTTCAGGATCGTGAGCTTTATAAACAATTTTCTCCTTTTCTATTTTTCTGCCTGCCTTTAAGGATTAGAGGCGGCAGTTGGCTTTTAAAGCTGCTGCTTTAAGGACTTTACAGTCCTTGGGGGGCCATTTTCCTTGCTGAAGCGAGAGGGAGTCCCTGCCTAGATTTGGCTAGGCATACTCAGTGGCAATGGCCTTGAGAGGCGTGGTCCCTACTCAGCAGTTGCTGGGCATACCTAAGAGCCACAGCCTCAGTGGAGGCCATTGGGGTCCCTGCTTAGTCTCGGCTAGGCACACTCAGAATTCCCTGCTAGCCTGATTGGCTTTAAATCCTTGCCTGGTCTCGGCTAGGTATATTGATTGCAGTGAAGGCTATTGGAGTCCTGCTTAGTCTCGGCTAGGCACACTCAGAATTCCCTGCTAGCCTGATTGGCTTTAAGTCCCTGCCTGGTCTCGGCTAGGTATACTGATTGCAGGAGGTTTTGGGCTACAGGAGTCTGCAAACAGTTTGTAACGGCTGCATTTTTCAAATTGCAAAATGGAGGGAAGAGCTACTGGGCATAGAGCCAAGAAGCAAGGTTCCAGTAATTCGAATCTGGCAACTAGTAATTCGAATCTGCAACTAATGTTGCAATGCTTCCAGAGGCCTTAACTGGGGCCCAAGGGAAGCAAAAACATTCCAAAGCTTCTGAAAAAGATGCCAGCAAAAGATATAAGGCTCTGGAAAAACAATTTCACAGAGCAGAGAAGGATCAATCCCAACACGCCCATGCTAGGGCTGAACAGGGTACTTCTTGCCCAGTTTCTTCCTCTGAGAGATTGCTGACTAATCAGCCTGTAATTACTCTACCCTTGTCACCAGAGGGTGCAAGTGAGGCTTCCTTTAATTTGTCTCCTAATACTAATGATTCTCTTGTGCGAGATTCTGTTTTCTGCCCAGCTCCTCCTGCTCCTCCTATTGCTGCTGCTACTGCTGCTGCTGCAACTCAACATTCAGCTCCTCGAAGAGAAGTGTCAGCCACCTTCACACCGGCTGCAGCTGGTTTGAGACAAGGTGAGACCTATACTTCTGATTTACCTGCTGATCTCAAATTGCTCATTGCGCAAACTGTTTCTCAGGCAATTGTGGATAAATTGAGCAGTATTCCCAGGCCTGTAGCCCCTCCAGTTGAGACTCTCACCAGTCTTCCCCATGGAGAGCATTTGGCAAGAGACCTGTCTTACAGGCAGGAGTCCCAATCGCAGGATGAACCTTCTGATGACGAAGATTCACTTATACAAGAAGGGAGTCAAGGAGTGGTGGATTTATTGGAGGATGAAGGGTTAACACCCAATGTGCCGGCCTTTTACGGCCTCTTTCCTCCTGCCATTTTTAAATCTCTTCTGCACAAGGCACGTGTGACAGCAGGGATGGGGTTAGACCCCTCTCTCAGCTCACCAGGACCCACAAATCCCAGTGACCTCCTTTTCTCGAAGCTGGCCACTGTACAGGAGGATGTTCCAGCTCCACAGTTGTTCATTGATGTGGTGCAACAACAGTGGGCACTACCAGCATCCTTCCCAACACCAGGCGGTCTTGACTGTCGGTTTTACCAGCTGGCACCAGCATTGGAAAAACAACTGCTTTTTGCCCACGATAGATTCTCCAGTGGCATCTCTTGTCTCCCCCTCATTGGTATCTGGCGATATAGCGGAGGGGCTGAAACCAGAGGATAAAAAAGTGGAATTGACATTGCGCAAGGTGCACCAGTCCTCAGCTTGGGCAATTAAGGCCGCATCTGCAGCCTCATTTTTTAATCGCACTTCGTTACTGTGGTTCCAGCAGATGCAACAGAGGGTTCCATCCAGTAAAACCAGGCTCCACCAGGACTTGAATAAATTGATTGCAGCAACACAATTTTCTGCAGTTGCAACATTAGCTGCAGGTATGCTTCTCGATCTTTGGCCTCCTCCATCACATCAAGGAGGATGCTCTGGCTCCACAATTGGCAGGCGGATGCCAAGTCCAAATGGCGATTGGTCTCGGCCCCTTATACAGCGGGCTCCCTCTTCGGGGAGGCTATGGAGCCAGTATTAGTTGCGAATAAGGACAAGAGGAAGGTCCTGCCATCCTCCCTTAAGAAGGGCGAGAGGCACACGGCTCCTTATTATTGCAGGTCTTCATATTGGCCTGATTCCAGCTCTTCTTTCCAACAGTCTCAACGACCTTTTCGTCAATGTTCTGACCGCCAAACAGATAGGACAGGGTTTCACACCCAGCCTAGGCAGACCCTCCAGAGCAAACAGCCCTTTTGAGGGGCAGGAAGTTGCGCCTATTATAGACCACGATGACTACATGCCAAGTGCATGCATTGGCAGCCGATTGACTCTTTTTGCGTCCCAATGGGAGATGATCACGAGTGACCTCTGGGTCCTCAATACAGTGAGGCTCAGCCTCAGCTTGGACTTCCTCTCCCTTCCTCCGAATCACTTTGTCAGCTGTTCGGTATCTTGAAGCAGCGAAAAAGAAATTCTCCTGGAAGCCACCACCCAGCATTTACTGGAAATTCAGGCAATCGAGGCAGTTCTGGAGAACCAGAGGGGTCGGGGGTTTTACTCCACTCTGTTTATGGTCCCAAAGTCTTCGGGGGGATGGAGAGCAATTCTAAATCTAAAAAAAATAAATTTGTATCTAGTCTACAAAAGGTTCAAAATGAATTCCCTAACCACCATCCTAGAGGGAATTCGGGAGGGCGACTTCCTGGCATCGATCAACCTTACGGAGGCTTACCTCCATGTGCCAATCCTACCCGGCACATTGTCAGTATCTCCGCTTCTGCTTCAAGCAGTCTCACTACCAATACAGCACCTTGCCCTTTGGACTAGAGTCGGCGCCCCAGGCGTTCACCAATGTTCTGGCAGCGTTAGCGGCTTATCTATGATCAATTCCTATTCGTCTACAATGCTATTTGGATGACATTCTTGTGCAAGTGTCCTCCTTCGAGAAAAACCAGGAGGCATTGCAGACAACAATCACCGTTTTACGATAGCACGGATTCTCCGTGAACTTTCCAAAGAGTCAGCTGGTTCCGGCTACGAGATTCTTACACTTGGGGGTGGAAATCGACACCAGGCTGGGATGGGTCTTCCTTTCCCAGGACCGCAAGGACAACCTGACATCCCTGCTCAGACAGATAAGAGCAGAGCATCGGGTCCCCATTGCCCTATTAGGACGACTGTTGGGGAAGTTTGTGTCATGCATCTCAATAGTGCCTTGGCCTCGGCTGCACATAAGAACCCTTCACTGGTTCCTTCTCCCATACCAACGGGTAGGCAACAGCAGCTCTCAGACCAAGGTATGTATTCCCCCAGAGGTGTTGCTCTCCCTCAAGTGGTGGATGTCTCCAGTGCTGGACAAGGGCTGTCTCTTCCGGGAGCCTAGTCGTATCACGATAACATCAGATGCCAGCCTCTTCAGGGCCACATGGCTCAGGGCTGCTGGACCCCAGCGGACCTGACCCACAACATCAATTGGCTGGAGCTTCGGGCGGCACACCTTGCCCTTCGCCACTTCAAGACCTTAGTACAGGGCCAACACGTTCTCATTCTTATGGACAACGTCACGGCCAAGGCACACATAAACTGTCAAGGAGGCACTCATTCCAGGAGCCTCATGACGGAAGCAGAGCTCCTGGGGAGGTGGGTGGAAAAGCATTTACTTTCCTTCAACGCGGAGCATATTGTGGGGGCGGCAAACATTCAGGCGGATTGCCTCAGCCACTCCACGATAGACAACGCAGAATGGCAGTTACACCCCATGCTCTTCCTGGAACTGACAATCAGATTCGGTCAGCCAGTAGTAGACCTGTTTGCCTCCCAAGAAAATGCTCAGCTTCCCAGGTATTTCACCAGGTTCCCGTCACAAGGGACGGAGGGGACCAATGCCTTACGCAGTCCTTGGGCAAGCGGCCTACTTTATGCCTTTCCACCTCTTCCGCTGATCCCAGGTGTTATCAGAAGGTAATTCAGGAAAGGGCGGAAGTCCTCCTAGCTGCCCCTTGCTGGCCCAGGTGCCTGTGTTTTGCGCACCTGGTCGACCTCTCAGTCTCCCAGCCCTGGAGGATCCTTCAGGAGCGGATATTACTCAGCCAAGGTGCCTTGCAACATCCGGAGCCCCAGTGGCTCAACTTAACCATCTTGCACTTGAGCGGGGAGTCCGGAGGAAGCGTGGCTTCTCTTCCAGGGTCATTGTAACCGTCCAAGCTTCTCGCAGACATTCTACAAATCGTATTTATGATTCCATATGGGCAGCATTTATCACCTGGTCTGGGGCTAGGGATCTCGACCCCACCTCTGCTACAGTTTCACATGTTTTAGAATTTTTGCAGGACGGATTGGACAAAGATCTGCCCACAACACACTCCGCAGGCAGGTTGCAGCGCTGTCCACGGTCTTGCGGTGTGAGACTGTGGACATCATTGTCCACGGTCCCAATGGGCCCAAGAGGACATCATTGGCCCATGAACCTATTCTTAGGCAATCTATTAAGGGAGCTGCAAACCTCTGACCTCCGGTGGTCCATCGCTACCCCACATGGGATTTATCTCGAGTTCTTCAGGCCCTTACATCGGCCCGGTTCGAACCTTTGCGTACTGTGAGTGTTGTGACCCCGACTCCTGAGCCTGTCCTAACAGAGGAAGAGGACTCAGAAGGTGATGGGGAGGAACTGATAAGGCCTCCCTCTCCATGACCCTCCTCTCTGGCAATGCCTCAGGTTCCATCCGAAGGCCAAGAGGAACAGCCTGGGATATGCCAGGAGGAAAGCATATCGGAACAATAACAGATAGGGAGCAAGGATGATGAATCCTGGCTTGATCCCAGGCAGCGTCGGAGGGAGAAGCGTGCACAGCAACGAAGAGGCGTGGGAGGGTCAGAGATTGAGCTGAGTCACTGAGCCATATCCCACAAGGAATAAAAGTGGGTGTGATTGCTCTTCAGGCTTTGTGACGGTCAAAGTTAAAAACCTGAGAGTCACATCGCGTTACCTGAAATCTGGCTCATGCATATTCGGATTGGACCTTGGCAAACTATTGCTTCGTGGATTACTTTTTGCTACTGAATCGGACAGGATAAACTTTCTTGCTTACTGTGAGTGAAAACTGACTTGACAGGCATTTTGCAGTTTACTGCCAAAACTCTTATCTGCAAGGGTTTCTAGTCTGATTGATTAATAAAATCTTGGCAGGCGTGCCTGGTTGTGTGTTTGCCTGTGTGGGGAAGGGGGACAGAACAGTGAGCTTGCGCCTCTTAACATTTAAGGTGGCGTTTTTGGTGGCTATTACCTCCGTCAGGCGCATTTCCGAACTGGCTGCTCTTTCAGTACGTCAGGATTTGTGTATTTTCCATCCTAATAGGGTTGTGCTCCAGATGGATCCATCATTCATCCCTAAGGTGAACTCTTAAATTCCATAGGGCTCAGGAGGTCATCTTGCCTGATTTCTGCCCAGAACCTTCCCATGTCCTGGAGCGACGATGGCACACCTTAGATCAGCGGTTCTCAACCTGGGGGTCGCGACCCCTTTGGGGGTCGAACGGCCATTTCACAGGGGTCGCCAAAGCCCTCTCTCGTCCCCCCGCCACGCCTTCACTCACCCTCACCCTCTGCCTCTGTTAGATCGCCCGGTCGCCGTTCGCTTACCCCGCCCACTCCCAATCTATTGCTGCCTCCAGTCCCAGCTGGTGGCTAGAGGGAAAAAAACTTTAAATTCTTGCCGCGGGGCTTCAAAGAGCTAGCTGCAAAGAGGTAAATTCCTGGAGCAAGTTTTTTTCCCCCTATCTATGCTGAAAAAGCGAAATTGAAACTAAGCAGGCTGCAACGTGACAAAATGAGGCAGAGAGATTTCTTTTTCTTTTTCCTCACCAAAAAAGGTAAGTGCAACACTGCAAACAATGGGAAATTTAGGGCAAAAGAGGAGAGTTCCAAGATTTTAAAACACAGAAGAAAAAAAGCTCTATTTAACTAGGGAATTGTAATAATTGAGATACTATTAATTGGTTAAGTTGTGGTTTGGAGGAATATATGGGGGAAATTATTTGGTTTATTATTATTGGTAAATATAATTAATTGATTTGTAAGAAATTGGATTGCATGGAAATAATTGGAATATTCATGTTCATATTGATTAATATACAAAAAAGATAGTTATATAACTAATTGATTTATATTAAAATGTTGAATTTGTATTAAACAACTGTATTACATAATTAACCAATGTGAGGATGGATATAAAAATAGATGACAATGTGAAGGGGTATAATATAGAATAGAAGGGAAAAATTGAATTTGATTAAGATTAGAGATGAGGATGAAGGGTAATATTGTTTTTTTAAAAAAATAGATGAGGAATAAATATGGTAAAAAGGAAATATAGAAATTGTAAATTTAATTGAAATGACTAAATACTGTGTTGGAAGAAATATCCTTCTGGGTTCTGCTCCAAGCGGGGGAAAAAGACACTGGAAACATGGAGACTGCTTGGAAAGATGGTTTAATGTTGGACAGGATCACATGGCTTGATGGGGCCCATTGTGTTAGTTTCTGTTGCTATTGTGTTGCAAATGTCCTTTGACAAAGGATTGAGTTTCTGCCTCTGGCCCATTAACAAAGGGTGGGGGGCAGGAAGGTGGGAGCTGATTTGTCTGTAAAATATGCTTCTCCATTTCTCATACAGGTAGGGAAATACAATATTCTGCCTTTTTAATATTTCCCAAAATATTTCATTCTTCTAGGAAAGGGGTGGGTGCTAACCCCCTACAACTGTTTAAATTTGTGAACCAGCCAAATACTCTGTTCAAAGAAAATACGTTGTATGTTTATATGTATGTTTCTAATTATTGCTATTTATCGCTATTTGTTCTCTTTTATTCTTTAAAGTTTAACAATGCATTCTTTATCTTAATATCTTAATATTTGTTTGGCTTTCTTCCCTTTCATCTTTTTTATTGTACAGCAATCTTTCTCCTCAAACCTATCACCTCTGTCTTTTCTTTCTTTCTTACTTTCTCTCCCCTCCCTCTTCTTCTTCTCCCTACTTCCTCTTTCTCTTTCTCCTCCTCTCTTCCTCCCTCTCTTACCTTCACTCCTACTCTAATTTCCCTTCCCTTCCTTCATCCCTCTCTATTGCTGTATCCTTTTATGCATATGGACTACTCAGAGGGCTGAAAAAGTTATTTTTGACCAGTCCTCGAACTTACAACTGTCCTCACAATTTACGTATTTGCGCTATCTTGTCACCATGGTGAAGAGAAGCAGTTGTGAAATGAGTGACACGGTTGTTAAGAATGCTACAATGGGCATAAATGATGACCAGTCATAACTGCGAAAACTGGTCATAAGTGCAAGGACCTGTCAGAAATCACATTTTTCAGCCCTCTGGGTAGTCCTTTTGTGCACAGGGACTACTCAGAGGGCTGAAAAAGTTATTTTTGACTGGTCCTCGCACTTTTGACCAGTCCTTGAATTTACGACTGTCCTCACATTTTACGTTTTTTGCCCTATCTTATACCATGTTGAAGAGAAGCAGTTGTGAAATGAGTGACATGGTTGTTAAGAATGCTGCACAGGCATAAATGTGAGGATGGTCATAAGTGTCAAAAGTGCGAGGACCTGTCAGAAATGACTTTTTTCAGCCCTCTGAGTAGTCCCTATACATATAGCCATGGCCACCCAGTCACATGACCAGCTAGCCACGCCCACCCAGTCACATGACCTCCAAGCCACGCCCACAAAATAAGCCACGCCCACAGATCCGGTAGTAAAAAAATTTAGAACCCACCCCTAGTTGGGGGTCACCACAACATGAGGAACTGTATTAAAGGGTCGCGGCATTAGGAAGGTTGAGAACCACTGCCTTAGATGTTAGGAAGTTTATATTAAGAGAACATCACAGTCACGCTGGACGGAAGTTTTTTTTGGTTTCAAGGTGACCCCATCTATCATAGGCCGTTGTCTGCGGGTTTTTGCAATGGCCTATTAGGTTCAAGCCTTACCATCCCCTAAGGGAATTATGGCCCATTCCACCTGTAGTGCTGCCACATGTGCATCATGGGCTACGCAGGCCCCTATTGAGGACATCTGCAGAGCCTCCACGTGGGCTTCCCCTTCACCCTTTATTCATCATTATAAAATTGATGTCTTTGCCTCAGCTGAGGCATTGTTTGGACGAAGGGTGTTACAACGCGTTCATGGGGAGGCTTCAGGCTCTGGCCAAGCAGCTTCCCACCCATGAATACAGGGGAGCTTTGGTAAGTCCCATTCTTGGCCACTCCTGGGACCTTGCAAGCGTTGGTCTTACCATGATACGCCCTTTCTCTGTGTCATCCCAGGAGTGGCCAAGCCCCACCCTGCTTCGCTTGGCCTGTGATCTGGGAACTAATGCATAGATGGTTTGAGTTTCATCTTTTTTTATTGTACAGCAATCTTTCTCCTCAAACCTACCACCTCTCTTTTCTTTCCTTCTTACTTTCTCTTTCCCCACCTCTTCTCCCTACTTCTTTCTTTCTCCTTCTCCTCCTCTCTTCCTCCCTCTCTTACCACCACTCCTACTCTAATTTCCCTTCCCTTCCTTCATCCCTCTCTATTGCTGTATCCTTTTATGCATATGGACTACTCAGAGGGCTGAAAAAGTTATTTTTGACTGGTCCTCGCACTTTTGACCAGTCCTCAAACTTACGACTGTCCTCACATTTTACGTTTTTGCCCTATCTTGTCACCATGGTGAAGAGAAGCAGTTGTGAAATGAATGACATGGTTGTTAAGAATGCTGCACGGGCATAAATGTGAGGATGGTCATAAGTGTGAGGAACAGTCAAAAGTGCGAGGACCTGTCAGAAATGACTTTTTTCAGCCCTCTGAGTAGTCCCTATACACATAGCCATGGCCACCCGGTCACATGACCAGCTAGCCACGCCCACCCAGTCACAAGACCTCCAAGCCACGCCCACAAAATAAGCCATGCCCACAGAACCGGTAGTAAAAAAAATTAGAACCCACCCCTGGTTGGTGGTCACCACAACATGAGGAACTGTATTAAAGGGTCGCAGCATTAGGAAGGTTGAGAACCACTGCTTTAGGCCCTTACAGAAACTAGAGACTGTAACAGCAATGGGGGAGAAATTTATTTTGAGACTTGGCAAAATTCTGATAATGTAACTTATAAAAGAGTAGAATGTATTCATCTGGGTATGGTTCTTGTCTGGACTATCTCACAAGATTGAACTCACAATTCAAAAATATGGTCCACGATCTTCTGCAGATCATTTTGTACACCAGCTTTAACTCATGTTTATCTTTACAATCCATTTTCTCAAACATACACATCCAATTATTTCCAAAGTAGCATTGTTGGTTATTTCCCAAATTCTTATAACCTCCTGTCCTTCCTATCTGTAGCATTGTGACTTGTACAAGATCTGAAACTTGGTTGGACAAATCTTGAGATCCTGAAATCAAATAAATAAAAATTGCTCTCTGGATTGAACACTAAACTATCATCAGTAATTTAGTCATTTAGGTACAAGGCTGGAGCAATAGTTTAGAAGGGATCTGTACTGTGGGTCTGTTTTTTTAGTGGTCTACTGAATCCCCCCCCCCCGACTTTCCTATGCCCAACATTGCTAAATATGGTCATTACTGTCCGGACCCCAGTATCATTTTTCAGCACTCTGGCATCTGATAGCTTTTTATCCTATACGTTTAGTGGCAGTATGCATAGTACCCTTTTAAGTCCAACCTATGCCATCATCAGTCTGCATCCATAATTCCATGGACATTCATTACATCCTAATTATGATCATGTTCTCTTTTTTAGTACATAAATCAAATAATCTTTTGAAAGTATGTTTTTTAATCTTGAGCAAAGTTCTTAAACATCTGGCACAATCTAAGTGTGTGACTAAAACAACTGGTGTAATATGTTAGTTCTGTTGAGAAAGAAATAAGATTTTCATGGATTTAAATTGTGTTTCCTAACTAAGTTTATATATTTTTATATTTTGTAAGTGTTTCATGGCTGAATTGTTCCAGATTTTTCAAATTAAAATAGAACACAAATTTCACATTTATAGCCCAAGTGCTTTCCTCTATTTAATTAGTAGAATAGGCCAATAAATGGTAGTGACTCATGCAAAAACTCAGTAGGAGCTTTTATTTTTTAAAAAATGAAATTATGTTGTGTGGAGTTTGGGCTGAGATGATCTAAATCACACTCCAAACAGGGATGGAGTATAACTTCATATTCTGTGAAGCAGTGAATGCTGATTATAAGAAAATATTTATAGCTGTAAATTATAAAGAAATCCTACAGGCAGCATTTCCTGCTAATGGAATGGGTAGATAATTTTGAGAGGTATACACTACGTTCATGACACATCAATATGACTTAACAAATGAGAATTGTTTGATAATCCAAATACAAAAAATAATTCACTCATTATAAACTGATTTTTGCTTTAGATAATTAGTTATAGAAACTATGCAAGTATGTCTTCCCTTTTTCTGTATGCTGTCATGCTAGAGTTTTCTAATCTGTTTTGGTCTGCTTGGTAATTTATTAGATGTAGTTTTTATTATCTTTTTAAACATTTAATTGAAAGATTGCAAATTCATTTTTCATATACTAATTTGAAAACCTGTGTGTATACTAAGTGTATTTTTCTCTGAATTTATAATAAATTTTAGATATGAAATTAATTTAAAAATGTTTTACAGCCAATGGTAATGACAACAAGAAATTCAAAGGTGAAGATAAAATGGATGGGTCTCCTTCTCGTGTTCTTCATATCAGGAAATTACCAGGAGAAGTGACAGAAACAGAAGTTATTGCTTTGGGTTTACCTTTTGGTAAGGTAACCAACATTCTCATGCTGAAAGGAAAAAATCAGGTATTTTCTCTTTTTGTCTTATTTTTTCAATATACAAAGTTTTTTTCCCCCATCCCAAGATACTTACTGTAAGTTTTACTCTTAAGATGTATGCATTTTATCGTAATATACCAATTATAGGAAACTTTTTTTAATCCACTGACATGGAAAAGTATTTTAGGTTGTTAGGTGCAAAATCAAAAACAATGTGACAGCAAAGATTTTTATGCATTTGCTTTGTGAAAAATGGAGGGAGGGGGAAGCAGATCTTAAAAATGTTGTTCTGGTAAAATAGATCTCGGGCTAAATGCCTGACTGTATATTGAAACCAAGAATGGTCCACAGTTGGTTTTTAGCTGTAAGCTATAGCACCAATTAACTGGAAAATACAAGGAACGGGACACATTTCCTATGTTTTGTGATATCATGTTCACACAGTGATATAGTATTTTATAGGGGATTCTGTGTCTCCTTCCATGAATGTTTTAAAATGGGAGCAATGTAGCGCTATATGGTTCAGATGCGATCAATTCTAGATTGACTTGGCAAGTTATATCAAAACTACTTTGAGCTGGGTGAAACTTGAAATAATCAGCAAATAATGGTGTGCATAAAGTAGAAAAAAGACAAAACTTGTTTTGAGCTCTGGACAGATCTACTGAGTTGCCTACATCTGAACAAAACTCTAAATACTTCATTTCAGATAGAGCAAACTATTTTCTGTAAAAATAGAAAATAATAGGAACTTGAAAAAAATGCCCCATTCCTTCATTTTTGAACCGCAAAATTAGATGGGATGATTTGGTATACAGGCTGACTTTTGCTTTTCATCCAACAGGCACAAAAGTTTGCAATGAGTGTGATTAAAAAAAAAAAAAATCCAATAGGCAACAATGGAACCAACAGCTTAAACACTTATTATTTTCCACAGCCTGCCTATACTCAAACAGCTGCTGAAATCTAGAAAAAAATAGCATGATTCACTTCAATCTGTGAACAATGACAGGTGCAACAAAAGTATTTTTACTGGCTTCTCTCTTAATGCATAACCTCATATACCTTTCCATTTGACAGAATACAAGCAAAACTCAACACATGCAGTAAAAACAACCGACTCTTTGAAGTTAACTTGCTGCCTGAAGACTAAGCATCAGCAAGAGTATGCACATAGCATACAACATGACTCAACAAATAAACGAAAGCAACACAGTCTTAGCAAAACTTTCTAATAAACATTGTATGGAAGAGACCTTCCCATTTGCATAATGACCATCAGTAAAAGAAAGTACAAAACAGAATGCATTTCTAGGCCCACAAAAGAAAGCATAAACGTCCCAATAGCTAAGAAGTTTAAAGAAAAAATACTAAATTTATCCCCATCTTGCATCATACATTTGATCAGTGATATTGTCATCTGCCTCTTAAGCATGGGTTAAAATAATGTTGTTTCCTCCTCCTACTCTTCCTCTTGCCTCCTAGTCTGGGCCAGCAATAACGCAGATGCAACTACTGTTATTTTGATGGTTATGCTGTGGAAAATATATATATTTAATTTATAATTAAATTACATAATTATACAAATTATGTAACTATAAAATTATAGTTTAATGTATAAATGAGGTGATATCTTCAGGATTTCAGAATATGAATATTTGAAATGAGCTTATTTTGAGGGAAAGTATTCTGAAATCACAGATTTATTCTGTGCTCAGTACACTTAAAAACTGTTTTGAGTTTAAAAGTTTACAAGCTTGGAATGTTTTAACATCACTACAAGTGGATGTTGCACCCATGATAAATAATAAAAAAATATAATGGCTGAGTGTGGGAAACACAAAACATAAGAACTTTTTAACTTTTTGCTACATTGAAATTATACTTAGAAGATGTATTTAAAATTTAAAAATCAAGGATATAGAAATTATTAATTTAATCATATTTTTAGAGGTTTGTGCCTGTTTAGATTGTGCCTTTCAGTCTTTTTGGTTCCTTAGAGTTTTGTTGTTATTCTGAATGATGTCAGCAATCTCATTAATGCTCTCAAGCTTAAGTTTGCTTCATGTGAATGTTCTTGAACTAAAATCACAGCTGTGATTTTATGATTACAGATATAATGATATAAGAAATACTGATCATAAGGGAGAGGATAAATTAAATCTTTATTATAGTGGTGGACCAGCATAAAGGGAAAGCATATAGCATGTTATAGAAGCCAGGGATGAGGGCATATATTGACTCAGTACATGTGTATGCAAATACAAAGCAAATATTGTTCTTTATAAGTTGTACATTCTAAATCCAATCTAAATTCTAAATAACTTTGGTAAATAGCTTTAATACTTTACCAGACTATAATTCTGAAACTAGGTGAGTGAATAGATGAATGGATGGACTGATACATGTGATAGTAATTTCTTTTATGTATAGTTATGTGTGTGTGTGTGTGTATATGTATATGTATATGTATATGTATATGTATATGTATATGTATATGTATATATATATATATATATATATATATATATATATATATATATATATATATATATATATGTAAGTTTTATTTATATAATATATTTATATTTTCTAGGCTTTTTTAGAGCTGGCAACAGAAGAAGCTGCTATTACTATGGTAAATTATTATTCTGCCGTGACACCTCATCTTCGCAATCAACCTATATATATTCAGTATTCAAATCATAAAGAATTAAAGACTGATAATACACTTAATCAGGTAACATTATTATAGTTTTTAATGATGTGACTAATCTGTATATGTAGTTTTTCTCTATTTATAACATGTTTAAGAATATTGGGAATTATTTTATAGTTTTCTAGTAAATATGGCATTTATTAATAGGATCTAAGCATGTTTATCTTTAATAATCTTTCTGGCCCAGGAACTCAAGTTAACCAGTAAAAAAATTGTTACTTTGTTAACTAGATAATGGGAAACTATGTTTCTGGTATGTTTAAATAATTCATTCAAGTTTTGAAACTTAATCTCACCTTACTATGATATGCTCTTCTAATAAATGAATTTATTGAAAACACATTCATATTCACTATGGGAATAACTGAGTACATAGTTACTTGATTTTGAAGATATTTAAAATGTATTTTAGATCAAGACACTATTCATGCTTCAACAGTAAACTACAATTATGCAGGTACTAACTTCATGGACATTTTAAGTATATGATATTTCTTTTCTCATGAAGGAAAGTAAAAGCAGCACTGACCCATGCTATATCAAATGGTAATAACTTCATCTTTGTTTTTTCTATTGCTTCATCATTCTGAACAATGGTTTAACAAATATTAAGAGTTTTTCTGTTCTAATCTTCTCTATTAATCCTAGCCTAGAGACTTTTCTCATTTGAAATAATAGAAACAAATTTGTTTTCAATTGGATTTTTTCTCCATAGCAGCTATGTTGATCACAATAAACTGGTTCAGTAGTAAGGGTGCCTCAGTGAATGGCAGCATCTTGCTGACCTTGGGTTATGTCAGAAACTAAGCAGGACCATCCCAATTAGTACTTTGATGGGGCATTGCCGGAGAATTTTAAGGCAATATGATAGATGATGAAGTTTAAAAAATGTCTTGGAAGAAGGTACTGATAAATTTTTGTAGCATCCTCAAGAAGGCTACATTGATATACCGTATTTTTAGTAGTATAAGACACACTCCCCTCTCCCCCAAAGTGGGTGGAAATGTCTATGTATCTTATACAGTGAATGCTGCCGAAGCCCCGCCCACCCACTGGCCATTTTCAGCCTACACGTGCCGTATTTTTGCCACCTGGAATGGGCCGAAAACATGATGCGCAGAGGCCAAAACTGGGTGTGCGGAGGCCGAAAATGCGACGCACAGAGGCAGCAATCGGCGGCAATGGGCTGTGGTGATCCCTGCAGCCTGGAATAGCTGATTGGTGGTATTCTGGGTCAATCAGCTGCTCATGCTGAATCAGGCTGTGATAACGTGCTGAAACTGACCAGGTTGTTTGCTGCAAGGACACTAGCCAGATGAATACCAATGGATAGTGGTAAGCAGAGGCAGAATCTTTTTTCTTTTTTTCCTCTCCAAAAACTAATGTGTGTCTTATACTCCAGAGCATCTTATACTCTGAAAAATACAGTAACCATCAGCAATTCATTTTAAAAAGTGTTCAGAAGCTGTTTAAAAATTGTAAAATAATTTTAATTAAGGGAAAAATGCTCAGTTCTTGATTGTCTAGATTTTATTCATTAAAGACTGATTGGATTACATTTTTACTCAAATAGAAATGTTTTAAATTAATGCTGAAATGTATTTAAAAGGTGCTTCAATTGAAAAAATATAATTACCCTATTTATATAGGGTAAAATATTATGCCTTAATCCTGCAACCTGTCTAAATTTGAGGGTTGGCTGCTGGTATAGGAAATACATATTCTCTAGTACGCTGCTTGGAGAATCCAAGCAAGGGTTAACTTCAATCCTATCGCCAGAAACTGAGTTGCTAGAATTTTCTTGGCCATGTCTCCCTTTGCCTGGCTTAGCTCCAGTTTTTCAACTCTGTCCAGCCGAGAAATGTGGAAAAATTTGCTCCAGCAATTCAAATCTCAGGGCAATAGGATGTTGCTTGGATTCTTCAGTATTTAAGCCAATTAGGGTGGAGAAGGAGAAACGAGGCTTTTGGCCGCCTCGGGGCTTTTAGCTCGCTGTGGGAGCCTGCATGCTGCGGGTGCGTGTGCTGGTATACCCGGCAAGTCTGGAATGACCGCCAAAACCCAGAAGAGGACAAATAGGAGGCAGCTTATCCAGGGCCAACCCATGTGTGGGGATCCTCTGTGAGTGCAGGCACCCGTTTCTCCGCCCAACAGCCGCTGGTGAGTGCATTGGTTGGTCCAGTCAGCTGGCATAACCACCACTGTTTTTATTCTTCTCGATTGGGGATTCTGGAGTCACTGTCTGTGTTGAGGGACATACTCCATGTTTGACAACTTGCCCGATCCGCACAGCGCTGGGAGAGCAGGTGATTATGCTCTAGCCCCATTTAAAATCAGACGTGTGGAGGAGTGCTTTGAGCGGTAGTATTGCTGGCCTCCACGCTCGGTTTCCTTGCTGGGGGGGCTTGCAATTTCAAATTGACCTGCATGGAGCTCGGAGAGGAAGAATTCGCTCTCGCATCAATCACCAATCAGCTGTGAGGCGCGGGGGAGCTTTGGCACCTGCACACTCACTCCAGAAAGCGGCCAGTCTTTGGGCTTGTGTTTCTTCGCCATGAGGCGCTGGGAGAGTGAAAAATTTCCACTCTCGCACTATTTGACTCCAGCTGAGAGGCGTGGCTAGCTATTCGGCACAGCGGCATTGCAGGGAGAGCGCGCTTCGAGGCCAGTGTTCTGTAGGGGTACTGGACTTCCCTGGTCTACCAAGTGGATCCACCACCTCCTTTGGACCTCTAGGAATACCAGATCCGGTGCAGGGGTGACTTCAGCCTGGTCTGTATAGCGTGGGCAGTAACAAGATGGCGGAGTGAGCTTTGTCCCCAAACAAGGGCCAATCAGATCCTCCCAGACTCTATAGAGCTGGGGATTGCAGCCCTAGGCATACCAGGGCTTCCAGTAGAGGGGCATCTCTAACACATTATAGGCCGCCCTGAGTCTCCGGAGAAGGGCAGCATATAAAAATAAATAAAATAAATAAAATAAAATAAAATAAATCTCAAAAGGAAAGTTCAAAAGGCATCTAAGAAAGATACTGCTGCCTTGGAAAAAGATGCCAAGAGGCATCACAAGGCTCTAGAAAAGCAATTTTCCAAAGCCCAACAGCAGCGGGCTTAGAATCCCACAGAGCCCAAGGTTTCTTTTGCAGAAGATGTATTTCCTCCATCATTGCAACCTGATTTGTCCCCTCAGATGTGGTGTTGTAGTCAGTGCAAATCACTTCAACACCACATCTCCCATTGGCGGTCGACTACAACAATTTGCGATCCAATAGGAAAGGACCACACTGATGCATGGGTCCTGCAGACAGTGTGACTGGGTCTCGCACTGGAATTCCTCTTCAACCCTCCAAACCAATTTTTTCGTTGTCCAGTCCCAGTAAACATCGAGAAAAGAAACCTGATGGAAGCCGTGATCCAACATCTGTTCGAAATCAATGCCATCGAACTGGTTCCAGAAGGTCAGGAGGGACAAGGGTTTTACTCAATCCTTTTCTTGGTGACAAAAAGTTTGGGGGGCTGGAGGGGAATTCTGGATTTAAAAAAGCTCAACGCCCACATGGTCTACTGACGCTTCAAGATGCAGTCCCTACAATCCATCTTGGGCTGCATCAGGGAAGGTGACATGTTAACATGAATAGACCTCAAGGACGCCTATCTTCATGTGCTTATACGACCTTGCCATCGCATGTTCCTGAGGTTTTCGTATGCAGGGCACCACTTCCAGTACCGGACTCTGCCATGCGGTCTGTCGTCGGCTCCCAGAACCTTCACAAAGGTGTTGGCAGTGGTGGTAGCAAACATCAGGGCAATCCCTATAAAATTGCAATGCTATCTGGACAACATCTTAATCCAGTTGAGCTCAGCCTTGTGAGCAGAACAGGATCTCCAGACTGTAATACATACTCTTCAGGACCATGGCTTCACGGTCAACTTCAAAAAGAGCCATCTGGTTCCCTCCACCCGCCTTCTTCACCTAGGCATGGTGATAGACTCCACATCTTGTCAAGTATTCCTTTTACCGGACCGCCAGGAAAGTCCACGGTCCTTAGTAGACAAGGTCGTTGCTCTGAAGTCGGTGCCTTTGAATCTCCT
This sequence comes from Arizona elegans, assembly GCA_022577455.1. Taxonomy (NCBI): domain Eukaryota; kingdom Metazoa; phylum Chordata; class Lepidosauria; order Squamata; family Colubridae; genus Arizona; species Arizona elegans. The sequence continues at coordinate 121,526,957 of JAKOOJ010000002.1, forward strand.
CTCGCAGCTCCTGGGAAAGATGATTTCGTGTTTGGCGATAGTGCCTTGGGTGTGGCTGCACTCCAGGGCACTACAGTGGTTTCTGTTACCACATGAGAGAGCCGGAAAAAGCAACTCAAAGACCAAGTGAGACTTCCACTGAAGTGCCTCCACTGGTGGACTTCTCCAGCCATACGACGGTGCCTTCAAGGAGGCTCAACGCATCACAATCACATCAGATGCAAGCCTCTTTGGTTGGGGTGCCCACCTCCATTCCCAGGTGGTCCAGGGAAGGTGGTCTCTGACCGATCTCCAGAACAATATCAATTGGCTGGAGGTAAGGGCAGTCCACCTTGCCCTACGTCATTTCCAAGAGGCAGTGACAGGTCAGCATGTTCTCATACTGACAGACAATGTGGCCACCAAGGCTCACATAAATCGGGAATGGGGCAATCGCTCCAAATCCCTCATGACAGAGGCAGAGAAACTGGAGCTCTGGATAGAGAGACATGTTCTATCCATCAGAGCAAAGCATATTTCAGGGATTGTGAATGTGCAGGGGGATTGGCTGAGCAGGAAGACCCTAGACCACTCAGAGTGGCACCTGCATCTGGATCTCTTCAAAGAGCTGTGCGAGAGATTCGGTCACCCAATAGTAGATCTATTTGCTCATCCTTCGAGTTGCTGAGGTTCTTCTCCAGGTTGTTCTGTCCCGTCTCACACACACACACAAACAGACAGCTGGGGGTTAAATAAACTGGCAGACAACCAAGTCTTTCGATAAGAGGATTGGCAGCAACCCAGTAGCTGCTTGCCAAGACTTTACTCAAACAAAATACACACAGTTCAAGAATTGTCAAGTCCAGTCCGTAATTAAATCCAAGGCAGATAATGTTGTTTCCAAAGATGCAATGTGACTCGATAGTAGTTTTGTCTGTCACAGAGTCTGAATGGCCACCTCACCCCCTTTTATACCCTGTGGGGTGTGGTCCAGTGACTCAGCTTAATCTCTGGCACACCTCTTCTTCTGTTGCGCGCGCTTATCTCTGCGACGCTGCCGAGGATCCAGCCAAGACTCAACTCCCTCATTACTGTCCACCTGTGGCTGCGTGGACGTGCTTGGCCCCGGACCTATTTCTTGACCTTCGGCGGATACCGAAGGCATTGCCAGAGAGGAGGGTCCTGGAGAGGGAGGCCTTGCCAACTCCTCTCCTTCACTCTCGGAGTCCTCTCCTGCCGATGACACAGGTTCAGTTAACGGAGCCACAACACAGGTTAGCAACCCTGGGAGCGGAAGGGGTCAATGCTCTCCGCAGTCCCTGGCCTCAGGGTCTGCTCTACGCCTTTCCTCCAATTTCTCTCATTCCGAAGGTCATCAGAAAGGTGTTGGAGGAGAGGGCGGAAGTCCTTCTGCTTGCCCCACATTGGCCCTGGCGCCCCTGGTATACGGATCTGGTCAACCTCTCAGGATTCTCCACGGCAGACTCTCCCTCAGCCAGGAGGTTGTAGTTCATCCGGAGCCTCAGTGGCTCCAGCTGACAATCTGGCACTTGAGAGGAGCCTCCTGAGGAAAGACAAGCTTTCTGGCAAAGTGATTCAGACTATCCAGGCTTCCAAACAGCCTTCAAAAAATCAAATCTACGATGCCACTTGGTTGGCTTTTTGCCAGTGGTGTTCTTTGGGACACATTGACCCTTTAGGAGCTTCGGTTCCGGAGGTACTGGACTTTCTACAAACCGGATTGGACAGCGGACTATCTCCCAGCACCCTTAGGAGACAGTCACAGCTTTAGCGACAATGTTGACCTGTGAGAACCAGAAACCTTGTACTCATCATCCCAGAATACGCAATTTTCTGAAAGGAGCTGCTAATTTGAAGCCCCCGGTGATACATCGTTATCCCACCTGGGACCTGACCTTAGTGCTCCAGGCTCTTACTTCAGCACCATTTGAGCAGTTGAAAGACCTCTAGCCTCAGGTATTTGACCCTTAAGGTGGAGTTTCTCGTGGCAATAATATCAGCCAGGAGGATCTCTGAATTAACAGCATTATCAGTGTGTGAGGATCTTGGCATATTCCATGCAGATAGGTGGTTCTTTGTTTGGATCCATCATTTCTGCCCAAGGTAAATTGGTTTCACAGGGCCCAGAAGCTCATTTTGCCTAATTTTTGCCCAGGATCCCATCATCCTGTGGAGGAATGATGGCATACACTGGCTGTCAGGCGGGCTCTTCGCAGATATATCAAACGGACTTCTTCCTTTCGGAGGACAGAATCTCTCTTCATCTCCTTTCAGCCTTGGGCAGGAAGGTGACGTTGTCCACTATAGGCCGCTGCTTGAAAACCTGTATAGCTAAGGCTTATGAGATGCAGGCTTGACCTGTTCCAGGACAGATTCACTAGAGTGCAGCCACTACAGTAGCCTGGACCACGCAAGCTCCCATTGAAGACATTTGCAGGGCAGCCACCTGGTCATCCCCGTCACCTTTTATTAGACATTATAAACTGGATGTGTATGCCTTGGCTGAGGCGTCTTTTGGCCAAAGTGTTCTTCAGAGAGTACATTCCACTGTGTACTGTGAGGACCAGGGATCGGCTGGTCTCCCTCCCCTAGTTCTAAAGCTTGGGTACATCCCTTGCTTGGATTCTCCAAGCAGCGCACTGGAGAAAGGATGTTGGTTTTACCTGACACATCTCTTCTCAGTGTGCTGCAGGAGAATCCAAGACCCACCCTGCTGACCCTCCTGGTCCGGGTGAATTTCCATCCTCTACAGATCCACATACAGTGCACTGTCATGCCTTCGTCGAAAAACTGGAGCTCAGTCTCTGCCAATAGGATTGAAGTTAACCCTTGCTTGGATTCTCCCACAGGGCACTGAGAAGAGACGTGTCAGGTAAGACCAGCATGCTTTTTACACTATCTTTACACTTTTATATCAGCTCTTCTCACCTGAGATTCAATATATTGATTCAATAGTATTATCATAGTACTATCAATGTGTGCTTATTTTCGTAGACGTAGTATCATCAACAAATATATTTGTCTTTTGCATGGAGGAACCTAAACTTTGCAGTAATTTGCTGCTGAAGCTAACGTTAACTCTTTCTTGTTACAATTTAATAGAAGAATTAAAATCATTTATTTAATCAGGTCATTCAGTCTTTCAGTTGAGGTTTCCACATGGTTATTTGTAAAGTGCCTAAAGCCATAAGTAGGAATGGGCTTCATATGATTTTTTTAAAAAAATGAATACATTTTATTTTGTGCTTGGCATGACATTGTAACCAGATATTTATGTCCCTATAGTTAAACCAAAATTAAATTAAATTAAACATTTTTCTAACAAGATTTATTATTTTTGTATTTGTTAATATGGTGATAACTATAGCTTTCCTCAATGAGGAAATGAGGTGTTTACATTACCTGAATTTCATATAATACAAAGTTTTAAGATTCCAAAATTTTTAAAAGCTAAGAATCCAGAAAACAATTATATGCCTCAATCCTCCAAAGTTAATATCCTCAGGTTGGATAAGCCAAAATGTAGGACCAGATGGTGACATGTCTGCATCTATCTCTGATGGTTAAAACTGTCATATCCCTATAATTGTAAATGCAAATTACTTATATGAGAAATGCATTGCAAATTAGTAACAGCAATCCTTCAGCTGGTTTGCACAGCAGGATACCTTGGGTCCATGCACAAAAGGCTCTTTATCACACAAATTATCCACTAGCCAGCATTAGGGCATATGCAACAATGGAAACAAGTAATATTTTTTGTTATTTAGTCATGCTCATCATCATGTCATGCCACCTGCACTCTAGCTGTCAAACACCATCATTTAATTGTCTGCTGCTCTCAGGAATACCAGAGGAGCCAGAATGTCTTTGAATTGAAAACATTCAGACACATCAGCTGTGTTTATATAATGTGCTGATCCCTAGGTAACTGAACCATGATCTAATGAATGATCCCAATTCATTAGATACAGAACCAAAAATTAACTACACAGTGAGACACAGGTTATTTAAACATATTTTGTCCTAGTGCATTTGGCAAACAAAATCTTTGTATCAATATATCACAGCCTTGAGAAGATTGCAGCCTATAAGAAATTTAATGAGAGATCTTAGAAAATATCCATGGATTTTCAAGAGTAGACATTTATGTTTGGGTTTTCCATCAATTTGGAGTTTATGAGCCACGGTGGTGCAGTGGTTAGAGTGCAGTACTACTTCTGCTGACTGACTGCAATTCAGTCATTCAAATCTCACCAGGCTCAAGGTTGACTCAGCCTTCCATCCCTCTGAGGTGGGTAAAATGACCCAAATTGTTGGGGGCAATATGCTGACTCTGTAAACTGCCTAGAGAGGACTGTAAAGCGGTATATAAGTCTAAGTGCTATTGCTATTGTTATTAATCAGAGTCAAATAATGATTTTCTATGATAAATAAATAAATCACTGGCTTCAATAATTGAGACTAAACCTGTACAAAAATGAGGTCTAGTGAATAAATTCTGCTTCTGCTGAACTCAGAGTGATAAACACATAATCGTAATAGAGGGCATAGAATCCTGAGGTTTTCCTGAGGAACTTTATCATAATAGAATTAAAATCTCCTAAAATTCAGCAGCGGGTTGCATGACACATTTATGCAATCTCTGTCAGCTTCAAGTTCCCAACCAAATATATTGAACAAAACACCATTGCTTTCATTTAACTAAATTGGCATTACATAGATCAAGCTGATCTATTTTTCTTGATACTGATTCAGAGATTCTTAAAGCATTTACTAATCATACCTTCAGAAAGAAGAGATTGCAGCTGAATCATCAGGAATGTCCAGAAGGGTGAATGAAAAAGACATATCATTCACCTTTCCTCAGTTTGAAAATCTGCCTTTCCCTACTATAAAAGTCATTGCCCATAATAAAATATAAGACAAACATTTACTATACTTACTTGCAAAATAAGCCAAGAATTTTAGGTGCCCAAACACATCCTCAGAATTGCATTTGGCTTGACCACAGATGACCTTGTATAGGGAAGAGGGTAATAATTTGTAAAGCACCTGTATATCTCGTATATACTTTGCATAAGCAAATCCCCATATAAAATGACCCTCAATTTTTTTAAGCAAAATATCATGAAAAATGAAAAATCTGTGAAAAGTAAAACATACAGATATTTTGATCAAAATGTGAAGGGTCAGCTTATTCACAGACTTATGCATTACTATAATATGGTGTGCTTTCTTTTTCCACCAAACCATTTGTTCACCTAACCACATTCTATCTTTAATATATCATAAAACTCTTAAAATATGACTCACTACCAATTTTTTATGGTAAATATAAGTCTAGCATTCCCAGTGTACTGCACATAGACACCAGTACACTTATATGCCAGTCTCCTCCAGACGTCTTAAATTTTAAACAAAACTAAATGGGAAACATATTACAAAGAAATTATTTACAATGCTATTTAATGTATTATATTTTATTTTATTTAATGAATTTATTATAGCTCCCATTAGCTGACAAAATCCAGAAAACAAAATACAAACAAAATTTGGCAGCACAGATTAAAACAGCCATAGAAATGTGACAGGAGCTCCATAAATATATCAATATATACTTTAATCTCAGGGCTGGAAGCTTTAGATCTCTATTGCCCCAAGGTATTATCAGAAAGTAAAAACAATGAGTGACTACAGACTACTATATCCTGAAGTAATTAAGTCCAGGGGGAGGGGATGAAATAAAGTCAAGCTTGGATAGTTGGAATATTACAGACTAGAAAGGTTGAGGAAACATAACCAATTTTATGAGTATCTATGACATACAGTACTTTCAAAACATATTTTCTTGCCATTTTTGTGTATTGCACATTCCGACCGTTGTCTTCTTAAACATATTGTTTTCTTACAATAAAAGAGTGTTATAAAAATTGAGTTATTTTCTCACTCATCTAACTTACTTAGCAGTTCGTCCATTGTGAGAGATACCCCCCTCAACAGTTATTTTCCAATGTAGCTCCAGTTTTCAACACACTGCTCAAAGCTTTGCTTCTTTCCAAATCTTTCCTCCTCTGCTGCTGCTTTCCTCCAAGAGCAAACAATTGTGGCTAGACATTTTAGAGCATATTTCTGTATATTTCTGCTGTTATGCATTACTAAACATTCAGCAAATATGAAGGCTGTCCGATTAAACTAACACCTTTCCCTGTGTTTTTCTCTTTAAGAGCATGGGAGTTAATGATTTTTTGGTGAATATAATTATAGATCTATATGAGTATTTCTTCACAGCTCTTTTTAAAAAAAAATCAATCCAAAATTAAGCATTCACTGCTTGAGTTATTTTATCCTATGCTATCTTGGTGCTAACAAGAATGTAGAACTGGAAGAACTTCCTCTTTCACCAAGCCAGCCTGACCTAAGTCTCTCCCCCTTTTAAATGGAAATTTTAAATCTGGTTTTAAATTATTGGGGTTTTAAATTTGTTCAGCCAAATTATTTAATTCGTTTTAATCTATTTTAAATTTTGTATTTATATATTTTATTCCATAGCTGTTCACCGCCCTGAGTCCTTCGGGAGTAGGGTGGTATACAAATTCAATAAAAATAAAAAAATAAAATAAAATAAAAAAGAACAACAAGAAAAATAGAAATGTATGATTCCTATCTATATTTTAATAAGAGAGGTGCTACTATTTTTATACCAGGAACTAAGATCTAGCTTGACAATATATATTTTGAGCTATAGGTCAGGTTCTATAGCCACTTGGCTCTTTTTATTTATATTTCCATTATATTTGAAAATCAATTTTTTTCCTTGTAAGTCATTGGGAATAGTAACGGGTTTTATAATTGGGTTGGATAGATATGGATATTCAGATTGCATACTAAACCAGAAAACTGGAAGTGATTTTTTTTTTTATTGAAGACTACTTTCAATGCCTTGTCTAAATTAAGCCAAGAAGCACATTGCATGAATTGAAAAGTTAAAGGCTTCACCTTGATAGATGGCTACATTGATTGATACAACATTCCTGTTTTCTGTTGTAGCACCTGATTATATGTTTTGAATATTTGTATAAACACACTATTGATTTCTTCTACAAAAGAAAGGGCATAATTAATGAGACTGGGGCAAGTGTCAGATTATTATCAGATAAACCCTTTGCATCCCAATTCTTATTTCTGAAGAAATGACTAAATTTTGTTTGGAACATTAAAAATTGTGACATTTTGATAAAAATAAACAGGCAGCAACCACTACCCACTTCACTTGCACTGATGATATTATTTAATTGGGTAATGAAACATCTGCAAGCAAACGACCAAGCTCAGAGAGCTTCAAAAACTCTACAGTTCAACCCTTAGCTACAGACACTCTTTTCTAAAGGAATAAATTGTCAAAATTCTTATCAAAACTAGAATAACTTGATCTCACAAAATGTAGTTTACAAAAAAAGCCAGTTTGGCACAGTGGTTAAGGTACTGGCCTAGAAACAGGAGACAGAGTTCTGGTCTCAGTTTAGGCATAAAAGTTGGCTGGGTGACTTGACAAGTCTCCCTCAGCCCTATTCACTTTATCAGGTTGTTTTCTTAGAGAAAATAAGAGGAGGAAAAGAGTTTTTAAAACTTACATAAAAATGTAAGTTTTCTGCCTTGAATTACTTATATAATAACGGCACAATAAAAAATATAATAAAATAAGTAAAAAAATTTGCTTGAAATTACATATAGATTATTGGCAAATATTTGGATAATTATTAAGACTTCGGACGAAGCATGAATTGATCCTAAATTACTATTAACTGCTAAATATATAATTTATACAGTATGCAGAGTATTGAGCATTGAGTTCAGCTCACAGTTATGTTCACAGGACCTCTATAGAAGAGTAACATTCAATTAGCATAAGAGAGAGAAAAATTAAGACTTGAGGCTGGCCAAGGTCGAGAACTGAGAACATGAATAGTACTTAAAGCAGTGTTGCTTTGCTACCCAAAACAGCTCTGTTAAAAAAGTGTAGAGTTGTAGGAAACAAAACATACTTGTACTAGTATCTGAGTCACAGAGCTCATCATAGAATTCAGCTACTACTGTTTTCCATATGTAAAAATGAAAGTTGAGGGACGCAACCCCAGAAGTAGAAGAAAAACCATCAAATCTGCTAAGGACTTTGAAATATAAAGCACTTTGAAGGCATGTCATTCAGTTGCTGTTTTGAAATAGGCCTTCACTTTGATCTGCTTTGTTGAGATAATGGAAGTATTGAATTGAACTTCATTTCTTTCATTTCTTTGAACCTTTGCACATTGTAATAAATTTTAGAGTTCTATTTGTAATTGTTCTAGATTTTGTTTTTACAGTGACTTCCTGCATTAATGTTAGCTTTTGTTTAGAACTCTTTTTTTTAAGAAAGGAGATTAAAATAAATTTGATTTATTTCTTTTTGGCCAAGTAGGATACCTGGAGTCCATGCACAAAAGGCTATTTATCACACAAATTATCCACTAGCCAGCATTAAGGCAATATTAGGGCAATATGCTGACTCTTAACCACTTATAGAGGGCTGTAAAGCACTATAAAGCAGTATATAAGTCTGAATGCTATTGCTATTGCTATTAATCATAGTCAAATAATGATTGTCCATGACTTCAATAATTGAGTCTAAACCTGTACAAAAATTAGGTCTAGTGAATAAATCCTGCTTCTGCTGAACTCAGAGTGATAAATACATAGTTGTAATAGAGGCCATAGAATTCTGAGGTTTTCCTGAGGAACTTTATCATAATAGAATTAAAATCTCCTAAAATTCAGCAGCGGGTTGCATGACACATTTATGCAATCTCTTGTCAGCTTCAAGTTCCCAACCAAATATATTGAACAAAACACCATTGCTTTCATTTAACTAAATTGGCATTACATAGATCAAGCTGATCTATTTTTCTTGATACTGATTCAGAGATTCTTAAAGCATTTACTAATCATACCTTCAGAATGAAGAGATTGCAGCTGGACCATCAGTGCTACCAAGAATGTCCAGAAGGGTGAATGAAAACGACATCATTCATCTTTCCTCAGTTTGAAAATCTGCCTTTCCCTACTATAAAAGTCATTGCCCATAATAAAATGTAAGACAAACATTTACTATACTTACTTGCAAAATAAGCCAAGAATTTTAGGTGCCCAAACACATCCTCAAAATTGCATTTGGCTTAACCACAGATGACCTTGTATAGGGGAGAGGGTAATAATTTGTAAAGCACCTGCATATTTCGTACAGTGGGGCAAAACAGTATTTAGTCAGCCACCAATTGTGCAAGTTCTCCCACTTAAAAAGATGAGAAGCCTGTAATTGTCATCATAGGTAGACATCAACTATGAGAGACAAAATGAGAAAACAAATCCAGACAATCACGTTGTCTCATTTGGAAAGAATTTATTTGCAAATTATGGTGGAAAATAAGTATTTGGTCACCTACAAACAAGCAAGATTTCTGGCTCTCACAGACCTGTGACTTCTTCTTTAAGAGGCTCCTCATCCTCCACTCATTACCTGTATTAATGGCACCTGTTTGAACTTGTTATCAGTATAAAAGACACCTGTCCACAACCTCAAACAGTCACACTCCAAACTCCGCTATGGTGAAGACCAAAGAGCTGTCGAAGGACGCCAGAAACAAAATTGTAGACCTGCACGAGACTGGGAAGACTGAATCTGCAATAGGCAAGCAGCTTGGTGTGAAGAAATCAACTGTGGGAGCAATAATTAGAAAATGGAAGACATACAAGACCATTGATAATCTCCCTCGATCTGGGGCTCCACACAAGATCTCACCCCTATGCCGCCAGGGACTCAGATCCTGCAGTGCCAGACGTGTCCCCCTGCTTAAGCCAGTACATGTCCGGGCCCGTCTGAAGTTTGCTAGAGAGCATTTGTATGATGCAGAAGAGGATTGGGAGAATGTCATATGGTCAAATGAAACCAAAGTAGAACTGTTGGTAGAAACACAACTCGTCGTGTTTGGAGGAGAGAGAATGCTGAGTTGCATCCAAAGAACACCATACCTACTGTGAAGCATGGGGGTGGCAACATCATGCTTTGGGGCTGTTTCTCTGCAAAGAGACCAGAACGACTGATCCGTGTGCAGGAAAGAATGAATGGGGCCCTGTATCGTGAGATTTTGAGTGCAAATCTCCTTCCATCAGCAAGGGCATTGAAGATGAAATATGGCTGAGTCTTTCAGCATGACAATGATCCCAAACACACCGCCCAGGCAACGAAGGAGTGGCTTCGTAAGAAGCATTTCAAGGTCCTGGAGTGGCCTAGCCAGTCTCCAGATCTCAACCCCATAGAAAACCTTTGGAGGGAGTTGAAAGTCCGTGTTGCCAGCGACAGCCCCAAAACATCACTGCTCTAGAGGAGATCTGCATGGAGGAATGGGCCAACATACCAGCAACAGTGTGTGCCAACCTTGTGAAGACTTACAGAAAACGTTTGACCTCTGTCATTGCCAACAGAGGATATATAACAAAGTATTGAGATGAACTTTTGATACTGACCAAATACTTATTTTCCACCATAATTTGCAAATAAATTCTTTCCAAATCAGACAATGTGATTGTCTGGATTTGTTTTCTCATTTTGTCTCTCATAGTTGACGTCTACCTATGATGACAATTACAGGTCTCTCTCATCTTTTTAAGTGGGAGAACTTGCACAATTGGTGGCTGACTAAATACTTTTTTGCCCCACTGTATATACTTTTGCATAAGCAAATACCCATAAAAGATGACTCTCAATTTAGTTCATCTGGTAAAAAGTGAGGGATATTCATTCATAAGATTATTGTCAAAAATCAAATGTTCCAATGAAAAAGTGAATAAAAAAACAGATTTAACAAATGAAATTCTGTACTAAAGATTTATTCTCTATAAATATTTTCTTACAGCAAAATAGATTGCTAAAAATTTAAAACTAAATTATTTATAGATTTTGAGAGTATTTTACAAAAAATGACAGTACTTTGCTTGTTTCTCTTCAGTTTTTTTAGGTTGCAGAACAGTGGGTCTCATGCCCATGAGAAAAAATACAAACATCAAACATGCATGCTTGTAAATCTACAATATGTCCTAGATTTTTTTTTCTATTTACTAGTAGCTAACCCTTCACTATAGTTCTAATTTATTATTTTTGAGCAACCAGACTTAATGCATAATTCACTTTTAGCTTCTCTTCAGCTAATGTGGGTGGTGATATTTCTTTGGTTAGAAATAGTCAGTTAAGAGTTGCTTATTGTGATTAATTTATTTTTCAACATGGTTTGAGGCAATTACTGAATATATTGATCTCTAAACTTAATCCACATGCATTATTTTTTTTATTTTTTTTTTCTTCTTTGCAAATAGCGAGCTCAAGCTGTCCTGCAAGCAGTAACTGCTGTACAGACAACAAATACTCCCATAAGTGGAACTACTGTTAGTGAGAGTGCAGTAACTCCAGCTCAGAGTCCAGTCCTTAGAATAATTATTGACAACATGTATTACCCAGTAACCCTTGATGTTCTTCACCAAGTAAGTTGCCTTTATGAGTAATTTTCATTCTCTTTTTTGCATGCTTCAATGGCCAGAAAATGACAGTGCTAATATGATGATGATGAAGATGATGATTCCCAGTTTAGTGCAAGCAAGCAAGATCAGGGCTTTTTCTCCTACCTGAGACCGATGGTTGCAGTGGAAGTACAACAAATAATCTGTAATGTGACATGAAGAAAGAGTCAAAAGATAGCGGCAGACCCAGTAGAAATGAAGGGATGATATTTCACCTCATTTTGCGCCCAATACATGGCCATTCAGGGAGCTAAATTCAATCCTTCTGCTACTTCAATACAATTTTGTTTCCACTAACAGTTTAAACTTTAGCAAATATGTTGATGTTGGCCTTTTAATAAAGCATGGTATGCTTTATGTATACGTTTATTGAATATATGAATATTCATTTACTTTTTTCTCCTCCAACAGATATTCTCTAAATTTGGTGCAGTCTTGAAAATAATTACTTTCACAAAAAACAACCAGTTTCAAGCATTATTACAATATGGTGATCCTGTAAATGCCCAGCAAGCAAAACTTGTAAGTATGATTTCAAATACTTCTTTTTAGCCTATATAAATAAGTATAGTATATATGTTACTATTGACAGTACTTTTGCAAAATTTTGTTTTGTTGGGTACAATGGACACAACTTTAAATTATAAATAAGTCATCCTACATAGACTTTATCTTAAATGCACATTTTGGTGACTTCTTAATTATTATATTGGATCAAAACAGATAGTATACTGTTTTCAAAGCAGTTTTTATCTCTCATATCAAGGAAAGCCACTATTTTGCTTTGTTGAAGAATAGTTGCTGAAATGTTATGAGCAATTAGTCCTTAGTTTGAATATATCTATTACAATGTGCTGTGTGGATTCTTTAAGGTACTTTATGTGAGCGCCACCCTTGAAAATTGAAAGTTACAGTTAATCCAGAATACAGTAAAAGGAATAATAATGAGCATATCCTATCTTTTCCATGTAGCACCATTGATTTGCACTGTTCTGGCTTTTGGATGTGTAATTCAAATTGAAATTTGTCATTTTGTGGCACACCCACATTTACAATTCTCACTTACCTGTTCCCCCCATCTATGCCCTTTTGGATACCCTGAACTCTGCCACCCCATCCCCCCCCATTGACCTTTGCCAGAGATAGACAGCTGCCTATCTCTCCCCCCCCCCCGTCCCCATCTCTGCTTTTTGGAGGCCTTGCAAAGGGTCAGCTGGTTCAGTCGAGCACCCCTCAGTAGTGAGAGAAAGAAGATCAGCTGGAGGTGATGAGGGTGATAGGCAGGATGGGAATGTTGAAGGGGTGGTGGTTAAAGTAGAGATGAGTGCAGCACAGCAGGAGAAGTATGAGATCCTCACCTAAAGGATAAGTCCTTGCCTAATGACCACACCCAGAACTTCCATTGCTAAGAGGTGCAGTCACAGGATATTTTTGGCTGATGACTCCTTCACTTAGCAATGGAAATCTTGGTCCCAATCAGGATTATTAAATGAAGACACTCTCTAGTGTTAGGAAATAATCTAATAGGCTATATTTAAGAGGACTGGAGAAAAGACACTGCTTTGAATTTTGCACGCTTATACTGTATATTACTTCTCCAAAAGTTAAATAATGAAAATTAAAAGTCTTAATACAGATTTCAAGAGAGGATTTTATAATTCCAATTAACATAGTTATGTAGTATCTGCAGCATAGCAGTGATTCTTGAATAACACTTTCTCGTTTTTAAATTATTTCATAACATAATGAATAACTGGAGTACTGTACATAACATAGTCAAAATTAAATGATTGGGATGGCTACTTGTACTGGATGATCTTTTAACTGGTTAAAATTTCACAGGAAAATAACTTTTGAATAATATACATGTAAGATCTAGTTCTAGCAAAAATTCAGATGCAACCAACCTAATGCTAGCCCAGTTTGTTACATAATAAGGAACAGATGGAAATTGTTTTTCCTTCCAAAAAAGAGAAGCTTCAAGCTTTTAGCATACTTTGGATGGGAGAAAGAAAGCAAAATAATTTGGATTTTGATACCACTTGAAATAATGTTTACATTTTACTGTAGCCATTACTATAAACAATAGCTTCATTTATTTTTTGCAATTAATTTTTCAGAGATAATTCATATTTACTGCCTATTTGTGTCACTTTCATTTCTAGGATTTGCTGGTCCAATTCTGAGAATATATTTTATATTACACATCGATCAGTAGACTATTATCTTTAGTACAATATTACAGTAATATATATGATTCTTGTAAACCTCCAAGAGATATTGCAGATTGTGGAGGATGCAAATTTAATAAATACTATTTCCACCAAACCTGAAAAATAAAGAGTAACGCCTGTATTCACAGAATGTTGGTTAATTCATTGATTGCAGTATTTTAAAACTTTGAACAGTGTGTACTTTTTAACTGAATTAATGAAGAGAGGTAGGTATAGAAAGAAAAAACATAGATATAATGTCAAAAAATTAAAAATAAGATTGCCTCCAGAGTATAAAATAAGCTGCCCAGAGTCACCATAAGTAAGTTGGGTGGTCATATACATTTTCTTAATAAATAAGTAAAATAAAAATGAAATATCCAACAGTTGACGGGTCAAGTATAATACAGGTGAGAAATCATCAAATGTGTTCACTGGTTTCTTACTTATAAAGATTAATAGCAAAAATTATTTTATACATAGTCTATATAAGGAATCAGAATGTGGACTTCAGAGGTGTTTAAAATTTAATAAGGAAAATTTAAAAGAGCATTTTCTGAAAAGTGATGAAAATAACTGTGTTGTCAACTTCCTGCTATAAAGTACTGGTTATCTTTAGCATGTTACTCAGGTGGCAGAGGTGAATATTGGCACCTATTATTCTATTTTTGTCTCACAATGACTTCCTCCCTCCATTATTATATTAGTTTATGAGAGTGTGTGTGTGTTTATATCATAAATTACTCTTTAAAAATTACATTGCAAAGAAGGATTTATCATTAGTTTGTATGAGCCACCAAAACAAATAGATTAGTTTCATTTTCTAAAATTAGATCAGAGTATAATAAAATCATCTCAGGTTAAACTTTGTGTATCTGTATGGAACAAAAACGTGGATATCGGGAATAGATTTGCCTTTTTTCACTTCAATTTTCCTCCAGACATAACTTTCTGTGAGGTTTGAGTGAGGTGGATAATGGTTGTTTTTGACTTTCATATCTGTAGCAGTGAGGCTGGAAAAGCCTCTCTGCATGAGGAGGGATAAAGGACAAAAATTCCTGTCAGAAGACTCCTGGTCCCTATGAGTTTTAATCCAGAATTGTTGGAAACACTTTCTTAATTTCTTGTGAGTAAACATGCGTGCATGTTTTAACCTTGGAAAGAAATGTTATTCATTGTCTTTAAGAGTGTTTTTACCATTATACTTGTCTGTGTTAAACGGTATTTTATTGTCTTCAAATAGACAGATTATTTTAATGTGTTTTATAATTTGTTGAAGAATAGATTTTAAGGTTTTTAGCTGTGTATATATGAAAGCCACTTGTGACCTTCCTGAGGCAACAGGACCAATTTGGATGGTCCAATTCTGGTGTCTAATAGAATTTAATTGTTTCCAGGAGTACTTAGGAAACGAATTGTACCTCATCTCTGGCAAATGGTTCAGTTTAATGCTTGGTAAACCATTGTCAATGGGGGGCAAGCTGGATGCTGAATTAAATCTCCCCAACTTGTCTCTTCCTAGGGGTCAATCTCTAGAATACATATACTATATCAACATGATAATGTGTTATTCCTATCAATATCAGCTCCAACCCTTTGATATTACTAAAATTGAAATGTGCTCAAGGGATCTCAAGGGAACAAATTCAACCTTTGAAAAATAACTTCTTGTGACCCTACAAATAGTGACGATTGTAAGATTTTTCCTTCCTCACGCTTCTCAAATGTCTCTTAACTTTCTCTCATATTCAGCATTGTTTTGGCTGTAACACAATCAAGAAAGTATTTAGACCCACACACATGCATACATATGAACACATACACTTAAATAGAAAACCAATACATATCTGGAGAGCAAACTCAGCATCATCAGGCCAAGGTTGTAAGCCTGGAATAGTGCTATTTTTCATTTTAACAAAAAAATCTTTGGTATCCATGGTCAATAAATACAGTTGAACATCATTTTTAAATCCCATTCCTCTTCCCCAAACCATATAACTGAGCCTTGATGGTGCAGTGGTCAGAATGCAGTATTGCAGGCTAACTCTGCCTACAGGCTGGAGTTCGATCCTGATGGGGCTTGAGGTTGAGTCAACCTTCCATCCTTCCGAGGTTGGTAAAATGTGGGCCCAGATTGTTGGGGCCAATATGCTGACTGTGTAAACTGTTTAGAGAGGATTGTAAAGCACTATGAGGTGGCATATAAGTCTAAATGCTATTGTTACATTAATAAATTTAGGAATATGAAACCAAATAATATGATAATAGGCAATCCCATAGCAAATTGGGATTAGCAAATTGTAATTATTCCAATTCTCATTTTGTCCTTGCAACAAAACAAAGATGACAACTTTTTCTTTAACATTTTTACGTTGTCTGGAAAAATGGTTTGAGACAATCTTATTTTAAAATCATAAAAAACATATATAATATTTAAAACCTTTAACCTAACTGCTTTGCTAATATGGAGTATTCCAAAGTTAATGTAAATAACTTATATTACTCTTTGTAATACTCTAAATGTCTGTTGAAAAAGATTTGGAGCAAAGACAATATCAGAAGTTTTTATTGATATATTCTGTATTGTGCACCTCCACATAATCCAAATTTCTCTTGCAGTTTAAGTGGTGTAAAAATTAAATTGCCAGTAAGGAGGTCTAAAATCTTTTCCCCTTGTGGCTCCTTTTTGACCTTGGATTGCTGGACCTCCCTCTCTCCAGGTCCCATTACCATATATGGATTTGAGACAGTAACATGTATTTTCTTATATCAATGACAATACAGATAGTCCCTGTTAACTATCATTTGTTCGGTGACCATTTGAAGTTATAAGGGTGCTGAATGAGTAGTACTTTTGACCAGTCCTCAAAGCTCTATCTATCTCAGCACCCCACAGTTATCTGATCATGATCTGGGCACTTGGCAACTAGCTCACAATTAAGACAGTCGCAGCATCTCATGCTCTTACTATCATTCATAACCTTCTTCACTTGATGTCAGTTTACAACCTGCATTATTTAGTGATGGAAATTTTGATCCCAGTTACTATTGTTAACCAAGGACTATTTGATTTGCAATATTATATACTTTGCTTTTCTGTAATCCTATAACCCCCTTGGCATGGACCATGGCTCCCCTGTTACATGTTTTTCATATGTGGCCCCTTCAAAATATCCTAGGGTCCCCAGAGGGTCATATGGCCAATGATTAAGAACCAGACTAGAATATTGATATCCCTGTTAGCCCATAAATATAAAAAGTGGGGGAGGGAAATGATTTACCTGTGATTTTCTAAGCTGGAGCTATCTCAGAATGTGATAATATTATGGCTGGTTGCCTATTCAGCCAGATGTTTAGACTGGATGGATTTCTGGGCTGTATGTTGTGCAGACTTACTTTAATATATCTATGAAAACTTTCACAGTGGGTGCACACACATACACTGTATGAATTTGGGGAGTGGAATGGAAAGTGTGGATGGGTGTGTGTTGAGGGACAAGGGGAAGAGATCCGCCTAGGAAACAATAGACAAGAGAGGCAGGAGCCCCCGGTGGCTTAACGGTCAGAGGAAGAAACTTAGGAAGGACCCTTTTAAGAAATTAATAGTGGCAGTGGGAAATTTGTACTTTTAGACTTGCCACTTTCTGTTAGTGTAGCTTTATAATAAAGTAAAATTAGCTCATCTAGTTGCATTTTCTGTCTAATTTACCTGGGAGACCTGACTGATTCTCACTCTTTCCCAGACTAATTTTGAATGGTTCATATTTATGACAGTTGCAGTGTCCCAGGGTCATGTGATCATCTTTTGCAACCTTCTGATAAGCAGTCAATAGGAAAGCCAAATTCACTTAACAAACATGTTACTAACTTAAAAATTCCAGTGTTTCACTTAATATCTGTGGAAGAAAGGTGGTAAAATGGGTAAAAACTCCCTTAACAGCTGTCTCACTTATCAACAGAAATTTTGGTATGTCTGTAATAAGGTTGAATACCAGATCTTCATAATTTATTTTGGATCTAGAAAGATGTAATCCAGGATATTTTTTTAATTATTGCTGATTAAATGTTCTGACAGCTGTATGCATTTTTAATTACTCTAACTCTACCAAAGACTACCCAGGTATTTTATAAGGGTGCTTTATACTTTTTTCTATTCTAATGGTGGATTATTTAATGGCTAAAATTTTAATAAAATTTTAGATCCTCTATAAGGTTGTCATGCTACTCTAACTAAGCATAATTCTTGTACATGGAAAAAATTACAAGCTTGTTTATAGAGTTTAATTGGATGAATTATAATGACTTTAAATCCCTCATAATAAAAATATCATTTTTGCTCAGTTGCATATCAGACCTATTTTCGTATCTTGACCTTTAGTTCATTTGTTAGATAATTGGAATATAGTTTCTGTTGTAAGATACAATCAAGTTCTAATAACATTATCAATTACTCCTAAGGAAAAAAAAAGTGTGGTTCATCTAAAATAATATTTAAATTCACCAGTATTAAAAGAAATGTATAAAACAGATGAAACAAGGCTTCAGATAGCTTTTTACTATTGTTTTTTGCAAAATTCTGAGGGTTGTCAGGGCTGCTGTCCCAGAAATAGGCAGATGGGAGAGACTAGTTGGGACGCTAGGCCTTAGGGATCAAATGGGATTGCTGTTGTTGATCAGCCTCCCTACTGTTTTTCTGCCTGTGCTGGTTGATGCATTTTCTTGGTTGCCATCTGCGGGCTCCAGGTTTATGGCCATAGGGATTTCAACATATCCTCCCTGGGTACAGATTCAGAGGCACTTTTTGAATTCATACCCACCATGGCAGCTATGGCAACCAGCAACTTAATTTATAGCAAGCTTGACTCATTGGGATAAGATGCAGAGGTGTCACACACTAGACCTGGTTTTTGCTTGGGGTAGTGGTGATGCGATTTGGAATTGTAGGACGTCACCATCAAGGACAGATGTACATCTTTCTTAATGAAGACCATAAAACCCCAACTTCAGCTGCTCTGTGATATTGTCCATTTATTTATATCCATAAATGTCTAAATTTATTTTTTGGTTCTGATATATTACAATAACTGATACTTTCTCCATTGAGAGTGGAGACAGCAGCCAGTGTGGGTAGTGCTAGTCCAATCAGCATGAAGGACTGAGTCTGTCAATCATTATTAGTTCCGCTGTTGTTGCCGGGCAGGCCAGCTTTTGACTCAGTCCTTCAGTGGACAGGCGTGTGGGTCTTAGTTCCTCCTGATTTCTGGCTATTTTGGCTTTAATGTGACTTTATTCTGGCTTTTTGACCTTGGATTTCCTGACTACGACTACTGGCTTTATTCCCTTATCGGTTGACTGACTCTCGGGCTGTTTTTCTACATTGCATATGGTATTGTGGACTTTGTTACTTTGAAAGGCTGGGGATATTCAGCTTCGTTTACCTCCCCTGGGGGTGGTTGATCGCCCTGCGCGTTGTTGGGGTCGTTTGACTCTCTAACTCCTTGGCTTCAATTTCACTGCCTTTTGGGCTCATTTAACTGTTTTTGTTCAGCTATAGTGCAGCTTTTTTGCTGTGGTGGCCATTTTGCCTTGAATTTGCCTCATCGACGTCTTCATACCTGCATCAGCCATTTTGCTTGCCAGTACTACCTTGGCTTCGTTGTGAGGGTGGCGGCCATTTTGGATGCCCTTTTTTGGCCATTTTGTTTGCCAATACTTCTTGGCTTCGTTGTAAGGGCGGCGGCCATTTTGGATACCCTTTTTTTCGCCGCGACGCCTCTCAGCCTTACTTTTAAGTCGCGTTTGATTGACAACTAAGGCGGCGGCCATTTTGTCTCTGCCAGTACTGCCTTGGCCTCATAGTAAGGGCGGTGGTCATTTTGGATGCCCTTTTTCACTTTCTGGCCGTTTGAATTGCCTTTTATTATCAGGAGCCTTTCTGCTGGAATTTATTGCAAAGGAGAGCAACTGCCTGGCCTACTTGGAGCAGCTCATTTGCCTTCTGGCCCTTGAAGCACTATACTGTTCAGTTGATATTGCTGGGCCATTGACTTTGGACACTGTTGGCTTGTGGAGTTATCACGCTCCCTAATCTTTCTACAAGGCTGTAATTACTCAAGGGCTGTCTAGTGGAGTGTTTGTGCTCCCATTGTAATTTTACCACCACTTTCTCTATGCTGCTTCCTGTGGAGTTTCCTACGCTCCCCCAGTGCAGCTGTGATCTCTTTTACCAGTGACATGCCCAAAGCCCTGTCTAAATCTAAACATGGCCGGAGGGCCAGTAATACTACTAATGGGCAACCTATTTCTGAACCTGTTTTGCAGCCTTCAGCCCGGGAGGCCTCTCAGGAGCCATCCCCGGTTACAATTTCAGCTCGGCCCCACCACAAGTCACATTCTCATGGCGTGACTTCAGAGGCGGAGAAAAGGCGGGACAAAGTCTTGACTAAGCTCTGCAATAAGGCTTCTGCAAATATTGCCTCTGCGGTAACTGTTCCTTCCTCTGTGGTGGCAGTTCCGGTACCTGCAACAGTTCCTAGGCCTGTTACTCCGGATCAACTGTCTCTCCAGGATTGCTCTGTGACTGTCTCCACGGCTGACTTGTGGGGCTTGGAGGCTGCTCCTCCACCGGCCCCTTCAGATCCGGACACCTTGCCGGGACTATTTTATCTCCACCTTCAGCTCCAGCCCCTGTGCAGGTTCCAGCCCAGTTGTCATCTGAACAACTTCAACTTATGATTGAAGCCGCAGTGCAGAAATCATTGGCCGCCCGTTCCGGCCTTTCCAGCCGGGCAGGATCTGTGAGGTCCCTTTCTTCCATTTCCCCGGAAATGGCAGCTCCTGAGATCATTCAGGCTAGGGAACCAGGCTCTCCTACATGTTCCCATGCCAGCCAGACCTCTACTGTCGTGGAGGCTGAATGCAATGATTCAGGCCTTTCTGAGGATGAAAATCTTCCTCCAGAACAACCGTCCTTCTCTGGGCTGTTTCCACAGTCGCTGTTTAAATCTCTTTTATTCAAAGCAGTCAATACGGCTCGCTTGTCATCTCCTGTCGTGGATCCGCTTCCGGCCTCCACAGTGGGATCTTTGGACCCCATGTTTGCCTAACCTGTCAAGCCTATCACCTCCATTCCAGCTCCACCGCTCTTCTTGGATGTAGTTAAGCGGCAGTGGTCTTCCCCGACGACGGCCGTCCTCCCTTCGGCTAATGACCGGAAAATTTTTCAGGTTGCCGCGGAATTGGACACTCTCCTACAAATTGTTCCCTCAGTGGACGCTCCTATTGTTGCCTTACTTCCGAATGCTAACGTACCGGGCGATCCTGACGAAGCTCTCCGCCCTGATGAGCGTCGATCCGACTTAGTGTTGCAGAGGGCACATCAGGGTGCCGCCTGGGCCATCCGTGCAGCGACCACTGCTTCCTTCTTCAATCGGACCACACTCCTCTGGTTATGTCAGCTGCAGGACAAACTACCACCTGACGATATACGGGTCAAGCAAGACCTTAACAAAATTATTGCGGCCCTGAATTTTCAGCGGACACAACGCTTACTGCCTCTCACTTTGCTTCCAAGGCTCTGGCCTCCTCCATCACGGCTCGCCGTTTGGTCTGGCTCCGTCACTGGCAGGCAGATGCCCATCATAAATGGTGTCTCGCATCCGTTCCCTTCGGGGAGTCCCGTCTCTTTGGGGATGCATTAGAGCCCTTCCTCACCGAGAATAAGGATAAGAAAAAAGTGCTGGCTGCTGTCTATCATAGAGGAGAATCCCGTTACAGTCCATACCCACCTCGTGCGCAATTTCGAGGTCCTGACACCGGGGGGCCCTCCTCCTTTTCTTCCCCTAGGTCATTTACTCCCTCTAACAGGCAACGGGGTTATCCGGATAGGTCCTTTCGGGGCAAGCCCTTTGTTTCTCGACGGCCCTTTCGAGGTGGAGGGGGTCGTTCCTACCGGCGCCGTCATTAATTGCATTTCTGATCCTCCCATAGGCGGCAGATTGGCCCTCTTTTCCGCCATTTGGGAGCGCTCCACCTCAGACAAGTGGGTCCAGGCCACCCTAAAATCAGGCCTGGCCATTGAATTCGTTTCTACTCCCCACAACACCTTTGTGTGCTGTCCAATTTCTCGTAATCCCGAACGGAAGTCCCTTATGGACTCAGCGGTTCAGCACCTCCTGACTATAAAGGCTATTCAGCCGGTTCCACCTGGTCAAGAGGGTTTGGGGTTCTATTCCCGGGTGTTCCTAGTTCCAAAATCATTGGGGGGGTGGGGGGGGGGTGGAGACCTATTCTGGATCTGAAGCGGTTGAACAGGTACGTGGTGTACTGTAAATTTAAAATGCAATCCTTAAAGTCTATACTTGACGGTGCCCGGAGGGGTGATCTCCTCTCTTCCATTGACCTTACTGAGGCCTACTTGCACGTCCTATCCTCCCTTCCCATAGGCAGTTTTTGCGGTTTTGTTATGGCGGGGTGCATTACCAGCATAGGGCCCTGCCCTTTGGCCGTTCCTCTGCTCCCCATACCTTTACGAAGATTCTAGCCGCTCTGGCGGCTTTTCTTCTACTCCGTTCTGTTAGGCTTTTATGTTACCTTGATGATATTTTGATTTGGTCTACCTCCGCCCATCAGGCTATCCTCGATGTTCGTCTGACTGTTGAGACCCTAGCGGCTCACGGTTTTTCAATTAACTTGGAGAAGAGTCATCTCTCGCCCTCTACTAGCTTAGTTCATTTAGGCGCCCTTATTGACACTCTCCAGGGCAAGGTTTTTCTATCTCCCGATAGGCAAGACAGTCTGCGAAGGTTAGCCTCCCAGGTAGAAAGGTGTAGGGTCGCGTCTCCATATGTCTTATCGCAACTATTGGGGAAGATGATATCTGCTATAGCCATAGTTCCTGGGCACAGCTGCACTCCAGGGAACTCCAATGGTTTCTCTTGCCGTTACAGAAGGCGGGCAGAGGCACTTCTTCACGGCCGGTTCCAGTCCCTCCTGCAGTTCGCCGGTCCCTCCAGTGGTGGCGTTCCCCTGCTCTCGCTGCGTGTTGCTTCTTTCTCTAAACCCCAAGAGTAGTGGTGACGACAGATGCCAGTCTCCTGGGCTGGGGGGCCCATTGCCAGGGCCAACTGGCTCAAGGTACTTGGACGCCCTCGGAAGCTTGTCGTCCCATCAATTGGCTAGAGCTACAGGCGGTCTTTCTTGCCCTGAAGGCGTTCCGTCATCTGGTCTCCGGAACTCACGTCCTGGTCCTGACGGACAACGTCGCTGCCAAGGCGCATCTGAACAGGTTGGGGGGCACCAGATCGAAGTCTCTTCTGGCGGTGACAATGACATTGGGATTTTGGTCAGAGCGCCACCTTTGTTCACTACGAGCGGAACACATCTCCGGGGTGCGGAACATTCAAGTGGATTGGCTGAGTCGCCGTCGGATAGACAATGCAGAGTGGCGGCTCCACCCGTGCATCTTTGAGGACCTGTCTTTTCGTTTCGGCCATCCAATAATTGACCTGTTCACGACTCAAGAGAACGCCCAGCTCCCGCAGTTCTTCTCTCGATATCCACACCCTCGACGCCCTTCGGACTCCATGGCCATCGGGCCTTCTGTATGCCTTCCCCCCGACGTCCCTCATCCCCAGGGTTATCTGCACAATTCTCTCCGAGCGGGCAGAAGTGATCCTTGTGGCTCCTTATTGGCCCTGGAGACCCTGGTTTGCTGATCTCGTGTCCCTATCGGTGACCCCATCGTGGCGCATTCCCCTCGAGAACGACATTCTCTCTCAGGGCGCTCTGGCTCAATCTGACCACTTGGAGGTTGAGCAGAGCACATTGAGGGCCGTGCACATTCTGGCGGACGTCATTCGGACATTACAATCTTCCCGACGTCCTTCTATGGACCACATTTATTCTGCCACCTGGCGGGTTTTCTGTAACTGGTGTGACCAGGTCGGAATTTCGCCTCTACAACCGTCTATTGTACATATTCTAATGTTCTTGCAGAGGGGCCTTGCCCAAGTTCCCACTCCTAACACTCTACGTCGACAAATCTTATCTTCAGTGCTTACCTGCGGTTCCTTGTCGTCTTTGGCCCAGCACCCCTTGATCCGCCGTTTTCTCCGAGGTGCCAAGAACTTGTGCCCTCCCGTGCTACATTGATACCCTACCTGGGATCTTCCCCCGGTCTTGGAGTCACTTACGGGTTCTCCATATGAGCCGCTTCGAACCACCAGTCTCAGACTTCTCACCTACAAGGCTGCCTTCTTGGTGGCCATCTCTGAACTCACTGCCTTGTCCACACGTTCAGACCTTTGTGTATTTCATGCGGACCGAGTTGTCCTTCGCTTGGACCCTACCTTTGTACCCAAAGTCAATTCTGCATTTCACCGTTCGCAAGAACTTATTCTACCTAATTTCTGCCCCCGTCCTACTCATGCCCGGGAGCGACGCTGGCACGCCCTGGATGTCAGGCGGGCGTTAAGGATCTACCTGAAGAGGACGGCTCCCTTTCGTCGTTCGGAATCGCTATTTGTATCCTTCTTACCTACCTCCCAAGGATGTAAAGTCTCATCATCTACTATCAGCCGCTGGATAAGACACACCATTGCCTCGGCCTACGACCTTCGATCACTTCCGCGCCCTATGAGATTGACAGCTCATTCCACCCGCAGCGCGGCTACAACAGCAGCGTGGGCAACCCAGGCTCCCTTGCTTGAGATTTGTAGGGTGGCCACTTGGACTTCTCCTGGCCCTTTCATATGTCACTACAAACTGGATCAGTTTGCATTGGCGGAGGCCACATTTGGACGCCGGGTTCTGCAAAGGGTCGTTGCCAGGGAGGGTGCTGCGGCCCAGCATGATCCCACCCTAAATCAGGGACAGTGAACTTGGGTATGTCCCACACTGGCTGCTATCTCCACTCTCAATGGAGAAGGAGCGTTGGTCCTACCTGATACGTTCCTTCTCGTTGAGTGGAGACAGCAGCCAGACCCTCCCTTTCTTGGCTGGACCTTGCGTATTTTCCTGTCATCTCTGCCTTCTGGTATTTCTCCTTATCCCACATGCTGAGTCTGTCTTCGATTCTTCGCCAAAAGATGGCCTGCCTGGCAACAAGGGCGGAACTAATAATGATTGACAGACTCAGTCCTTCATGCTGATTGGACTAGCACTACCCACACTGGCTGCTGTCTCCACTCAACGAGAAGGAACGTATCAGATAGGACCAACGCTCCTTCTCAACATTTTGGATAGTGTAGAATACCACCTTACATCGTTTCTCTGGCATTTTTATTTCTACATATCATCTGAGCTTTCAAAATTTTAAATTATCTTCAAGCATCTTGAACTGATTAGTCCTTTTATCTATAGTTTTCAATTCTAAGAAGCTGCTTAAATATTAAAATGTGTTGAATTTAATAATACCAAAGTCATTGTTCAACAAAAATATTCTTTTTACACCAGATGCTAAACATTTCAAAATAAATTCTTCATTGCTTTTCTTTGTCTGTAGGAACTTTGTAGTCATTCCAAGACACCTTAATTTCTTATATCTAGAAATACTATGCATCAGTTGATACTAAAATATTTATCTAATAAATGGAGGGTAGTTGAAGTCACCTATTATTACTATATTTTCTCCTATTTCAGTTGCTTTTCAAGATTGCAGAGTATATTCTCACTATGTTATTTTGAGATTAGACATGATTAGAAAAAATAAAGATGAGAATAACGTTATTAAAATAAGTTTTGATCTTAGATTTAGGCAATCTTAATGGACTGCTACTTTCCTTGTCTACAACTGCCATTTTAGGAGTTATGGTTTCTTTTACATTCTTTATTTGTTAAGGATTGGGAATCTATTGCTAGTTGCTGTTTTATAAAAATAAATATCCAGTATACAAATGTTTTGTAGTTTTAATTTTCTTAAACTACAGTATAGTAACCACTATAGAATAATATGAATTTTAACTTTTGTATTGTCTTATTTTCTCCTTTTGGGGCAAATGATAAGATATCTGTCCATCTTCTATCTATTACAATGAAATTACATGCCCAGCCAGTCTCTTTTGGTGTTTATAAATTTGGTAATAACAGAAAAGAAAAGAATCTGTCATGAGCAGTAACAGCTCTTGTGATATTGACTCTTTTTTGTTTGGTTTCTGAAATTGCTCCAACTATTTGACTATTCTATCCTGATTTCTTAAACTTCTACAATAAGGCTGTAAAATGTTATGGTTATGTAGTTACAGTGGGGCAAAAAAGTACTTAGTCAGCCACCAATTGTGCAAGTTCTCCCACTTAAAAAGATGAGAGAGGCCTGTAATTATCATCATAGGTAGACCTCAACTATGAGAGACAAAATGAGAAAACAAATCCAGACAATCACATTGTCTGATTTGGAAAGAATTTATTTGCAAATTATGGTGGAAAATAAGTATTTGGTCAATATCAAAAGTTCATCTCAATACTTTGTTATATATCCTCTGTTGGCAATGACAGAGGTCAAACGTTTTCTGTAAGTCTTCACAAGGTTGGCACACACTGTTGCTGGTATGTTGGCCCATT
This sequence comes from Arizona elegans, assembly GCA_022577455.1. Classification (NCBI taxonomy): domain Eukaryota; kingdom Metazoa; phylum Chordata; class Lepidosauria; order Squamata; family Colubridae; genus Arizona; species Arizona elegans. Next base: position 121,553,335 of record JAKOOJ010000002.1, read on the forward strand.
CCTCCATGCAGATCTCCTCTAGAGCAGTGATGTTTTGGGGCTGTCGCTGGCAACACGGACTTTCAACTCCCTCCAAAGGTTTTCTATGGGGTTGAGATCTGGAGACTGGCTAGGCCACTCCAGGACCTTGAAATGCTTCTTACGAAGCCACTCCTTCGTTGCCTGGGCGGTGTGTTTGGGATCATTGTCATGCTGAAAGACCCAGCCATATTTCATCTTCAATGCCCTTGCTGATGGAAGGAGATTTGCACTCAAAATCTCACGATACAGGGCCCCATTCATTCTTTCCTGCACACGGATCAGTCGTTCTGGTCTCTTTGCAGAGAAACAGCCCCAAAGCATGATGTTGCCACCCCCATGCTTCACAGTAGGTATGGTGTTCTTTGGATGCAACTCAGCATTCTCTCTCCTCCAAACACAACGAGTTGTATTTCTACCAACAGTTCTACTTTGGTTTCATCTGACCATATGACATTCTCCCAATCCTCTTCTGCATCATACAAATGCTCTCTAGCAAACTTCAGACAGGCCCGGACATGTACTGGCTTAAGCAGGGGGACACGTCTGGCACTGCAGGATCTGAGTCCCTGGCGGCGTAGTGTGTTACTGATGGTAGCCTTTGTTACATTGGTCCCAGCTCTCTGCAGGTCATTCACTAGGTCCCCCCATGTGGTTCTGGGATTTTTGCTCACCGTTTTTGTGATCATTTTGACCCCACGGGGTGAGATCTTGTCTGGAGCCCCAGATCGAGGGAGATTATCAGTGGTCTTGTATGTCTTCCATTTTCTAATTATTGCTCCCACAGTTGATTTCTTCACAGCAAGCTGCTTGCCTATTGCAGATTCAGTCTTCCCAGCCTCGTGCAGGTCTACAATTTTGTTTCTGGTGTCCTTTGACAGCTCTTTGGTCTTCACCATAGTGGAGTTTGGAGTGTGACTCTTTGAGGTTGTGGACAGGTGTCTTTTATACTGATAACAAGTTCAAACAGGTGCCATTAATGCAGGTAATGAGTGGAGGACAGATGACCTCTTAAAGAAGTCGTCACAGGTCTGTGAGAGCCAGAAATCTTGCTTGTATGTAGATGACCAAATACTTATTTTCCACTTAATTTGCAAATAAATACTTTCCAAATCAGACAATGTGATTGTCTGTATTTGTTTTCTCATTTTGTCTCTCATAGTTGATGAGAGATGTCAATTACAGGCCTCTCTCATCTTTTTAAGTGGGAGAACTTGCACAATTGGTGGCTGACTAAATACTTTTTTGCCCCACTGTATATCAGTAGATCTGTATAAATATTTTATAATTTATTTTCAGATAGTTAACTTTCTTTAGCCTTGTTCTTAGCCCAGCTCCAAGTGGCTAGATTGCTAGAAATACTGAAGCACATATTTCTTTCTTTAGTAGGAATTAACTTTGCTTCTGCCTACTTATCCTAGAAACCAAGTTGGCTCCTTATGAAATCTTTCAATCCAACTTCTGCCAAACATTTAAAAATGACATTGAAATTTACCATATATTGTTTGATGTTTCTGGAAAATGAGAGTAAAATAATTATTGAGATAAGACCTTTCTACTAAATTGGGAGGGAAAGGTATTAAAGGAGGATATGGGAAAATTATATGAGGACAAACGCTAGTAATACCATATAATGTAAATTGGAGAAAGAATAGCTGAAAACAGTCTGGTAAAGCTGCAATTGTATCAGTTTGAACTTCATATCAAGAGCAAATGTCACTTGCCAGTTTGGAGACAAAGAAAGCAAGATCTAGTTGATATAAACATTTTTAAATATTTTGAGATTAATTTCAGTGGACATTTAATTTTCTTTTATAAATTTTGCTGTATCATCTTATTCCATATTTCTGGTTTTCCAGGCATTAGATGGTCAGAATATTTATAATGCTTGCTGTACCTTACGGATTGATTTTTCCAAATTGGTCAACTTGAATGTAAAGTATAATAATGATAAAAGTAGAGATTACACTCGTCCTGACCTTCCATCTGGTGATGGTCAACCAGCTTTGGATCCAGCTATTGCTGCAGCATTTGCAAAGGAGACTTCACTTCTAGGTATGACTTTGTTTATTCCTCTTTCTTAGTTGTTTGTAAACTAAATGTCATTTGTGGTTTATGTTCACACACATACACACAAACACATGAATGAGCTTATTGAATTAATTGGTTCCTAAGAATAACATTATTTGATTACTGTTCTCACCGCTTTTTCTTTTCTTTCTTAAGCAATTACTTAATTTATATCATTTCAAGTCTTTTCAATCTGAGTACCTGCTTCTGATATTCAGGTAATAAGTTTCCCATTTTGGAAGGTACTTTTATTAACATTGCATTAATTTAATACATCATCCAGAATCTGTTGAAATGAATGTTAATACATATCCTATTCTACATGGTTCCTTGTACTTTCATTGGCCAATTTATTATCTATGTATGATAATAAAAAAGAACTGGCCATGAAAATTGGCCAGTTTTATTATCTATGTATGATTTAAAAATATAGGATAAAAATAAGCACTCAACTTTTGAATTAAATTATCTAATTCACTGAAAATCAAAACAAGAGTAATACTAAAGATGCCTTTTCTTAGAAAAGAACGTATTCTAGATTTCCTTCTTCCCTAATTCTTGATAGATTAATGAAACAGGCTGAAAATGAAATTTGGAAAGCATTAATATTCTGCAGTGTTTCCGTTTTTTAAAAATGCACATATTAGGATTATAGAGTCTAAGCCAGCAATATCTCATGGTCAATCTTAATATAGTTCCTAAATCATGAGACATAGGATCAGGAATCATAAATTCCTAAATCATAGGAATGCTCCATTCTGCATTTGTCATGTTCCACCCCAAAAATGATAGATCATGCTTTAGAAAATACAGTATTCAGACAAATTGGATGCATCTAGAGAAGGGCAGCAAGCATGTGTGAACAGGGAATCAGAAACTACATTTTGTAAGAAACGATGAAGGGAACTGAAAATGTTCAGCTTTAAGAAAAGAATACTAAGGTGGAATATAATAGCACTCATTAAGAATTTGAAGGGATGTCACATAGAAGACAACTACCGCCTGTTGTCTGTCATCCCACAGTACAGTACATAGCAAAGCAGAACCTAATTGCATGTTAAGAAAAATTTCCTGAGAGTAAGAATAATTTGACAAAGAGTCAGTTATTTAGAGAGATAATGGGCTGTCTTTTTGTGGTTGTGTTCAAGTGGTAGCATAGCCACATATTCAAAACTTATTTTATTCATTTTAATTCCTGCACTAAATGAAAGGTTTAATTCAATAGTCTAAATTGTCATTTTCAATTCAGAATCTCTGATCTATATAATAAAATCATACTCTCGCAGTGATACAATCCAGAAATGATACAGATGAAGCTGTATTGTTGATGTAGGGCATATAAACTGAGATAGTACAAATGCTGAATGAGGAACTGCATATATCAATAAATAATATTAGCAATTTTATGGTAACTTGTATCAAAAGATTTTATATTAGGGATCAAAATGGTCTTACAGACTTGCAACTATTTTAGAGCATGTAAGTGAAGATAAAAGTTCAAGTTCACTCTGACTCTTTATCAAATTAGCAAGCTAATTTTAGGCTCTCCAGCTAAATATTGGCGTAACAAATCTAATAGAATAGATTGTTTTCAGTTGATGTGATACAGGGCAAATTCATTGGTCACAAAAATAAAGAAAAAAATCTTAGTGCTGTCTTTCCCTTTCCCTTTTCCTTTCTGTCCTTTGAAACTGCTGTTCCTGGCATTGATGACATAACCATTTGAAAAAACAGCTTTCATTCTAAAGATGTATATCATTTACTGATATGAACAGTATATATAATTATATAATTGAACAGATTATTCCAGCAGAAATAGTTTTCAGTCAAACAGTTTGAAGAAATGTGAAAGATTTATGTAGGACACCTAAGCATCTTTAAGTATAAGCTTCTTATCTAGTTTATAATTAAAACTCTTAAATAAAAAGAATAAAAAATAACACTAGATAGTTATATCAACTATTAAACATGCTGAAATGGCTGGTGTGATTTTCTCCTACAATTTTAACATAATTTCTCAGGTAAGTTTCTGTGGAGATGGGACTCCAGATGTAAGATGTCACAATGAGAAAGCTTTCTGTCTGATCATCAACCACAGAGCATTGTAGTAGAAAGTGATAACATTTGTACAGAACTGTGTGTAATTTGACAAAACCTTCAGGTAGCTAAGCAAATCTTTTAGGTACCATGTTATGAATAACAGCGCTTCAAAATGAATTAGCAATCAGACAGTTCTAGTCTTGCATTGTTGACTAGACTGCTTTTTGTATTATTGTTTTCCAAAAAGATTTTAAAATTTTGTGTTCCTGCAAGAGATGAGAGCTATTACTTGTTTCCCTCTTCCTTTTACTTCTCTGTCAGTTGTATATATGGTTGGGATAGGAGAATCTCATTGCTTACAATCATTCAAATTTGGTCAGTATCTTCACTGGAGCAATAAATTGTATTGTCAAAAGGCAATTAAATATACTTTTTGCTTTGTGCTGATAAATATTGCTTCAAGGGAAAACAAAGTAAACTGTGAGTATGGCTATAGGTTATTCTGCATGAAATCTAATTATATTTATTGCATTTATTTGTTGAAACCTGTTTAATATAAAAGCAAAAATGGTCTTTTGATGAGTATGTTAGTATACATGAGCCCTGTACATTGATCTTTCCAACCACCTGAGATTTAGCATTAATGATACTGAAGTAAATAAAGAAATGGTTAGGGGCTGTGCTATCCATATCTGCTGGTTTCTAATATAAAGTTTGGGGCCAAAACAAGAGCATCACTGTCCTTGCAGAACTTAATTTTTTGAGATTTATAATGCATGTAAGGTATATGTAGCTCATACAATTTCTGATTTTCAGTTTAAAACTGTAAATGTTACTCCGTGGTCTTTGTTCATATATATTTCTATGGTCTGTTCTTTCATTTATTGTAAATTGGATACAATTTCAATCTGCTTTTTTATGTTTTTGTAAAGGAAAAAATCTCTTCAACAAATAGAAAAGCTTGCTTTCTGGTTTTGTTAGGAAGAGTTTTAGATTCTTTTATTGACATATATTTTGTATTTTATGGAAGAAAATCACACGGAGGAAAACTGACTGTGTGACACTGTATTAGCTCTCTGCTTGTAACTTAAGAACAATAGCATTTTGATAGTGCCATAATTTAGTCTTGAGGGGGAAAAGTGTTTAAAAGTTTGCCCATTCAGAACTAAAAGTAAATTTAAATCTTTGCAAGGTGCATTTGGATACTTTTATCACTAGAAATCCCATTTATATTTTACATGAATACGTTTCTTCTCGTCAAACTGCTGTGAGAGTCCATATAGTGCAGGTAATGTTTAGTCGAGAGAAAGAATACTATTGAATCTGCCTGAGTAAGTGATTTGGAAATTATACAAGTAGGACAAGAATATCTTTTCCATTAGGACTATAGAATTAGAGGATAAATAAGCATTTGATCTATTAGTGTAGACAAATAAATTATGCCATTTTTCTGATGAGTTGAGATTCTTCTGTGTAATTAGGCAAAAGAAATTCACATGCTTAGTAATAAAAAATTAGAGAGATAGTAAAAGTCATTTAACAATTGACATTTATTTCCATGCGAGGATAGAACTGTACCATTAGGGGTTGAATTACAAAAGTAACTAAAGATTACAGTCTTGAACAAGTAACAAAAAACTCATTAATTATCACTTAACCAGCTATTTTAATAATGCCTCCTTCCCAATGCATTCAACATAGACTGTATGCAATTGTTGCCACAATTTTTCATGACACTTTATGACCTATTAGGTTTTTAATTTGTTAATCTGTTTTCTTCAATGACTTTTATTATCTAAGTCTCTGCTGAAATCTGCCCCGAGATCCTATTTAGAAATAGAAGGGCATTCTGATGAAGCTTAACCCTTCCATCTAATTTTGGAGATGGGATTGTTTTATGTTAATCTGGTAAATTGCTATGTGGATTTGAGCTGGAAAAGTTCTGTTGCAGGACCAGAGTTTTTGTTGATGTTGGTTTAGGTTTAGGTGAGGATAGATAACAAAAACCACCCCCAGAAACAGCGATAACTTGAGGTTAACATGTTCTCACTTCATAAATACTGTCTATATGTAATTGACCCAATACAATGTGCAGAAAGCAGAGAGCCTGCCCATAAATCGGGGCAGAGACAGAAACTTTTTTCATCACTTAATATAGTTTGAACTACAGGCAGTCCTCGACTTATGACCATAATTGAGCCCAACATTTCTGTTGCTAAGTGAAATAGTTGTTAAGTGAATTTTGCCTCATTTTATTACTTTTCTTGCCACAGTTGTTAAGTGAACCACTGCAGTTGTTAAGTTAGTCATAAGGTTGTTAAGTGAATCTGACTTCCCCATTGACTTTGCTTGTCAGAAGATCGCAAAACATGGTCACATGACCCTGGGACACTGCAACTGTCATAAATATGAGTCAGTTGCCAAGCATCTGAATTTTGATCACATGGCCATGGAAATGTTGCAACAGTCATAAGTGTTAAAAACAGTCATAAGTCAATTTTTTCAGTGCCATTGTAATTTCAAATGGTCACTAAATGAACTGTTGTAAATCGAGAACTAACTATATTGTCTATGAAACTACAAACTGAATCTCAAGTTTGCAGCACAGAAAGTTAAGAGTCTCATATAATCTCTAGGAGTCACATACCTACTGAGTGTATTTACTAAAAAGGAAATTTGGTACTTTTGCCCTGTGGAAATCCCAGTCAATTTAATATTACATTAAACTGATGAAGAAGAATCTTTGCTTTACATATGAAATCATTTAGTTTTTAAGATTAGTGTCTACTAGTGTACCCAAAAGCAAAAAAGGAACAGAGATATTTCTAATTTCTTAATGAATTCTTAACATAATATCTTGAGCAAGGAAACATTGCTGTTGTTAGCTTCCTCATTTTTCTAGAATATACAAAATAATGATCTCCTAAGTATAGCCATGTTTCAATAATAGGTAAAGTTGTTAAGTCCCATCTTGAATAGAAAAGAATTTTATTGATTAGGGTGCAGAAAGTGAATTCCATTATCTGTTTTTTGACAGAGAGGAAGGACCGGTTATAAGGACACTGCTGTATTAGTTCTTATATCACCTTTCCCCCCAAAGAATTTTCCAGCCTAGTTAAGCAGTTACACAAATGGCATTTGAGGCAGCTGGTATTCCTTCAGGTTTACTTGGATTGCTGAAATAAATGTTCTATAAAGGCAAAGCCCCAAATCAGGCAGTATCATTTTAGAATTGTCATATGCTTGTGAGGAAGAAAAATAACAATCCTATTTCTAGTTAGCAATGAATCCATCTTTCTTTTTTTTTAATTAAAAATTTATAAATTTTATTAAAACACAAATTAGACATTTATACAACATACGACATATAAATAAATAGCTTATCCTTTTTAAGCATTTTAAGAAATCTCAAGGAACCTTTTACCATCTATGGTGGACGTGCCCGGCAGCAAAAAAAATTTGGTCTAATATTAAGAAATGGATGGAACAAATAATAAAACTGCAAATAGAAAAGAAACCAGAAACATTCCTGTTAGGAATCTTTACAAAACTATACCCCAAAGAAATAAAATTTTTGATGATACATATGTTAACTGCAGCACAAATAACATATGCAAAAAACTGGAAACAAAAAATCTCAACCGAAGAAGAACTAATAGATAAAATCTTAGAATGTGCTGAAATGGACAGATTAACAAAAGAAATCAAAGAAAAAGAAGAGACAGACTACTGCAGAATATGGAACAAATGGTATAATTGGCTTAACACCATCAATAAAGAAACATAAATACAAGAAGAAAAGAATAAAAATGTAAATATGTATATAAATAATTTTTATAGGTGTATAATATGAATATAGAAATGTAAAAAAGTAAAGATATAATCAATATATATAGATCTCTATAGGGGGAAAGACAAGGAGGGGGAAAAAAGAAGAATAGGAGGAGGGGGGGAAAGTATTAGATTAAGGAAAAGGGGAAAAATATAAAGTATCAGCAATGAATCCATATTTCATTAAGGCTAGTTGCTTGTCAAATGTGTTGCTATGAGTAAAAATGTAGAGGTCTCCTTGTAGTAGCTCTTCTACTACTTTAAGTATATGAAATAAGGAGTTTGGAAACCTTATGTTCACTAGTTTTTACATTATTGCTTCTGACCAATGTGAAGATTCAACTTGCATTCTTGAACTCTTTTCAGGTGTATTATGATTTCAGCATCTTTTTTCAAGAGATCAACTCTTAGACCATTTTCTATCCCTACAGTGCCCTCACTGAAGGATTGTTACTTCTTTCTTCATCCCATTTGGTCTCAAGTATTGGAGTTTAATGTTCGTATTACTTGTCAGAGTGGCATTTTTGAAATGAGTGGGTTTTTTGTTAGGTTAATTTACTTTTGTTTGCTCTAGTCTGAGCCAGAGTTATATTTATAGGATGCAATAGACCGGCTTTGCAAATGTAATGCCCTCTTTTTATATTTCCCAAGAAAAAAGACGGTTTCATCATTCATCCTAGAGACTGTTTACTTATTCCATGAACTTTCTAAAAATATGATGATATATAATAGATCTCCATGGGAAATTATAGGTTTTATTGAGTGTTCAACTATGACATTTTAATATATTTACTTTATTTTGATTCTTTCATCCAAGCATTATATCTAAAATCATGTTGGACTACTGAATCTCATATTGTTCAATGGCCAAAGCAAGAACCTGGGGTGTGTCGTGATCATGACATATTTAGTAAAGATAATAATATGACACTGGATTTTAGTATTCTGTATCAATGAAAGATTTGTATAATTTGTGACATGCAGATCTCTGATTCAATATATATCTTGTATTATTAGTCAAATAACTATTTCTGCAATTATAGTCTTCGACCTCCAATCACTGAATTATATGGCCCGTTTAATAGTATATAAATCTGTTGGGGGTGGGGGAGAGAGAGATGGATTTATAAAAAAATGTTGCTTATAAATCTATTCGTGTTCAGAAATTCTATTATGGTTCCAAAATAAATTCATTATGGATTCTTTTTTATCTTTATACTAAGTATGCATATTTTGTTTTTGTTTTTGTGCATAGTCTTACATAAAAAATAATCATATGTAAAGATAGCTTTCCATGGCTCTTTTCTAATTGTCCATTAATCTCAGCACAAATTAAAATTCTGGTACTAATCAAATATTAAGTTTTTAAAATTCTTTGCATCATTGTGTATATTTGAACCCAAAATTTTCTGGCTTTTTTTTTACACGTCCACCATACATGATACAGTGACCTTTTTTGTTGTCCACATTTCCAGTATAAATTTGAAGTACCTTTATACAATTTTTCTGAAGTCTAACTGTTAGAAATACTGTCTAACAAAAAGTAAATTTTATACCTTTTAACTACATTTTTTCTCACACTTTATCAATACACTATGTCCACAGTTCTTTATCATGCACTCTTTCATGTATTATTTTATTTTACAGTTGAATAAAAGTTTATATATTTTAGCAATTACATGTTCATCTTTTTACAGAATTTAACTACAAATTCTGCCTTCTGCTTTTTGGTTCTAAATGGCATATCTACCTTAAATCTTTTTCTTCATTGTACATACAAAAACCATTGAAAACTAAATCCCTCTACAGGCAGCTGTTCTTTTAATTTCATCTTATATTCTCCATGCTCTTGTTTTAAAAACCACTCACTAGGTTAGCCTCTTTGCTTGCTGTTCTTTTTTCTCCTATAAAATACTTCTTGTGCTGAGATCCCTGAAGACATTTTTGGGCACAGTCTGGATTTATATCTATTACACAATCTCAGTGTGATGGTTCTAATATAATTATTCTTAAGATCTACATTAACCTTAAGTTTATCGTACCAAAAAAGAAACCCATGCCATCCAAATCTCAGATTGTGTTCTTCTAATTTTAAAATTCTCTTATATCTCAGGAGAACCTACTCTCATCCAAATCAAATAGCAGGTTGCAAAATACAAAGTCAAGTTAGGTGATTCAACTCTTCCTTGTTCCTTTGGGTCTGTGCTGCTCCATTTCACACACATACAGCAAGAGTTCTATAAAGGAGTTTATTCAACACCAAACACGTCCTCAGAAAGCACCCACAATGTGCCGGTTTGGATTCCTAGCTCAGCATGGCAAGAGTCACTGGGTAAATGGAGTCGATCGGTTTACACACAAAGTCCAACAAAACAATCCACAAGTCAAATGGGTCAGGATACATGGCACGAACACACAAGGCACAGAACTGGGCACGCTGCCACAACATTCAAATCCTTGGGGTGGCCTCCTCACAAATAATTTAGCTGACTGGCAATCTTTCTGCCCTACATGACCCTGGATCAGGAGGAGGTGTGGATTTCACTTCCTCCTTGTTGCTAATGGGTGGTAGCTGCTCCCGATCTTTACCTGGTAACCTCCTTACCATCTAACTGCAGCTGTGGCTTGCCTCGCTTAGCCTCAGCCTGTTGCTCATCTGATCCACCCAGGCTAGCATTCTCAGCCCCGATCTGGACCATCACTCAGCTCTGGGCTGTCCTCTGCTCAAACCTCCCCCTCCAAACTCACGTCTGGAGAGGGGTCCAGAGGCGGATCCATGACAGCATCTGGGAGTATTTTATATTTAACCTTTTTTTTTTATTCCATTGCCATACAAACTTGGATAGATCTTTCTGCCATTGCTTAAATGATATATAAAATGTCAAAATATGTAGTGTTTGAAAGAAAAACATCATTCTTGGCAAAGGATTCAGCTTTATAACAGAAATTTTATAAACCAAATTACAAAAATAATTGTAATGTTATCTTATTAAAAATCTTAGCATTCATAGGGAAGCTACAAAACTATGTGATTGGGGCTTGATAAATTGACACATATCTGGAGAAATGAAGGCTGCTGCTGAGGCACCATGATACTTCCTATCCTGTGGTAGGCCTGTCCTTGCACTTTGAATGTTGGCATAAAATTTTCCTCCTTTACCTCTCTGGCTCCAAAAGATGTCATTTGGAAGCATCCATTGTACTTCCAGGCAGCGGAAAGAAAGTGCTCTGCCATTGGATGCTGGTGGGTGCGAAGGCTGTGTAAGGGTTCAGGGTAGGGATCAAGGGGAGGGAGTTGGACTTTACTGCCACTGCAGCACATCCCGGGAGTCTCATCCTGCCACTTCAGGGCATGGCACCAGGCACAGGGTAACGGGGGTCCGAGATCAACAACCTTTTCCCTGGAGTAATCAATCTGGGATTCATATTTAAAACCAGACAAATACTTATTAGTCCAAGGCATTGAACTGATTTGTGATACCTTTTCATTGTATTTAGCTGTAGCTGCCTGATTAACATAGGGGTTATTAGATGCATACTTTTTTACAGCCTCTCTATTGACTTCGGGATGACTTTGACAATACTTTTTTGCAGCTTCCCTTACTTGTGTTTTCCTAATTACATCTGTAAATCTTTTCCTACATTTTTTCCCTCTTTTCCCTTTAACTGGTGTTACAGTAGAAGGAACAGATTTGTCTGAACTGAGGAGGTCAGTGTAAGAAGTGATTTGGGGCTGGGACACTATGCAGGAGAAAGGTTCACAATCCGTTGGCTCAGTGGTGGTCGGAGATTGAAATTTAAGGGATTAACTCTTAAGGGAATATCTCCCGCCGCCTTGAGTTCGAAAGCAGTTCCATAGGTGGAAGGCGTAGACATTTTGGTGAGGTAGCGACATTTAGTACTGTAAAGAGCCCCAGACCGCTCCTGAGTAAAGGAGTGGAACGTCTGCCAGTTTGAACTGAGGTAACAGAATGTGAGGCAACTGGCAGTTGGAACAGAGTTCTTTTCAGGTGAGGAGTGAGAGTAGAATGTTAACTCCTTAACATCAGAGTGTGTGAATATAATACTGTATATGAAATACTAATGATCTGATGGTCATTCTGAAAAATCCTTTCTTAGCAAGCACCTAGAAGCCAAGAGGAACATATGTGCCAAATTTCAAGTTTGTAGGTTTTACCATTCTGGAGATTTTGTGATGAGTGAAGGGTATTTGGCTTTTAAATATATAGATTTGAGGAGGGAGTTGTTGCTTTTAAATTGGGGGAGGGAGTAGGCAATGGCACTCCGTCTAGTAATACTAGGTACAAGTAATACTCACTAGTCCATTATCACCAGACTTTGATACTATTTGCAAGTAGTTTTTTCACTCAATACCAAAGGATAAACAACACAGGCACATTTTTATGTTAATCTCTGTAATATTGAATCATAATTTTACAAGGTACTAATACAGATTGATTTCACACTTAGAACAGATAATTGTGAATAAATTATTCTGAAGAAAATTGTGAATAAACTATTCTAGAGAAATACTGTCATAGAATATAGTTTGTAACCCTTAGAGAATTTTTCTTTAGAAGGCAGGACAGTGGCAATGATGATTTCAAAATTAGGAAGGGTGATTGTCTATGTCCATTGTAGAGTTTGATACTTACATATCTGTAAACTTTCCATCACTTCTGATAGATAATTTGCACTATATTAGGGGCAGTTTGCTGATTAAGAAATGAATTTTATTAAATTCTGAGGAATAGTGAAATACAAAAATGTGTACTCTTTTCCCTTTGTTACTTTTGTTACTTTTTTCCAAAAGATTATGTAGGTAAAAATACTTCAAACTCAAATTGATTAGAGATTTTTTTTCTCTCCTTTGCTAGAAGGGATTTTTTTTTTAATTAAAAAAGCCTTAATCTGGAATTTGTTGTAAAAGAAATAACATCATTTGCTTCAATTTATATTAGTCAGTTGAAGAGCATGCTGGATGGATGATTCTGCGAGTTGAAGTCCACACATCTTATAGATGCCAAGGTTGAGAACACTGCCATAGAGTCTCTTTATCATAAAGAATTGGTTTCAGCAATGGGATCATTAATTAGGCTATATTAGAGCGACTTGTGTGTGTTTCGTAAAATATGCTTTATTTTAAAATTAGGGCTTCCTGTTGCAGCTGTTCCAGGAGCGCTGAGTCCTTTGGGGATTCCAAATGCGGCGGCGGCGGCGGCGGCAGCAGCTGGCCGTGTGGGTATGCCTGGAGTTTCAACTGGTGGCAATACAGTCCTTTTGGTTAGCAATTTAAATGAAGAGGTTAGTGTATCTACTCTCTCTTCAGCATTCTTTTTTCTTTAATCATGCTTCATTCTTTTTCAAATTCTTATGTATCCTTCTTATTTTGAGCTTGCTTCCATATCTTAAGATCGACTTTTAATTTATTCATGTTACTTCAGATTGCGTTATGGCTGGAATCCAATATGTTCTGTACTGTTAATTACTTTTGATTTTGGAGGTAGCTAGCCTTTTTAAAATAACCCTTTCCCACTTGGCTACCTATGTTTCATTTTTAAAAAAACTAGAGAGAGTAAACACTGCATGTTCTGGATATTTTTTTTAGCTTATTTTTGTAACAGTGTGTTCCATTTTGAAATATAGATATATAAATATATTCCTTTGCTTATTCATTTCATGCTTACACATCCCTGCTCTTTTTGTTGTATTAATGTATGTGAACAACTCTAACTAATTTTTCTTTGAAGGTTCCTCCCAGCGATTTGATCCAGCACTCTTCAATCTCTCTTAGTAATTTTTCTTTTCTTTTGCAGTTGCTATTCATTTTGTCTCCTTTTTAGAAACCTTTGTTTTATTATTTCCTTAACTCTGAAGTCTGAGTTACTTTTAGTTTTGCATTTTATTGCCTTGGATCTTTACTTTGACTTGCTGTGGAAGCTGGTATGAAATGTGGGATAGTTTGTATCGGTTTGTCTACTTTGACTATGTGTTCCATTTGACTGGCCTCTGTTTTAATATTGAACCATTATACTTCTCTCATTTTCGTCATTCATAGTCTTGCGTGTTAAAATGCTTGAATCAGAGTGCCATTTGAAAGACTTCTCCCTGCATTTCATAACCAGACATGCTTATGCAGTTAAAGTTTAGAAGATTTTTTTTCTTTAAGTTTCTATTGCATGTTTTTTCATGTTCTATTGAAATGTAATTTACTGTATGATATGGATGTACTTTACCCATATTTTGTCTTGGGTGACTACATTTTACTCAGTTTTTCTTGTACAATACATAAACCAACCATTTTCTGACCAAATTCCTGCATTTCCTATGTACTGACCTATATTTTATTTTTTTTTTGTTCCCCACTTCCTTATTTTTCTTCTGCATTGCTGTTTCCCTTCCCCATTTCATCTTCTCCCTGTGTGCTCACCTACCCTTTCCCTGTCTCTTCCCAAATTCCCACACCCTCCCCTATCCTATCCTTTGCATTCCTTGTCTACACCCCTGTCTCCATCCCCTATGTTCATGCTTCTGTGCTTGAACAAAATGTTCCTCGGACCAACTTGCCCCAATTAACCGCCTTGAACCATGATCCATGACCACCTCACCATTCTGCGGGAACCACCCTTCGTTATGGATGATCTGTTCATCTCCGCTCTTCCTCGACTCTTCTCTCTTCTTGTCTTATGCTGCTTGCTCTTCTCTCCTTCTAAAGATGGTTACGCCCCAAAGTCTGTTTACCCTCTTCGGTATGTTATCGTTAGCACTATACTTTTATTATTGATTTAATTATTTGTTTCACCTTAATTCTTATTTATAGCTAGCAGTTTGGCTTAAAGTTGAATAGTAAATCTTTTGCTATTTTTCTTTTGCTATTTTTAAACTCCATAGATGCAAACTTTTCTTTTAATGCATGTGATTTTATTTTGCATGGTCTTTTATTTAAAACCATTCTCATAGCTTTGAGGGTATATCAAAAATGTCTTCCTTTTTTCAAAATCCACTTATTCAAAATCTTGTTCTTCTTATTCATTTGTGTGAATGCTGGAAGAAGTGAAAGATCTGTCCGAATGTTTCATTGATGTTTCAAAGTATTCTATTTAGCTATATTTAAAATACTATTTCTTTTGGGTTACTTTTCTAATCCTAAAAAGGTGTTTATGGGGATGTACAACGAGTGAAGATTTTATACAATAAGAAAGACAGTGCTCTTATACAGATGGCTGATGGAAACCAGTCACAGCTTGGTGAGATTAACATGTTTTTTTTTTCTTCTTCCATTTCATTCTTGGTTTTCAGTGTTTCTTAAAATTATTTGGGAAACTCTTCATATTTCACAGTTTATAAAACCACAGGATTCTGTAGGGGTGAATAAAGTCTGTAAAGTTGCCTAATATGTTCTGCAGATAGATAACTGTTTTCTGAACATGAGGCTGTTCAATCAGACAGTACAATGTCAGGATTCAAATTTACTTTTCAGTGGGTGCAGCTACAGACTTTTTTTCCAGATGTTTGTTTTTCTTAGATCTCAACCCTCTGTACCTGTGAGATAATTTATTAATTGCAAAGTTGCATCTGTGATGGGCGGATAGTTAAATAACAGAATATTGCAGATTCATGCTCTTTTCTTCCGAGGTTGCATTAAAAATAATTTTATCTTTAAGGAAGGGAATGAGACTAATGAGGGTAATTCATTAACTTGCCTATAACATAATCTTATTTATAAGAAATTTTTATGTACATGGCACATTATATAATTCTTTCAGATTCTGCTCCAAAATGCACCAACTTACAAAAATGCACCATTGTTTACTGTCTGAATAAAAGTTCTGCTGAAACATGTCTTTTTAGATATGTATCATAAAATTGATCTGCCTAATTACTGGTAGTAATTAAATCATCTGATTTGTACATTAAATAAGCCATTATTTTCCTTTGGTTTTCCTCTTGCTTTACTGAATACACAGTGATGTGAATGAAACTTAAAAATTAATTTTAATTTTAAGTAGAAATTCATCGAAATTCAGTAGTAATTCAATAAAAAAAGAGTTCTAGACAGCCCTGGAAAATTTGGAATGGAAAATGACAGAGACATCAACCTTCTTGCCTGCAGGGTCTTGCTTATTGAATGCCCTTTCCAAATAGGACAGCCAGGCTTCATTGTTAGTCTCTTTTCAGTACCAGGCATGTTAAGACATTCCTTTTTTCCAAGGCTTTCTATATTATGTTACTTAGATTGAGATTAGATGTCTACTATGCACTGGAATCATAAATAGTAAATTTATTTATTTTATTTTAGTGTTCATGGGCAAACTAGACACATGAAAGATAGATAGATAGATAGATAGATAGATAGATAGATAGATAGATAGAATATACTATGCTTTATTTTTCATGCTATTTTTTTATTATTTAGATTGTTTTTCTGTTTGTTTTTTAAAATTTAAAAAACTCTTCTTTGAGAAACCTCCAGTATTTCAGATAACTTAGATATTGGGCAGAAAAAAAATTACATCTTTTCACGATCTGGAACGAGCTCCCCCCGGAGATACGGAGGATCCCGGATCTGCGCACCTTCCGCCGCGCACTTAAAACGTTTTTATTTCATCAAGCTGGCCTGGCCTAAATCTTCTCCCTTTTAAAATTTTAAAATTTAAATTTTAAACACTAATTTTAATTTGTTTAATTATGGGATTTTTAAAATTTAGCCAAATTGTTTAATCTGTTTTAATCTATTTTAAATTTTGTATTTCTGTGTTTTATCTTTTGGCTGTTCACCGCCCTAAATCCTTCGGGAGAAGGGCGGTATAGAAATTTAATAAAATAAAAAATAAATAAATAAATAAATAATATCTTCATTTATTAAAACAAATTGCCACCAGACTCTTTTTAAAACAATAAATATATCAAAAAGTTATATTGTTAAATTGATATAAGGACTGAAGCAAATAATCTTCATTATTTTTGTTTAGCTATGAGCCATCTTAATGGGCAGAAAATGTATGGCAAGATTATTCGTGTCACTCTTTCCAAACATCAAACAGTTCAGCTACCTCGAGAAGGTCTCGATGACCAAGGCTTAACAAAAGATTTTGGCAATTCACCTCTTCATCGTTTCAAGAAGCCTGGTTCAAAAAACTTTCAAAATATTTTTCCTCCATCTGCAACTCTTCATTTATCTAATATTCCGTAAGTCTTGGCTAGCAGATTCCTTGAAAAATTCATGTAAAAGCCAAATGTAGCTTTTAATCCTTTCCTGTCTCTCTTCTCTCTTTTACTTCTTTTTGTAGACCATCAGTATCGGAAGATGACCTGCGCATGTTGTTTGGTAATACTGGAGGCACTGTGAAAGCATTTAAATTTTTTCAGTAAGCACATTTTCTTTGAAACTTCATTTAAAATGAGGGAGCAGCTGTCTTTGGTAAGAATGGGTTTTATGTTAAAACTTTCTTGTATTGTTTTCCTATCTAATTTCATTGCTTTGTTCCAGAAGAGATCACAAGATGGCCCTTCTTCAGATGTCAACAGTAGAAGAAGCTATCCAGGCTTTGATTGATCTGCATAATTACAATCTTGGAGAAAATCATCATCTGAGAGTTTCTTTTTCCAAATCAACCATTTGAAGTGAGATATCAAAATAATAAGGTTGTATCACATTGTTTAGTGTTGTCATCTATGACTGTTCGGGAAAGCGGGGACCAGAGATGGACATCTGTTTTTCATGCTGTTATCATTCCTTGATTGTTTATGTATAAATGAAATGAAAAAGGATTTGCAAGGAAGAAGCAGTGATATTATCTGCTGGTTTTGCATATGTTTATGAAACCATTTTGTTTAAAGGGGATTTGAGGAAATCCCATAGTTTTTCAACTTAGTTAACATACGTGCCTTAAAGAAGGAAAACTTAGAGTTGCATTTACTAGTTAAAAATTTGGTTGTTTGGGGCACATTATATGGGAATTAATAGGTGCAGTCCAGTGAACGTTAGGCTTGCATTTATTCCATTGAAATCCAAGAATTAGAACATTGATTTCAGGGGGAATTTGTTGCACCTAACTTCTGCAGGATTATGCCAAATATGTATTAGGCAAGAGTGTGTAAAAAGGGTTAAGCTTTTTTTTCTGTTTGGGATTTATCAGTTTTCCATGAAACATTTTAAAAACAAAATCAGTTGCTCTTCTCGAAGAGAAACTCGGCATATTATTTTTTCTCTCAGTAAAAATGGCCTTTGTATTTCAGATTTAGTTTAGTTGAAAATATAGGCTTTAGTCAGAACTACAAAGATGCAAAGAGTTAATTTCTTTAAAAGTCTGAAAGTGATTCTTCTGTTTTTTGTTAGTTCCTGTGGCTTTTAGCCTCAGTGAAAAAAGAGTTGTATAAAGTCTTAACCTTTTTGTAAACACACTCTGGGGCGAATCATATAAATGTTGGCACTAAGTAATGTCTTGTTTGTGGCTGAATATTTTTTGTAGATGTTTTTTGAAGTTGACATAACTTACATGCATTTAAATATATATTGCCATTTTTAGTTAGTAATTACAATTTGAAATATGGTTGTGGATTTCTGAGCATGTTCAGACTGGTCTAGCTAGTTCAGGAGTTGGTGCATGTATTTCAAGGATGAAGAAAATGTATTGCAAACTTTTGCAGAAAGATTAATAATTTTTTTGGCAGTTTTCTTTATAAAAAAACAAAAACAAAACTGACAACCAGGTGGGACCAAAGTTTATGTGCCTTTAGTCTTAATTTACCTTGCATTGTAATATTCAGTTTTAATAAATCTCTTCAAAATATTTTATAACTAGAAATGGATCTGCCTTTACTATAAACATGGCTCAGAATCTACAGGAAAAAAAATCATTTGGAAACAGTTCCTCTATCAATCTGGGCTGTTTTACTGATTCTGTTCAAATGACCAATACTTTTTGCAATTGATGTATTTAGTTCCAAAAGTCATAGATTATGTTATCTATGTAGAAAAAGGTCATGTATATTTTCTATTAGTTGAGTTTTTACATCTTTAGAAATGTAATATTTCAGTATAGTTTGAAAGCGGCACAATTAAAAATTAATTTTCTAACAAAGTTGGGAGGTTTGATGGTTGTTTAATTTCTTCTTATGTGTACGCTGCTTGCCTCTGTAGCATGCTCAATAAACACTTCTGTAGCTCTGTATTCACCTCTTCTGTCTTTCTCTGCTGCCTTTTCTCTCTTTTCTTCTTTTCCCCCCACTTCCACTGTGCTTTTGAATTCATGTTTATTCTCTGTCAGGGTGGGAAAAGCATAATAATCTGATTTTTTTAACTTCTGGATTTATGCTATATAAAAACCAAATGCTGTGGAAAGAAATAATACTTTGGACAGCATACATACTTTATACATTTGGAAGTCTAACCACTTCACTTACAGAAATGGATATTAAACATTTCCCACCCTGTTATATAATCTATAGCTTTAAAGACATAACTTTTTATCGTAGCTTGTAAGTTCTATCTTTTTTGTTTTTAAAATAGATTTATGCACTAATTAACTTTTCAGATTTGCCATGCTTCTGCTGCAGTTTCATCTTCCATTTTCTGTGTCTGCTAAAAAAGCCTTTCCACTAATCACAGGTATTACGTGGGTTAAACAGAACTGTCAAATTGCTCAATGGAGGGAGGGGAAGGAGGAGAAAAAACGGAGGACAAACTTTGTCAGCTGCTAAATACAACTAAAAGGTGCTGAATATGTTATCCTACTAGTTTTACACTAGTACATATACATCCCCAATTATTTTTACAAGAACTCTATTTAACAATTTATTTTAAAGCTTGATTTTTGCCTTTTTATCTGATCTAAATCTCAGTACACAATCATGTATGATTGGGATGTATTAATTTCACTGGAGTTTAGCTTACAATTTTATACTAAAAATGAAACAAATCCATGTTTACGTAATGATATATCAATGACTTATTTGAGGCTCTTCTGGAAACTTGAACTAATAATTTAAATTCAAACATCATTTTAATGAATCATTTTACATGAACACAAAGATAATATCAAGGACTTTTAAACATAATTATTCCCTAGGTACATGCCAGAACTCATTCACTTGTGTAGGAAGATATAATCCCAATTAATAATTTAGCCAGTCTTCATATATGCCCATGAACAGAATTTGAGGAACAGGAGGAAAAAATAATAAATTCCCTTCACCAAAAATTATGCAATATTTGCAGTTAAATATCTACATTAAAAGTGTTGTGTACTTCGATTTTTTTTTTACCTTTCAAAAACAAGATTAGGTGATTTATAATAAAAAGCAGGCATTCATGTAAACTGTACATGATGTTCAAAGAATGTAGTATAAAAGGCATCTTTTGTCATTTAACGTATTTGGAAAATCAGCTCTCTCACATGACAAACTGCTTTATATTATGTAGTAGACTGACTTGATTGCTTATAGGAGAAAAGACGAGTGGTGTACTGCAGAGTCACTTAGCTTTGCAAAGTGGATGTGGATGTGGAGTGAACCCATTGCATTCATTCTGCGGTATTCCTCTTAGGTGTACACTCTGAAAAAGTGCCCAAGGCTGTAAAATCTGGAGATGGATTTCTGGGGTAAAAAGCCCACAGTATATATGATTTCTGTTACCTTCCACTTTTTATTCCTGCTGTTTCAGCATTTTTACTGGACTGTGTTCTTTTATGAGTTTTATATTTATATTTATCTTCCTTGAAACATAAAAATAAAATAGATAAGCATCTGAAACTAGGATTTTGGAATTTAACAGAAGACTTAAATGTGCCAAGAATGTCCCTCTCAGGGTCCCTGATTCGTCTTGCTGAAAACTTTTGCTTTCAAAAGGTTTAAACAAAAAGCATAAGAGAATCAACTGTGGTTTCATTTATTCTAACCAATGGAAGAACCCCTAATAAAAGAAATTGAAGTAGCTGGAACAGTTGAAGGAAAATTAAAACTGAATGTGGCCCAATATATTACATAATATATAAGATGATGTGCCCTGAACTGATGGAGTTCCTAAAAAATTACCAATTGCAGTAGCAAATCATTTAATGAAGAAGAAGAAAATGAAGACAGTAGAAAAAGTTAAAGGTATAATAAAAGTTTTGAAAGTTAATGGAATGAGAAAATGAGTAAAAGAAAGAAGTGTTTCTGTCCAAGAAAGAGACTGGGTTAAGGAAATACCCAGTGTCTTCCAATTCTGGTTGTTTTTTCATTTATATTCTAAAATATTGAGGAAAAAATGAAAACACTGCCATTGTTTCTCATCAAAATAAGGGGGTGGATTTGAATTCCCAAAGGGACAGAGCTGTACTAAATAGACAAACCAATATGCTTGAATGTGTCTTTCTTATACAATGAACCATGGACTAAATAACTGCACAAGCATTTTGAAATTTTACCATGTTATCTGAAGATGCAGTTTGGAGGGCAAGACATGTTCTACCTGGCAATCATTGCCCAATCTGTGTAGATTTTGGTGTTGGCTATCCAAAACTGGAGAACCTAAAGCTTTACTCTGCCTTACTAAGCTAACAAAAGGAACCTTTCTCTTCCACTGGCCAAATCAATACATTAGTCGGTGTAGAAGCTCAGTAGCTTGGACTCCAGACTCTTATCTATTGCTGGGAATGAAATGTCCATCAGATGGTACTAATGCTTGCTCTACATTAAAGGACTTTGGTCAATGCATAACTCCACTGTAAGTTTGAGTCCCCAAGGCTTTTTGAATGCCGCTTCTCCTGGGGTTCATCCAAGATCTTTTCTAAGAAAAGAACAAATTGCAAAACTTGGCCTATTAAGGCAGACTCTGATGCCAAGAATGGTGAAGTATAGAATCTGCCTTGACCATGCTTCTCCACTTCTGGGGATTGAAGAGCACATTGAGTGCCTTGCCATGTTGGGTAGGTAGAGTTCCACTATGTAAGGACTGCCAGGGCACTCAAATGCAACTTGATTCATGCTTGATATGTTTAATTCACACACTCAATATGTGCCTATGTCAGTACTAACACATGGTCTGATTCCTCTTGGTCACCATTACTATCCAGTTTGGATTCCAATAGTGTAGCACAGGAGGCAGATCCTTTTCTTCCTGACTTTTACTTTCAGCCTCCTGGATTCTAACAGAGAGCAGAAATGAGTGCCATTTAGCACCATTAGCTCCTCCAAATGCTGCTAAAAGAAGAGCATCCGGAAGCTCCAGTTGGTGCAAAATGCAGCGGCCCACATGGTTTGGGCCACTGCATTTATATCACCTCTCCTGCGGGAGCTCTCCTGTGGGGCCACATGCACATATATCACCTCTCCTGCGGGAACTGCATTGGTTGCTGATTTGCTTCCAAGTGCAATTCAAGGTATTGGTTGTCACCTTTAAAGCCCTTCATTGCTTGGGACCAGGTTTTCTGAGGGACCATCTCTTGCCGGTCACATCTACCTAACCCATCAGAGCGGGGAGGCAGGGAATATGGCGGGTCCCATCCTTGAGGGAGATACACCTGGTGGGACCCAGAAGAAGGGCCTTCTCCATGATGGCTCCCTCTCTGGAACATCATTCCCCCAGAGATTAGAATGGCCCCCACTCTAATACTCTTCCGGAAGGCGCTGAAGACCTGTTTCTGCCAGCGGGCCTGGGGAGCCCAGAGTGGGATGGAGCCCATTAAATGACTCGTGTGATCTGCTGTCACTGGGGCGGGTGGTGGGAGGTGGGGGATGATTTTGTTATATTGTACTATATTATTTGATTCTTTTTGTTATTTTTATTGTTTCAAATGTGGTTTTATATTCTGTAAGCCGCCTTGAGTCGCCATGGGTGAATAGGCAGCAATATAAATTAAATAAGAAATAAATAAAAGCCCTTCCCCAAATACCGAGCCATTCTTCCATCTCACCAACATAATAACTAGGGTCACCATAGCTGCTGCAGGAAGGCTAGGTCAATTATTGCATTCAGTAGTCATTAATTGCAAGAAACTAGACCATAATGATGTAATAACGTTTTCTGAAACAAAACAAAATACTTAAAACAGCATACTTTGTTTCATCTTCAAAACAAAATATATAAAATGTGGATTTTGCATCACAAAGCACTCAAAATGCTTTCATATTTTAATTATTTTGCACATACCTCTTCCAGTTGCTCTCCATCACTTGATAAATGTAAAATTGTAGAAAGTTACTCTTTAAGAAATGTGGATTACATGGTGGAGAATTGGAGTCATTGGCCTAAATAGTCTCTCTTAACACTCATTCTATTGATCAAAGGTACTCATACTGAATACACAAATAAAAGGTTACTAAATGTAACTTATTTACATACATAGCTACCAATCACAGTATTCCCTTTCATAGTGTAATAAACCTTATGGAAAAAAGACATAGTAACACTACCACCACCCCGCCGTAGAGATAAACTGTTAGGAAATCTGACCTAAACCCTTCCTTTCTGTACAGTAATATTCTTGCAAGGCACTCTTATCTTCTTCCAAATCTATGCATTGATTCGCACATTACATTCTGCATCTCTTTTTGACAATCTTGTCACTCCATCCAAAAGCAACTTATTATGTTTATTTTGCAGTTTGATCCTTATTCTTTATTCACCATCTTATTCTTCACCCAATCTGTTCTTGTTTTACCATCAAGACTTACTAATCCATTCCCACTATATTCAAGTTTCCTTCCTTCCAGCAATTTTCCCTTCTTTCAACATTGCTATGCAATGGACTACGTACTATCTTCTTCTTTCTTTCTCCAGCTTCCCATCTTTAGCAACCATTGTAGCAAGATACACATTACTTATCCCTCCTCATTATAAGAATTAGAAACCAATAGTGTATTTTCTTTAGCATTTTGGCTATTGACATTGAGTGACTCCTTTCTAAATTTTGTTCATTATAAATTCATTCCAAAAAATTCAAAATAAATAAGAATTGTATCCTAGTGTTGTCAGGTGACATGCAAATGATATGAATATTACTTGCAATGCCAGGTGAGCCTTTTAAAAATGTAAATAACTTCAGATACCTTGGCTTTAGTTGATGAAGAGCAAATGTAATGCTGAATGTTTTATTAGAATCATTTTTACTGATTAGTAATTGCATCACACTTTTAATTTTTGAATTGCACATTATTTGGATGATTCTCCAACCGCCCCCCTTTCCCCTAGCAACAGCTTTCTGAACATCTTATTTCTGATTAGCACTCAAAAGTTATTAACTGTGTGTCTTTGGCATCTTCTAAAAATCTAATTGGTAGAATCCTATTTTTCATGCTTAAACCTGTCCTCCCAGAGATGGCTTCATATTTGGCCTCAAGTGTAGGTCACTTTCTTGACATTGAAGTTACTGAAATACACATTGTATCAATGTGACTTTCCTTCTCTGAAGATAAAGTTGCTTTCTTCCAATTATTCTTCATGATTTCAATCTTTTTTTCTTCTTTTTAAAATCAATATCCTAAGGTAAACTATTCACCACCATTTACGTGGGATGCACACTTTTGTTGTGTCTCTGTACAAATATGTATTTCATATTAGGCTGTTGCTGCAAAATAACTCCTGTAAGAACTAGCATTATAATGTGTGTTTCCCTTTCATTCCTCCTTCGGCATGTGTAGAAATGCAAATTTTAATACTGTAGTAAAGATAAAAGATAAGGTTTTCCCTTTCAGAAGCATCCATGTGTTATTTATAGTGTTTTGCCCTTTCATTCACTTTTAAAATAAAATTAAAGGATGCTATACTCAGTGGAACTGATTATTGAACAAAATTTTTAAATGTAAGGTTTTAAAAAGCCAACAGAAGAACTACAGAAGAATCTCTTCTCAAAATAATTGCTAAAGGTAAGTAAATTATTTGTTTGCCATATACAGTTCTTCCAATGAAATGCCAGATCATCATCATGACCTTTCAGACCTTTATTGCTAGCAGGGATTTTTGCAATTATTGGAAGCCATTGAAAATAATAACTTAGAGCACAATATTTTAGTATGTAGCCTAGATTTGATTCCATTTTTGTACTTGGACAATATGAGCTAGTATCACCTTATTGCTTGCATGAAATCTTAACAGCTTTCACCGAACAAAGTAAGCAACCTTATTCCATTCTGTGGAAATTAGATAGACCTTATAGTACATCCTATTCTGGAAAAAAATACATATTTTTAGCATTAGTAAAAATAGTAAATACCAAAGATGCATTTGCTTTAGGAAGTTATAGTAAAATGCTTTACTTAGATTTCAAAACAATTTGAAAAAGGCTTGAACGTTAAAGAAAAAATTATGCTGGATCAGACCAAAGGTTTACCTAACCCAGAATTTTGTTCCCACACAGCCAACTACTTTATTTATTTTTTCTCCTTAAAGAAAAGGAAATAGGTTCCTACCACAGACAAGTATATAAAGCTATAAAACTCCCATTAATTTATTACATATATATGTATCCTGAATCTAGGCTGTTTACAAATTAAGATTAGAATTGCATGTTGCACTAGCATGAAGGATAAACTACTTTTTCAAGAGAATATGCAAGGAAAAGAGTAATGGGTATCATCAGTTGGAGTTTGTTTTATCATGGAAATTTAATGATGGGAAGAGCTGATTTCTGCCTGGTAGTAAAAGGCAAAACATAAAGGTTTGAACAAGTCTCTTCACAGTTAGCTTAATTCTTTTGCTATAAAAAAAAAAAGTTACACTGTTCTAAATTGTTCCTTTGGCATATCATCACATATGAGCAGCACTCTGAATATATTAGCTATTTGTTTATTTTCTTCAAAAGAGAGATGGCCAAAATTGGGTTTTTTTATAGATATCACATAGGATTTATTCAAGTGAAGCTCTGATCACTTATTGATAAAAATAAATGATAATTACTATTAATGGAATTTACTACTCATTCTTTGCATAGAAAAGTCTTGTTTTGTCTTGGTTATACATTGTTATTATTTCATTACTATAATGGGCAATAAAATTGCTGCAGGTTATGGCTTGGCAGTCCAAATTACATTCTAGTAATCCTGTACATATTGTAAACTTATGCAGAACCTAAAGCAACAATAAAATGTCGCTTGAAGAGGACAAAAGGCTGCTAATTAACACTTCTAGAAGAAAAAATGAATAGCTCATTGTACATATGTATACCTATTAACATGTGAAGAGGGTACATTGTGAGTACACATAATGTCTTTATAGTTGTATACAGAAGACAATATCCAACAAGCACTAATGCGATTGTCCCACATTTTTAGTAGCTGAAATAGCTTGTATTGTATTGCTTGCAGCTTAAACAAGCAAATTATGTTTGTCAACGTGATGCATAGATACATCTCAGAGATGTACGTTAAGTATACATGGCTATCCCCTTCCAAGCATTTTTTTCAACAGTAACCAAGTGCTTATTTCCTCCCTATCCAAACAACATCCCTCATAATAGATGAATTTTTTCAGTTGCAATGACAAAATACAGTTTATGAATTAGACAAAGAAGGATCTAAGATCATGCGTAACTCCAATAGCAAAAATTAAAGCAATGGTATCTCCCATTTTATGTCTGGAGGAAGTGAAATAGACAACCTGATGTGGAGAGTCAGCTTGATTTGATGTCTGTGACATTTTACAGATTAGCAAGGTAATGGTTGCCAAACTTGAAGACCTAATTTTAAGGCAACAGTTATCTTCGCCTGAGGATCCCCAAAGTCACGATTCACTGTCTAATCTCCAGCACTCAGAAGTATTATTATAAATCCCCCATCAGTTGATCTTACACCTACTTGGGAGACCCACCCATGCCACATGGCTCTAAGAAAAACTCAATTTTGGAACAGGTACTTCAGACTGAGCATTTTGACCCCATTGAGAAAATCATCAGGATAAGATATAGCACCTGTTTTCTATCTTTATGCCACTACTGTCGCCTCAAGCCCATTTCCATGCTTTCAAGACTATAATCCTACCCTATTATTAGGTGGAATGAAGCACAGCGCAAACGTCATATCTGAGATTCCATTTGCAATTCTCCCTGATATTCCTCATATTACAATTAATGCAATTCTAAAAAAAATGTCCTGAAGTTTCTCAGAAGTCGTCTTCTAAAGAGAGTTCTGCTTTTCTATCGTATTTTCAGTATGACTGAGTGTATATTTTAAATTTCTAGTGCTGATGGTTTTGAGCTTTCATATCTGGAAATAGTGGAAGATGCTACTGCTACTAGCGATGTTTTCTGCTACACAGCTCTGTAGCCTTCCTGGTTGTCCAGATTTTAAAAAGTCAATGGAGGCAGTTACTTTGTGATACCACCCCTTGATAATATAGTTACAACAATTACAATATTAAAAATCTGCCTTTCTCTTTCAATGTTTGGAACAAGTGAGAGAACACAGTCACTTTTTGGAGCTGCCAATTGTAATCCAGATCTTTGCCCTTTCCCTTTTGAAGCTATGAATTATCACTGGCCCAGTGGTGAAATCCAAATTTTTTTTCTACCGGTTCTGTGGCTTGGTTTGGTGGGGGTGGCAGGGGAAGGATACTGCAAAATCTAATTCCCACCCCACTCGGGGGCCATCCAGAGGTGGTATTTGCTGGTTCTCTGAACTACTCAAAATTTCTGCTACCGGTTCTCCGAACTGTTCAAAATTTCTGCTACCAGTTCTCCAGAACCTGCTGGATTTCACCTCACTGTCCCCAGTTGATGCCTAATTCAGAGAGTGCCCCAAACCTGGTATTCCCTGAGAAATACTAAGTGGGCTCACCCTAGTTCATTTCTAAGCCCAAAGAAGAGTAGGTAGGTGTGGCCATTTAAGAGGGCTGAGGGAATGCCCTTGAAGAGAAAGGGGGAAAGCACAGACGATGCAAGATTGTCATTATAGCCTTATAATAAAGTAGGCCTGGACTGCTTCCTGGTTTAGTCTACCTTGAGGAGCAGCATTATAAAGCTACATCTCCAAATTGCAACCAAAAGGAAAGAACATCTACGCTTCCTTTATTAAAAACAAAGTAATACATTCCCCTAATACATTAGAGGAAATCTCCCCTAATAGTGCAGTAGTTCTTTTACCCTCAAAAATGATCCATGAAAATCATGAAAGTTGATACAGATTTGGAGATACTGGAAGAAAGACTGCCACTGAAAATTTTATCTCTTCATTCACAGAATCACAAATATTCCTAACTTAGGTTATTTCCCCTGGCTACCACTTTCTATACATACAATGTTGGTTTCACACCTATGAACCCACTCATCCTGCTCAGAAATCTGTAGTCTTGAGTGATCTTGGTCAGTAAAAATCGCTAATCTTGCTATTTATATTTAAAGGGTAACCCAATATTTGTTTGGCAATCCACTTATCTAATAAATAGTACTTAAGATGCAAAGATACTTGCCACTGACATCAGAAAATGTCAAGCTCATCAGGCACGCTAAAGAAAAGAAAGAAAACTATTAAATACAAATGACAAGTTAAATCATCTGACACATCTGTGGAAGCTGCCTTTTGCGGCTTTAAAGTTTCAAATTTAATATAGATAGCAAATAGCAACCAAATAACTTTTTCATTGATTGTGCAGAATTGTGTAGACTTTATTCCCTAGAAGAGAGATTGGAAGGACAAGTAGCGGAAAGGAAAATAGAAGCAATATATTTTTTAAAAACCAACAATCTGGCATTAGCTTTCAGTCATCCACCTCCCTTCTTAACCGTAAAACTGTTGCCATTCTGTAAACAAATGCAGCCAAAATCCTCAACTATGACAGCAAATACAGTGGCCAGATATAAATTGTAAACATTCATTTCTGAAGTGAAACATTGTAACAGAATGTCAAGCCTTTGAATATTTTTTTAAATGATTCAGCCTAAAATAATATATGAAAATAGTAATAATTTTCAAACTATATCCAGTGAACGTAGAGCTGAGTTTTGCACCTGTTTAAGTCAACTTTGTCTTTTAAGTAAACTCATACATTCGTGCTAGCCCAATAAAATCTCTTGGGTTTGATATGAATGCAGAGTTTAAAATTCTGCAGAAGGATGACACCAAAGATACTGGACAGGTCTACATATCGATGAGTATGCTGATCCTTTTTTCTTTTCCCAACAGACTGCTTTGAAATGATGTGGCTGTTAGATGTTTGTACCACTGAGTAAAGTATGCTTCAGTTTTCAAGTATTATAGATTATAAGTAGCAGCTGCATCTCCTTCGACTATCAGAGAAGAGTGTGATGCTGCTAAGCAGCAAACTTTTTTTTTAAAGGAAATAAATACATTTAACCAGCAATAGTTTGAATTCTAAATATTGCTAGAAAGTCAATGGCCCTGATTCAAGTTGAGTAGGAGAAGGGATTGATAGGCAGAACGTTAATAATGAAGTTTGTTCGTTATGTCATTTTTCACCATGCACCTATAAGCAGATGCAGAAATTCTCATGAAAGGAACAGAATTCAAAAAAGCCACTGAATCGCAACAGTGTTAAATGGAGTAAAAAACCACTGACCTTTTAACATCTCTTTCTGTCCTTCGCACTTTGCACTGGTGTATGAATCATTCTTATACCGTACAGACACCGCCTTGCAATTTTTTTGATTTCTCTGAAAATAATTTGCATTTAGCATCCCACCTGACACTGTAGTGAACGGGGTTACAGCAGAGATCCTATCAATTTCTGAGCAGGAGTCCCCATTGTGAGTCTAAACAGTCAGGAATTATGTTTTCTAAAACAGAAGATCAGAGCACAAGTATTACAGGATTAGCAAAGAGTTTTTGCATGCATTTATATCAGACCAGAGAAGTTTGTTACAAAATATTGCCCTAAGCTGTATCTGCGGAAGCAAAGTGTCATGGTCAAGATAAATTCTCATTATTCTCTAATATGCATTTGTCAGATGATATACCCGGACTGAGCACTACAGTTTAAGAAAGACTTGAGAAGCCGAGCTTTTCTGGATGAGAACAACCAGCATGGTCAGTGTCCAGAAGGAAGGAAAACTCTTAGTTGGAAGTGCTACATATGTTTAGTCTGCAAAAGAGAAATATATTGGTCTTCAAAACAGGTCATTCTCAATTTATGACTGCAATTAAGCCCCAAATTTTCATCGCTGAGCAAGAAAGTTGCTAAGCGAGTTTTGCCCCATTGTATTATCTTTCTTGCTAAGTGAATCACTACAGTTGTTAAATTAGTAACGCAGTTGTTAAGGAAAACTGGCTTCCCCATTGACTTTGCTTGTCAGAAGGTTACAATGGGTAGATCATATGGTCCCAGAACACTGCAACTGTCGGTTGCCAAGCATCTGAATTTTGATCACATGACCATGGGGATGCTGCGACGATCGAATGAAAACTGGCCATAAGTCACTTTTTCCAGTGCTGTTATAACTTCGAACGGTCACTAAACTAACTGTTGTAAATTGAGGATTACCTGAATTTAAAGGACTGCTATGAAGATGGAGCAGGATTATCCAGGATTATTTCAGAAGGATTGAAATTGAAAGAAAATAGATTTTGGTTGAACATCAGGAAAAAGTTCCTAAGAGTAAGAATTGTTCTGGACTGTTCCAGGGTGGTGGAGTCTCCTTGGAGGAGACAGATCTGTTGGGAATGTTATATCGATGAATTTGGACTAAATGGAACTACAATATCTCTTCCATCCCTTCTATTTTATTGTTCTGCTTTTTGGGATAGGAAATTCACTATTTTCATGATTACCGTTAGTGATATCTGATGCTAAAGCATTATTCATTCCCATTTCTGTTCATTTCCACTACCAGTATCATGTGCAATTGGGTCCATACACTATTCCACTATTTAATCTATCTTCTGCAGTTCATTTTCCTTTCATTAATAAAACAATGACCTCTGCAAATAAAAATCAAATCAGTGTGAAAGTCTCATTTGATCACAGTTATTGTTAATGGTTACTTTGAAAATGAGTTCTTATTCCAAGTGCCTGATTAATGGATCTAAGAATTAATCAATTACAGATTCCTGATTATTTTTGCCAGGGAGTTAATAGATCATTGATTTACCTAGTGTTGGGTGCATAAGAAGGGTGTGCAGATACATTTGTTCATCCCAAGCAAGGGCACTACAGGAATGCAAATAGTATATATCAGCTTATGTGAATCTTAGAGCCACTGGAGTGTTACTACTATATTGTCTTGCCATCTCACAGGAGTACTTGATATACAAAATATTCGAGGTGCACATTTTAATTCTTACGGTTTGACTTAATAGGTAGGGAATACATTTTAACTGATGAATGTGAATATGAGCTACTTGCTTGCTTACAGGAACCAGAAGATGCCTTAGACCAGGCCAGATTTATTTATAAACCTAGTAGGTGCATTGATCTGAAGGGATAAAGAGAAAAGCATGAAGGTTGATTTTGGAACATGAGGGCTGCATGATTCTTAATTTTAATTTTTAATATTAAAAAAATATTAATAAAGAGCTAATTCTTACGTATCTTGTATATTAAAGATTGAAGAAGGCATTGTCAGGCACAAAAGACTAGGTCCACACATGAAGGTTCAGTCTAACTTATGTATTGCTCAAAACCTATGCACAGGAATCTTCTCAACTAATGGTCAGCAACTAGTTTGAGTTTGATAAGGATCAATGGCAATCAAGAAGGTTGTACTTTGTCTGTGACTACATAGTGATTCTAGGCTGATTCCTCTTTTTACTCCTCTCCTAACTCTGCCAATCCTACTCCTACAGCAACTGACTTTAAAGCACTCTTCCCTGACATGTTACCTTCCAGATGACGGTATTCAACCCGCATTTAGCACAACACATCTATGCAGTGCTAGGTTTAAGAAGACATAGTAAAATGAAATTATTGTGAAAATGACCTCACTACAATTGACTACTTCCAAAAGGTCATGATGGCTTAACCTAAGACATTTGGATGGGGCGGGGGGGGGGGGGAGTCCTGGGAACAAAATTATACCTAGGATTTAAAAAAAAAAAAATTGTAATCTAGCTAACATCAGCCTTATGAACCTGAATCAAATAGACTGCACTGCATTAGATTGGCTCTGAAACTTGTAGTCATTGTGTGACACAGAATCTCCAGTTAGTGTTAGTTACTTTTCACTATTAAGTCTTAAGATATCTATCCACAGATACTCATAGAAGACATCATGTTGATTCAAGCTAGCTGGGTCTCTCTCGTCTTAATTTAAAAGGATTGATGTCTCATGAATATGCAGACTCTCATTCACTTAGAAATGAATGTGCTACATATGTCAGCACTCCAAGCTGCATTCACTCCAGTGCTGACATAAGAAGGAGAAGGTGGGGGCATCTGGCAAGAGGACGCTTGACTTTTCACCTACTTATTTTCCCTGGAGATACTATCCCCTAGGAGATGGGTTGGGAGGGGGGAAATTCCTTTGAGCTGAAGTAGTAGATAACAGCAGAGTGACTTGGAAGATGGCCAATGAGAAGCAGAGCAGTGGGGAAAGGAAAGGGAGGGTTTGGACCAGGAAGTCAGTGTTGGCTGCAACTGAGTCGGAGTTTCGATTGTTGTGCCTAATAAATGAAAGATTTTGATCAAGGACTATTTGTTTGAAATGCAGTTTATTTGAGACGACACCGAATCCTGACAACATATAGATTAGGAAGAAGTTAAATACCACCCCTCAGCTCCCTCAAGGGTTTACACCAAGCTATGGGGGAATCAAAACCTTTGTTTGAACAAGCCTAATAGTACAATGGGGGAGTAACCCACAGCATCTCTTCCCTTTTAGCCAGAAAGTGGGGTTGGGGGCTCAAGGACAGGGAGGACCAAAAGCAAAAACAGTATCTTAGTCTCACCTTTTCTGTTTAGAAAAGCTTGATTTGAGGTGTGTGCAAGACAGATCACAAGAAGATGTAACAAAAGAAGTATAGTGATGAAAAGGGGATTACTGGAAGTCAGGAGTTACCATAGATCCAGGAAATCAAAAATAAAACCACCCCACCTTGATGAGCTGGATTCAGAAAGGCAGAAGGCTCCAGGTCAAGAGAGCGGTAAATTCCATGAGTCTATGGTAGAGGACTGGTTTCTCTGGGAATGGAGGTGATGGGAGAAGAGCAGAATTGGAGTTCTGAAGACTCAGGAAGTCCTTAGAGGAAACCAGACTCAGAACACTGAAGAATACTTATCCAGGTCTATTGAAAGATCAAACAGTCATATCTGTAAAAAGAGCTATGCTACTTTCGGTGAAGAATAGAGGTAAGCTAGACAAAGCTTGAAAAATCACCTTGAGTGTCCCGAGGAACAGTGAAATTTCAGAGATTAATTCTAAACCAACGCACAATCACAGAAATGTGAAGTCAAAAGGCCTTGTCACAATGGGAAGTTTTTCTGTTCATTTCACTGTATGTTTTCTTCTTCCCCCTCCCACGGGAACAATTGGAGAACCGTAAACTCTCCTTAAGCAGAGCTTGGAGTTTTATAGTTTCACTTGAAGAGCTTTCTTGCAACCCAGAAAAAAGACCTTCTCTTATTATGTTGTGCATGTGAATTTCATACATAACAATGCTGAATTCCCAAAGGAGCGGGGGGTGGGGGGGTGACAGCATGTTGCATGGGTTGGCACCAGTGGCTCAACTCCAGTAGTTTCTTCAGAAATAAAATAATTTGTTATAAACCACAAATATCAGACTATACCTTAAGTATATCAGACTATACTTAAGTATTTAATGGAGGTGATGAATATACAACATCACAGTTGTTGGATGGAGGTATTAAAATGTCCCTCCTATCCTACCAACCTACTAATTCACTTTGCCACTTTCCTCTGCTATTTTAGCTTTCCAGAAGGCCATGAAGACCTGGCTTTTTTACACAGGTGATGGGATAGAAATAGTAGGCACTATTCATTTAATGACCACCTTGCTTAGCAACAGAAGTCCCAACCCTAATTATGGTCATAAATTGAGGACCAACTGTATCTGAAGCTGCCTGTAGGACATCCCAAGGGAGTGTCCATGACATTGTTTTTTTTGTGTGTGTGGTTTATAATTTTATACAGTAGTTATTAATTTTATTTTTCCAAGCCATCCAAAGATGCATTTAAAAGGAGCAGCCATACAAATCTTTTAAATAAAAAGTAATCCCCTATAGGGATTACTGGACCCTGTTTTCAATGACCCTGTGCAGTTGTTACATATGAATGCTGTCTGAGGAATTCTAGGAGTTAAAGTCCAGAGACATCTTAAAATTGTCTACTTTGAGAAACACTGCTAAGTGAATGCTGCATATTTAGAAGAGTGGACACTTTCCTCTAATTTAGAGATTAAATCATGTAGATTGGTTCAGCATTCAAGAAAAAGTTGCTTTAATTTTCGATAGGCTGAGTTATTAAAACGTAAAACACAAATATCCATTTAAAGCCCATCTTCTTAATTTTGAAAGGTGAAACCATATTCTACCTTATCCCTTGTTTTGCTACATAATATATATCTAGCTTTTTTTAAAAAAAAAAAAATAAAGTGTGGGCTGGACATTGGCCAAGAAACTACTTTAAGGAAGTATTTTGATGCTAATTAGAGGTTTTCCCTACCTGCCCGCCTGCGTCTTTTCAGTTCTTTTTGTCAGAATAAAGCAGAGCTCACCCAGGTTCAGGAATGCAAGGCTATTAAAAATCTTCACTTTCAGAAGCAAGATTTTCTTAGCAATCCCCAAATCCCCAAAGACCTATGTAGAAATCTCAGATAGCATGTAATTTTCGAGAAAGAAAGACATGTAGTTCCCCCTTTTATACATTCTGCTAAATTTGGACTTACCATTTTTTCTCCCTAACTCAAAGAGTGATTTAGTCTTCCTTAATTCACTTGAGAGATAAGAGATTCAGGAATTGAATGTAGGCTTTTAAAGTACAGTGCCTTCAGCTGGTAATATGTTGATGTTAGTAAAATACTTACACATCTAAGGAAACGAATTCAATATTCTGTCTTGAAGCTTTTGCGGTGGAATATTACTTATTCTGGCTTGATGGAGACACAATGCTGAATAGAAATCACAAGATTTGGTTCAGATTCTGAGTTTGCCAGTAGATATAATATATACTGAGAGTGGGAGTTGTGATGTCATGAAAGTAAACAATAAACAACACATGTGATATAGACATTACTAGATCATGAACCTTATCAGGCATGACCTGTGACCTAATCCCATCAGGAAAGGCCATTTGCTACCCTTAATGTTAGTGATTGACATAACCCTCCACTTCATTGCATTGGCCTTTGATCACTCTACAGTCTGAGTTTATTAAAATCCCATATTTTGAAGCAAATCTCATTTCATTTGAATCCCTAAAGTCCAAATACAGTTTTACTTTTGTAAAGTGTTTAAAATCAACATCTTAAATTCTGGGGGTGGGGGGGAACAAACATTTTCAAGCTACAAGTCTGCTTTTCTATCATTTTTGAAAACTAAACACACACACTGTGTTTCCCTGAAAATAGGAACAACCCCAAAAATAAGCCCTAGCCTGATTTTTATGCCTGAACCTAATATAAGGCCTACCCCAAAAATAAACCCTAGTGAGGGGAGTTGGGCATGGCCAGCATAGACAGTGAGCATTTGTGGGCCAATCGGGTTTGTCAGTAGTCGCAGCCCATGCAGCACAGGTGAGCAGTACCTGTGCAAGCAGCAGGCAGTAGCAGAGGCGGAGGGGAGGCAGGCGATCCAGTCGTGCCACATAGGCCATGGGAAAGCTGAGCGGTGGTGGGCCAGAGTGGCAAACGGCCACGGGAATGCTCATCTTCATGTCTCTCGGCTTGCCTGCAGGTCACACAGCACGGCGAGATCACCTGCCTTCCATTCCGTGCCTTCCACTCTGCACAGCCCCAGAGTGCGCCAACCATGGGACTGGCAGGCTGCAGCTACTGATGGATACCGTTGGTCCCCGCATGATTGCTGGCTCTTGTGTGCATGCTGGGGCGGGGGGGGCACCCAGCCAGGCTGATCACCCTGAAATCATGTTTTCTTGAAAATAAGCCCTCTTATTTTGAGTTTTATTGAAGGAAAATAAAAGCTACCAAAAATAACTTTAAATTCTGTGTGCCAAGGTTTGATTACAAGTATGTAATTTTGCTGTAACATAATCCCACAATGATGACTGCCATGTTCAAAGCATGTCCTCAAAAAGGTTCATTAACTAAATAATTGAGTAACTACTGGACAGATGCACAGAGCATAATCGGCAAGGGTAAATGTGTATCGCTACATGCTTTTGTGGGAGGCTGACTCAACCTTGAGCTGGTGAGAATCAAACTGCCAAACTGCTGGCAGCTGGCAGTCAGCAAAAGCAAACTGCAGTACTGCATTCTAACCACAGTAGCTGAGGGGGAGAGCAATCTCTTAGAGATTTTCTGCATTTCCATGAAGTCTTCACCAGTAGACCCATTTACGGTATCTCTTCCAAAGTGAGATGAAATAAAGTAACATGGTTGCTTCATCTTTGGAAGCAGGAAGAGAACTTCTTTTATTGATTGATTGATTGACTGATTGAGATGGCTGCCCACCTCACAAATGTGTCCCTAGGCAGCCAATAACACATAATTTAAAACAATATCAAAAAACATTATCAGCAAAAGCATAAAAATCTACAAAGGTCATCAAAAGCAAACCCAATAAGCGCTCAGCGTTAAAAGTAACACCTCAAGGGACATCTAACCTCCTGGCCTGCATGACTTACAGCAAAACTAGATAATCAGCAATTTGCAAAAGGCTGACATGATCAGGAGTAATTTAATCTTGGGGAGGGGCATGTAGTCTTCCAGAGGGCCAGTGGTGTGACAGAAAGGGACAGCTTCCTATTGTCTCCTTAGCTGGCATTTTTTTTAATTATCAGGATCTAAAAACTGACCTTCCTCTTGGACCTGGTGGGAAGGACAGAAAAGTGGTCTTTTAAATTACCCAGCTACATAAAATGTTTCAAAGGAGACAACCAGCATACTGAATTCCACTTTGAATTCTCATGAAGCCAGTGCCACACACAGGGTAGAGTGTAACCTGTGCATATCAAGCTTTACCTATAACTACACACCCCACTGCATTCAGATATAGCTTCCAGATGGTCTTCAAACACAACCCCATACAGAATTCTTTGTAGTAATCCACTTAGGAGGTGACTAAACTATGAATGACTGTAAGCATGACCTCACAGAAGTCATGAATCCTGAAGGATCTCTGGAGGGTGTACTGGTTCTGTTTGCAGTATTGCAACCCCATTTAGAACTAAAAATGAAAACAACTTTGGATTCAGGGGGCTCTAAAATACAGAGCCATTCAGTCTTGCCAGGATTGAGATGAAGATTGTTCTTCTCCATCCAGATTTCCCACAGCTTCTAAGATACTAAGACAGAACCTCCATGGTGTCGCTTGGTTGGCCTAGAGCAGAAATGTGATATCTCGCTTTGTGCTGTTGGATGATCTCTTCCAGGGTTTAATGTAGATGTAGATCAGGGGTGGGTTCTAATTTTTTTTACTACCGGTTCTGTGGCCATGGCTTATTTTGTGGGTGTGGCTTATTTTGTGGGCATGGCTTGATGGTCATGTGACAATTATTTAGGATTTAGCCGAGGTACTGGTTTACCAGGCTTTTAACTGCTTGCAGAGCTGTACCGATTTATTTTTTGCAGGCATTGATCTACTCATGTATTTTTGCAGGCACTGATCTACTCATGTATTTTTGCAGGCACTGATCTACTCATGTATTTTTGCAGGCACTGATCTACCCATGTATTTTTGCAGGCACCGGTCTACTCATTTGTTTTCTTTTAAGACTGATCAGCTGTAGGGCGGCCCTTTGAAGCCCCGCGGCAAGAGTTTAAACAGTTTTTTCCCTTCTAGCCATCAGCTGGGACTCAGGAGGCAGCAATAGATTGGGGGTGGGGCCAAATAAAAGGTAAGAATAACACGGGGGGTGGGGGGCTGGGGGGGCAGAACCGGTTCGGTGACGTCATATCATCACCGCTACTGGCTTGGCAGAATCGGGCGGAACCGGGAGGAACCTACCACTGATGTAGATAAATAGGACTTTGTGGGGGAGGAGCATTGAGTTATATTATGATTTACAGATGATTTCAAAGAGACAATTAGCCCTGAAGCAAAGTACCTCCTTGAACTTTTGTAGAGCTGTAAGAGTGGTTGTTTTCTAAAGTCATCCAGAACTGATAGAATGGATTCCAAAATTATCTTAGAATGAGTGCTTGCTGTCAAAGCACATTTGAGAGAGAGAGAGAGAGAGAGAGAGAGAGAGAGAGAGAGAGAGATTTTCAATCAGCTTTCCAAATGTGTGTTAATGTGTCTTTGAGAAAGATCATTTATCACAAGTGCAATGCTTTCATATACTTTACAATGCAGTGCCATACTAATGACCGTTACATACCCAGGTGTTCATATTTGCATTGCACCTAAAGTTTGAATAACTCATTAAGTTTTTCCTAAAGTACAGAAAAAGATCATTAAACATTTTGATTTAAGCAGCTGAGAACTTAACTTTATGAAATGCTGGAAAAAAATATTTGATCACTATGGGATCATGGGAATTGTGGGTACGAAACAGCTACAGACTATGGTCCAAAATATATGCAAAAGAAGAAAAAGCAGAAGCTGAGAAGGCTATAAATATTCAGCCTTGAGAGCAGTATAATTATCCAACCTTATTCACATCTAGAATGTACCTCTTTAGTTTAAAATTAGCATCAATCGCTTGGAATTCTTAAACATGCTATTAAGGAATTACCATATTATTAGGGAATAGTTATGTTGCTCCAAGTTTACTCTTGGCATAAAGATGCCAGCACATACACAATATCCCTACTAAAAATAAAAAAAAGGAACAAAGGAAGGCTTTACTACATTCAGGGGCTTCTGTGTGCCATCCTTGAACCTATGAACAAAAGATACCAGACTTCTGAAGGAATCAAATGCCTTATTCCCCCAAATCTTTCCCAGTTCTCTCTACCCCTTGGGGTATGTCTACGTGCTTATTAATAAAACATTAAAAAAAACAAAGAATGTTTAGAAAGACAAATAGTGAAATAGAAAGGAAAAAGAGGGGAAAAAGGTAACACAAAAAATTCTACCACACTTAAATTCAAAAGAAAACCATAGTAATAAATGGGGGGGGGGGGGGGAATCAAAATCAAATGAAATGAAATTGCATTCTCTCTTTCCATTTATATCCGCAATCACAGGGTACAATTTTAAGACTTAAACTTGGCAGCTAATATTTGTAATTGTTTCTAGTATCTATTTGAGTTCTAAAAAAAATTCCACACATATATATATACATGTCTTGCTCTGTAATATGCTGTAAATAAGAGTGTTATTCTTGCTTGAACTTAGACAGGCTTTTCGATAACAGACAGCTGGACAGAGACAAATACAGCACTGATCCCCAAAGAAGAGCAAGAGTTGATTTTACCTAAAAACTATAGACGATTATCATTATTGAACAATGATTATTAAATTTTCACAATGATGTTAGCTGACAGGATGAAAAATGCTTTACAAGATTTTATCCACAAAGATCAGAATGGATTTTTTACCCAAGAGACAATATTCGAAATGTTCTTAATGTATTAAACTACTTGGAGGAACTGAATGAAAAACTGCTCTAAAATTTCTTCATGCAGAAAAAGCTTTTGACAATTTAAATTGGACTTTTCTGTTTAAAATTTTCAAAGGCACAGACTTGGGAAAGAACTTTATTAGAGGGGTAAAATAAATATATACTTCACAAAATGTCACAAAGGTTTGTGAACGTGGAAATTGACTAATTCCTGTGAAAAACAGAAAGGAATAAAGCAAAGATGCCCACTTTCACCACTGCCATTCATTCTTTAAAGTTTGAATAAAGACATAAAACAAATGAGAGAATTGCTGGGGTGAAAGTTAAAAAAGAAGTGCATACACTAAGAACTTTCACCAATGACTTGGTTTTAATTCTGGAGGACTCTCTCAAAGGGATAGATGTATTAATGGCAAAAGTAAGAGAATTTAGGGCATTGGCTGGATTTAAAAATTAATGAGAAAGCATTAATTTGCTAAAGAACATGAAGATGGAAGATCAAAACGAACTGTCTGTAAAAAGTGGGTTTCAGATTGGGGAAAAAAGGAAACATTTCAGTGTTATAACTAGGATGAATTTGTATGTGATTTCAAAATAATTATCATAAAGTATGGTATGTATATATGTATGTATTTATTAAATTTATTTGCCACCTATCTTGCCATAGTGGTATTTTAAGTGACTTACAATAATAAAAGGGAAAAAAATGAAAAGTGCGTAAACAGAAGTAAAATACTAGAACAATAAAATAAATAATGAAAAAGAACACAACGAGAATAGATCAATATGATCACAAAAAGATGGACAGGTGAGAGCAAGAGGAGAGGTGGAGTCTACAATCCATCCAACCACCACCTCCATCTGGATCCTAATCCAATTGGCAAAGTCAAGTCTTCAGGCTCTTGTGGAAGGATGGGGGGGGGGGCAGATCTTACTATACAAAGTAAGATGTTTCAAAAGGCGGGTGCTGCGGCAGAGAAGACTCTTCTTCTGTGAAAAACTACAACTATTGTTGGTAAGAATTTCTGTGGTTAAAACGAATGTATTGCCTAGATTCTTGTTTTTCTTTCAGACAGTATCTGTGCTGAGAAATGATGCCTCATTTAAACAGTGGCAAAAAGACATAACTAGATTTAGTGGGCATAGACAGAAACCAAGAGTTAAAGATAAAATTCTCCAAGGTGCAAAAGAAAAAGGAGGACTGGGGTTGTCTAATTTTAAATTCTACTTTGCTGCCTGCTGTTTGGCTTGAATGAAGGAATAGCTGTTGTTAAAAAACAAAACACTCTTAGAATTAGAAATACATGGTCTGAAGTTTGGGTGGCATGACTTTTTATGGTATGATAAAATCAAAGAAAATGTAGATTTTAAAAAATCATTACATTAGGAATGCCATATTTTGAAAATGGAGCAGATATAGACCCAGATCATGCGTTTAATAGAAAACAAATAAGTTTACATATCAATATATCTGTGTATGTCAGTGGACATATCTGAACTTCCTTGATAGAAAGTAAAAGATCTTTGGAGACCCTAATAAAAATTCCAATTATTCTTTGAATAAATTATTGAAAACATTTTGCATGGATTCTGGATTTTTAGTCTCCAAACTTCCTTTGAGGTCAATATGTCTATACACTAGAAGAGTTTTCTTGGAAGCTTTCATCTTTTTTTCCCTTGAGTATATTTATCTAATTCAGATCTACCACTTCATTCATATCTCCCACAATAAGTATTTCTGCCTCTGCATCTTCTATTAAAATATGAAAAAAAATCATAAAACTGTTCTTTGTTTAGCATTTAGATGGATGCAAATGTTAACTTTCCCCCCTATTTTTCTTAATTTCAAGATTAGAATCCTTCAGTCTTTGTTCTTTAGCTGTTCTAATACTTCCAGAGTGGCAACTTGAGATAGATTATTGTTTCTTTGTTTGCTTGTTTTATTTTTCCAAGCACTGTTCTTGACCTAACTATTTATGTTTAGTAAACTTGTGCAGTCTGTTTTATCTGCCTCTTATAAACAAACAATATCATTGTTATGTGTTCAGAGCTTATTAAAATTGCCACTAAAAATAAAATTAAATCAGAACCAGAATATATAAAGCAACATTAATCACATTAAATGAAAATGGACCCAATTTATTCTTAGCCACCTTCTCTCTATTATTTGTTCATTGATGGCCGGGACCTTATCTTTCTAGATTCTGATTAGAATCTAGATGTCCTTTGCCCAAGCGATAAGCATATTATATCAACATGCTGATTAAGAGTGAACATTTACCCAGGCCATTATTTTGTGTCTTCAGAAATAGCCAGATGCATCCTGGGTGTTCATAACATTCTTTCAATGTTGCTCCTCAGAACTTGATTTGATAGCACCCTGTCTTCAATTACAGAGATGGAATACAACCATCTCAGCAAGGCACCATTGACAGCTTATCTTCTAGGGATCTAATTTCTTTTGTCACCTGTCCTATTTGATGGCAATGGATTGCATCACAGGTTAATTGTGAGCTATAGGAGTACCTGGTTTTACTGGTCCTGAATTCTCCTGCTTTTAGCTTCAGTAGAGACTCTGAGCTCTAATATTGTGCAGAGAGGGATGAAATCGTTTCTCTATTGACATTTTGCACAACATGCCTGACTTTATATGTTTCAATCATGTTCTCCATTTCTTTCTAATCTAAAAAGCTCCAAATGCTTTGGTCTTCCATTGAAGAAGAATTGCTTTGGTGCCTTAAACATTTTGGTTTTGCTTTCAATTTCTACAATAATGTTCTCGGAGTGATGACTAAAACTGTATAAAATATTATATAGCACACTTGCGTCTTCAGTTTATAAATGGGCATTACTGTGTTGGCAGTTTTATTTTCAATTTCTTTGCCGATGACTCTACGGTATAATTTTTGTTTTTATTTTTGTTTTTTAGTTTTACAGTTGTCATATATGAGCTGACATTTACATTTGGTTGTTCACTAGAAATCTAAAATCTTTTTTCTAGTTAATCACTGGTAGCTTAGAGGATCCTTTTAATATCTATGAAGTTTTGGACTGTTTTCTCAAACTCACACACTTTGCATTCGTGTTCTCGTGTTTAAAGATTGTGCATTTATTTCTATTCTGTTTTCTGTTCTTGAGTAAGATACTAATCCACGAGAGAGTCTTACATAGTATAGCCTTTATTGTCATTGTACATCATGTATACAATGAAATTGGTTACTTTCTTTTTGTCATGGTTGCTGATTTTTCCCGAGAGTTTGTGGTAATAAGTTTTATGAAAGGCTTTTGGAAAATCAAGGACATACTCAGTAATGTACTGAAGCCAGCTTGTATCAACTCACAAGAGCCAACTGTTAAATTTACTTGGAGGCCTAGCAGACCAACCAACTGTTTGATGGCTCGTGCAGTAATTCAGTGTCAGCAATGAAACTGGCAGAGTTGGGTATTTTACATTTATCAGCACACCACTGTATATAATTCAAAAAGGACTTCTATCTATATGGTTGCTGAAACCCTCAAAAAAAGTATAGATGTGTGAGCATGAGTTAGATGTTAGCCCCTGCAAGGTACTCCAGACAAGAAGCATAACGATGAGTACTACTTCTGTTGTTATTGTAAGGTTAAATTAACAGAATCTTGCAAGACTGAATACACTTCTCCTTTTTCTCCTTTTACTCCCTGGAAAACTACAAAGTTCCCTTCTGAAATGCTTCTCATGGTCCCTCTGTTTCTGTAGGCTGAGATATTTTTTACGTGCCAGTCTATGGCTCTTCTTCCTGTATCCCAAGGTCATTGTCAGGGTTCCAAGGAACACCCCCAACGAAATAAAGCTCTGAGGCCTGAGGTTCCTCAAAGTTCCAATTCATTAGAGATGTGGCACATATGGGAAAACCCGAATCTGAAAGCTTCCAGGTTTTCTTCACCCAGCTAACAGTTCACAGCCCTGCCCCACACCCACAAGTTCATCACATTGTCCAATCAACTCTTCACACTCAGCTGGATGCAATCTTCTGGCAGTCTCCATCAGGCGCAGGCAAAAGTCCTTGAATACGGAATGTTGTTATGGCTAACTTTCTACCGCTCCAACAACAACCCCCTCCCAACTTCCTCAGCTAAAATATGTGGCAGTTAAGAAGGAAAAAAGAAAATTGTCTTCCAAAACTGATAGTCATTCTCACATACCATTATAATAGGGCTTCTGATCTGTCAAGAAATTATTATTAGCACCCTGCCAATCAGTTGATATCATAATTGACTTCCTTCCTTCCTTCCTTCCTTCCTTCCTTCCTTCCTTCCTTCCTTCCTTCCTCCCTCCCTCCCTCCCTCCCTCCCTCCCTCCCTCCCTCTCTCCCTTCCTCTTGCTTTGGGTAAAATAGCAATAACATTGATATTGTCCAAATAGCTTGATTCTACAGTACTTCTTTAACTAGGAAAGGTGGCCTCTGGGATCTGTAAGAGAGAATGCAGCTCATCACTGCCTTCTCTCCCTTTAGTACAATCCTTTAACATGCCAACAACCCCAAATGCAGAAATCTTGGAATGCCATCATCTACAATTTTACATGAACAGATACATACTGTCAACGAAATGCCAAAAACAAACAAACAAACAAATATTTTATTTCTTGATAGATGAAGAAATGGTATGTGTTTTTGTTTAACTGGCAGTAGAGATGCAGCACAGCTGGCCTTCATTAGACTGCTGGAGGGCGGATGGTTTCCTGCACATAAACAAGTCTGTTGTCCTAATATCCTGATTTTCTAAGAAGATTGTAAATGAACAGTCCAGAGCAATATCTCCTAGGCTTTTAATTGCAATTGGAAAGTTTTGCAGATGAAACTGTTCATCATCTGGAACTGTCTTCATACTTACAGAAATGATGGTTTTTCTTCATTTGTTTGAAGATTTTCTTTCCATTCTGCCAAACTAGTCTAAAACCTCCTTATCATCCAGTTAACTCTTGTTAGAAATTGAAATCACATTAACTCTTTTTCAAGCCTTGGAGATAATTGCTGGTTTTGGAGGGCATTTCACACTTTTT
Organism: Arizona elegans; assembly: GCA_022577455.1. NCBI lineage: Eukaryota > Metazoa > Chordata > Lepidosauria > Squamata > Colubridae > Arizona > Arizona elegans. The sequence continues at coordinate 121,597,903 of JAKOOJ010000002.1, forward strand.
AAAGAATCCACTGGGACTCAGAAGTTCTTTTTGGCAACAAGGTCTATAACCATGATGGCAAACCTATGGCACGCGTGCCAGAGGTGGCACGCAGAGCCTCCTCTGCTGGCACACGCGACATCGCCCCAGGTCGGATCTCCATGGCGTTTCTTTCGGGAGCTTCTGTTTCCCTGAAAACAACGAAATAGAAGCTCACGAAAGAAAAAGATCTTACTTCTTGCCGTGCTGCCGGTGTTGGGATGCCCCACCTCCTGCCGGCCAGCTGGTCTTTGGGTCTCTGCTGCACATGTGCGCATGTCTGTACATGAGCTCGTGCATGTGTGTGGATCTGGAAGGACCCAGATTGTTGGGGGCAATATGCTGACTCTGTAAACCTCTTAGAAAGGGCTGTAAAAGGACTATGAAGCGGTATATAAGTCTAAGTGCTATTGCTATTGTTATGTTCATGCGTGCATGCTTGCATGTCCGTGTGTGCGTGCTTTCGTGCACGCAGCTTTCGCTTTGGGCATGCGCGCATGCAATTTGGGCACTCAGTGTCTAAAATGTTCGCCATCACTGGTTTATAACGTTGCCTCCATTCTTAGAATTCTGCTTCTGAAACAGTTTGTTCAGATGCAGAAGACAGAGGCTTTATATCCTCAGTTGCGAAGATAGATCAAATAATTCATTGAATTTCTCTGCAATTTCCTTACCACCCTTTAGGTCATCTTTAGGTCATCTTTGCAATTTCCTTACCCTCCTTTAGGTCATTTTTATCCTATGACTCATTGGTCGCACCACCTCTGTGTTCAGTGGCCTGCTTTAAATATAGTTAAAATGCTTTAAAAAAAAATCATCATTCATGCTTTATTTTGCTTTGTTTTTGCATCCTTGGCAGTTTGCTTGCATCTTTTTCTTTGTAAAAAGGTATCTCTCTCGTTCTTTCAGTCTCTGGCAAAATTTCCATTCACTGTGTTTAGCTTTGTTGTATGCCACCCAGAGTTACTTTTGGTGAGATTGGTAGTTTATAACAAACAAACAAACAAACAAACTTCTTTGATCTGTCTCATTAACCATTAAAAGCTCTTTAATTTGGTATCATATTTCTTGAGATGAGGTGTGCTTTCTAGATAGGTTTCCTTCATTACAATTCCTCATTTAACATTTGTCTTGAGTTATAAGATAAAATCAGATACAAAATCCGAAAGTAAATAGGAAAGCAGTGGGGAGGAAGAGGTGGAAGAAAAGTGAGGAAGGATTAGGAAAAAGAAAAAGAAGCATTGACTTCTGACTCCCTCTGTTGCAGTAAAATAAGGCATTAACATCCAATCACAACTTTTTGTTTTTTCTTCTTCATTACAGTTCCTAAATAATACAGAGGAATTTAGTACATTTGATTCCCTCTGAAACATTCTTTATACTATCATCTTATTTGCAGTCAGATATGACTGTTTTGGACATTTTGAGCAATTATTCCCTTTTTCATGTTAAATTCAGTAGCATTATGGTCAATGTTTACAAGTTTTTCAATAATATCCAGAGAAAGTGCTCCTTACCTAGGATTAAACCCAAGATGATTTTCCAGCTGGTTCAGTGCTGATGAAATATTCTAGGACATAGATATTTAACTATCAAGAAATTTTGCCTGTTTGACACAACATGAACATGTATTTTCACTGTCTGTATAAGGGTGATTGAGCTAACCGCTCAGAGTGTTCCTCTTTAAATGCCTATGTGATTTCATCTTTCATCAGAAGACAGTCAAGAGAATAATAGCATGTCCCCAATACTAATTTTCTTTCTTTCTTGAGCTACATGGTTAACTCCAGTAGTTTGATGTCATTTCACCCCTTAATTTAAACCAAGGAAGAAATGAATAACCTGATTGTGTTTTACTGATTATAAGTCTATCTTCAGTTTTCTTCACATCTCATTTTCTTAAAAAAAAGAAAGACAAAACCCACTGGAGCTGTGACAACTCCATCAGCATCATTTCACAAAGGAGCAGTAGTAAGTATTGAGTGTGAACTTACAACATTATGCCTTACTCATCCGTTGGTCTGCCAATTTGATGACCACATCTATTAATTTACCGGAAATAGTTTGTTCTTTGGTTGAACAGTAAAAGCTACAGAATAATGATTAGGGCGTAAAACACAGGCACTGAGATTATTCATTCACAGCAGGAAATGGATGCACAACTGAGGAGGTATATAGGTCATCCTGTAATAGTCTTTCCCACCTTGCTAAAATATATATGCATCATGTATTATTTCCAAAACTCTCAGTATTCTAAGTTCTCTGATTGATGAAGATCATCATCATCATCGTCGTTGTCGTGTAAAAAGCAAACTAAAACTTGCAAGAGCACATATAAGTACCAGATGTCAAACAAGCAGCAGATGGCAGCATGACAAGAGAGTTGATGTCTACAAGAAGCAGCAAGAATTAAAAAAACAAAAATTCTGACCTTAAGACTTATTTATGATTTGGCCTGTCTGCATCAGGAAACTAATATATGCCTTTGATCTTTTGTTAAATATAACCTTGCATCAAGAATAATAGACTTTGATTCTCATATTCGTTTTTTTTTCTCACGAACAATCTAATCCCTGCATTCTGAAGAAACTTTGAATCCAAGGGTTAGTCTACACAGTGTAGACAAGAAATCAAGATGGTGCTGACAACAGTGCAATCAAAGCTCCATCTGGGTTTGGTGGGTGGTGTACAATTGCCATCTTGACTTTTTACCGTATCCCTTAGGGACCTGCCCGGAATGATCTTTTTTGCCCTAAACTTCTCAAATTAATTAGGGGTACCTGGGAATTGAAATTGAACATGTTTGGAAGGCAAGTAGTAAAAAAGAAGCCTGGACTAAACCCTGTTTTGAGTGAGTAAGGTTGTATTTGTACTTTAAATATTTGTCCTCCTCAAAATAGATGGGACCAAGATAACACATACACACGCACACACACGTGTGTATGTATCAGTAGTGGGTTGCTCCCGGTTTGGACCGGTTCATAAGAACCGGTAGTAAAACCAGCAGGAGGCTCCGCCCACTGACCCGGACATCATCATAAGTGATCTGCGCGTGCGCAAAAGAGCATGTGCACGCACTGCGAACCGGTAGTAAAGGTAAGTAGAACCCACCCCTGATGTGTATATATGTGTATGAGTGTTATTCATTTACATATTAAGTAATTTTATATATATTGAATTAAGCAACAATATTTAGAGGATCACCAAGGTTTTCAGAGGCATACCTGCTTAATTTGATGCACCCACATTATTAAGGGTATGACCAAATAGGCAAATGGGACAAACGGGGATTGTAAGGATGGTTCTCCCTATATGAAGATCTATCACAGGTCACTGGTTGTCTGAAGTTCTCCATGGGGCAAGATCCAATGTATGAGATTATCCTAGGAATGGTTCTGCATATGTTCTTCTCATTTGGATGAAGGTCTCTTTGTAGCTGCTTCCCATGCTACGTTTATAGACCCAGGGGAAAAAAAATTGTAAGCACCAATCTCATTTTAAAAATTAATAAAAAGACAGCCTTAATTGTTCTAAAAACAATTACATTCTAGAGGATGGGGAAGGGAGGAAAGAAGGATTTTGCCTTCCTTTCAATCAGGATAATTCTGTTTTTTTAGTTTCCAGCTCCAAATTATACTTCAGAGCTGCATCCTTCAAGGTTTCACTGTAAGAACACGACTGATGCTCCTATGTTGGCTAGCTTATCTCTAACCTGCAGGGCTCTGTGTATGGAGAGGTAGTAATAACATTTATTTTATGCCATACATTGATGGAAAGTAATTCTTTTGGAAATTTTTTTGAGAGACTAGGGTGGGGTTCTGCAAAAACAAAAAAAAAACAAAAAAAAACCAAACACAAAGATGATTGTGGGTTTTTTTTTCCTTCCAGTGTTTTTAAAACAGGTCAACCAGGGTATTCATTTTTTAAATAATCCATAACATTCAGATTTATATTTTTCAGTGCTTTCCATTTCAAATGCTATAGAAATCTAGTACAATTCTTGAGGTAGCATTTCAACATTCCTGCAGTGATGGATCTCATCAATCATGCAGTGTCAGCCTCAAACAAGTTTCAAAAACCATTGGAGCTGAACGTTGAGTATTAAACCAGACAGGAGTGTTTTAACGGAATTAGCATGATCAATATTGATTAGTATTTCAATATTAGTGTCTTTCCATTTGCTGATATAAGCTGTCTTAACTTATCCCTAGTTCTTGCATATGTCAAAAGACAATAGCAGACATTTTTCTCTTCAAAGGACTGCTGTATACATGGATTAATTAAGACCTACAAATTCTGTACAGGAGACAGTGAACGTTGAAATCCACATTATAAAACAATAAGGTTAAATACCTTTCTGTGAAAACAGTGTTTTGCTCAAGCACAATTCAAAGCTCTGAATTGCGAGTGGGTTGACACTTTTCTAAGTGCAGTCCCAAAGCCACAGCTCTAGAGTCATTCTGGAAATAGTAAAACCAATCCAATACACCTGCAAATCATTTCTTTGTGAGTCCCAAAGCTTCTGAGATTGTGATGGTTGATATTTCTCCCCAAACGCCCTCTGGACTATGAAGCAAGGCTAGAGATGACCCTACTGTGAATAGAAGAACATTTGCAGCTCTGCAAGAACTCAGTTGTGGCTCTTGTTAATCTTGATAACAGATTATCTGTGCATTTTGGAACTGCCATCCTTCTTGGTAGAACCTTCTAAAAACCTTCTTGATTCTAAAAGATGGCAGGGCAGAAGAAGTAGAAAGATGGATCCCGAAGCAGAATAGAAGAGGAAGAGCAGCTGTTGACTAGGAGAAACTTATCTGCTAATATTTAAAAATTAGAAACAGGCGTGTGAGTTTGAATATCAGATTGCACAAAGCACTCCTTCTCTGCCTCCTTCATAGTATTATCTGTGACTCTAAAGCAGGGGTATCAAACTTGCAGCCTATGGGCCAGATGTGTCATGCTCTGGTCATGCCCATCCTTGTTTTAGCAAAGGGGAAAAAAGTGACGATGCATCATGTGATGAAAATGCGACGCCGTGAGTTTAACACCCCTGCTCAAAAGACTTAAAGCAGATAGCCTTTGTATAAATCCAATCAAGCTAGACATCCAAACAATTATTTCTTTATGTTTTCTTCTTTATTCTTCCCTAGGGGTTGATGACCTCTTGCAGCCCAATACGGGAAAGATTTTGCAGGCCTTTGATGGAGCCAAAGTCAAAATGGATGGAGTTCCAGAACTAAAGCTTCCAAAACAAGTGATAGCATCGGTTAAATACATCTGCCCCTGCATTAACTGCTCAAAAACAACATCTGCTGGAAAATAGCAATAGACTTATATACAGCTTCATAATGCTTTACAGCACTCTCTAAGTGGTTTACAGAGTCAGCATATTTCCCCCAACAATTTGGGTCCTTATTTTACCCACCTCGGAAGAATGGATAACTGAATCAACCTTGAGCCGGTGAGAATTGAACTGCTGACAGTCAGCAGAATTAGCCTGCCATACTGCATTCTAACTACTGCACCACCGTGGAAAAGCTGCATAATAGTCTGTGCATGCTCGGAGTTATCATGACATTACAGCACTTCACCTGTTTTGTACTTGTGTTACAACACTGCATGCCAGAAAGTAAAGGATGGAGCTTGTATTGTGATGTCAGGACAGGTTTCATCATTTGCATCACATTTTCATTGCTCCGTATCCTTACCTGCTCAGAAATAAATCTCATTAAATTCAAGTCAGTTTATTTTCAGGGAAGCATATATCTATTTAAACATTCATCCACGCCAGAACACAATCCCTTCATTTCCATTTTTACCTTGGGCGAAGCCAACTGTGAAAGTGTTTTATTTATTTGTGTACGAGTATTGTTGTAGGTACAATCTAGTGCTTTGTCTATCTGAAGTGAGCCCAAATGAGTTCAACAAGGTTTATTCCCAGTAAGAGCATTGAAGGCTGTAGATAATTCAGAGACCTACTCAGTATTGACTTCCTATAACAATTTCTGCAAAAAAGAAAATATTTTCATCCCCCTGCAATCTTCGTAACCGTATAAACAAAACTGTTATGTCCTCATAAGGACATCCGCCCGGATTGGCTGCCAGCCACCGGGCGGGAAAGTTTGAATCCCTGTCAGGGGGCGGTGCGTCTGCCGGAGCGAATATAAGGAGAGCTCCGGCAGCGCACGGCAGTCTTGCTACTGTTGCTGTTTAATAAGGTTACTCATGTAACGAGCTGGTCACGTCTTCATTCCTGCGCCGATCTAACACTGGCGACGAAGGACTGAGAGAAGAAACGAACCTTGTGGCACCAAGCCAACAAGACCAAGACTCCGGCACCTGGAACCACAGTAGGCATTTCCAAAGGCATGGCATCCGCTGAAGTCACTTTGCCAGCCCTTGCTCCTTTCCGCCCAGGGAAGGACAAGTGGAAATCCTACGTGGTCAAATTTCGGCAATACCTGAGAGGCAACAACATCAGGACGCCGACGATGACCGGAAGAAGGGCATCTTCCTGGCCAACTGCGGCTCCGAAGTCCTCGACATGGCAATTGATCTCGTAGCACCACGAGACATCGAGGAAGTGCCATGGGCAGACCTGCTGCAGATCCTGGAAGACCACTATGCCCCAACGGGAACACCAGTGGCGAACCGTTTCACCTTCCACCAGAGGGATCAGAAGGAAGGTGAGACCATCAAAGAATTCGTGGCCGCCCTACGCCAGATCGCAGCCAGCTGTGAGTTTGACCACGTGGACAACGCCATCGCTGACCGCGTCGTTTTCGGCATGAGGGACAGGGGCCTCCAAAAGAAATTCCTGAGCAGAAAGAAGCTCGTGCTCAAGGATGTGGTGGAGGAAGCCACCGCATCTGAAATCTCGGAGAAAGCAGCTGCCGCAGTAAGCAGAGCAAAGGGAATCCACAAGATTCGCTCCACAGCGCAATCGTCAACAGAGGATTCCACAGCTGGATCCGAATCGGAGGGAGAATCCACCGTCCACAAGGTATCCAGACCCCCAAGGCGGGAAACCGCCCAATGGAACTACAAGGGGGAGCGCTGCGCCAGCTGCAGAGGGGACCATGCCAGAGCAACCTGCAAGTGGAGAGATGCGACTTGCCGACGCTGCAACAGAAGGGGTCACATCGCCGAAGCTTGCAGAGCTGAGGAACCAGCCCCAGAGCCCTCCAGCCACCGTCCCCGCGAGAATCGGAAGGATTACCAGAGGTCATCCAAACGGTCCTCTGGCCCTCCCAGACGCAGAGACGACGAATTTTCCCGGAGCGGAGCGGTCCACCAGACGACCATCGCTCACACGACATCAGACAATGCCACCAAGTTCCACGTGACCATCCACGTGGAGGGAGCACCCTGCAAAATGGAGGTAGACTCGGGCTCGGTCTACTCCATCATGGACTGGCAGCAGTTGAAGCGCCTGCAACCCAGCATCACCAAGCGAGAGCTGGAGCCACTACACTCCAAGCTCGTCGACTTTGGGGGAAACCCCATTGGAGTGTTAGGAAGAGCCAACATCCGAGTCACCTACAAGCAGTTCGAAGGCAAGCTCCCCATCACCGTCGTAAAGGACAGCCGTCCGAACCTGCTAGGAGTGGAGTGGTTCAAGCCGCTGGGGCTTTCAATCGAAGGCATCAACCAAATTGGCAGGGACGAACTCGACAACCTCATTGAAGAGTTCAAGGAAGTCTTCGATGGTAAGCTGGGGAAATTTGTGGGGAGGCCAATCTCTTTCAATCTGGATAAGGGAGTCACCCCAATTAGGCTCAAGCCCCGCCGAGTTCCATTCGCCCTGCGGCCGAAAGTAGACGAACAGCTGGATAAGCTGATCGCCCAGGGCGTCCTGGAACCGATCGATCATGCCTCATGGGAGACCCCCATTGTGACCCCACTGAAGCATGATGGGTCTGTGCGCATCTGTGCCGACTACCGTTGTACCCAGTCCCAGTAGTGCAACACCTGCTGCATTCCCTGGGATCTGGCTCAATATTCGCGAAACTGGACCTGGCCCAGGCTTACCAGCAATTGCCAGTGGATGAAAAAACGGCGGAGGCACAAACAATTGTCACGCACAGGGGGGCATTCAAATGCAACCACCTCCAATTTGGAGTCAGCGCTGCCCCCGGCATCTTCCAATCCATGATGGAACGCCTGCTCCAAGGCGTTCCAGGGGTGGTGCCCTACTTCGACGATGTGCTCATCTCCGGGGACTCAAGAGCCCAACTCCTTGAAAGGCTCAGGCTTGTCCTGCAGCGGTTCAAGGCCAAGGGTTTGAGAGCCAGGCGGGACAAGTGCATCATAGGAGTACAGGAAGTCGAGTTCCTGGGCTATCTCATTGATAGCACGGGCATCCACCCCACCAAATCAAAAGTGGAAGCAATCCATGAAGCTCCAAGCCCAAAAAACAAAACGGAGCTTCAGGCATTCCTTGGGTTGCTCAACTTCTATGCAATCTTTCTAAAACAGAAAGCCACAGTTGCTGAGCCACTTCACCGCCTGCTGGGGAAATCGGCGCCCTGGAAGTGGGGCCAGGAAGAGGAAGCAGCGTTCCGGGCCATCAAAGGACTATTGACGTCCAAAAGCGTCCTCATCCAATACAGCGAGACGCTCCCCATCAAGCTGACCTGTGATGCGTTGCCCTACGGGGTGGGGGCAGTCCTCAGCCACGAACTGCCCAACGGCACCGAAGCCCCAATCGCATATTTCTTGAAGACCATGTCCGGAGCAGAACGGAACTACAGTCAGCTGGACAAAGAAGCCCTGGCCATCGTGGCAGGAGTGAAGCGCTTCCACGAATATCTCTATGGAAGACGCTTCACTATAGTCACCGATCACAAGCCACTCCTGGGACTCCTCGCAGGCGACCAACCCACCCCGACCTTCATGTCCCCGCGGATGACGAGATGAGCCATCTTCCTGGCCGGCTACTCCTATAGGCTCGTGCACCAGCCAGGCACAGCCATAGGAAACGCCGACGCACTCAGTAGATGCCCATCGAAGAACCCGGTGGAAGACCCAGCCCCCACACTCCATCTATTCCACATAGATGACGACGCCAGCTGTCCAGTCTCCTCCGCAGATGTGGCCGCACACACCCAGAGAGACCCCACCCTCCGCCAAGTAAGGTCCTGGATCCTCAGGGGGTGGCCATCGAAACAGACGGAAGAGAGGTTCAGCCCGTTCACCAGGAAACAGACGGAAGAGAGGTTCAGCCCGTTCACCAGGAAACAGACGGAGCTGTCCACCATAAAGGGCTGTCTGCTATGGGGAGACAGGGTGCTGATTCCAAGCACTCTGCAACGGCGGACGCTAGAGACACTGCACAACGGGCACCCGGGCATCGTACGCATGAAGGCCCTGGCACGGAGTTACGTCTGGTGGCCCTCACTGGACAGAGACATCGAACAATGGGTCTCCAGATGTGACCCGTGCCAAGAAGTCCGCCCCGCGCCACCGCAATCCGAAGTCACAAACTGGGAGACCCCCAGCAACCCCTAGTCGAGGGTCCACATCGACTTCGCAGGCCCGATGCAGGGGCGACACCTCCTCATCGTGGTAGATGCCTTCTCCAAGTGGCTCGAGGTGATACCCATGGCATGTACCACAACAGAAGCGACGATCCGAGCCCTGCGCCGCCTGTTTGCCACACACGGACTACCGGACGTGCTGGTCTCGGACAACGGCCCCCAGCTCACACCCCTGGCCATGGAGTCCTTCCTGGCAGGACTGGGCATCCGCCATGCCCTCTCCGCTCCATACAGGCCGGCCGGAAACGGACAAGCGGAACGGATGGTCCGGCTCACAAAAGAAGCCCTCACCAAGATGAGCCAGGGAGACTGGCAGGAACACATAGACAACTTCCTCCTCATCCAGCACATCACGCCGCATGCCACCACCCACAAGAGCCCGGCCGAACTCCTCATGGGCAGAAGGTTGAGGTCACCCTTGGACCGGCTGCACCCCCAATACAGCCCGGAAGTGACCGCAACCGCCAGCCGGCCGCTTCGCGCTTTCAGCAAAGGAGATTCAGTTTTCGCACTGAATTTCAACGGCTCTCCTAAGTGGCTGAAAGGGAAGATTGCCAGCACAACCGGCCCCAAATCCTACACCGTCGAGTTGGAAGATGGACAGGTCGTGAGACGTCACATCGACCAACTCCGGAAAAGGTGGGGGGGAGCAAACGAAAACCAGCCTGACGAGGGAGGCCTACAACACCCAGACGGGGTAGGCCTACAACACCCCAGCGAGGTAGACCTACCATACCCAGACGAGGTAGGCCTACCACACCCCTACGAGGCAGAGCAACGCCATCCCGACGAGGTCGGCCCAGCACACTACCAGGCACTGTCACGCCGGCAGTGCAGCGAGGTAGACCGGGGCCAACCGCACGGGGGATGGCAACACCAACCCGGCCAGGTGGGCACCCGGCACAACAGACCCAGGGACCTCCGACCCAGCCCGCAGGTAGACCGGGACCTGCCCAGAAGGGAAGCACCGCACCCTACCAGTGAAGGCAACCCACGGCAGCCCTACCAGGGAGACCTCAACGCAAGGCGAGTAGACCGGGGACCATCGCAGATGGGCACACCACAGCACATGGGCGAGGGTGGCACATGACTCCCCGGCGAGAGGGACCCCCACCCAACACAAGAAACAACCCGGCAACAACAACAACCCAACCCAGACGACCCCAACCACCAACGGGTGGTAGACCAGGGACTAGGGGGAAGGGAAAGCCGACAACAACCCGGCCAGGGAGGCCTGCGCCATCCCAGCAGGGGAGACCTCCACCGACCCGAGGAGGTATCCCCACAACGACACCCCGACCAGGTCGACCACCACCAACCCGACGGGGAAGGCCAACGCCTGCCGGGCCAGGGAGACCTGCGCCAACCCTGCAAGGTCGGACACCGCTACCCGAGCCAACACCACCCACAGCGGGCAGACCGGACCCAGGGGCACCGGCCCGAACCACCCTCCAGACCACAGCGGGCCGGGCCGCAGCAGAACCGCAGCCACCGGGAGACCGAGGAGGAGCAAATGACAGCCGGGGTCTTACCGAGACTCAGACGCTCTTCCCGGGTCGGAACCGAACAGCACCGCCGAGGCGAAAGATCCACAGGCCAGGAGGAAGACCACCAGAACCAGCCATCCAAGGTCTGCGGTCCGGCCGGAGGCGCTGAGGGTGACCCCGCACACTCGCCAGCCGAACCGAGCCCGGTTCCGAGGAAGGATCCAGGAGCCACAGGAACCCCGTCCGTCCAGGGCGGGGACACGGGAGAAATGAGACTGCGCAGGTCAAGTAGGGTGCCTAGGCGTCCTACGTACCTGCAGGACTACGTCACGTTTATTGACGAACACTGAACGTTTTTTCTTTGGACTGGGGGGAGGAGTGTTATGTCCTCATAAGGACATCCGCCCGGATTGGCTGCCAGCCACCGGGCGGGAAAGTTTGAATCCCTGTCAGGGGGCGGTGCGTCTGCCGGAGCGAATATAAGGAGAGCTCCGGCAGCACACGGCAGTCTTGCTACTGTTGCTGTTTAATAAGGTTACTCATGTAACGAGCTGGTCACGTCTTCATTCCTGCGCCGATCTAACAAAAACATCATCAGAAAAACACATTTATGATTTGTGCTTCACATTGTATGCATCAGGACTTTATTCCAAATAGCTAGGCTAAATATTCCCTAGTGAGGGCCACATAGGATGGACTTTGTAACATTTGAAATATCAGGTTTGTAATACTGTTGCACTGGCAAACTAGCATCACTTTAATTTCTTTAATTTAGCTGATCGTAGCTATTGCTCAAGCCAATTATAAACTCTGAAATTGCTGTAGATCGGGAACGAACATCTTTTAGCTCCTACCAGATGTGGCATGCCCAAAAGAAAAGCCCTCAGAGCAGTAAAAAGATCAGTATCAAGCAACTCAAAGAAAGGTTATTACAACTACAACTACAAGAAAGATTATTGGTTTTAGGTCTGGGGGGATCTGATATTTTTCCAGGATGAAGCCTTTCTGCAGGACCACACCCAGTGGTGGACTGCTGCCTGTTAGGACTGGTTCTAGCGAACCGGTAATTCCGACCATCAACTGCCCTCGCCCACCTGCCCCCGCCCTATCCTGTCCTATATTTGCTTTCTGGCTCAGCTGATTCACACAACATAGCTGATTTCTGTGCCTTCGCTGTTCTACTGACTGGGGCTGCCTTAGAAGGTAAGCAGCTGAGCTTCAAATTGCTGTATTTTGAACGCTGCACGCAAGCGCGTTAGGCGCTAAGCACGTACTCACAGAATTGGTTGTTAAACCAGTTGCAGTCCACCACTGACCACACCTTGAAAAGCACAATGGTCCTGGGAGCTGAAAGGTATAAATAGTGTGGAAAGAGCAGGAAGGTGGGAGAGTTGTCAGTGATGCTACTTTTTGAGTGCAGGAATTATGCCATAGTGTATGGTCTTCTCTTTCACCCCTGTGTTATAAGATTCAACCAGGGAAACCAGATGATCTGCTCCCTCCAATACTATTGAATGTCCTACCACAATTCAGACTACTACTTTCCTTCTCACAGGAGTAGAGGAGATGAATCGGCAAGATCGTTGCAAGACCATTCAGACTCAGCTAGGAAAGAGGGATTTTCCAAACCCTTTTCTTTTATTAACTCAGTCAATAGGCTTGCAGGCAGGAGGAGGTAGTTAATATAACAATGGTTTTTCACTGTTTGTAAGGTTGTGCTTATCTGGCTTCTGAATTTTTCAAGATTATTTATGTATTGCTGTGTAGGACACACCCGGCCTAAAGCTTTCCAGAAAGGGTCCTGCCTAGACTCCTTTGAGAAGAACCCACATAAACAGTCACAGAAAATATTGTGATCCTTGAGTGGTACTTTTTTAATACAATGATATCTATTTATACTAAATCACTTTTCCCTTTCTAATTTTTCATTTGATTTCCGTTTGTATTATTAGGGGTAGGACTGCACTTGTATCAGTTCATCTGATGCTGCTATGATATATTGGAGATGCAAGCCTGAATATTCCCACAGGTTTCCCAAGGATCTTTCAAGACATTGGTCCTGTCAGCTCAGTACAAGGTTTGCCTAAGGCATTTTGTGCCAAGTGACACCTGAAGCACACCAAATCAAAGAACAGGGTACTCCTAAGTCTGCTCAGAACGGTTTTAAAGGAATATTTTATTTCAGAACGAAAGATCAAACCATTTCAGCCAGTGCTATTATGCAACTGCCTGCTCTTTGTATACTAGGACTTACTAGATCGAGACTGCAAAAATATAGACAGCCATTAGATGGCAATAAAGATATATGGAAATAGCCTGTTTCCCTCTGGTGATCAACCATGTTTTTGCAATCTTAAACTGCTATTGTGGATCTCTCTATACAGCCAATTCTATCTGTTCCTAGACCCTTTGAAATTTAAAGAGAGAATAATACATGATTTGCCTTCCTATCCTCCCCTCTTTTTTTTTTTAAGATATGGGGAAATCACTCAGACAGCTTAGAAGGAATTATAAAGGTGGACTGTGTAAATAAATGTAGAACTGATCTTCAGGAAGGTAGGCGAAAGCTGGTAAGAGCGAAAGGAAGGAACAAACAAACTGTTGGGGAGGTCTTGCAGATAGGTTTACCCAATTCTGAGGTAGAAGGCAGTATGAAAAAGAAACTCAAAAGAACCTCACCTTGGTTTTGTTTAATATCAGGTGGGACAGAGAGAACCTTGACGAGGCTTTCAAGAGTTTGCCACTCTATCTTAAGAATAAGATAACAGAATAAGGATTCCAGGAATCCATACCATGCCTGTTTCTTGCCCGGGCCTACCTCCAAAGCATCAATCCTGGAAGCCTCACTACGGTCTCATTAGACAGACATTAAACCTTGCTTTTAGAAATTGAAAATAGTGGCAGATCCTCCAGGCATCTTGCTGTCCACAAAAACAGTGGCCAAGGCATTGTTACAGCCTCAGCAACAAGTGAAATGAAGAGTGTCCTGATACAACTAACACAGCAATTGAGAAAAAAGCCTACCTCAACCATCTGCCAGAGTTGCTGGACCCACTCTGTCTTCAGAAAATCTCTTGATTGCCTTAACTCCATGGAAATGAATTCCTTGGAGCCATTTTACACATCAACAGAAGACCTTTAGGATAGCTGTCGGGAGAGAGACACAGAGATGACTTGGGGGGAATGACATACAGACAATGATTATGAAGCATAATCAAAAGCATGCTTAAATCCAGGAAACCATCAAAGCATAAGAAAAATGCTCAGCTGACACAGGTTTTCAACACTGATGGTCAAGCCTTATGGTAGGACAGATAAGGAAATGGACGCCACTAGTTAGAGCGGAAATATATTTTACAAATATATGTTATTGCAGTAGAAGCTTAATAAGCCTGACTGTGTTTTCCATTCCTCATAATCCCGATGGATTACGTTCCTAGATTTAAAGCATGTTTTTGTTTATGTAACTGTTGTGGTTTCTACCAAATTTCCACAAAGTTTTCTCAGACTCATTTTGTTTAGATGAGGTATTTTGTCCATCAAGTTTGGTCAAGCCACTGCCCTGAAAGTTCTTAACAATCAGTAGTGGTATTCACTTACCTTTGCTACCGGTTCGCAAATGTAAGCGTGCGCGCCACCTCTGCGCTTGCACAGAGCATCCGTGATGACGTCTGGGTGGGTGGGCGGAGTCTTCGGCCGCCGCTAAACCAGGTGGAACCGGAAGAATCCCACCACTGTATAACATTGGTTTCTTTCCTACATGTAACAGGAAAACTGGTCATATAGTATTGCCTGACAATATAGACTAAGTAAAAGCAACACAGATAAGAAACTAAATATATCAGGTATGGCTTCCAAAAAGAAATAAGGAGATGAAAAGATAGATTTTAAAAACAGAAGAACTTCCTTTTAAAGTGTCTATGGAGATTCTCAGTCATCCGGGTCATGGTTGCTTTTTCAAGAGGCAACTGGACTTTCTTGTTTTTCTTTGAAGATGTTTCACTTCTCATCCAAGAAGATTCTTCAGCTCTGACCGGATGGTGGGGAATGGAACGATTCTCTTCCAGTCCTTCCATTCCCCACCATCCTGTCAAAGCTGAAGAAGCTTCTTGGATGAGAAGCGAAGCGTCTTCAAAGAAAAACAAGAAAGTCCAGTTGCCTCTTGAAAAAATTGGGATTCCTTTTAAAATCTAATCACCAAGCTCTCAACTCTACGGAAGAGCTGGCAAACTCAATCCTCTTCCTTGCCTTTTTCCTCTGCTGCCTCTGCCCCCTCCCCCACTACCAGGGAAAGATACGTGTCAGAGAGGATCTGGCAGTACTGAAAGAGATGAAAACTATATTAAGTGAAATAAATAAAGAATGTTGTGGTTGGAGACCGAAAGGCGATGGAGCATTTGAAGCGTTTGTGTTTGCCAGGCAGTCAGCCTGATCTGGGTCTCTCTCTCTCTCTGCGTACTGTGTCGGGAGAAGGGTTATCTCTTCTGGCCCTTTATTGCAGCACAACATGGAATTGGTTTCATTAACCAGTCTGATTGCTAGGAGAGGCTGACTCAGGCAGAGATGGTAGTCTATGCTTCTTGTAATTTTCCTTCCATGCAGACCACGGAATTGTTAAAAGGCTATTTTTAGGAGGCGCTGGAGTACAGTGACCCGTGGTTGCTCCTTTTGCAATGAAAAAGAAGAGGAGGGGGGGGGGGACGATCGGATCTCACCTCAAAGAATATAAAACGAGAATCACTCTCAAGTCTTTGAATGTGCCTGAAAATTATTTGCCTTCTGCAGAGATGATTTTATTTAGAAGGGAGTTTGAAACCTACAAAGTTGCAATGCACAGTATCACATAATCTTTTTCAAGCTAATGACCAAAGTATTAAGTTGGATGGTAAAATATATATGTGTGTGTGTGTGTGTGTGTGTGTGTGTTTTTCCAGCCAGGTTTTCCCTACGTAACCAAGGTTTTTTGGTAGCTCCAGCTCAGTAGAATCACATCCACTCGTTTCTGGGCTTTGTGGATGTGGATGTGATTCTACTGAGCTGGAGCTACAAAAAAACCTTGGTTACGTAGGGAAAACCTGGCTAGAAAAAAAAACCCACATAAACCCTACGAAGAAGTAAGAAAATATATATATATATATATATATATATATATATATATATATATATATATATATATATATATGTAGGTCTTTGGTCATTTGGGTCTTCTCCCACGTAAAATTGGAAGTGTCTTGGTGACGTTTCGACGAAGTCTCATTCATCATCTTCAGGCTGGTGTTCTCGGCTTCGTGCTTCCAGGAGCAATGTGAGATCGCAGCTGTCTCTTCCTTTTAACTGCTAGTGGGGGTGTGAGCTGATTGGGTGGGAACTTGGCTGTGTTCTGATTGGGTGGAGGTGTGTTCTGATTGGTTAGGGGCTTGGCTGTGCTCTGATTGGATGGGGGGTTGGTTGTGCTCTGATTGGCTGGGGGTGTGTTCTGTTTGGGTGGGGGCTTGGTTGTGCTCAGCTTAGTCTGAGTTGCAGGGGGATTTGAGCTGGTGAGCTGCGTTGTTGTTGTTTGGCTTCATGTTTGTGGACGTGCGAGCTCTTCATGGTGGGTGTCAGTCTGCTTCAGTGTGGGTTTGATAATGAGCCACGACCAAGGACCAGAAGCCAGACCGCAGCTGCATCATTAGCCACTTTAAACCCCTCCAATCCATACATGAAGCAGACTGACACCCACCATGAAGAGCTCGCACGTCCACAAACATGAAGCCAAACAACAACAACGCAGCTCACCAGCTCAAATCCCCCTGCAACTCAGACTAAGCTGAGCACAACCAAGCCCCCACCCAAACAGAACACACCCCCAGCCAATCAGAGCACAACCAACCCCCCATCCAATCAGAGCACAGCCAAGCCCCTAACCAATCAGAACACACCTCCACCCAATCAGAACACAGCCAAGTTCCCACCCAATCAGCTCACACCCCCACTAGCAGTTAAAAGGAAGAGACAGCTGCGATCTCACATTGCTCCTGGAAGCACGAAGCCGAGAACACCAGCCTGAAGATGACGAATGAGACTTCATCGAAACGTCGCCAAGACACTTCCAATTTTACGTGGGAGAAGACCCGAATGACCAAAGACCTACATACAAACACCCGCGAAAACCTGAGAAAACAAATATATATATATATATATATATATGATGGCCATTTGTCAATTCTCTTGGTTCTTTAAGGGAAGCCACACTTGGGTGCTGCCTTGAGACACTTTGAATTATGAGCAAAAATTAGTTCACAATAATGGAAACAATACATTATGGATAGTGGTTTTAAGAATGACTATTCTGATTGATGATGGAGCTGGCATGGCTTTAAAACTGGGGTGTTGTGGACAATTGACTTAGAAGATTGACATACACTAAGGATATATTGCTGAGTAAACATGTATAGGACTTTGTTATAATTTAAGATCTATTATTAATTGTGTATGCCAGAGGTTAGAAATTTTCTGTATTCAAAGCAAATATTCTCCTACTAAGCTAAACAATTCATTGATAAGGTAAAAGCCTCTTCCATCATGCATACCCTCCTCCTCCTTTCTTGCTCTTAATTGCAAGCCATGCTTAACATACTAGTCTCCCAAATAACTTTCTAGTTTAGATGACTGTTTATTGTATAAATCATGTAGGGCACTTCACGGGACATTTTGAAAAATAAAGTAATTTATATCAAAACTCTTCCTACACATTGAGACATAAAATGCTGCAAAATTCTTCCTGCTGTTGACCCTCTTGAGCTTACTAAGAGAGTGGCCTCTCAGGAATTATATATAGTTACTTAGTGGCTGCTTGAAACTTTGAACAAAGAGCCACGAAAACCATTTCAGCAGCTTAGGGTAGTTGAAGAACTTAATTTATTACTCAGGTTGTCTCAACAGTAAAGGGAAGGAAAGAGGTATGGTTTTCTTCTGCTTACCATTCTTTCTTTTCTTTTCTTTTCTTTCCATTTGCAACCAACAATCTGGACATACTGCAAGCAGATTTTAGGGTGATGCCATATTCCAATTATATTACTGGGGCTAAGTGAAAGGAACTAAAAGGGGGCTATTTCCAAACATAAAACAATTGACGATGTGTTTATGAGTGTGTATTTTGGCATTTATCATTCTAACCCAAGAAACAAGATTGCAGCTATTGCAATTAGCAGTTGTGTAGTAAATATCATGTTATTAATGTAGAAGCTCCTACTACAGAGTTATTGGCGGACGTCATAGGCAAGTTTTATAACAAATTTATAAAGAGCCTTGGTGGCGCAGCAGACTAAAGCACTGTTAAGTAACACCAGCTGCCTGCAATTACTGCACGTTTGAATCTCACCAGGCTCAAAGTTGACTCAGCCTTCCATCCTTTCGAGGTAGGTAAAATGAGGACCCGGTTTGTGGGGGCAATAAGCTGACTTTGTAATGCATTGTAAGCCACCCTGAGTCTCCAGAAAAGGGTGGCGTATAAATTGAACCAATAAATAAATAAATAAATAAATTGCTAGAACTGTTAAATGCAATATCCCAGAAAGGATGTACTACTAATAATGGATGATTGGAATGCAGAAGTTGGAAAAGTGGAGGAACAGGAAGATTTGAATTAAATTGAATCAATTAGGCAGGACATAGGTTAATAGAGTTTGAAAACAGAATTGCTAACACCTGTTTCGAGCAGCACAAGCACAGACTCTGTGCATGGCTATTACCAGATGCACCTCTTCAGAATAAAACTGGTCATATAGCAAGAGACAGAAGATGGAGGAATGCAATTAATTCAGCCAGGACACTTCAAGATGCAGACTGTAGAACCAGCTAGGAGTTATTGGTCTTGAATATATATGAGTTAAACTTTAAAAATTAAAGTCGCTCCAGCAAGATCTGACCTGTAGGCCGTATAGTCAGAATATAAGGTCAACATAAAAATCAGAGATGTAGTCCACTTACGGTATACAGAAAAGTAGTTGAGATACTATGGAAAGAGATTAAAAAACTAAGAAACCAACATTTCAAAGAAGAAAAGATCCATAAACGTCAGAGTTTGTTGCAGCACACACAAGCAGACTATTAAGCAGGATTCAAAATGTGTTTATATACATAACAACACATAAGGCATACAATACCCTTGTAGGTTTTTCCACGTTGTAGAGAAGGGAAATAGCAAGTACAAACATAGCACAAAATGGAAGCACAAAATGGAGAAGGCAAAATGGAAGAGAGAGAAACTAGTGCCCTCAAGCTTATATACAGAACGATTAAGCCACGCCCAGGCTCCAAACTGTCTCTTATGGCCCCATACACAAATACTATGTTTCAGTTACCAAACAGTCCCCATTGGCCGACCTGTTAACCATGTCTATCCAAACAGTCCCCATTGGCTGACCTGTTGTTATATATTCCAGTCTATGAATATTCATACTCTGACAATACAGCTTTCAGATCAAGCTATAGGAGGTCCAGAATAAGATGGAGGATGAAAGATGCACAGGAAGTAAACACCGCTTTCCAGCATCAAGCAAGAAAGGATAAACAGAGGCGTGTCAATCCAGAATGCTAACAAATAGAAGGAAATACCAAAAGAAAAGAGTCTTTTCAGTAGATCAAAGAAATCACAAAGACATTTAAATAAGGTAAGACCATTCAAGATTAATCAAAGGAGAGATTTATGAGAAGTAAAGGAGGTTAAAGGAGGATAGAAGGCCTAGAATGACAAATACATTTGTGGAAAGAGAATACATTGAGGATTCCCCTCCCTCCCCCATGAGTGAGGTACGGGAGGCAATAAACAAGCACTAGATGCACATAAAAAGAAATACTGAATTGTTTAAAGCTGCAGGAGGAGAAACAATTCATGCTAACATCTCTGCACCAGCGAATATGGAACAAGACTTGCTGGTCCAGAGACTGCCAGTTACCAAACCATTGCACTAATTCTTCATGCATGCAAAGATGTGCTTCCAAACTTATGAAGAAAAACAAAACCACACATGGGGAGGGGGAATATTGAATGAATAGGCAGGTTTCCAAAAGAAAGACATACAAATCAAGCAGACACTATAAGATGGACAATGGAGAGAGAGAGAGAGAAAAGGAGAACGTGAGATTTTAAGAAGGAAGTTTATTTCTGCTTTATTGACTGTAGCCAGGCCAGAACAGCTGATAATTCTCCTGAATTATTTTTATAGTGAATAACAAGCTACTATAAGAATTGAATGTGCTGAAACAGAAAGAATCACAATAGAAATGGAGTGAGGGAAGAATGCATATTGTCCTCATATCCGTTGAATGTATACAGTGAATATAATGTAATATAAGAATGACAGCTGGATTCAAAACTGAAGGCTGAAGGCTGAAATGATAACAATTTGAGAGATACAGACATTATCACCATTGCCATTGCAATGGCACTTAACTATTTACTGTTTTCATAGCATAATTCCATGAGTATACAGGTAGTCCTTCACTTACAACAGTTCATTTAGTGACTGTTCAAAGTTACAATGGCGTTGAAAAAAGTGATTTATGACCATTTTTCACACTTACAACTGTTGCAGCATCCCCATGGTCATGTGATCATATTTACGATGGCTATGATGGTCCTGGGGTCAAGTGATCAACTTTTGTGATCTTTTGACAAGCAAAGTCAATGGGGAAGCCAGATTCACTTAACAACCATACTACTAACTTAACAACTGCCCTGATTCACTTAACCACTATGGCAAAAAAGGTCATAAAATGGGGCACAATTCACTTAGCTCAAATGTCTCATGTCAAATGTCTCACTTAACAACATAAAATTTTGGCTCAATTGTGGTCGTAAGTCAAGGACTACCTGTACCTTGCAATACAGGTAACATAAGCAAAAGACAAACCTTACCCTAAACTGAATTTTGAGAACATACAAGATTATAGAGGGAGAGAGTGAAAGAATGGGAGATAATATAGAATCTTTACAGTAATGCAGCTAGACCAGGGGTGTCAAACTCAATTTCATTGAGGGCCACATCAGAGTTGTACTTGACCTTGGGGGGCAGGGGTGGGCATGGCCAGGGTGGACATGGCCAGCTCAACATCACTCATGTCAGGGGTGCCTGTGGTGGCCTAAGTGCTCTGCCAGCAAAAACAGGCTCCTGAGCGCAATTTCCAGCTGCAACGGTCTCCTGCAACCCTCTGCCAGCAAAAACGGAGCTCAGGGAAGTTGCATGCAGCCCTCCTGAGCTCCGTTTTGGCAGAAGCACAACGGGCCGGTTCTTTGCTGTTTCCAGGGTGGCCCCGCAGGCCAGATCTAAGCACCCTACAGGCCAGATCCGGCCTCCGGGCCTTGAGTTCGACATCCCTGAGCTAGACCATATAATAGGTGTAGCATCTATCGCAGCCATATTTTTTGCCTTGTGTACATCTGTGGCTGCCTTATTATCTTCATGTACATAGTGAAGGCAAGGCAGCTGGAGTATATCCAGAAGGTGCATTGGTTTGGGTGAGACCAGCAGGATCATGGGATTTTCTCCAATGTGTTCATCAGAAACAAGTAGGGTTGCTTTCTGACTATTTCTACTGATTGGATTTCTGTGTATGCGTCTCCCCGCCTTACTAATGTTCATTTACATGAGGGCAGTGGGTGTTTATATGAGTATGTCTCAATGAATGAGAATATTTGAAGCTCAGAGTTGAAATGAGGGGTTTTTGGTACTCTCTGAGTTTGGTTGTTTTCTTGCAGACATTTGATTACTTAAACTAGGTAACATCATCAGGGTCTGCAAGAAAACAACCAAGCTCAGAGTGTACCAAAGACCCCTCTTTCTGTGTCTGGCTGATTCTTTTGATAAAGCCAATGAAATGGAAAGCTGGAATGTATCAGAACAAACAGCAGAACATTAGTGGATTTGAAACTGCCCGGAGGAAGTAGAAAAGAGCAAACTCATAACTTTGATTTTTTAGTCTGTAGTTTATATTAGCGTTATTACAACTATGACAATCATTTTGTTAAAGCACCCATCCCACAAGATTGCATTACCTACCTGTACCCTTGTGATACCAATCAGAAAACTCATGTAGGAGATGACCAGGCTAAGCCCAAGGGAGGGGTCAAATACATCCTGAGTCATGGGTTCCTGCATGCCTGCAAGAGATCTAAGTCCAGCCCACCTTGAATGCCTTCTTAATTCCCGCTCATTCCCGCTTGACAGTTAGTAGCTCAGATTTTTGTAGAGAGCTTAAGCTTGCAATACATCTTTATACTCTGAAAACTGCCTGAATCTCCTAATTTCCCTGGTGCTTGACATCTCTCACATGGCTTGTTCTACATTAGCATGAAGGAAATCTCTACAGGTGAGCAAGAGAAAGGGGGTGGGAATATATTTAATAGGAGGAAGTACGGTAGCTGAAAAAGTTAGAACTTTATCTAAGGTTTGTCAGAGTTGATAAAGAGAGGCACTTACCTCAGGCATCAGACCTGAGAAAAGCAGAGCTGTCTATCACATAACCTGCCCTTGTCCACTAAGATAGCTTGCTTCTTTCAGATAAAATGGAGAACATGCTTCATTTCCAGTTTTCCAGAAAAAAAAATCAGTGCCAATCCTATTTATAGTTGGAATGGGAGGGGGAACCAACTTGCCTTTATTTCAGACAGTGAAATATTTTTGTCTGGCTGGCCCTATAATGGACAGAAAGCAAAGGATTAAATGTGTCTTTTTTATCTTAGGGTTAAACTCCAGAGTGGAGGGAGGCATGCTGCTGAATTTAGTACATTGTTTAAAAGTGTGTAAGAAATGTACAGGTTCAAGACCTCACGAAGCTTGGACAATTTCTAAATATATAAAGATCAGAAAGGAAGCTCTATTTCTACCAGTCTAATGTCTTTTTAAAAAGTCACATGTTGCTGGGCAGAGGACATTGATAATGCTCACCAACGTGAATGTGGATCCCTAGATTATTATTTCTTAGATCCATCCAGTCAACACTGAATGTCAGCTGCCACCTTATGCTTGCTTGGGCTTCGCTGCTATGCAGTGACAGACTGCCATGAGCTGTCAGGAGGGGGAACGAAGGAAGGGATATTTGGGGAAATGAAAATAAGTTCCTGTGCCTTCTTGAAACACTACTTCAAGGTCACCCAGATGGAAGAAGGAGGGAGATGCATACCAAACTGCACTTGGACCAGAGGTGAAATCCAGCAGGTTCTGGAGAACTGGTAGCAGAAATTTTGAGTAGTTCAGAGAACCGGTAGTGGAAATTTTGAGTAGTTCAGAGAACCAGTAGCGGAAATTTTGAGTAGTTCGGAGAACCGGTAGCGGAAATTTTGAGTAGTTCGGAGAACCGATAGCGGAAATTTTGAGTAGTTCGGAGAACCGGTAGCGGAAATTTTGAGTAGTTCGGAGAACCGGTATCAGAAATTTTGAGTAGTTCGGCAAATACAACCTCTAGCTGGTCCCAGAGTGGGGTGGGAATGGAGATTTTGCAGTATCCTTCCCCTGTCACGCCCACCAAGCCACACCCACCAAACCACACCATGCCCACCAAGCCACGCCCACAGAACCGGTAGTAAAAAAAAAATTTGAATTTCACCACTGACTTGGACTAACAGTTACGAAAACATCTTGCCTGAACCTGATTGGTTACACTGAGGTGGGCAGTGATAGACAGCTAAGGGAGGAAAAAGTAGAACTTAGGGATCTTGGTGCGCAATTCTCAGTTCTGGCTTTGCACTACTGCAATATATCTGACCTCTAATAAAACTATTCTTTTCTCAACCAATGGAGCCAAGGATAGTTTCTATTTAGAAGTTTAAGCTGTGGCAGGTCTGACAGCGAATGTGATCCAAGCCATCTTCCATCATCTTCAGAAGTTTTATAATTAAGTATGTGGCTAGCATATACTGCTCTACTGTGTTCCCTTTCAGGCCTCCAATTACTTGCAACATTTGGTAAGAAAGATAAGACCATTGGGTTCTCCCCCCACTCCCAGATTTACATGTCTGATGCCTTCATTTAATGGTTTGTTTGCTTCGTAAAATACTAAATTGTCCAAAGGTGTCTTTAATTTTATACGCTAATGAGAAATGTCTGAATAGATTGTGTTTATAATAGATAGTCCACACAAAGTTAGTTGATGAACAATAAAAACAAAAAACATGAGTGGATGGTCCAAGATCCAAAATCTGATTATGATAAAATAAAAGTTTTACAATTACATTTTCACCCCATTTTCACCCCCCTAACCCTCCCCAAACTCCCCAACCCACCCTCCCAAACCCCCCCTAACCCTCCCCTCCCCCCCAGACTTCCATAGAATATCATTATCCCCTATACAAAAACCTTGAACCCCCCCAACCCCCATATCATTTTTCATCTTCACATAGTTCAACTATTTCTATCTTAATATAATATAATACTATCAATAAAAAGCTATTTGATACTTCCTAGTTTGGTATTTGTTCTGCACATAATCTATCCACTTTTTCCATCCACATTCATAAGTCTCTTGTGAGCGATCTTTTAAGTATGCTGAAATCTTCGCCATCTCCGCGAAGCTGGCCATCTTCAAAATCCATTCTTCTACGGTGGGCAGAGCTTCATTTTTCCAATATTTACCTATCAACAATCTCGCTGCTGTAATCATATACAAAATCAACTTTGTTTCATCCACTGTAAAACCCTCAACTATACCCAATAAAAGCAATTGTGGAGAAAATCTGATTATTGATCATTCCAAACATGTCTATCACTAATCCATGTCTAGGTTCATTGTGCCATAAACAATGGTTTACAAACCATGGTGTTCAGTTTCATGTAACTGTGGAATTTTGCTGCCCTCTGAGCTCGGTTGATTGTTTGTGAGATATTTTATTACCGGACTGGGTGGCATATCCCAGAGGGAAATGGGTTTGCTCTTATATAGAGTAGCTTTCCCTATCAGTATAATAATCAGTATTATTTTCTCTTTGGCTATTTCTTCATTAAGTTGTTGTTTATTTAATTTCACATACACTTTATACTAAAAGTAATGCTTTATATTTAGTTTAGCAAAATGGTTGAATTGGGTTAGGGACATATGTAATTATATGATATAGAGAAATAGTAGAACTATCTCTCTATATCATATAAAGCCTATACTACAAGGGTTAGACCTGCAATTCTAGGTCTATGATAGATTCTTTTGTTTGAAAAATCTTTGTTTGAAATAATCAATATATCTAAACCAGGAGTATTGTTTCAGAGTTTTGCCATTCGAACTGGATCTCTTCAGTTCTGGAGGCCTTATAAGGTCTTTGTCAAATACGTAATTTATTGTGGTGTTCATTCAGAACTTAACTTATGAGCTCTTGGCTGGTAGAAAACAAATGAATAATTTTTGAGTCAGACATAGCTGGTGGGCAAGTATAAAAAAGAGGAAGTGGAGAAGTACAATATCTGTTTCCAAATTGCTGGTAAATGCTCAGTCAACCACACAGTGTTTGCACTCATTGGAATCACCATTCATTGTTTAAATCTGTTTATTTGATTCAGTTGATATTTCACAGCCATTTGTCTCGTTCATACTAGAAAGACTATGGGTAAAAGCAAATTAAGAAAAATTTAGATTGATATGGTAATTGCTATTAAGTTTCCAAATCCATAAAACTGCAGCCTCTTTCCAAATTACTTTCAGCTAATGTTTTCTGCCGAAGAATTCCAAGAGGAAAAAAAAAATTGTGGTGTGTTGCCATGATCATGTCTCACTTTTCAATTATCTAACAAAGTTTGTCAAACTACAAACATCTGCCAATTTAGGAAAGAAAGATGGATTTGTTGTTAAAGCTGTGGGACATATAGGGCTGGATTTCCTGTGACTTCCCAGCACATAAATGTGCTTTTGTGTTGCCCTGGATCACATTTTACATAGGGAATGCTGTAGTGTAAGGCTTGAAGATTAAGTCTGAACCCTAAAGTTAGAGCTCCTAAAACTGTGGGACTGCAGGCAGGGACCTATAATTTTTGATTCTTTCTCTAAATCTGTCTTCTTCCTTGTGATTGAGGAGTGTAAGTGGGTGGAGAGTTGATCTATTATCAAAAGTAATAAAAACTTGGATGTCCTCAAGCCCGGGTGAAAATTGGAAGATTGATTCTCTTCCTTTGCTATTTTCTGTATACATCAGAGAACATGGAAAGAGGTATGGTCTTATTCCACTCCAAATGGAGTGAAGAATTACTTGAGCAGGTTTGAAAACATCCTTGTGAAAGGCAACTGGGGTGTATATATTTAAAGTTAACAGAAGAAAAACACGTTGGCTATGACCTCAACAATATCAAATCTCCTACAACGTTCCTCAGATGGGTTTCCAGCCTTGGATTTGAAGGCAGAAAGACAATAGATTGAAGGATCTCCTTTCCTCTCTACTCCATTTCTGCCTTAAGGTAAAGGTAAAGGTTCCCTCACACATGCATGCTAATCTTTTCTGGATATAGAGGGAGGTGCTCATCTCTGTTTCTAAGCCGAGGAGCCAATGCTGTCTGAAGATGTCTCCATGGTCATGTGGCCAGCATGACTAAACGGCGAAGGCGCATGAAGCGCTGTTACCTTCCCATCAAATTGGTCCCTATTTTTCTACTTTCATTTTTTACGTGCTTTCAAACTGCTAGGTTGGCAGAAGCTGAGACAAGTAATAGGAGCTCACTCCGTTACGCGGTGCTAGGGATTCGAACCACTGAACTGCTGACCTTCTGATCGACAAGCTCAGCATTTTAGCCACTGAGCCACTGCCTTAATCTCCATTATTTATTTAAAAAATATTAATTTGATTCCTTTTATAAATGTTGTCAAAAAGATTCTGCAATTCTAGATCTTCCCTGAATTCTACCTAGTAGTCACAGATTTGGCCTGAAAAGACCTTTCTATCACAAAGAAGTGGATCTTTTTGTGGAAAAGGATTTGAGAAAATTATCTTATGGTTGAGTGTTATATGAAAGAAAATTTTCTTTCTTTTCTTTTCTTTTTTTTGTCCAAGATGGTCTCTCCGGTTCTAAAAACCCACATGTGAACATTTTTATGATTGTTGGATGGTGGTTTGCTGGTTTAAGAGATGATGGATGACTTTTTAAAAAAACTCTCTCAGTAATTTTCATTTAAAATAGCTCGTTTGATTTACTGATTCTAAAATCTAGCCCTAAGAAGTGAAAAATAAAAGACACAAATATTTTGGTTTGACCATTGGTTACATTTGTTACATAAGTCAGTGTAGACAGTTAAGCCAAAAATCACCTGCAAAATTTTAAATATGTATATATTTGTCCATATATGGATGTCAGTAGAGATCTCAGTATGAATGCCAACTGATTTCTGCATTCCTCAGCAACCTGATGTGCTTAAATGATCAGGTAAAATTTTACACAGTATATAAATTGACTTTATTGTCCAATAGCATTTTCACACAAATACAAATGCAATAGGGGCAATCATAAAAATTGAGGATTGCAAATGGAGTTTTGCAAAAAAAGAAAAGAAAAAAGAAAGTAATTTATGGATCTGATGTTAGAAAGAGCAGATTATAGAAAGAGGGAAATTATGATTCAATCTTAGAGAGAGGAGGTAAAACATAAATGTACTTTATAACTACTGTTAAGAAGATCAGAAAACATTTATTTTTTAAAAAATATTTCTTTTTCTTTCTTTCATTCATTTTCACTTCTTATTACTTTTCCCTATTCTTTTCTTCAATTCAAAATTTGTATTGTTTTTTTGAAAACATCTTTAATTAAAAAAAAAAAAAATCCTAGCAGTGTACCCATATGTTAAAACAACCTTCCCTGTTGGTTATAATTAAAAATGGGCAGGAAAGGCCAGGGTTAGCTTTTCTGGTTGTAAATGACCTTAACTTCAGCAAAGGAATGTTGCTAAAAATAAAAATAGGGGCAGTTTGTCATAATAAAACTGGAAAAATAATGCAACAGGGGTTTTTGTAAATGTGCTTTTCATCAAATTCTGAGAACTGATCAAAAGCCTTTAATAGAAATCCTTTCACACAATGATCATTTGAAGTGGGTTAGACTGAAGTAGTTAGTCTACCTCAGAGAAAGCTATCCAATATAGGTAGTCCTCGATTTACAACAGTTCATTAGTAACCATTCAAAGTTACAACAGAACTGAAAAAAAGTGACCTATGCTATGACTGTTTTTCACACTTATGACTGTTGCGGCATCCTCATGGTCAGATGATCAAAATTCAGACGCTTGAATGGCAACTAACTCATATTTATAACAGTTGCAGTCACTGCTTTTGTGACTTTCCAACAAAGTCAATGTTGAAAACCAGATTCACTTAACAGTGGTATTACTAATTTACCCCAACGATGCCCTTGAAGGGATGTCCCAGTGCCTGGAGGCCATGCGGGCCCGGATGGGGAGAAACAGGCTCCAACTCAACCCTTCCAAGACCGAGTGGCTGTGGCTTCCGGCGTCCTGATATAGCCAGCTGGTGCCATCGCTGGCTATTGGGGGCGAATCACTGGCCCCCACGGAGAGGGATCGCAACTTGGGCGTCCTCCTGGATGCACGGTTGTCTTTAGAAGAGCAAATGACGGCCGTGGCCAGGGGGGCTTTTTATCAGGTTCGCCTGATATGCCAGTTGCGTCCCTTTCTAGATCGGGACTCCCTACGCACGGTCACTCAGGCACTCGTCACCTCCCGCCTGGACTACTGCAATGCTCTCTACATGGGGCTTCCCCTGGGGTGCACCCGGAGGCTCCAGGTGGTCCAGAATGCAGCCGCGCGGGGGATTATGGGAGCGATGGGGCGCTCCCATGTGACACCTCTCCTGCGCGAGCTGCACTGGCTCCCGGTGGTCTTCCAGGTGCGCTTCAAGGTGTTGGCGACCACCTTTAAAGCGCTCCATGGTTTAGGGCCAGGGTATTTACGAGACTGCCTTCTGCCACCAATAGCCTCCCACTAGCCAGTACGCTCGCACAGAGCGGGCCTCCTCAGGGTGCCATCCGCCAAACAGTGTCGGCTGGCGACCCCCAGGGGGAGAGCCTTCTCTGTGGCAGCGCCCACCCTCTGGAACAACCTCCCCCCAGAGATACGTACAATATCAGACCTCCGGACTTTTTGTCGGGCCCTGAAAACTTATTTATTTCACCTAGCCGGGCTGGCTTGATCCCACAGTTTTTGGTTAATTTTAATTGATTTTAATTGGGTTTGTTTTAAATTGTGGCTAAAAATATTTAATTTTTTTTAAACTGTTTTTAAATTTTGTATGTTCTGTTTTATTCTGGCTGTTCACAGCCCTGAGTCCTGCTGGAGAAGGGCGGTATACAAATTAAAACAAACAAACAAATAAATAAATAAATAAAATAAACAATTGCAGTGATTCTCTTACCAAATGTGGCAAGAAAAGTTGTAAAATGGGGCAAAATGTAACCAATTTCTCACTTAGGAGCAGAAATTTTGGGCTCAACTGTGGTTGTAAGTTGAGGACTAACTGTATGTTTCTGTGACTGAAGATGGACTTGGCCCTGAGACTTCCTTAGCCTAGTTTATATCAGAATGAAAATAGCAAATTAAATCTAAATAGCATTAAAGGTAAAGGTTCCCCTCACGCATATCTGCTAGTCGGTGCTCATCTCCGTTTCAAAGCCAAAGAGCCAGCACTGTCCGAAGATGTCTCCATAGTCATATGGCTGACATGACTAAATACCAAAGGCGCACGGAATGCTTTTACCTTCCCACCAAAGGTGGTCTCAATTTTTCTACTTGCATTTTTTACGTGCTTTCAAACTGCTAGGTTAGCAGAAGCTGGAACAAGTAACGGGAGCTCACCTTGTTTCGCGGCAATAGGGATTCGAACTGCTGAACTGCCAACCTTTTGATCGAGAAGCTCAGTGTCTTAGCCACTTAGCCACCGTGTCCCTAAATAGCATTATTTGCTGATAATTCAGGGAGGGAGGGAGGGAGAGAGGGAGGGAGGGAGGGAAGGAAGGAAGGAAGGAAGGAAGGAAGGAAGGAAGGAAGGAAGGAAAATGGCCTTGATACTGTATGATGTGTGTCTTACCCAGTAAGGGATGCAAACTACTACAAACTTAAGAAGGAACAGGGATCACTTGGCCTGAAACTTTCATTTCTCATACATCAAAAACATGGTTGTTTTCCAGGAAATGGATGGTAGTACTAAAAACCCACTCCACATTCTAATAATATAGCCTTCAATGTGTTAATCTTCCAAGATACTCACTGCAGCTCTCTACCACCTTCTCTTCCCCATGTCTGCTGGATAATGATAGGAGTGGTGTTCCCATTGTATTAATATACTCATTTCTATCCATAGTAATGTTCGTCACTCAATTGTAAAAAGGGACATCACTGAAATGGTGCACAAGGCAAGCAAGGTGGAAACCAATTATTCATAAGCCTAATACAACTGATATGCAAACATCTGGTTTTGCAAGGAGAAAAAAAGAATGGCCTAAATCTATTAATTTGAAAGGAAGAGATCTGAAGGCCTGGGATGTAAACTTTATAGCTGGCACACACAGAGTTTTGTGTTGTGTGTGCAACAGGCAGATCCTCTGCATGCACATGACTTCTTTCTTTTCTGCAGTAACACAACATACCTAACCATATCCAGTTTGCCAAGCTTCTGCTATTAGCTAGTTGCTGATTGCTGAGCAGTTTCTCAAGAATCTATGTTTTCTGGTGCGAAGTCTGACAGCCTGGAATTGCAAGGTTAATCCAAATTTAGTGATACTTAAAAATAATACTTGAGATTTTATTTAGCCATGAGTAACTTGTTCTATTGCTTTGACTGGATGATTATGAATGGATGAAACAAGTGTCTAGGAAACAAAAATAAAATAGAATAAGGCGATAAAAGAATGCCTTGGCTGAGATTGTTTCCTATTTTTGGAATGTCCTGATGAATATTAAAATGTTGAGATGTGGCACTTACTATTCTTTGAAATGCATTCAGAATACATCTGTAACTTTGTGGGAAAATACAAAATTTTATCAGAAGATCTAAAATAGATATTTTCTTTTAAAATGTTTTGTTTCTGAAGTATTATAAAAACTTTGGAAATCTTTATGAAGTTTTAGTCTACACTAGAGCATGAAGCTGAAATGGACATTTCTTGAGTTTGACATTACAGGTTGGATATATGGATATATGAATAATCATATAATATCTACCTTGTACACATGCTCCAAGATTAATATGCTTTGGCATAAACTTTGGTCTTTCATCGGTTTAAAGATAGGTCTTAATCCCACAGTCACTCATTTTATAAAGTGAATGTTTGAAGAGCCCAAAGAGGAATATAGTTTTATTTCTTGATATTATCAAATTGTTAATAGGTAAATATGATTTCAAAAGTGGACCTGTCTGTGGTTTATTAACTGAGGCAATATAGCCAATAACATCTCCCAGTTATACAATTAAGAAGCATACTTGGCACCTGACAAGTTAGTTTGTTCTGTGATACTAGCAGTGTAATACAATTCACAATGTTTGCTGCCCTTTTATGGCATTCAAAAATCGGTCACCTCAACATAACCACTTTTTTCATCCTGCCTTTATTATTTTGATAAATAACTCAAGTTGGTGAACATACCTAACACTTCTTTCTCCTCCTGTTTTCTCCAAAACAACCACCTACGAGATGAGTTGAGCTGAGAGAGAATGTCTGGCCCAAAGTCACCCAGCTGGCTTTCATGCCTAAGGTGGGACTAGATCTCAGAGACTCTTAGTTTCTAGCCTGGTGCCTTAATCACTAGACCAAACTGGCTCTTCTTTTCCTATGATCAAAGGATAGAGTCATGGAATCATTAAACACTGGTAGTATGCTAAGATAAAACATTTAACTTAAGCATTTTATTACTTGGGTTATTTGATCCTGATGCAACTACAGCTTCTGAAATTTATTTGTTTGTTTGTTTAAAATATTTATATAGCTACCTGTCTTTCAGCCAACCAATTCCACAGTGGTTAGCAATTCTGGAGGAATTAGTTACGGCTCTTAAACCAGTAACTCTTAAATGCAATCCAACAGTAGTTAAAGTGTGGTAGTATAGTAGTAGTTAAAATATTGGACTCAGAAGTTTTGGGAGTCCATTCTCAGCAACAGAATCTCACAGACCTTTGTGTGGTCACTTTTTCAGCCCAATTTACCTCATGGAATTCTTACTGAGGTGAAAAATTGGAAGAAGTAGTCCCACATATGTATATACTTGGAGTTCCTCAGATAAGACAGGCTGTAAACATTTCATAATAAAAAATAAATGGAATGTGACATTCAAATAAGGTAATGAATTGGATATCAGTTATTCATGTAATATTTGGAATAAAGAGCATGAATAGTAAACAAACAGAGGTTTGCATCAAACAAGATGCATCTAATTTTCTTAAGATGAGGTTAACATAATATATTTATTGCATATTTATTGCATGTATACTAAATACTTCCAAGGCTGATGAAGGTTGGCTGAACTCATTCTGCTCTTGTAGATGTAATTCGGGAGTTGGAACGTTAATTCATATGGGTTGGTCTTATCCTATTATTTGTGAACTTTGTTCTGACATCAACAAGATTGTTAATATTACTCTGAATCACTTACTGTATATCAAAGACTCACATATTCTTTTAGACTATTTCCCTAGCATTAGAACTCTATCAAGAAATGTGAATTTTTCAGGGCATGGGGAAGTGAGTTAAAGAATTATATTACTATCCTGGGAGGTGAAATCTATACCTGATTTGCAACTGTAGATTATTGATATGGAATGTTTATCCACATTTGAATTAATCCTTTATTGACAAACAGGGAGAAAAAGTGATTTTTAGTAATACGCTAAAAACCTTTGGCGCAGTTTTGGGTATAACTTTTCTTAGGCTTTTCCTTCCACACAATACTTTTTTTTAAAAAAAAGGCAATTGTATTGATTCTTTCAAGCTCTTGTATACATTTGTACTTTTAGTACAATAAAATGGTGGTAATGATAAGAAAAAAATAGTTTAAGATTCTACATTATAAGGAAACAAATTATCTTTGTGATAGGTTGAGATCATTTAAAAGCTCTCACAAGCATGCAACTGTTGGGTTTTTTTTACAAATTTACATATGAATTAATAAGAGGTGCTCCTATTCAGGATACTTTTATATGAGTAAATCAGTGTGTAATCTTATAATAGGATTAATTTATTACGAAGGGGAAAGAGAAACATTGTAACGACAATTAGAGTAAAATGGTATCATAAGACAGCTACCGTGACATTGGAGGGTGTATATATAATAGTCAGAAAAGGGCTTCTGATAATTAAATGTTGCGCTTATTGGTACAATCTTGAGTGTTTGCAGAACTAGCTTACCAAGGTTTATTCTATAAGTGTATTTTACTTTAAATAGTCTTCGTGAAAAGCTCCAGCATCCAACAATGTCCATCCTCAGCTGGAAAAGCCCATTTCTGATATTAATATTCTTTAAAATAAAAAGTTAAATGAAACTCAGAGGAATTTGGCCAAGTCCAGAGGTATCACAGGTTTCAACACAAGGGAGAATAAAAGAAATTACCTTCTGTCTTACTATTGCCTGTTATTCTTCTTTCAGTAGTTATAGATTGCTACAATAGAGCACTAAACATGTTCAGAGGGAGAAAAGAAGTACATTAAAAACAAAATTGCTCATGATTCTCATATTAGTAACCCTGGCAGAATGCCTTCCTTGATTGTAAAAGGAAATTGTGTGTTTAATTATTTAATTATGTTTCTAAAGTAACCGGGCTTCAAATGAGAAACTTAGGTTTTAAAGGATATTTCTGTCATTGATGATGTCCACGTCTCTTTTAAAAATGCATTCCCATCTCACTTTTGAAAAGGGCAAGAAGTTTAGTTGCTGCTAAGAAAAAAAATATATATCGTTTAGTCCTTCAACTATCCATTTAGAATGAGCTCCTCCAGTTTGCTCAAATAGTGCATAAATAGAGCTGACAGATCTCTCCATTCAGGTCACGGAGATGAGGAAATAACCTGAATGATATGCGGGAGCCAGACTATATTCTGATGGGCTTTAAACTGAAATAGCGCAATTTGAAGTCAATTAAGCCACACAGCTTCTTGGCTGCATAATGGAAAGGAAGTCATTTTAATAAAATTAACACCGGAAAAGAGGAAAAGATTGTGGCCAAGACGGCAGTGAAGTTCAACCATAATAGGAAGTTCAGGGGAATAAGACTGCCAGAGAAGGTGCAGATTCATTCCTGGTGTAAATTTAAACGGCTTGAAATGGATTCTCTTTTTCATTGTGGCTTGCAAAGGACTCGAAGGTTCTGTCGAAGATTGCAAACAATCTCTAAGTCTGGCAGGAGAGATGCAGAGAACAAATGTTACTGCTGCTGTTGTTACGGCCTACAGGTGAAATGCACCGTTCAAGGATGCCCATGGATTAGCATCCCAAACTACATTAGACAGATGCACTGATTTTCTTGCCTGATGGAATTGTGCCAGGAATATAGGTAGTCCTCATTTAGTGACCGCAATTGAGAACAGCCATTGATCATTAAGTGAAACAGTTGCTAAGTGAAACCAGAACTGTGCTTATGATCTTATTTCAGCTTTCCTTTGCTTTACCGACCTGCAAAGATCATTAATGAAAGAACTGCTCACAAAGTTAATGCCTTAACTATGAGCGGTCACTAAACAAGGAAGTTGCTAAGCAAGGACTATTTGTTCAGCCCAGTGGAACCCCTTTTGGGGTGTCCAGAGAAAATGGTCTCTTTCAATATTTCTCCCCTTTCTATTTTTGGACTTTGGGGCAGTATAAGGAATGAAATGGATGTTTTAAACCCTTATAAAACCCCATCCCATTACCAAATCATGTCCATTTCAGGTTTTGAACTCCTTGTACACTTTTGGGATGCAGTTCTGAATACCTGAATAGAATCAAGACAGCCAAAAGACAAAGCTCTTTAAGTGGGAAATGGCCAAGAGCCAGCAATGCGACTGTGGTGCGCTGGAACAAACTATAACATGTATTTATTTATTTATTTATTTTATGCAATTTATATGCCACCCTATCTCCGAGGACTCAGGGCGGCTCACAACGGTAAAATGCATAATTCCTTATTAAAACGATATAAGATTAAAACCCAATTTAAAACAGTTTAAAATTCATTAACACCCCCCCCCCACCCCATCAGTCCAGGCTACAGAACAACAGGTCTTCAACTCGCAGCGGAATGAGCGAAGGTCAGGGGCCATCTGGAGCTCCAACGGAAGTTGGTTCCAGAGGATGGGTGCGCCCACAGAGAAAGCTCTCCACATATAGTTCAAGAATGTTCCCTCAGGAAATTTGAAGGCACCTGGGATGATCTCACCAGAGCCATATCAGAAGCAGTTAGATGGTTAATTTCCTTAGATGTCAAATTATATCAATCTATCCCATTACAATTCTATGGCTCCATATTATGGGGATTTTATTATGGTTTTATCTTAATTTAATTTACTATCACCTATATTGTATTGTCCACATATGTGTGTGTGTGTGTGTGTGTGTGTGTGTGTGAGAGAGAGAGAGAGAGAGAGAGAGATGATAGATAGATGGTGATAGACAGATAATAGATAGATAGATAGATAGATAGATGATAGGTATACTAATGCTTTATTTAAATTACATTTGTATATCAAAGATTGCATGATCACTGTGGATGCCATATGCTAAATAAATAAATAACTGCATGAAAATTTGATAAACCTCATTCTTGTTCTCTCTTGACCACATCAACCTTTTCCTGACACCTTCTTCTTATCCTTTCATACGATTAGAAGGAAATTTCACTTCCAGCCATGCTCAACTCCTGCACAAATAACATTTTTGGCAGCAGGAGAAGAGTGGTTTGCCCCTTCTTCTGGGGTTTTCCTTTGACATCTGAGTCTAGCCTACAGGTCTGCTCTTGCTTCTAGGTCTGAGCGGGTGTTCTGCATTTCACAAGATCTCTCTGTCAACTCGCAAAGCATCCCTGGCCTGCTCTCGAGTTGCCATAGGCAAGGGGGATGGGAAACCAATGAAGCAGCATGGCAGCAAAATACAAAAGCACATTCCAGACATATCTTTCTCAAGGCTGTCTCCCAGGATTATCCACAGCGGCCGGAGGGGAGTGATCTCCGCAACCCGTGAAATTGCTCCATTGGCGAATGTGATTGATGACATAACCTGGGGGGAGGGGGAAAACAGGGTCATGATTGGGGTGTAAATTACATGGGGTCAGAGTTGGCTTCACTTGGAATGTGTCGACATGAAGCTCCTAATAAATAATTGGATTTCTTTTGAAGCTTGGCTCGAGGCTTATGATTTAGTTAGGGCATCCTTCGGAACCCTGAGAGCCTTTGCAGAAATAAATGATTTTCCAGAAGGCAGCAGCTGGAGAACCATTTAAAAAGGTCCTCTTGGTTCTAGATATGGCACTAAGAAGTCAATGGGACAGGCTTTGTGATGGCATAATTTGGGATCCTCTTGGCATTGAGAAAGGGTAGTAATGGTGGTTGAATACTTCCTAGTATTCTTCCTAGTGAGAACTTTCTGATGACAGAACCTAACTCTGAAGCAAGACAAAGACAAAGTCCTGACATTTTTCAAGTAAGTTGTAACAGATGTGTCCAGATGTGTGAGTCAAGAAAGAACTGAAACCAGATTGCACCAGTAAAAACAGATGCGTTGCTAAACCACAGTATCTTCAGTCTTCCCTCTCTGTCAAATGGTTTCCAGAAAATTGGTATCTTCCCATCTCTGGCAATCCTTCAAGATTTATATTTTAATACTCAGAATGAAACAGAACTACAGCCCTTTGCTCTGTGTGTCAATAATGGTTTGGAAAGCAAAAGCAGAATATTAAAGCTTTCATATTCGAACTGCAAATATTTGTGTATCTTTCTTCTACCCCAGTTTATACATCTAGGGCATAAAATACATCCTTAGCCATAGCCAGGGTCTTTTGATCTGCATGATGAAAGGACTAGGTTAATTACTAAATAACAGAAAATCCATTAAAATGTTTCTGCTATATGTAGGTTTGATCAAGGTTAAAAGAGGTGGATAATTAAGACTTCATATTTCAAAAATGTGTATATTACATATTGATGTATACATTTCTCTTGAAAAAAGAGCAACTATTTCGTAAAAAATGATGAAAGACACTTCCTTAAATTTCTCCATGCAAATTTAGTATTCGTTTTTATTTAAACATTATGAAACAGGAACTAAGAAGTTACCTTGAATAGCACAGAGTCTCCAAATAGGTGTCTTTTCCATTGCTGAAGCCACTTCAAGTGAGAGTGGATAAGTTGTTTTCTGAAGGTATATATTGCATCTTGGTTTATTGAAGTGTCCAAAGGTTTATAAGATCTTCAACTCAAGTTTTGATTGTTTTAGGTAACTACTGTCACTTCTTATCAGTCTTAAAGGCAGGGATCAAAGTGAGCTACTCAGGAGACCAATACAGACTTTCTAACTTACAGAGCAGCTAATTTCTGTCACTGTGTACAATTTGCTCTCTCAAAGCCTGATCGAGGTTGAGATATAAGGATGCCCTGTATTGTTGTTATTATTATGGTTGGTCACACAGTCAGTCAGATGGATTTGGCATTTTTATCCACCTCCCTGGTCCTTCTTTGGGACCTGGAATAGGCAGATATTCCTACTTGATGATGTTAAAGGTATCATGGCAGAAAGTAAGCTGTCCCAAGTGAAGCTGCCTTTTGCAATTGACTGGTGGTGATTTTGTCAATGCTGCTTGGTGTTCAATGGTGCTCCAGATGTTTTAGGATTGGTTACTATTATTATTTACAAATAAATGAAATGTGAGGTAGAATGGATCAGGACAACAGATGAGACAGTTTGTGAATGATGTTCCTACAAAGGAATGTCATTCTGAGATTCATTTGTTTCATGCAATGGCCTGATTGACCTAGACCAGGGGTGTCAAACTCACATCATCAGGGCAGTGTCACATGATATATCGGGACTTTTTCCCCCTTCCCTAAACCGGGCATGGGCGTGGCCAGCATGTGACGCATCTGGCCCGTGGGCTGGGAGTTTCACAGCCCTGCCCTAGATGTTTGCTTGGGCTCAGGCTTCTGGCATCAGCAAGAATTACTCTGTTTTCATCAGCTGTGGATTCCTATATCCTTCAAACTTCCCCCATTTTCCCCAACATTGTAAGGTGGAGGTGAGATAAAGGTTTTCTCCTCACCCCATCATAACTCAACGGCTACTGGCATTTTATCTAACATCTCCCACCTCTGGGCCACCACTGAACAACAGAGAGCACCCATCAGTAATGATTTCATTGGTTTTCAATGCACAGAAGAGTAGATGAAGAAGACAAAAGTAATAGAATAGAATAGTAATAGAATAACAGAGTTGGAGGGGATCATGGAGGCCTTCTAGCACAACTGCCTGCTCAGGCAGGAAACTCTATAACATGGGTGTCAAACTCACCATGTCACATTGCCATCACATGATGTTTCATGCATTTTTCCCATTTGCAGAGCTGGGGTGGGCGTGGGCTGCCAGTTTGATTGACCAAATGGTTGTCCAATTTCTTCTTAAAAACCTCCAGTGTTGAAGCACCCAGAACGTCTGGAGGCAAGTCATTCCACTGATTAATTGTTGTCACTATTAGGAAATGTCTCTTTAGTTCTACGTTGCTTCTCTCCTTGATTAGTTCCCATCCATTGTTTCTTGTTTTACCTTCAAATGCTTTGGAGAATAGCTTGGCTCCCTCTTCTTTGTGGCAACCCCTGAGATATTGGAACTGCTATTATGTCTCCCCTAGTCCTTCTTTTCATTAGCAGGACATACCCAATTCCTGCAACCATTTTTCATGTTTTAGCCTTCAGTCCCCTAATCATCTTTGCTGCTTTTCTCTGCACTTTTTCTAGAATCTCAACATCTTTTTTTATATTGTGGCAACCAAAACTGGACGCAGTATTCCAAGTGTGGTCTTACCAAGGCATTATAAAGCGGTACTAACACTTCACGTGGTCTTGATTCTCTCTCTCTGTTAATGCAAAAAAAAACAACAACAACAAGCAAAGAGCTGGGCTAAAGAGTCCCTCGATATGATATGGTATGTGCCAAAGTATTATAAAGCAAAAGGTGAAATAAATAGCAGTGGAGTCTTAAGAAATTTGGGTTAAAATCAAAGGAATTTCAACTGAAGAAATATATAAACGGATGTAGAAAAAAACCTTAGCTTTTTAAAACCCCAGTATATGCCTTGGTAGCCATTTTGCTGCTTCTTTGCACAATACCCTTTTCTGCATTTGTAAACTGGATTTACATTCTACACAGCTTTTTTTTTTTTTTTTAAAAAAAAAAATCTGTTTACCCAACAAATTCTTCTACAGAGCCTTTGGCTTTGCTGATTTTTCCAAGTATATACAATTTGCAGACCTGGTGACATTATTTTCTACTTCTATTTAAAGTTGATCTGATCCATTTTACAATGTTCTGCAGGATATGCAGAATCACTTTATATAAGTGCTAGAAAAATGTGGCCTTTTAACCATCGTATCAGTTTATTAGGTTTTTAAAAATGTATTTGCTTTGCTATCAACAACAGTAAGTAGGAAGGAGGGAGGCAAAACGACAGAAAATCCATTTGAGAGAGTAAATGGACTCTCTCTACGTGCACGTATACGAGTGAATGTATATATGGAAAGTAATGTTAGGAGCACAGATTAGAAGAGGCACCTTTTAGCATTAGAATGACAAATCATAAAAGATGACACACTTTTAAAAAGATGATGTGTGCTGGAGACTTTATTATTTCGTACCCAAAGCAAATAGAAAATTGGCTTCAGCTGGAGAATCCAGGGGGCTTGAGAACTGAATGCAAAATTTAGTTGTCTCTCTGCAGTAAGTCAGAAAGAATTCAAAGCTGAGATGTGGGCTGAGGGAAGACAAAGTTGTGGTTTGGTTTGTTGTTTTAAAGAAAGAGTCTGACACACTTGCCAACCTTCTACCAATACTTGGAGTGACCTAAATCCAGAGGTAGTATTCAGGTGGTTCAGACAGTAGTGGAGACCATGGGTGGGTCCGCCCACCCGCCCACCTGCCCCGATGCTATGCTGTCCTATTTAGCCACGTTTTTGAGGCTGGGCTCAGGCACGGAAGGCATGCATGGCAGCAACATGCATGAGTGGAAGGCCGGGTGCATGCACGGAAGGTGTGCAGGCGAGCGAGGTGATTGTATGCGCGGGCGGCGAACCTGTGGTAAAAATAAGTGAAACCCACCTCTGCCTAAATCCATTCTTGGTAAAG
Source organism: Arizona elegans (assembly GCA_022577455.1). Taxonomy (NCBI): domain Eukaryota; kingdom Metazoa; phylum Chordata; class Lepidosauria; order Squamata; family Colubridae; genus Arizona; species Arizona elegans. Next base: position 121,638,251 of record JAKOOJ010000002.1, read on the forward strand.
ATCAATACTATCTGCACTGGCTATTAGTAGTTACCAGGTTTGGACAGCTCTTCCCATATGGAACCATCAATGAGTTCCTACTGTACATATTATTTATTTATTTTATTTATTTTATTTTATTTCTATACCGCCCTTCTCCTGCAGGACTCAGGGCGGTGTACAGCCGAGATAAAACATAGCATATAAAATTTAAAAACAGTTTAAAAAACAATTAAATAATTTCGGCCCAAAATTTAAAACAACCCAATTAAAACCCAATTCAATCAAAACTGAGAGGATGAGATCAAGCCAGCCCGGCTAGATGGAATAAGTGTGTTTTCAGGGCCCGACGAAAAGTCCGGAGGTCTGGGATCACTCGTATCTCTGGGGGTAGATTGTTCCAGAGGGTAGGTGCTACCACAGAGAAGGCTCTCCCCCTGGGGGTCGCCAGCTGGCACTGTCTGGCCAACGGCACCCTGAGGAGGCCCTCTCTGTGCGAGAGAACCGGTCGGTGGAAGGCTATTGGCGGCAGAAGGCGGTCTCACAGATATTAAGTATTATAGCTTGACAATGCATTTTACTTCACCCACCTGCATGAAAACTGACTTGGTGTCATCCCCAGATCACAATTTAAGTACCTGTTTGTTTTATCTACTCTTTTGGGTGCCACAAAGCAGCAGCCAGGCCTAAAATGCAGAGAAAGGGAAGACACCCAGGATCATGATATAGGTAGTCCTTGACTTATGACTACAATTGAGCCCAAAATTTCTGTTGCTAAGCGAGACAGTAGTTAAATGAGCTCCCCCACCCCCCATTTTACAACATGTTAAGTGAATCACTGCAGTTGTTACCCTATTAAGTTAGTAATGCGGATGTTAAATGAATCTGACTTCCGCATTGATTTTGCTTGCCAGCAGGTTGCAAAAAGTGATCACATGATCCTAGGAATCTGCAATAGTCACAAATACATGCCAGTTGGCAAGCATCTGAATTTTGATCACGTGACCCCCGGGGAAGGCTGCAATGCTTGTCAAGTGTGAAAAACGGTTACAAGTCACTTTTTTCAGTGCCGTTACAACTTGGAATGGTCACTAAATGAATAGTTGTAAATCAAGGATTACCAGTATAACCCAGATTCTCCTAAGAATTGCTAATGAGGAAAGACTTTGGAACTGGGATATGCAAAGCATCTGTACCCATCGTTCACGATATTAAATTGCAGGAGATCAATCTGTAAACAATCCATGATCGTTGGAGACCTAGCTGTGGTTAGAAAAGCAGAATTCCACCGCTATCAAGAAGAAGAGATTCCTGCAGATTTCCTCAATTAGCAACTAGGTTTGACCCAAAGGTGCCTGAAGGATCTGAAGCTTTCATCAACATGACAAAAGCCGCATCTGTTATGGTCCGCCAGCAGCCCGTGGAGCTAGCAGCAGAGTCGGACAGTGAGAAGGCTGGGGAGGACCATGAGCCAGTCCTGGAGTCTGGAGAAGGCCCGGACGAGGGCTATGTGTCGGAGGCAGAGATGGGGCTAGGGCCATCTGGGAGTGATGTGCGGACTCTGGAGCCTCAAGATGGACAGCAGAGAGGCAGAGAAGAGGAGGAGCCTGTTCCTAGTGCATACATGCGCAGAGCTGCCAGAAGGCAAGAGCAGCTAAAGCAAAAAGGACGACTTGGGAGTAAGGCCAGGAGATGATTGGCCCCTCCCATAAGGCTTAAAAGAGCAGTAAAGGCTCTTGGGCTCTCTGTAGGAAAGCAATGTTGCTAAATCTGTTTTCCAGTCGGCATCTCTTGTTTTTGAACTTCGTGGGGCTTTGCCAAGAAAGGCCTTTGGCAGGATGCCAAATAAGATAAAGGTTTGTGATAAGCCCAAAGGACTTGTTTTGGAATTAGTTTGGACTAAGCTGGGACTGAAGTAATTCTCAGCTGTTATAATAAAATAGTTTTGTTTGAGACTAATTGTATCCTGTAATGACTAAGTGAGCCTAGGTCACAACAATTATCACACCACTGAGATACTAGCTTCCTCCCTTTTGTTTTGGGTGTGCTGTCACAATACACGGAGCTTGTATTAGGACAAGATGATGCTGCTCTTACCATTTGCTTCTCCTTGATACCCCCTCCTTATACCGATGCCTCTGTTCTGATATCAAAGCTTTAATAGGCACAACTAAATATTACTTGGCTATCTCTGGGCTGTTGTGCCATAACTATTCTCCTTGCCATCCTATTCTTTATTGAACTCAAAACTCAGCGGGGCGAAATTTAATATACAACCTGCACCCATTTAATCACTGACATTGTTTTGATAATGTTTTTCTGTCCCAGAGATTCTCTTTCTAGCTTTATTGCAGAACTGGTGAAGATAGCAAAATGCCTAATTAGAGCCTAATGGTAATCCAGGGGAAAAGAAGCATTTAAAAAAAAAAAACAATCCTTGGCCTTAATCTGGCTTGACTAAGGCTTGAAATCAGAAGAGGTCAGATTGTCTCCATTGCTTTTGATGTAGGTCAGAACTTCACTGTGTCTGCCTTCAGAGGAATATATTTAAAATATCGGTATGTGAGCAACTTTCTTTGGCTTTGACCTCCGTTACAAAAATGTTAGTTTCTTTCCACTTCAGTCTTGGCAGATAATGATGTGTTCAGGGATGAACCTCTGTCCCTTTTTGCCATTTTTGGAATGCTAAATGTTGTATTTTTGATGGTAATGCATTCTGAAAAGAGGACAACTTGGCTCATTTAATAATGCAGCCTTCATTTCCAGTCTGGAGTTTGTAGCCAGCTTCTGGTGAAGCGATCTCGTCTAGCCAAATGCTTATCTATGTGGAGTACTAACTTCATTTTGCAATAGAAGGGAGAAAACAGAACCAGCTGAATGATACACTCAGAATGATTCATGATGAGGACATAGGATGCATTGCAGATGGGAGAATATTTGTGCATTATTTAACAGCAATAATGCTTGAGTTCATACATTATGCAGATATCTTTATAATCAGGGAAAGGAAAAAAAAAAAAAACCAGGATGGCTGCAGCTTTTTTAGATCTGCCATTAGCTACTTATTTGTGTGTAACATTTAATCTGACACAGCGCCTCAGCCTGTCAATTGAGAAGGTTATCATCAGGAATTAATGAGGGCAGCAAAATATAAATAAAAAAAAAAGGTGATGAATCAGATTGTGACTGGGAGAGCAGTCTTCTGAAAAGAAATTGGCAACAAGTGCGAAGGGGCCTTGTGACAACCGATGCCCGTTTTTTCTTCTTCTTCTTTGAATTACAGCAGCTTCCTCATTTGGCCTTTCTGATACCTACCCAGGACAAGAGCAGAAAATGTGACTTGAACCAATAGCTTCCCATCGTATACTCCAATTATAATATCAGCAGATCTGCACGCAAGCAGTCAGTGAAATCACTCAGCCAGTCTTAAAACATTCACCTCTTGTCTCTTTACAGAAATGATACTTTGTTTTAGTCTAAAAACATAGCCATTAAAATCTTCAGCAGTTGTCAGGCGTGAAAGACCAGGACAACATGTGAAGTTCCAATTAAACTGATTTATCGCTCATGCCTGTGCATAGGAATCTATTCGATGAATGATTAGGGAGTTGTACTTAGTCCATTTGTGGCTACGTAGAGACTCTAGGCTGATTCCTCTTTTTGACTCTGCCTCTAGGTTCTGCCACTGTTTCACCCCCCCCCCTTGTAATCAATCTCTATCTACCTATCTATCTATTATATTTTTGCAGTCACTGAATGCACAAAAATGAAACTCAACTAAAAACAGAATTACAACTTAAAAAAAAATGAAAGAACAGCAACCAAATCCATAGTTAGAGCTCACCAAGCTATATTACACCATGCAGGATGGGCTTACTGATATCTTAGCCCAAATGTCCACAGGAACATCCAGGTCTTTAAACTCTCCCTGAAGACTAACAAGGTTTGGCTTAGTTCTTCTCTTCCTCTTCATTTCATTTCATTGTTTGTGCTCCTAAAATGGCATCTCAAAATGGATTTAAGGCCACCATTATTTCAGAGTACGGTTACCTACATGATACATACAGGGCCTTCTCTGTGTGGCCCTGATGTGGAATCTGATGCTCCCATGGACTACATTTGGTTCTCCACTGGCTCTCCTTTTAGTAAAAGCTGGTTTCGTGGATTTACAGATTTTCAAATTAAAAGAATGGATGGTGAAATTAATGGAGTTGATGGAAATTGTGAAATTAACTACTTTGATTAAGAAAACACGCTACCTAGTTTTGTTTCTACTTGAAAAGCAGTTTGGGATTTATTTATTTATTTTTGCTTGAAACTAAAAGAAATGAAACTTTAATTTTGGCATTTGACAATCAAAACTATTTATGATTTTGAAAAAAAACTGTATTATAGTTAATCTTAAGTAAGAGTTTACTGTATGCTATAGTTGTATCTATACCCAAGAAAGCACAAGTTACCGATATTTCTTTTTATTTTTTTCCCTCTTTGGTTTTCCTTTTCTGCACCCCTAACAGTGTTTCCTTCTTTCGTATTTCTTTGTTTTTTTCTGTTTTTATATATTTTATTTTTCATTGTAAGATAACAAATTCTTATATAAAAATGCTTTTCTCTTTTGCTTTACTGCTTCTGCCACTTTATATCATTTATGTATCCCTTTATGTATTGTATTGGTTTGATAAGTTCTGTCTGAGCAGGTGACAACACCTGCCTTGACCTTGAAAGACTGAAGCTCAACAAAGTTAGGCCTCAGAGACTACCAAGGAATACCCAGGACTCTGGGCAAGCTTAACAAGTTCTTCTTACCAAAAGAAGATGTTAGCAGAAAATTGCTACACCGTTATTACATTTTCTACACACAGATACCTACACTATTGTTTGTATGTTGTCTTTTGAGCTTCACAATTTGGGCGGGGGGGGGGATTAAATTGAAAAGCAGTTTTTAAATCCAACCTGAGCAAGGATTGTATAATCTGAAACACCCATGATTGAAGCACTTTGGCTGAGAAGAAAGTGTTTCCAAAGAGACAGAGAAAAACAGCTCAGAGAAGATCTGAAATCTGAAAACCGTTACGTTGAGCACAGTTAAATTAAAGTGGTGGGACTCAGGAGCTTGAATGGAAATTTAGGAAATGCACCTGCCATTAACCTGACTTCAGATGGAACTGAAACACAAATCCTCTTTAGACATTTTCCTTGCATATAATTGTACCTGCAAAAAAAGGCACAATGAGAAATATGCTAGCTCCCTCCATCCCTCCCTCTTTATCCTGGCCATCCTTGTGTGTAGAAAGCAGCTTCTGTGGGGTCAGAAAATCAGCCCTTCCTTCCATCAATGGTAGCTTCAGAGGAGTGAGGATTCTTTATAGTAATCCATCATTGCACATCTTATCAATATATGACAGGGTCTCCCCCCCCCCGGAGAATCCATAATTAATTCAGAGTCTGATAAAATAGTTATTTGTATCTTGCTTCAACTTCAATTGAAAGATATTTCAAGTTATTTCACCAGGTGTTCAGCTGTATAACTGCTATGGTGAGGTGGTGACTAAAAACTTGCTGCCAATTTCTTTGTGTTTTAATTAGCAATGCTCGTTTTAGCATAGCATGCAGGCATTGGTTCCAAGAAAAGTGTTGCAAGGATGATGGGTTCTTAAAGATCTGGTACCCATTTTTAAAAGCTATCTTCCCTTCTTATACTTTCCCCTGATATTTACCCCCTTTCCCTACGCCTTCCTTGTCTTGACACTTTCTGCCTTAAAACATGCACATATTTGATGATATTCTTACCATATTTGATGCCAGTATAGTAATAGACTGAAGAAGGTCATCAAGATGTTAAGATGGTTGCTGAACAAAGGATCACAATGTAAACAAACTCTTGGAAGTTGGTAAACAGGAGTGTGATAGTGTAAATAATAAATTCATTATTGACAGCCTGGAGACAAAAAATTCCTTTTCTATCACCACATCTTTTTCATGATGAGTGACAGTATTCAAAGCTGTTGGTTCAATGTGTCTTTCTCCTATATTCCTAAGGAATGACTAGAACCCTACACAAAGTTATGCTTGCTTAAGCTGATTACTGCAAACATTGTCCTCCTAAATATGTTTTAACTTTAAGTAGGGAAAAAATAGTGCCCCGTAACGGGGTGAGCTCCCGTTACTTGTCCCAGCTTCTGCCAACCTAGCAGTTCGAAAGCATGTAAAAAATGCAAGTAGACAAATAGGGACCACCTTTGGTGCGAAAGTAACAGCCTTCTGTGTGCCTTTGGCATTTAGTCATGCTGGTCACATGACCACGGAGACGTCTTTGGACAGCGCTGGCTCTTCAGCTTTGAAACGGAGATGAGCACTGTCCCCTAGAGTCGGGAACGACTAGCACATATGGGCAAGGGGAACCTTTACCTTTACCTTTAGGGAAGAAAAAGTTCTTCACACTTTAATTGGCTCTTCTTTTGCCTAATCCCACCCTCAACAGTGTCATTAATATCTTGCAGATATTTTTCAGTTGTCGCCATTGAAGGCAGTGGGAATATATTCAGTAGATTATCCTTTCCACCAGCAATGCTTTGTCTCAATGCCAGAATTGACCTTCTGAAGCAGGAATGTGACTGGATCATCAGTAGGATATTTTGGAAGGTAAAGTCAGCAAGCCTGTTAAGACATAGTCCTCTGTAACTTGGAAACTCTACATTTACAGGGAAATTTGTAGGCAATGAGACAAATGCAGTGCTGTTTTTATTTTATACCTGTAATGAGCTGTGAGAATAATCTTGGGAGACCGAAGGAAGGGCTGCAGCCTAGGCAATGGCCTGATAAGAGCTGTCTGAATCCAAAACAGGAATGGGGAAGGAGAAAGTATCTCAGAATTGACCCCTCCTAATCAGGGGTGGGTTTCACATATTGTTGCCACTGCACACATGCACACTCGCTTCGCTCGCGCATGTGTATGTGCCTGGCTTTCCGCATGCTCGCTGCGTACACCTTCTGCACATGCGCCCAGTCTTCCGTGCATGTGCTTTGCTCATGTGTGCACCTTCCGTGCATGCACCCGGCCTCGAAAACATGGCTAAATAGGACAGCATTACATCCAGGCGGGCCCACCCACCCACAGTTGCCACTACCAGTTTGCCTGAACCGGTCTGAACCTCCTGAATACCACCTCTGCTTCTAATTCTCTGGAACATAAAGGCAGGAAGGGGGGAAGTGCTTTCAGAATTGCAAGATTCTGTTAGTATAAACTTACTGTGATGATGATGATGAGGAGGAGGAGGAGGTTATCCATTCAGTCATTTACAACTCTTGATGATTCTATGGGCCAGGTCTGTCCACATTTTCAAATCTTGCACTACTTGTTTGAGTTGTTCTTTGCTCTGACTGATGTTAGCTTTGATGGTGCCAACCTTACAATAAGATTGTGCTAGTAATCTTTGTTTTGGTTTCCTGATCTGGACTACCTTAAAAGGCTGACAACAGCTCCCGGATGAAAAAGGGGAGAATACAAAGAGATGTAGGATTGTAATACTGTGTTTGAAAGGCCACACAATATTTAACATCTGCAGAGAGATGTCATATATATGAAGCAAGGGTCTGTACTTGCAATTATTCTTTGGATGATTCTTACCAGCAAAACTCAGCTGATGCAGAGGTGAGTGGAAGAGTACTTCAGCTACCCACTCTCTGCTTTGTCTCCAAGTGTATAGCAATAGCACTTAGACTTATATATTGCTTCACATATCAACTTGCAAAGCTTTCAAGTTGCCATGAGCAGGAGGGAGGGAGAACTGATAGAGCTGATTGATTTCCCTAACTGAAGTGCATTCCATACATTCTTCCTGACCGCAATCAGAAGGAGGGTGTTGGATTTCACAGCCAGCCAAAGTGGTTAATTGGAGAATGTGATTTATGACATGGCCAGAGAGGAGGGGAGAGACAGGGTCATAGGGGAACGTAAATCTACATGGGATTAGTTCTAACTGCATCCGAATATTGCTGAAATGGTGCTCCTAATAAATGACTGTATTTCTTTTGAAGTTCGGCTCATGGCTCATGAATTAATTAGGGCATCTTTCGGAAACTTCACATCACAGTGCTTTACAGCCCTCTAAGCGGTTTACAGGTCAGCATATTACCCACAACAATCTGTGGTCCTCATTTTACTGACCTTGGAAGGGTGGAAGACTGAGTCAACCTTGAGCTGGTGAGACTCGAACTGTCGAACTGTTGCCAGCCTGCAGTCAGCAAAAGTAGCCTGAAGTACTGGATTCTAACCATGATATCACCACGGCTCCTATGAAATTAAGCGCTTGTTTTCATTGAACTCTGCTCACCCTTAGGAAAAGTGTGAAGACCTGGCCTTTCCCCCAAGCATCAGGGGGCAGGGGAGTGAGTTACCTTTTGGCTCTTACGTTATGTTGCTTAGATATCATTTTATATTTATATATTGTATATGTTCGAATTTATATGGTAGTGCAGGTGGTAGTTAATTGTTTTTTAATGTTATACACCACCCAGAATCACATCAACCTTATTAATAAATAATAAATAATGAAGTAAATGGATGCTCTTGAATATATAAGGCTAGGAATAAACATGCTTTTATACTCCACTCACGAGGAATTCAAAACACTCCTCTCCCTGTAATATAAATATAGAATGGTGACCAAGCAACATAACAGAAGAGCTATATAGTTCTATTACTGCTTTCATTTCATTATAATTCTTAAAAGAACCAAATATGCTTGGCTTTTCCAAGTACAGTTAGTCCTCAATTTATAACTACAGGTAGTCCTTGACTTACGAACACAATTGAGCCAAAATTTTCTATTGTTAAGTGAGACATTTGATAAGTGAGCGTTGCCCCATTTTATGACCTTTCTTGCCACAGCTATTAAGTGAATCACTGTAGTTGAAAAGTTGGTAACCCGGTTGTTAAGTGAATCTGGCTTCCTCATTGACTTTGCTCGTCAGAAGGTCGCAAAAGGGGGGCATGGCAATAATGACACAGCAAAGGTCATAAATATGAACCAGTGGCCAAGCATCTAAATTTTGATAACATGATCATGGGGAAGCTGCAAAGGTGATAACTGTGAAAAGGGGTTATAAGTCATATTGCTCCAATTTTCCCAAATGCTCCTACTTTTCTGGCAAGTCCCAGAGCAAAGTAATCACACACACACACACACACACACACACACACACACACACCCTCTCAAGCATCCTCTGGCTGAAAATAGTCCAGCCCAACACTGTGAACACCTTGGCTGCAAAGCAAGAAATCCAGTAGGGCAAGTTGAGGAGTCTAGGAAGCAAAGGAGCAAGACAAGTAATCCAGAAAGAATGCAAGAAATCTGGGAAAGTTCAAACATTGGCATTCAACACTCCATGAATTCAGTGTTTGTTCTCGACAAATGCCCCTCCCTACAGCATCTCCTTAAGTCTCAGTCCCCAGGTGTGCCTTGCAAAGAGTAGTCGGGTCAGTCTGCACTGTTCTTGCCTACTCTGCACTCTCTGTGCTCGAGGATCAGGAGGGGGTGGTCCTTGCTCATCGACTGAGCTCTGTATCTCATGTTCACTGCTTAGCCTCTCTTGGTCATCCTTCCCCCCCCCGCCCCTTCCTCTTTGTCTACAAGCCGTCCCAATCCTAAAAGGCCCCAGTCAGACTGGGCCTACTCCTCGCCATTTTCCTCCCAAGCCAACGAAGCCGCTCCCTCAATCTCCGTCAGCTCCAGTTCCAACTCATTTTCCTCTGCAGATTCAGGCTCCGATGGGGGCATGACAACTGGCTTGGTATGTGCAACTTTCTCTGAACCTTGAGGTCATGTGATCACAAATCTGCACCCTTCCCAAATGGCTTCTGACAAGCAAAGTCAATGAGGGAAGCAGTGTTTTTCTTAATGACTGTGTAATTCACTTAACAATTGCAAGGATTCACTTGACAACCATAATTTTAAAAAAAGTTTCCAATTGTGATTGTAAGTCAAGCTCTTCCTCTATAAATATTTCAGGCATTGGATTGGCTCGTGCTTTCATAAATGTAAGAAATCGCCCTGCTCTTCCTTTGATCAATAAATGTACAAAATTCGGATCCATGGATATGTATTTGCTTGCTTAATCAAACACACATGAAGAACCTTAATAACTTAAAACAATTCTCTTAATACAAAACGAGCCATGCTGTTTTTAATGGGGCTAATGACAAGGCCTATAGCGACAGTAAAGAAGTAAAGGCCTATTAAACTTAATGCTGCTAAAGATAGGTGCACTTGAAACTGGGGGATTAATTGACAATATTTTTCCTCCAGTATGAAAAATAGTAAAGTAGCAAATGTGAAGAAAGGAAGGAAGGAAGGAAGGAAGGAAGGAAGGAAGGAAGGAAGGAAGGAAAATGAGAGAGAGGAAGGAAGGAGGGGAAAAAAGAAACTAAGAAAGTGAGAGAAAGAAAAAAGAAAGAAAGAAAGAAAGAAAAAGAAAGAAAGAAAGAAAGAAAGAAAGAAAAAGGCCAACTGTCTATTGATATTAAAGATATACATTACTAGCTATCACTGGATCATTTTCCACAGCATGAATAACTATATACACTTACATTGTGTCTGCTCCCATTTTTCTAAGCTACAAAGCTTACACAGGTAACTGTTCATCATAGAAAAATTACTCAAGCTTCTTGATCATTTTGTCCGGTCATTTCAGCACTCTTTTCAAGTTTGCAGTGTTGTTTTTGAGGTGGCATGGCTGAAACAGATAGATTCATTGGTTAAGATATTGGCAATCTTCTTTTCTTTTCTTTTCCTTTCTTAATGATCCTCAAAACAGAATTGGCCTTTTTATAGCAGTAAACTCTGAGGTCAGTGTTTTCACTGAGCTGTCCACCATGTCTTCAAGAGCACTCTTCTGATCAGTCATCTTCGGCATGGGTGCAAATTTAAAAATATTGCTTTGGTTGAGCCATTGTATTCTTGTTTATGCTGCATTGCATTTGCCATTTTAATACCCATTTCTCAAATATGGACAAGTCCTGCTAGAGCTTGGAGATTTCTTGGTTGATTTGTTTTTTCAAACTTCCTAAATAACTTGGTATCATCTATATCTGGAGCAAAGCATTGCTCGCTTCTGAATCCAGGGGTGAATAATTCATTTTCTGTGAAAACTATTTAATTTTGTTTTTTTCCTCTTTACTAACCTACACAAAGGATTATTTCCTTACCTGAAATTCCTAATTTTGTCCCAAAATTTTTGATAAAGATCAAGTAAATCTGTGATTGTTGACATTGTTAAAGTTTGGTGTGAGAATTTCTACAGTAGCCATATTAAGCCCCTTCTTCAAGAAGACTTATTGAAAACCTCCTTGATGGAACTGTCTTGAAACAGAGTCGTACACTCAGAAAAAGAATGAATTGAAGATATACTGGGGATTCAGACATGATTGGTTGGTTGGTTGCATCTTCCTCTTGCCTGGTTACAAGCCAATACAGGAGTTTAGGAGCATAAATCGGAATGTGATTCCCCTCCTCCCCCACTGCATTTAATTGCTGATCATGACTGGCTTGTAAATTGCCTTTTCCTGGATGCCCAGTTTATAATCCAAATTGCCAGTGGTTGTTTACAAATTCCAGCAATATTAATGGATGATTGTCTTCTGGTCAGCATTAACTGGTAATTATTATAGAATCCCAGTAATATTTTCTTTAAAAATATGATTTTGTGGTTGAATAAATTAATTTTTCTCTATCTTTATTCCATAACATAACTTCGCCAAGAAGAAGTCCCAGCATGCTTAATTCTATCTCCATAGCAATGGCATTGTTCTATCTTACAGGGCAGTTTTTAGAACCTGAGAAATAACTAGGATGAGTCATGCTCCTTCCTATTCAAGTTGATGCATAGGAAGTTGATGCTTCCTATGTATCTAATATAAGGAAATGAATTTTTTAATGTTATTAGAGTAGAGCTTCATAGAAGCACAAAAAGTGAATGGGGAAATCAAAGCTTCTTCTTTGATTGTTCTCCATCTACAAATTTCCTCTACAACTAATTTGATAACATTGTATTGTCTTCTTTAATATCCTTCAGGGTTTTGGAAGGCATGTTTTTAACTGAATATCTCTAGTACTTCTAAACTGCATAGGTCTGTGATGGCGAACCTATGGCATGGGTGCCACAGGTGTCACATGGAGCCATATCTGTGGGCATGCGAGCATTGCCCTAGCTCAGCTCCAGCGCACATGTGCGCACCAGCCAGCTGATTTTCAGGCCTTCTGGGCCCACCAGAAGTTGGGAAATGGGCTGTTTCCAGTCTCCAGAGGGCCTCCGGGGGGGGGGAGGCCATTTTTATCCTCCCCAGGCTCCTAGAATGTCTTTGGAGCCTGGGGAAGGCAAAAAACGGGCCTACCGGGCCCACCGTGCCATTGCGTGCCAAAAGCAGGAAGAGCAAGTGGGGGCCATGAGCGCATGCATGGGAGTGGGGCACATTTAATTATGGGTGTGGTCATGTGCGCACATGACCCCCCTGAGCTACCCCAGCTTTTGGCTGATCTGTCCCCGTACACACACACACACACACACACACAGCCAGCCGAGGGTTAAGGAAACACTTTGGCACACACCCAGGTCCTTATCTCCAACTTTGGCAGCGATTTACACACCGTCTGCCAGGTGCGTTTATTTCCACAGAAAACAGACAGATAACATACTCAGCGTCCAAACGTCCAACAACAATAAATATTTCTCTCAGCAGTTCCGGACGAGGCTTTAGTGACTAACCAAGGTTTACTTTGTTCGTCACAAAGATCACTGGCCACCACCCTCTATTATATAGTCTCTGGGGTGTGGTCCAGTGACTCAGTTCTAATCCCTAGCACACCTCCTGAGCTGCTGCAATCGTTTATCACGCCTTCGGAGGCGTGCGTCCAGGAATGATGTTTCTCCCTCACTCTCATCCGAGCCACCTGTCTCTCTGTTAATTTCCTCTCCCTCGGCCGGCACCTGAGACAGTGCCAAAGGGGAAGGGCCTGGAGAGGGAGGCCTGGCTGACTCCTCTTCCTCATGCTCAGAGGTTTCTTCCTCCGATGGGACAGGCTCAGAGGGTGGGGCCACAACACTGGCACATGACGGCAAAAAGGTTAGCCATCACTGGCATAGGTCTTTTCTTCAAGGAGCTTACAACCGCCTGCTCTCTCTTCTTTCCAGCCCTTTTGGTATAGAATAATAGAGTTGGAATGGATCTTGGAGGCCTTCTAGCTGATCCCCCTGTTCAAGCAGAATGTTCTCAACATCAGCAAGAACATAGTTTTCTTCATTGGCTGCACTGTTCGGCCCTTGCTATTCAGGTTTCTGCAGCCTGTAATATGGCCTTTATTGAACAGCATTTTTTAGTTTACAAGTTAACTGGAGAAACTGTGAGGTTTCTTCTTCTATACTATTGGAGTTGGTGGGGGGAGAGAGCAGCTCCCAGCTTTTGGGCTTTGGGTGATTGATTTGCTCTTTCCCTTTGGCCTGTATCTCTCTCTTGGTCCTTATTTAAGCTAGCCAATCCCTCAATTTTTATCTGTGAGTCTGGGCTATTGGTCCTGCTATGATCCTTTCGGACCCTACACAACGAAAGCTAAGCCTTCTTCCGTTGCAACTGGTGAGCTTATACTGATGGGAAGGTTATGCTTTCCTGCTCCAGAATCAAGATGACTCCTATGCACTCTACAGTTCCCAACCATTTGGGACATTTTCTTTTAGCATTCTACCATTGACTTCCCTTCCCTCCAGAGCTTCCCAGTTAAGAGAAGCCCAACTTTTTGCTGATACCCAGCACTGCATTAAGATAATCCCACCAGCGATGGGTTTCCAATATTCTTACCACCGGTTCGCAGCACATGTGCATGCTCGCTTTGCTTGCACGCGTGCCTTCCACACATGCGCCCAGCCTCGAAAACATGCCTAAATAGGATGGCATAGAGCCGGGGTTGGTGGGCAGGTGGGCGGGCCCACCTGTGATTTCTGCTACCGGTTCGCCTGAACTGGTACGAACCGGCTGAATCCCACCCCCAAATAAATTAGGCTGGAAAAGGTCTGCCCATTCCATTTTAGACATGTGTTGTCAAGTAGTTTCTGTAACTCAGCCTCGTCCTAACTTCCAGATGTAATCTAAGTAAATCACAGCTCTTATCATTCTGGTTTCATTCTTTAAAAAATACTCTGCTACAGGGCATTATGTTTTCTGCATTGAACAGTTGGCTGGTAGGCTTGGTCAAAAGTGTTCCATGCTGAGCAGAAGATTGCACATTCTAGGCCTTTTGCCAGAGAAGAAAAGAGAAATGTGCTTCGGAGAGAGATTTCTTTTTGATTGGTGTGAGAAACAGAATTAGGCACTAAATAGCTTGTTAGTTTAATCCAGCAAGGGTGCCACTTGAAGATGAGGTAGTTATTAGTTTGTTAAAATTGATTCTACCCCAATGTTCAACTGGATTTGCCTTATTTAAAGGGGAATCAAGCTAAATAACACATCTAGTATGACTTCCTCATGGTGATTGTGTTTTTTCAGGACCAGAATCTATATATACTGTACATATGGCTATACGTGTCCATCTAAAGAACGTTATGAGTGATGGCTTTCATATTCATTCTCTTGACATGTTAAATTAGTTACACAAAGTCTATGACCAACTAATAAATAGATTCCACATTTCTCGCATCCAAACTTGTTCTTTGGATCCCAGCGAAAAATTTGAATTGAAGTATTTATTGGGATCACTATAAGTGTAAATACCAATTTCATCCAGTTTAGAGCCCTGAGTTCAGTGGTGAAAGCCAAATATTTTTACTACCGGTTCTGTGGGTGTGGCTTGGTGGCCATGGCAGGGGAAGGATACTGCAAAATCTCCATTCCCCCTCACTCCTGGCGGAAGGATGTTCCAAAATCTCCATTCCCACCCGACTCTGGGGCCAGCCAGAGGTGGTATTTGCAGGTTCTCCAAACTGCTCAAAATTTCCGCTACTGCTTCTCCAGAACCTGTCAAAACCTGCTGGATTTCACCCCTGCCTGAGTTGCAGTTTCAGAAATGGCCAATCCTGTCCAGATTGTTATAGTAGTAAGTGGACCTGATTTGATTCTAGAATCTGGAACAAGATTCAGAAAAACAGAGCTCCTCCTACCCATATTTTAGCATCTTCTTTTATTTTCCAATAGAAAGCAATTCAATTTGCAAGCAGTCTGGGGACTTCAGAAGAATGAAACCTCATACATTTCATATAAATCAGTGCAAAGTTTTTCAAAGTCTGCTCTGATTTTTTCCCCCCCAAAGTACTCTAATTTCATTGTTCGAGAATTGAATATGATTAAATTCCATTCTTTGGAGACTATCGTTGCCAAATTGGATGGCTTTCTTTTTTGTCTTTTGTTTTTGTGCAGAAGGAATCGACAATAATACACCTTCATGAAAGTGAAGGGGGTTATTGTTGGTGGTTGACAAAGCAGGATGAAGAATGAACCTGTTGACCTTTTCTGCAATACAAATCAATTGCTATGAGAAATCAGAAAAACAGTGTGCCACCACTCAAAAAATTCAATTTTTTGAATGGTCTTGAAAACCATTCAAGATGAGAATTGCACAAAGAGCTATAGCTAGTAATTAGACCATTGCTTCTCAACTTTGGCAGCTTGAACACGTGTGAACGTCAACTCACGGAATTGCTCACCCAACATGCTGGCTGGAGAATTCTGGAATTGAAGTCCACACTTCTTCAAATTACCAAAGTTAAGAAACACTGAATTAGACAATGCTTGGAGTCCAGTTGCCTCCTGAAAAAGCACTTTTGAGGCAACCATAACCTGGATGACTGAGAATCTCTACAGACTTTCAACCCTTTCCTGTTCTATGATTACAAGATCTTGCTGTTGGATCATTTCTATGGAACTTCCTCTTCCTTTTTGCAGAAGGAGACAGTGGCACATAGATTTACTGTATAGCATTAGAGCAGGGGTCCTCAAACTTTTTAAACATGGGGCCAATTCAAGGTCCCTCAGACTGTTGGGGGGCCGGGCTGGGTGGGTGTGGCTAGGTGGTCATGTGACTAGGTTGGCATGGCCAATTTAGCAGTCCATTAAACAATACACAAAAAAATACACTTTAATTTGTTATGCTCCTGGGGGTGGAAAGTAGGTTAGTGAAGGGATGTGGCTGCCTTAGGGTGTATGTGAGGGACTTCTGTTTGTCTCTCTGTGTGTGTGTTTCTCTCGCTCTCCCTCCCTCCCTCTCTCTCTCCCTCTCTGGAGGCTGGGGAATACTGCTTTGCCGCCCAAAAACTGGTCTGTTTTTGGCCGCCTCAGCCTCCAGAAGGCAGGTGGGGGCCGGTGGGTAGGTGGGGCAATGTTGGCGGGGCAGCCTTGTGTTCCCACGTGGGCCAGATTAATGGCTTCGGTGGGCCATATCCGGCCCGGGGGCTGTAGTTTGAAGACCCCTGCATTAGAGTTTCTGAGTTCCCTAATTCATCATCTCTGGCTTTCAATCTTTATTGTGTTACAAACTTACCTAAATCCATTCTCTTATTCAGCTTCTGGGACCAGAACTGGAGCTCTTCAAATACCAGTTCCTCTACCTTTGGTTCACATATATCTCTGTATGCACTCACATAGACAAACAGGACTACAACTTTTAATTACAATTTTAATGGCAAACTTGAAGCAGCTCTAAACCCCTGGGCCAATCCAACAGAATTAAGGTTGCTGCGGATCCTATAACTTTTAATGAAACAGAATTTGCCAATAAGAAATAAATGGTTATATTTTGCAGAAATGTGAAATCATTTCCTGAGGTCATTAATAAGATAGATCATTACACAAGGAATACGTCCTTCTACTGAAAAACAGGAAGAATAATAGCTACCTAAACACACAGGATGCTATGTGGTGAATGTTCTTTGTTTAACCCAATACAAGCTTCCAAGTTAAATGATTATGTAGAGGTATAGAATAAACATATTCACAGCAAACTTGGAAGGGATTTAGACGCTAATAATACGCTGTTGAGCTTTGCTACCCTCTGCAACTATTGGCCTTAAAAATTGCTTTTCTGTTTCTTCCACCCACACTTAGCCTAGCATTGTGCATTCCTGGCTTTAGGTCAAGCTAAGAACAGAGATAGAATGAACTATGATAGTAACATGTTCAAGCCAACTCCTTCAAAACTGCAGCTCATAGATCCTTGACAGTGAAAGCTCTTATTTATTTATTTGCTTTTATTATTGTTCTCACTTCAGTGGCAGTGTTTAGTCTTTCGACACAAGCCTTCACCTCTCTGTTCATGCTATAAGGGAAAAGCCCAAGTCATTTTCTTTTGTATTATTTTAATAGAAAAGAAAGGCTGATGACTCATCCACGAAACTCAGCCATTGAGATAGGTCCATGGTTGCAAATGATTTTGGCTAAAATAAAAAGCCAACGTTTCATTGGCCACAATGAGCAGAAATCCTGAGACATAGCTTCCTTTGAGTAAGGGTTGCTTCCTTTTCTAAGGTAGAGGTTTTATTGCAGTTAATGTTATGGGCCCTATGGGTTCATATGACATGTGTAGACAAGTTAAGCCATGTTTCTTATACAGTAGTGGCCAAAATTGTGGAAACCTTTTGGGAAAAGTATATTTTCTAAAACTAGCTAATAACAGCACTTTTTTTTTTTTGAGTAGTACCATAAAATTATACATCAATGGAAAGATAATTTAATCAAGAATGTAATGCAATAACTTTTATGAAGGGTTTCCTATTAGAATAGCAGTTACAGTATAAAGAAGAAAAGTGAAACACGTAGAAAAAACGAGATATACAAAAATTATCACATCAGTTAATACATAGTTGGGTAACCTCTAGCATAAGTTATGGCCTTACAACGCCTTCCCATGGAGTGAACCAAGTCTTTTAGATCTGCAGCTGTTATAATGTAAAACCAAGATTGAATGATTGCTTCTATTAACTGGGTTTTATTGGTGGGTCGCTTCTGATTAACAAGTTTCTTTAATCAGCTCCAGAGGTGGGTTTCAGCAGGTTCTGACCAGTTCTGGAGAACCGGTAGCAGAAATTTTGAGTAGTCCGGAGAACCGGTAGTAAAAATTCTGACTGGCCCCGCTCCCATCTATTCTCTGCCTCCCAAGTCCCAGCTGATCGGGAGGAAATGGGGATTTTGCAGTAACCTTCCACTGGATTGGGGAGGGAATGGAGATTTACAGTATCCTTCCCCTGCCATGCCCACCAAGCCATGCCACGCCCACCAAGCCATGCCACGCCCACCAAGCCATGCCATGCCACGCCCACCAAGCCACACCCACAGAACCAGTAGTAAAAAGTTTTGAAACCCATCACTGGTCAGCTCCATAGATTTTCAATCGGGTTAAGGTCTGGGCAATTCCCAGGCCATTCCAGCAGTGGAATGTGATTATCTTGAAACTCAAAAAAAAAAAAAAAAAAAAAGGTGGGGGAGGGTGTTATTAGCCATCAAACCTCAAAAATACACTTTCCCCAAAAGATTTCCACAATTTTGGCCACTACTGTATGTGTGAAATGTTTCCTTTATGGGATATGAATGAGCTACTGAATATACATATTCGAATACAATAATTTACAATGGAAGCTTTCAACTGCTATGCAACAATTATCTGGTTCAACTGCAAGTATGGTGGCTCTAAAGTGTGACAATCTACTGTCTGGAGAGAGAGTAAAGTTAGGGTTCTGAGCAAGCAACATTTAACAGAGCTCAAAAAGTGAAGAACGTCATATGTTCTTCAGCCGGCACCATAAAATTCCTCTGATAGGCCCAAAGTTGAATGAGGTGATAAAATACATAGACAGATACCAATAAAGGAGAATATTTGTAGGTTGGGGGTGAAATGAGGAGGTCCTTGTTGCTCTCTGAGCTTGGTTGTTTTCTTGCAGGACTAGAACTAATTATGTTACCTAGTGTTCTGCCCCAGCTACGGACCCCAAAGAACGCAGCACACACAAAGTCCGTACAAACCTTAGTTTACTAATTAAGGACTGCTAATAAGTTTTCTTAGTAGTTGTTCGAACACAAGTACAGTTTAAATCAGTCTTTTCTGAACAAGGGCTGTTAATTTAATTTAACTTCATTAACAGCCGAAAAGAATCCAAAGAATAATAACTCAATTCTGAAGCACAGTACTTCAGATAACAGTAATCTTACTGTGGTTGGCAGAATGTCCAGAAGCAATTTGCAGGAAAACTGACAAGAAAGGAGCAAGAGCTAATCAGACGTTTCTGGAATCAAGACACAAAGGAATATGAATGAAGTTGTTTCCTGCAAATTGCCTCAGTCGTCGTCCTTCCTTAAATAGGCTTGGGCCAATTAGCCCCAAGCCTTACTCTCGAGGAGACCTCCTCCTGAGCAGCCACTCCTGCCTTTTGGCAGCTCTGTGCGCTTGTGTATCAAGAAGAGGCTCCTCCTCTTCTTCCTCTTCACTTAAGAGAGCTTCTGGAGGGTCTGAAGGCCCTGGCTGAATCCCTGCCTCTGGCACCACATCTTCTCCAGCCTCCTCATTGTCTGACTCGAGTGCCAGCTGCATAGGCTGCTGGTGCATCATCACACCAGCCTCCTCGCTGTCGGAATCAGCTACTAGCTGCCAAAGGCTACAACACCTAGTATGGGTAATGAGATGTCTGCAAGAAAACAACCAAACTCCGAAAGCACCAAGGACCCCACATAACCAGGTATCCAGCAGTGTCACAGAAGACCTCATAATTTTTTTAAAAAACTTCTATAGATGTTTTGAACGTTCTAGGAGGAAGGCGAAGAAACTTGTGGCAACGTAATTTTTGTGTTGTTGGTTTTTTAACAGTAGAAGGGATTATTACAATCCATTAAACCAGAGGTGGGTTTCAGGAGGTTCTGACCAGTTCTGGAGAACTGGTAGTGGAAATTTTGAGTAGTTCGGAGAACCGGTAGTAAAAATTCTGACTGGCCCCGCCCCCATCTATTCTCTGCCTCCCAAGTCCCAGCTGATCAGGAGGAAATGGGAATTTTGCGGTAACCTGAAGTAACCTGGAGTGGTGTGGGAATGGAGATTTTACAGTATCCTTCCCCTGCCATGCCCACCAAGCCATTTCACGCCCACCAAGCCACACCCACAGAACCAGTAGTAAAAAATTTTGAAACCCACCACTGCATCAAACCCAATTTGGAATCTAAACAAAACAAAACTGAGAAAAACTTTTTCCTGATAAGTTCATTAAACTGGGTACCTATTTCACACAGAAATGTAGCTGGGACACCTTTTTCATCCTTTTACTATTAAGATAGCATAGAGGTTGCAGAGAAGCGAAGTGCTACAGCAGTGTGTTTATCCTTCAGACCTGCTGTTGATCCACGGCAGGAGAAATGAGCCCTTAATAAGAGGTGAATTTATTCACCCAAAAGTCAATTTCAAAATGACTCTGGATAAATGATAGTAACGTATTCTTTCCAACCTCTCGCCAGGCATTTTGTTTAAGAAAAAAAAGCAATCACTGTTTAAGCGATGGACCTAGTAACAAAGAAGTATATCCCCCCATTCCCTGTGCACCCTAAAATAATTTCCTAGTTAATGTAATGTCTTTTATTTTGATTGTAAAAGGAGAACACCCTCTTTTCCCTTCAGCATAATCCAGCTAATAGGGTCACTCTGTGAGCTGGTTGTGGTTACCATGCCTTCCGTCATGTAAAATCCTAACAACCATTATAATTTGTTTCTAAACAGATCAAGAGCTATTTACCAGCTCAATGTTTTGTGCACAGCTGGGTCCCTGGCAAATGTCCAATATCCATTAACATTTAAAAAATTAGTCCCATAATGCATCTTTTCCATGGCTTGAGGAGGATGCACACTGATGCATGTTGGGAACCAATTATACTTACACCGTCATTAGCCTGGTTGCATTCAACTGCTCTGTAAATGAGGGCTAATTTAGTTGCCAAAATAGTCTATCTTGAAGGCTCACAGTGACCTTAGACTGCAAGGGGTGAAAGAACACACAAAAAGAAGAACATTCATTCCACTTCCACTTTAGAAATGGAAGGCTGTGAGTAAACATGTTTATTGCTGGTTTAATCATGGTGTGCTACTCAAATGGCCACTGAAGGCAGGAAATGCATTGCCAAAGAGTCTAGCTATAGCTGAGTAAAAGAGCTTCTTTCCTTCCTTCCTTCCTTCCTTCCTTCCTTCCTTCCTTCCTTCCTTCCTTCCTTCCTTCCTTCCTTCCTTCCTTCCTTCCGGATCCAGCATCACTTTAGGTTTGCAGAAGTTAGACTGGGTACCTATTTCTAGCCCAGAAGATTCTAACTAATGAGCCCCATTTGACCTGGGGCAAAAAGACATATATATTCATGATGATATGGACAGTTTCTATTTTTTTACCCTGACCAATCTGCAGAGACATAATCTGAGATCTCACTGCTGCATGCAATCTTCACAAAGCTCCTGAGGTGGCCATCTCTTCCAAGATGGCCACCTAACAGAAGATGGATGTTCAAATCAGATGGAGAAATCATAGTAATTGGATTTAATTGGGGTACATTGCTGGGAGCAGCAGCTGGATAACCATGTCTGGGTTAAAAAATGAAGCAAAATTGGACCCTTTTAGTCAGTGGTGAAATTCAAATATTTTTACTACCGGTTCTGTGGGTGTGGCTTGGTGGGCATGGTGTGGCTTGGTGGGTGTGGCAGGGGAAGGATACTGCAAAATTTCCATTCCCACCCCACTCTGGGGCCAGTCAGAGGTAGTATTTTCCGGTTCTCCGAACTACTCAAAATTTCCGCTACTGGTTCTCCAGAACCTGTCAGAACCTACTGGGTTTCACCCCTGCTTTTAGTACTCGGAATAAGAGGCTGTCACAAAATCCCAGGGCTATAAACTTAGCTTTGAAGATGGGGAGGGGAGAAATTGTATTTTAATTTCTGCCAGAAAACTATAAGAGGACAAGAGAGTTTATCTCATTTTAATGAAATCAAATTTAAATTTTCTTAAATGGTCTCATTTTAATTAAATCCCATTTCATGTTTTTCTGGCCCCACCCTCCCTTGGATTCCTATATGTGTCCTATATTTTTTATGAACGATTTTTCTGTCTAGTCTCTCTGATAGAACTATCAGCTGTGTATATGTACGTGAAAAGTTCACCTGGTCTACACAAGGTCCTTTTTAATATTAGATCCATGCACAGAGAATTAATTGGTTTTTCTCTGAGTTCTACCTAGCCCAATTACTGTCATCTCTTTCTCAAGAAAGGAGTTGAAATAGTCTCCTCCAGCACTTCATTGGTGAAAGTTAAAATGAAAGTTAAATAGAAGTGACCAACAACCTGAAGAGCCTTTTGTTCATCACTTCTATTTAAAGTGACTGCCAGGATCTCATTGATGAAAGAGGTCTCACTAGAGAGAGTCCTTTGTCTTCAAATCTGTAATTGGTCCTCAGCAGTGCTGGAATTCAAATTTTTTTTCTACCGGTTCTGTGGGCGTGGCTTGGTGGGCATGGTGTGGTTTGGTAGGCGTGGCTTGGTGGGTGTGGCAGGGGAAGGATACGGCAAAATCTCCATTCCCACCCCCCACCCCCACTCCAGGAGGAAGGATATTGCAAAATCTCCATTCCCACCCCACTCTGGGGCCAGCCAGAGGTGGTATTTGCCGATTCTCCAAACTACTCAAAATTTCCGCTACCGGTTCTCCAGAACCTGTCAAAACCTGCTGAATTTCACCCCTCGTCCTCGGACATAGTTATGAGAAAATGCATGTTGGCTACTTCTACAAATTTTCCTGGTTTATATTTGATCCATTTACAAAGAGATTAGCTTGCAATATTCTTATTCACCCTGAGGCAAAATAAGAGATCGGCATTAATATGGTAACTCCATGTAGGGTCTCATGAACTCTACAGTTTGTTTAAAGCAATATTCAGAAGAATAAAAAGAATTACTGTGAGTATGACAAAAGAAAAATGCATCCCTTTTGCTTAATTATTTTGTCTCCTACTATGAAATAGCTCCTTGGAGGTCAATTATATTTCAGTGATTTCTTGAAAGAAAAGAAAAATTGCCTTGATTTTCTGTTGAATGTGGAACTTGTGACACAGCATGTGTTTGATTTAAAAACAAGTCTCAGAAATGTATTTTGTACCAGATCCATGATGAGTTCTCTCTAAACACAACAGCATAATGATACATCTGATACAATTTAACATCACAAGACTCATTATGGATCCCTCATCCCATTAGCTTGGTGATTTCAAAATACAAAGAAAACAAAGAACATTGCATTATTATATATGCAATAATTATATTATTATATTTGTAGGGGGAGGACATATTATATTACCTCAGGATTTTAGAATAAAGTCATATTCAGCTCAAAAAAGCACATTAATGTTTGTGTTTTAGTGGAAAGGTCTTAGAGACAAATACGTGTGGCAAAGATTATGAACATTTCAGTGGTGCATGGCTATAAAACTGAAGGAATAATGGCACAACCTAACACTTTGCCTAGTTTTTACATTGCAGTGTGCCATTTGCACAATTATCTTCTTGTAGTTTATTTTCAAAACATGATGGCTGTAAGGGTATGAACACTTAGCTTTTCTTTCTAAAAATTGGGAGGACTTTTGTAGGGATTGGCAGGCTGATATCAGAAGCTGAGCAGCTGACACTGCTCTGTTATCTGAAACTAACTTTTGCGTTAAATAGTCATTCAACCAGGGACTGCATTTAGCTTGGTCTTCTGGAAGAGAAGGTCTTCCAGGGGCATGATGGGTCAGTGGTTAAAGACACTGAGTTTGTTATATGGAAAGCCGACAGCCCAGGTTCGAGACCCGAACACTATGGAACAGGGTGAGCTCCTGTTCTTTGCTCCAATTCCTACCCACCTAGCAGTTCAAAAGCATTCAAATGCGAGTAGATTAATAAGTATCACTTTGGTGCGAATGTAATTGTGTTTTGTGTGCCTTTGACATATAGCCATGCAGTCCACATGACCAAGGAGACAACACCAGTTCCCTTGGCCAAGAAACAGAAAATGAGCACTGCACCAGGGGTGAAATTCAGCAGGTTTTGACAGGTTCTGGAGAACCAGTAGCGGAAATTTTGAGTAGTTCGGAGAACTGGCAAATACTACCTCTGGCTGGCCCCAGAGTGGGGTGGGAATGGAGGTTTTGCAATATCCATCCCCCAGGAGTGGGGAGGGAATGGGAAGTTTGCCCTGGAGTGAGGTGGGAATGGAGATTTTGCAGTATCCTTCCCCTGCCATGCCCATCAAGCCATGCCCACCAAGCCACACCAAGCCCACCAAGCCACGCCCACAGAACTGGTAGTAAAAAAAAATGAATTCCACCACTGTACTGCACTGGACATACTGGACATGGAAATCTCTATTATTTTTTTCTGGGAAGGAAGTGGTTCATGCCTTAATGATGTTATGTCTTTAAGAGGATAGGTGTCTCCCCACCTTTTGGCTATTTATGGTGGCAGGAGATATTTTTCATACAGCAGGTTGTTCTGTTAAAAATCTATGCTCAAAATTGGAAGAGAACAAAGTGAAGAGGGGTAGAGGGTTTTATTTTTTTTTAATGCAAAACCACATATATTGACAATTACCAGACCAAAACCCCAAATTGAATTGGAGTTCTTCTGCGGTATTTGCACATCTCTGAATTTTGCAGCTCATTCCTTAAGAAACGCATAGATTGGTGGGAAATGGGAACAAAAGAGCTTATTGTTGAGAAAATAAGAAGCACAAATATGTAGCATTAATCAACGTGCCAAAACAGCATCTAGAAGGAAAAAATGGACTTTATTATAAGTGTAGGATAAGTGTAGGATTCTGCTACTTGGCAAAGAAGAAACTCCACAGAGACATGAACATGGGATATAAGTCATTTAAGATTGGAAACAATGTAAAGCAGAAGGGGAAAAAAAACCCACACTGAAACCAAAAACAGAGCAGATGTTGGTAATGGGAATTCTTGGAACTCTTGTTAAGTGGAATTCACTGGAAAAGTGAATGTCTCCAGGGGTCTCTTTAAATGGAATTACTACCCTTTTTGGGGGGGGGATAGTTAGAATTTGATTATGATGTCATGATAGGAGGAAAATACAATAGTAGTAGAGACAATGGGGAATTAGAGAACTATTGAAACATTGATTCTTGAATTGTCTCACATTTTGAAAAATGCATTGTAATAGGAATGACATGACAAGTGAGATTACTCATGTACTTCTTTATCTGTGCGTGTGTGTATGTTTATCAGTGTGTCTGCATAGATTTTTGAGGACATCATGACTGCACCAGCACCAGATTCTGTAATATGATTACTTGGTACAAACAAGGAACTTAACATCTTGTAAGCGGAGTGAAACTGGCTCGCTTAGGGGTTCCAGGCTCCTGTTGGGCCATGTTGGCTGCTGGAATTGGGCATCTGGAAAGCGTGGATTTCAAATGTCATCACTGGTTTAAGAATATCACATTATGCCCACAAGCAGATTGCCTATTCTTCAGCGCTATCCTTTCTGGCTGTCAAATAATGCCTGGTTTTCAGACATTCAAAACTGATTGCAGAGCTTTCACCCATGGCACATGTTAGAAGAATGGTGCCATCAAACAGTGCCAGGGGAAAGATGGACCTCTCGTCATGCGAACATTTAGGCTGTTTGATAAGAGAATGCAGAGGGGCTGAAATATACATGCCTTACTCAGTCCTAAACATTTCACACGCCCCAGTGGTTGTACACACCTACCAAGGCATGCAAGAATTCTCTTCGTCCTTCTAATGAATATACATTGGTTCTTTCAAATTTAACCAGCTCCATCATTCAACAGCTGGATGATGGAGCTGGGTTGGATGTGGAATGGATAGCTTGTGGTATATGGACTGTCCATGCAACATAACACATTGTTTATTTATTATACACTTAAAGTAAATGTCTATCATTCTTTATCATATAGAAATGTTTCTCATCTAATGATAATGACACAGAGAAATGAATCCTACCGTTCGGTTTATTATTTCAATGAAGAATAAATAAGACACAAAAATGAGAGAAAAAGAGAAGAAATAGCAGTGAGATAAACAGTTCATCAGGGGAACATAAAATAAATACACAAATAATGTATGCCGTAGGTTCTGAATTTATTTACAAATAACAAATACAGAATTACAGTTATAGGTAAAAATTTTAATGGCGTAATTATTATTATAGCTTTTGATATTGTATTTATATTATTTTATAACTAGGCATGGCTTCAGCATAACTTTGTATTTATTATCTATAAATAAATTCAGGATTTACGGCATATTATGTATTGTGTTTATTTTAGATTTTCCATTTGAGCCTGAAACATGAACATTGTTAAATATTTTTCTCTTTTACCTTGTCACTTCCTTTCATTTTATTTGCATTCATGTTGGGTTTCCTATTCAATGAGTTTCATAAACAGTAGAGTCCATTTTTAACAACTACTAAGTGACACCTAAGTTGTTATTGCTATAATTTGGGTTTGGTTTCACAAGAAAGTCATATGCTGCATATGCCAGGGCTACAGTCCAGCTAAACTAGGTACAATCTAATTCCCATTGAATTCACCTGCTTAGCCATGACTAATAATACA
Organism: Arizona elegans; assembly: GCA_022577455.1. Lineage (NCBI taxonomy): Eukaryota > Metazoa > Chordata > Lepidosauria > Squamata > Colubridae > Arizona > Arizona elegans. The sequence goes on from JAKOOJ010000002.1 coordinate 121,664,850, forward strand.
GTATTATGACCTCAATTATACAGTACAATAAGCCATCAGGTGGTTTTGTATGATTTTGGCTTTCAGTGTTGTACAGGCTCAGCTACTGTGTTTTAAAAACTATGATTTATGGCTTAAGATGTTATGTGAACTCAATTTATATGTATTTAGTCAGCAATAAATCTCTCTATGGTCAGTGGAATTCACCTCAATGCATATGCATAAGACTGCAGCCAAGTTTCCCATTACTGGCCACGAGAAGTAAATTAATAAGGGCTAACATGTTTCACTGGTTTCATTCATTTCAAAGGGACTTAGTCCTGACTAGGCTAAGGCTGAATTGGACCGTTTTTCCAAGGGTTGCTATAAAATATCTATCTTCCTATAACAAAGCAAGTAAATAATGAAGGCCCTTATGACATAATTCAGTGTTCACTCTTAAATTCTGTAACATAAAATGGTACTGGATGATTCATAACCAATTATAGCTCATGAATGTGTGTGTGTGTGTGTGTGTTTTAAGATAGGCACCACTGGAGAAGTATTTGCATATAAATACTGGGCCTTACACTTCAGAAGTGTTGGGAATTGTTTCACATCTGGAAAAGCTAACACTTCATACGTTCATCTCTGTAATTTAGAACTTCTGCTTTGCTGGTTCATTGTGCTAGACCGGGGGGGGGTGTGTGTCAAACTCAAGGCCTGGGGGCTGGATCCGGCCTGTGGGATGCTTAGATTTGGCCCATGGGGCCACCCTGGAAATAGTGAAGGACCAGCCCACGGTGCCTCTGCCAGTGAAAACAGAGCTCGGGAGCCCCTTTTCACTGGCAGAGTGCTTGGGCCGCCACAGGCGCCCCCGACATGAGTGATGTCGAGCTGGCCATGCCCACCCTGGCCACATACCCCTCAGGTCAAACACAACCCTGATGCGACCCTCAATGAAATCGAGTTTGACACCCCTGTGCTAGTCAGATGTTTGTGGAAATGCTGAGTGAAGAACCCCTGGAATCTGAGAACCTTCATTAAAAGTCATCAGTCTTATGCTTAACTCTATTCCATAGAACCCCACAGAATGACACTATTTATACTGGTAATCCTCTACTTACAATCATTTGTTTAGCAACCATTGGAAGTTACAGCAGCACTAAAACAAAGTGATTTATAACTGGTCCCTTCACACATACCATTGTCACAGCATCCTCATGGTCCCGTCATTCACAACTTGCCTCCAGAAGTTGTGAATGTTCCAACACCGGAAATTTTTAAGAAGAGATTGGATAACCATTTGTCTGAAACGGTATAGGGTTTCCTGCCTGAGCAGGGGGTTGGACTAGAAGACCTCCAAGGTCCCTTCTGACTCTGTTACTCTATTCTGTTCATCAAAATTTAGGGGCTTGCATGAATTTATGATGGTTGCAACATCTCAGAGTCAGATGATCGCCATCTGGGACTTTCCTAGTCAACTTCTGTCAAGCAAAGTCAATGAGGGAAGCTGGATTTGCTTAATGACCACATGATTCTCTTAACAACTACAGTGACTCACTTAACAACCGTGGCAAGAAAAAGGTTGCAAAATTGGGCATAACTCACTTTATAACCACCTTTGTAAACCATGGAAATTCTAGTCCCAGTTGTAGTCATAAATCAAGGAATGCCTTTGTTTCATAGATGGCATCTACCAACTGCTAGGTTAGCTAGCAAATGTTGGAAATGTAACCAAAAAATGGGCACATTTTATCATTTGTGGTGGATTTGTGTCAAAGCAAAAAAAAATTGGGCAAAAATTGGGCTAGAAAAGATGATAGGAAAACATGTAGATTTTTAACCTGGATTATTTTTATTAGGTATAATAGCAGAAAAACCTGATAAGAAAAGTATGTATTTAATATTAAATGTCTCAAGAGCAGCGAGGATTATTTTTTAGCACAACATTGGAAAAATGAAGATACACCACAAGATGAAGAAATAGTCAAGAAGATACTAGATTGTGCAGAAATGGATAGATTGATAATATTCTACATCCTCTTTCTCTTTAATTTTCAGTGTCAAACAGGGAATTTATTTTACCAATGGTTGGAAAAAAGGGGTGGAAATTAAGAATGTAATTTGTATTGTTAAGCAAATTGTATATCCTGACCACATGATGTTTATTAAGCACTATAAATGTATTTAATAAAAAATCATTTTTTAAAAAAGAAAAAAGAAATGCCTGTATTTTCTGTGATCGCAATCTAACTCAGTAGGCGTCAACTTTCAGTGGTGCTACCAGAAAACAATCAAGAAACGGAGACACAAAATGTCCTGCATAACAACCCAAGAAGTATGCAATCATTGTAAATTAGGGGTGTGTGGGGAACGGGGTATGTGAGAAACAACCCCTCAGGCTGGTATTTCCATCTGCATTTTTTAAATTACCATTTCTCAACTTAAATCAGAATCACGAACTGAGTATCGGCCCCAAATATGAACAGCATTAAGTATCAGGAGCCTCAGATGCACAGAGAAGAGTGACGATTCAGGAGGGCAACACAATTGAAGTCAGACCAGCTCATCTGGTCACTGTTCCATTCATAAAGCAGGAACAATAGCAACGCTTTGTATGGAATTGTGCAATTCAGTGCATTTTGGATTCCGGTGAACATTCCCCGTGTTGCTTACAGCTCATTTGTCCCACGTTGCTGTGATTAGGTTCCTGCTTCCAAGGTGGTGTATCTGTTCCCTGCTAATCAGAGGTTGGAGAAAAAAAGGTTTGAGAAGCACAGACGCGCATCTGGCAAAGTGACTTCAGATTCCCGTTGTCCTTTGCAGCACATGGGAATTCTTTGTAGTTTCTCCATGCCGTAGTTGCAGAGTCCTTGATGGACAGCCGGTTAGCCACTTGAAAGCTGACCCTTGCATAATGTACAATAAAGAACCAGAGTTCAACATGCTCACTGTGGTACTTTTTTCTTTTTTTTTTATAAAAGAACCTGAGTTCAGAGAGACAGAGGGAGAGAGAGACCACATCTGCCATTCTCACACAGGGCCAGACTGCCCTAGAACTCTGCTCACTGATTCTGTAGCAGATACGTCTGGTTGAATGTCAGAGGTGATTAACAAGACAGAGGGTGTGAAAAAAAGGAAACTCTTCTCCTAGTAGTAAGACACACGGCATGGTTGAAGTACGACCAGAGATGTAAAAAAAAATAAAATAATACACACACAAAAATGAGACAGGTCAAAGCAACCTTGTTTCCAGCAGTGTTATCAAACCCTGTTCTCGGATTCCTGGGTGTTAAAGCAGAGAAGAAACCAGTGGGGAAGCTTCCCATCAATTTGTAAGTAATTGCTTGAAAAAGAAATTTATTGGAAGTAAAGGAGTTTGTATCTGAAACCTTCTTTGACCTTGGCTTGCTGCAGTGTTCCAAATTAAATTAATTTGATTTTTTTCAAAAAAAAAATAGCACACACATAGGAGTCATTTTAATCTCATAAAACAGGAACACACTCCATTGTATGCAGTACCCTAATAAGTTCCTTTGGCATTGTTCTTGAAGATTAGGAGTGTGCTAATTCTGCCTGCACTATGAAGCGCTTGGATAAAAATTCACACACAATTATGTGAATGAACAGCAAACCTCTCTTATCACCACCTGCAACATTTGTGCTCAAATGTTGGTATTTGAGTGGTATTCAACTGGTAGTGGCGACCTGCAACCCCCCCCTTCCCCGGCACTATGCCATCCTATTTAGCCACATTTTCTAAGCCACATTTTCGAAGCTGCGTGCATGTGTGCAAGCCATGGGCGTGAGCATAGTCACATTTTCAGTGCACGGCGAACTTGTGGTAAAATTATGTGAAACTCCACTCCTTTTTGTGCTGATGTAGGATTGGCACTGCATCTCTTTGTATTTAGGACATTGGAACTGCTAAGGAACTGTTCTGCAACTTTCAGCCCAAGATTTAAAAAAAAAAAGACCACAAAAAGAATTGTGGAGCGCTGAAGCTGCAAGACAGGCTATTTCACATTGACAAGAACTTTCACTTGATCTTCCTCCTTGCAGGCATGTCCTGGGGTGGTGGGATTAACAGCCACACAGATACAGCCTCCCTTTATGCAATGAAAAGGTCCAGAGTTTCCATTATGCAGTCATGTCTTCCATCCCAATACTTTTGATACCTGCGCTCCGAAGTCAAGGCTAGTGACCAGGGGTGATATCTAAAATTTGTTACTACCAGTTCTGTGGGTGTGGCTTGGGGGGGGGGTAATGTGCAGTGGTGGGATTCAGCCAGTTCGCACCAGTTTGGGAGAACCGGTTGTTAATTTGCTGAGCAGTTTGGCAAACTGGTTGTTGGAAGAAATCATTAGGGCAGAAAACCGGTTGTTAAATTACTTGAATCCCACCACTGGTAATGTGACTGGGTGGACTTGGCCAACTTTTTTTTTTTTAATTTTTCAAAGCCCTTTTATACAACCTCTTCCACCAAAGAGGTTGCAGACAAAAATGCTTTTAAAAGCCTCTGACAATCCCAGGTGAGCCGCATGATCATCAGAGGCTTTTTTTTACTTTTAAAGGCATTTTTTCGGCCAAAGAGGTTGTAGGAAAAATGCTTTTAAAAGTTTTAAAAAAACAGCCTCTGATTATGGTGTGGCTCAGCTGGGCATGAGAGGAGGGAATGCACTGATTTTTGCTACCGGTTCTTCGAACCACCTGCCCCCATCGGTACTGGATCAGGCGATCCAGTCCGAACCAGGAGTATTTCACCCCTGCTAGTGACAACAAACTGCCATTAAATGGTGCTTTTCCAACTAATTTCAGAAAACAAATGCAATGAGACAAAGATGAGGTTTGGGATGCAAGATTACCGGCTTAATGCAATTTATGTGTTCCTGAACAACTCAGCGCAAAGGAACATTGGTCCTGCTATGACAACGCTAATAAAAATTAAATGAAGATTTCCTAATGAACATCATTATACAAACTGATCCATCATCATTTTTAGATAATATAACTGGTGTTTGGCTGCCCCCCTGTGTGTTATTTGAAGCAACTGCTCCTAAGAGACATGATAGGTAGTCATTTTCTTATAGTCACAACTGGGACCAGAATTTTGGTTGTTGGGTGAAGTGGTCATTACGTGAAACTCCCATATGATTACTTTGCTCAAAAACTACAATTCAGGCCTTATTGGTTGTGACCATTCAACAATGTTGCAGGTTATTAAAGGACAGTGTCCAAAGTAAGGAGTGTGGGGGGTGGGTTAGGGGAGACCTTGGAGAGGGGGCTCCACTCATGAAGCCTATGCTGGGCCTTATGGTGCTATATCTTTGCTTTCTCCTTGGATTTTGGATTCCCTTCATCTCTAGGAGGTGGCTGAAAATGCTGCCTGCTGAAGAATTTCAGCTCCGCTCATTGCACAAAAACTCCTTCAGTAGGATGCAGGTATGCAGCTGAAATCTTCAGGATTTCAGTTCCCTTTCTTACCTTGTTAAAAGAGTTCAGTGCCCTTCAGCAAGCTGTTCGTTCAGCCAGTTCCCACAGATGTAGACAGAGTCCTCTCTCTGTGTCTGTATGTGGCAGCAGCTTGCAACCTCTGTGCCAGCTTTTCCTTGAGTGTCTGGAGAAAATGGAAGAAAGGTTGCAAATAGTAATCACATGATTGCAAGGCACTTGGCAATTGGTCATAAAAGCATTTGTATAAGATGTTTTACAGGTGGCATTTACCCCCGATGAGGATAGCCAAAATGTTCAAGAACAAATCGGAGAAGTGCTGGAAGTGCCATCAGACCCCAGGATCATATTACCATATGTGGTGGACATGCATAGAAGCAAGGAGATTTTGGACTAAGATACACACATAGTTGGAAAAAATGACAAAGAGACATATTGATCTTAAACCAGAGATATTTTTATTAGGGATCTTACCAGAGATTTTAACAAAGAATTACAATATTTAATTGTGAATATTTTAACAGCGGCTAGAATTGTATTTGCAAAAAACTGGAAAGGAGAGAAGATGATTACTGATGAAGAAATTATTAAGAAAATGTTGGATTGTGCCGAAATGAGTAGATTGACATTTGAAATAAGAGAACAGGAAGATAAACAATATTATTTGATATGGGAGCTATTTTATCAATGGATAGATAATAAAGCATGGAGATGAAATATTATATATGAAATGAAATTTGGATAAAATGTTTCAGTGCTTGTTTTTCGTTAGAGGTAAAAATATCTGTCATATAATGAGAGTTTGAAAATATCTGTCATATAATGAGAGTTTGAAAATTTTGAGAGCATGAAATGATTTTCACCGATCGAAATACTGTCTGTAAGTGTTTGGAAGGTTGATGTTTTTATGTTGTTTTTGTTTAAAAAATAAAAAACTTTTTGCAAAAAATAACATTGTACAATTTCCAGAAGTGCTTTATAGACCACAAAGCACCCCTTCCGAGATTCTCATAATTCTGGACCATTGATAAATGAGAAGGGATATCAAGGACTCCCTCTAGAATGGTTAGAGCATCTAAGAACTAGAAACTCCACTATTACTTCAATGGCATCCATGGCATAGAGAAATGCATGATATGCTTCTAAAAACTGCTATCCCCTACTTACCTGAGGAGTTTCACGTTATTGGTAGTCCTTTCCTTTCCTTTCCTTTCCTTTCCTTTCCTTTCCTTTCCTTTCCTTTCCTTTCCTTTCCTTTCCTTTCCTTTCCTTTCCTTTCCTTTCCTTTCCTTTCCTTTCCTTTCCTTCCCTTCCCTTCCCTTCCCTTCCCTTCCCTCCCTTTCCCTTTCCTTCCCTCCCTTTCCCTTTCCCTTTCCCTTTCCCTTTTCTTTCCACAATAAAGAATCATTAGTTCCTTAGATTTATTGGGTAATTAGTTGCAATTTTAAACAATAAAACAATTTATGAAAAATACTGTTCTCTCTCTTTCTGTGTCTCTCTCATCTATCTCTCATCTATTCATCTTTCTATCTCTATAGCTATCATCTGCCTGTCTTCTATCTCTCTCTCTCTCTCTCTCTCTCTCTCTCTCTCTCTCTCTCTCTCTCTCTCTCTCTCTCCCTACTTACCTACCTACCTACCTGTTTATCTATTTATCTCTATCTATCATCTATCCATCTAATCTGTCATCTACCTATTTATCATCTATCACCTATCTTCTGCCTTTCTGTCTGTGGTACAGTTGTTTTTGTGGACAAAAGTGTGAATCCATGTCAGCCTTTATGCAGAATTCTTCAATCAGTTAATAAACAAATAATTCAACTTTCCTGCTTAATTTTTTTTTAACAGTAACAGAGTTGGATGGGACCTTGGAGGTCATCTAGTCCAACCCCCTGCTCACGCAGGAGACCTGTACTAGGGATTCGAATTGCTCACCTTTCTGATCGACAAGCTCAGTGTCTTAGCCATTGAACCACCTAGTCAGGCGTATTTAATTGTATTAAAGTTCTTCGTACTGATAAGATGAATGATGAAATGGCACTAGTGATGACACTGCAGGGGGAAAAAAATCAAAAGAATGGGAAATGGCAGCACTCTCACTTGATCCCAATATTGCCACTATTTCCATTTTGATCCAATTACTGGAGCATTTAGCTTAGCACACAGACTCTGTTTGTTCTTTGCCTGCCATTAAATATAAGTCTCATTAAGGTGAAATCTGACAAGTTCTGACTCCTCCAAATGAGAATTCTCTTGCTGTTGCTCTATAAAGCATCAGGTTGTAAAACTTCAGCCAGATTTGAGAATATGCACTAGCATAAAAATAATATCTTAATGGTTTCTCTCATCAGCTGTCTGGGCGATTTAGAACTACATAAATCTTTGCCGTCTTGGAAAAATTTAGCAACACAATGAAGAGAGAGAGAGAGAGAGAAACTCCACATCAATCTATTTGCTTCCAGAGCTTCCCACAATCTTCCACAATTGCCTGTCCTTTTCTCAAGTAGCAATAGCCGGGTAGAGGCAGGGAGGGAGCCAATTCCGATGGGCCACATGGCTTTCTGCCTCATCGTAGCAGCAGCCTAAGCAACATCCAAGTTCCAGGCCTGGTGGAGCACAAACCGTGGTTGCCACCGGCTCCATAGCTCACAAGGTGAGCTGCGGAACAGAGGGGCCCTCTGTTCCGCAACTCACCAAGGTTACCTGGTGCTGTGGGCAGGGCTGGGGCTAGTAAGAGTGTGCTGGAAACATCTCCAGGCACCTGGAGAGACAGAACTCCCAGCCTTCGCTTGATCAACTGATCCACGGACCGCAGTTAAGGGGCTCAGCAGCCATGAGGTGACTGGGGAAGGGAAGGGCTGCCTCCTGTGCTGGCCACACTTACCCCCTTCACTAGGGCTTATTTTTTGGGTAGAGTGTATATTAGGCCCACCCAAAAAAACCCCAGTCTAGGGCTTATTTTTGGGGTGGGTCATATTTTCAGGAAAACACGGTAGGAAATTAAGGGAAGGAAAAGGAGCGGGGAAAAGGGGGTGTGAGATACAGGGGGGGAGAAAAAGGCATGATTTCTGGCGGCAAACTGTTCCACTGGTTAATTGTCCTCACTGTTAAGAAATTTCTCCTTAATTCCAGGTTGCTTCTTTCTTTGATTGGTTTCCAACCATTGTTTCTTGTCCTGCCCTTTGGTGCTTTGCAGAATAATTTGACCCCCTCTTCTTTGTGGTGGTCCCTCAAATACTGGAATACTGCTATCATACCACCCCTAATTCTTCTTTTCTTTAGACTAGCCAAACTCAAATCCGACAGCCATTCTTTGATCATCTTAGTTGCTCTTCTCTGAACTTTTTCCAAAGTCTCAACGTTTTTTGCAGTATGGTGACCAAAATTGGTTGCAGTATACCAGGTGCGGTCTTACTAGGATAACTAGCCATTTCTATAATGACAAATCTTTCTGATCAACAAAACCAAACTCAAAGTTTCATTTTTGTTTTCATCACAAGCACAAAATCCAGAAGTGATATCCAAATGAAAACATATTTTCCTCTTTGAATAAAATAACCAATTTAACCATTCCTGCCTTATCTTCCTTGCTACGGAATAGTATGTATTTCTATTTGCACATAATAATCTTTATGAACTGTCACCATTTTTATTAACAAGGTTCAGTGTATTCTTTCAAATTCTTTAAACTTATTGGGAGGCACCTTTTTTTTCACCCTTTTTTTTAAAGTGCTAACATTTTTTAAAACACTTTTTTAAAGCCAAAACTTTCTAGTGCATCTTTGACTTCTTGACATATAAGCTTTACATTTCAGTATTGCATTTAGATCCCTCCTCCAAACTACCCTTATAGAATATTTTTTTTTTCTTTTATAAACATCCTTTTTAACACAAAGTGTTTTTCTTTAAACTGGTAGATTATTTTCTTTAACTTTCTCTTAATAGAGCTACTCTCAAATACATTTTCAATAACATTTGCCTGCTTTAAGAATTACCATCTGTTTCCTGTGCTTAACTTGGTATTGTAGTCCTGGACTGGACTCTGAAGGAACGCATTGTTTGCTAATAGATTTTCCACCAGGATTAGAAGCAGTGGTGGGATTCAGCCAGTTCTCACCACTTCGGGAGAATCGGTTGTTAACTTTCTGAGCAATTTGGCAAACTGGTTGTTGGAAGAAATCATTAGGGCAGATAACTGGTTGTTAAATTACTTGAATCCCACCACTGATTAGAAGGTATCACAAAACAATAACACTGGTTAATTTTTCCAGAAAAAGAAGCTCTCTGAAGACAGTTGAATGTCTTTTCTCAACAGCTGCATGGAGTAGGGCCAGTGGTGAAGAATGTGGGGTGAGGTACCTCACATAGGTGTGGAGGGCTCCATGTACAGGTAGACCTTGACTTACAACAGTTCATTTACTGACTGTTCAAACTTACAATGGCACTGAAAAATGTGACTGACTGATGACCATTTTTCACAGTTACGACCTTTGCAGCACCCCTATGATCATGCGATCAAAATTCAGATGCTTGGCAGCTGGTTCATATGTATTACCGTTGCTGTATCCCAAGGTCCCCTTGCTGCAACCTTCTGACAAGCAAAGTCAATGGAGAAGCCAGATTCATTTAACAACCGGGTTACTAACTTATCAACTGCACTAATTCACTTAACAAGTATGGCAAGAAAGGTCATAAAACAGGGAAAAGCTCACTTAACTCTCTTGGAATCCCAAGAGCCAAGTCTTTAAGCTCTTATGGAAGATAAGAACAATTGGAGCTGACCTCATTCCTGGGGGTAAGATGTTCCAAAGGGCCCATTATCCAATTTCAAAAAGAAATATTAAAATGCAAGCTACCATATAAGGGAAAAGGGTCAAAGGCCTTAATCCGATCAGTTTATTGCTGACTTGTTCTTCTTTCTAAAGCCCTCACACAGCATCAGATACTATGTCAAGAACAACTTTCTTTTATTGATTTACTGAAAATATATCTAGGTTATCTTAAAAGCTCCAAACTCTCCTAAGGCATCCAAGAGATATATAAAAGAAATTAAACATACGTTAAACTTTGTAGGGAAACATAATAGCATTCTTTAAAACACCTCTTCAAAAACAGTAAAATCAACTCTAGTTTCCACAAGGAATCTGGGTGCAGCAACAGGGCAGCTTCAAAGGAAGCTGAGAGATGCAAACAAATTGAAATGGGAGGGGGAGTTATTAGGAAGGGACCTCACAAGCTTTGATTCATGCACAGATGTTTGGCTAAACAGTGAGCTCTGAGCTTGCACCTTGTCTTCCAATTTCTCACACCAGCAGAAAGTGAAATAGAAGTAGGGATTTCTCTGTTAGAATCTCCTCTCTACAAAGACTCAAACGGGGCCAAGAAAAGATACCTCAAGAGCTTGGATAAGATTTTAATTAGTTCTGTTACATTTCGATGCATTGTTGTTGTTGACTTTGCAGCTATTTGAGGTGCTGATTGAATTGTTTAAATGCCTGTTATTCATTCTGTCAGGTCTTCTGAAGCTGGACCACAGTGTTGTGTGCGTGTGGCTGTGTTTGTGTACAAAAGTGATAGACTTTTACCCCCAATATACATAGAGTGATCCTTGGAAATTTAGCTTACTTCAAACAGCCAGGGCTGAGAACAAGTTTTTGAGCTTAACGAAGTCGAAAATCCCATAAAGAAGCAAGAAAGAATCAAGAAAATTGAGCAGCAGAAAACATAGGCTGAACAAACCACAGCCAATATGAGAAGTTGACCTAGTGTTACAGTTCACAGCAATCAATGCAAGTTTCATCAAAAGCAGGGAATCGGTATTAAGGAACACTAAAGTCTTTTCAATAGCTCATTTGAGAGCCAAATTAAATGTGAAGCTAATTATATAAATATTATGAATATGATTGCTTTTTTTAAAAAAAAACTGTAAATAGCAGTGGATGGGGAAAAATCATAGGTTGTAAGGAAAAGAAGATTGATTTATTAAGATTGCCTTGGCCTTGTAGAAAATTGCACCTTAAAACTCCTATTGAAAGAAAAAATCCTCTTCATCCAAGCATGGGGAGTTTGGACTATCCTGGGATTGTTATCCACATTTGACATTCATGTCTTATTAAACTTGAATCCAAGACAAAGAGATGTCTAACAGGGGAAAAAATGGTCCACTCGTAAATGTTACCAGGGTTACATCAGAAAAAAATTCATAAGATAAATTCAAGAAAAATAATACTGGCATCACTAGTGGTGTTTTTGATGGCCAAGTTCAAATGAAAGTGATTTGAGGTTACGCAGTAATTGAATGACATGTGGCTACTCATTTCTGGAGAACAAATTCATAATTTGCTCACTCTTACCTAATAGATTTCAGCAAGTTTTCCCCATCTTTGTTTCATCTACAAATTGTCTAAGCATCTCTCAACCATCTTTTAGTTTGCAGCTCACACTGAGCCAAATGATTATCTTCTTATCAAATATACTATTTTTGGGAAGGAGGGAATTTTGGTCAAAAAAATCATGGTGTGTTTACACACACCCTACAAGATCAAGGAAAGTTTACACACAGATTACAAGACCAAGAAAAATGAAGATTTCAACACAATCAGCATTTTCTCACAATTAAACTGGATGAATTATTTTTGGCAGAGTTCTATATGGCCCAGTTAAAAGTAAAGTATGCTGTATAAAAATTGTATCATCTACAATTATTTACTCGCAAAACTTTAACCTAAGACTGTCTACTGTTGACCTCACCCCATTCCTAAGAGGTCTTTAAGGGGCGTGCATAAGAGCACCAGCATACCTACCCTCCCTGTCCAAATGTTCCCTTTAATTGTATTCATTTTATGTATTCAATTCATGCTTATACTTATATATATTATCTAATATGTACTCAACAAAATAAAATAAATAAATAAATCCTCTCCTTTTCAGCCCGCCTGGTTTTGTTCCCCTCCCTTCTTGGTTCAGAGAAAGAAAATAGTGTCATCTTTTAGAAACACTAGTTTCAATATTCTTAACTGGACAATTTACTGAGTGTTTCAGAAAAGGGCTGTTACTTCCCATGCTTGCTTGTGCTGCACAGATTCTTCTAAACCTATGGAGACACAGTGTGGAGAGTAAGCATTCTCTTTCACGTCACCGTAGATGGATATCTTCCTTACAAACTCTTGCATTTCTGAGCAATGGCTTCAGCATTACTAATACAGATTAAAACTTCTGTTTTGTTAAGGCTCTGTCAGATGTCCTGTCAACTCTTGAGCTCAAATCAAGCACCAGCATATATCACCAGAGACCTGACATATTCCTTGAATTGGGAAGGAGGAGAGAGAGGGGAGAAACAGTCTCAAGAAAAAGCATTGAAATGGGGGGAACGGGTACAACTGATGTGAATTATACAAAATAAAGCAAACTGGCTTGAGACAGAAGATTGATTTGTTTTGGTCTTCAAGAGAACTGAAAATCAATGCAGTGATTCAGCAGGAAAAAATCCCTACGTGAACTGAGAATCATTGGTGGGGTTGCATATTCAGAACTTGGCAAAGAGTCCTAGAGTCTGAAGGGTCCTCTAGAATATCAACTCCAAACTGCTGCTCAATGTAGGCATCCAAACTAAAGCAGCCCTAAAGGATGCTTACCCAGCCATTTATAACATTCCCAGTTTATTAAGGTTTTTACCTTATCAAAAAAAATAAAATAAAATAAATAAGATTAGGTGATTCTGGCAAGACTAATTATTGAAAAATCTATGTTATCTTTTGATAATGCTGATTTCTAACATGTCAAAATTCCAAGGCAATGATGGCCTAGGTTGACCAGTTCATGCTTTTCTGGATCTTCTTTTTCATCTTCTCAGAGATGGGAACAATATCTGACTGCCTCCAATCATTTCATATGTAAAGTTTCAACCGAATCATCAACATGTTCCTTCAATACTCCAGCATGCAACTCTTCTGGTCCTGGAGATTTAAATTTACTTAAAATTACATACAGTAGATATTCCATAACTCCAATTCCATCAGGCAGGGGCAGTGGTGAAATCTATTTTTTTTTTACTACCAGTTCTGTGGGCGTTGCTTGGTGGGCGTGATGTGGCTTGGTGGGCATGGCTTGGTGGGCGTGGCAGGGGAAGGATATTGCAAAATCTTCATTCCCACCCCACTCCAAGGGAAGGATATTGCAAAATCTCCATTCCCACCCCACTCTGGGGCCAGCCGGTGGTATTTGCCGGTTCTCTGAACTACTCAAAATTTCCGCTACCGGTTCTCCAGAACCTGTCAGAACCTGCTGGATTTCTCCCCTGGGCAGGGGTCCTTGGTACTCTCTGACTTTGGCTGTTTTCTTGCAGACATTTCATTATCCAAACTAGGTATCATCATCAGTGATGGTAGGAAGTGGGGTTTGCTTTTATTTTATATTCTAGTAGCTTGCCCTGACAGTGTTGGTGAAAATGGTCTTGGGGATTCTTTGATCGGTCTAGCTTGTTTGGCAGTTCCTTGATTGGGGTATTGTTTACTTCTTGATTGTTGGTCTGATGTTAATCTTGGTGTTAATCTCTGATCATCTTTGTAACAACGCAAAGATCACTGTGTTTTGAAAGGAGTGATATGGGGAGCACCATTCATTGACAAAAAGAAGGTGTACAGTCCTCATAAACACATATACACCTCCTAATTTTCCTATGCTGTGACAAATACAGATAATAATAAAATAAAGTGATAAATACTGCATTGCGAGCTTTCTTTACTCTACTTCTACACACTTGAGCTTATAAAGATTTACCATAGGGCCAGTGATTTGCAAGAAGGTTGATGTGCTTTGTGGGAAATATGGAGCTAAGAGATAGAAAAGGGTGAAGGATCATGCATCTCCTCCTTCATGTTAGTTGATGAGATCACAGATGATTCCAAGGTAGAGAAGGCTGGAGTTGATTATAACCATACCCAAGGGATATGCTCATGGAACACTTTGGTTGTATATTATCAATCTCAGCTTTTCTCTCTGTTTGAAAGAACATTTCCCTTCTGAACTGTTAGGGACTATGCAGATAGATTACTGACATAAATAACAGTATATTTATTTGATTGCTTTAAAAAAAAAATCCGTGCAACAAATCTGTGGAGGTAATTTTATGCATGTAGCTGTTTTGAAGCATCAAACTGCTGTTTGGGTCTATTCATACAAGCTGCCCAAACCATAAACACATCCACCCTCAGCTTCATCAACTTTGACATTTCTATAGAAGTAGAGAAAGATTCACAAGATCTTTGTCAGCTGAAATTTCTGCTGAGTGGCAGCTCTCATCACATGCAAGCAACATCTGCCAATCAACACAGAAACTTGCATTTGACCCTCACATTGGGAAGTGCTCATGTGAATCCAGCCTTAGTAAAATAGCCTACATGTTGTCGGTTCCATTAATGCAATTGCTCGCTATTAAATTGCTCGTTTAATGTTCTGGTGGTGTGTGAAGGACATACAGTCAGGTCCAGAAATATTGGGACATCGACACAATTCTAACATCTTTGGCTCTATACACCACCACAATGGAGTTGGAATGAAACAAACACAATGTGCGTTAACTGCAGACTGTCAGCTTTAATTTGAGAGTATGTACATCCAACTCAGGTGAACAGTGTAGGACTTACAGCAGTTTGCATATGTGGCTCCCACTTGTTAAGGGACCAAAAGTAATGGGACAATTGGCTCCTCAGCTGCTCCATGGCCAGGTGTGTGATATTCCCTCATTACCCCAATTACAATGTGCAGATAAAAGGCCCAGAGTTCATTTCAAGTGTGCTATTTGCATTTGGAATCTGTTGCTGTCAACTCTCAAGATGAGATCCAAAGAGCTGTCACTATCAGTGAAGAATTGTGTCAATGTCCCAATATTTCTGGACCTGACTGTATCTCCACAAATCAGAACTTTACTCCAAAGCATTGGGAAGTCCACCCTGATCTTCCAGAATTTATTTTGGTGTATGTTTTTGATTTTGCACAACTACCCACTTTATATTCACATCATAGATGTGACAATGCAGATTGTTCACAAAATATTGTGGCCTACTTAGATAGTAAACAACTACAACCAAAGAATTAAATCTGACATATGTTTTACCATCTATATTTTCCCTCTCGTCACTCTCTTATTTAGCTTCCTTTTGATCAATGGAAGAGAACTGAGATGTATTTTTAATTAAAACATCACTATTATGGTTTTTCACAGTGCTAGCTCTCACCTTTATTTAACATCATATATTCAGCTGCAGCTGCTAATAAGTGACATTCTTTTATAGCTGTCAGAATATTTACAGAAAGTTACAGGAAAAGCTTCCTTTGATTGCCTTAAACGGTCATACATCCAATATCTCTTAAGATAATGGTTTGCAGCTTAGAACCACACTTCTCATCACTTCTCTCTGTTATTATTAGTTCCCCTTTAATTCTAAACAACTTCCTTAATCCAACAATTGATGGAATTCCTCCCTGAAACTGTTTTAAATCCCCAATGTATCATTTCAGATTATTCCAGACATTCCAGTTTCTGGATAGAAGGACTTTTTATTTTGGGATCAAAAGTGCCTCTCTGGCACTAATTCCATATGTAATTTATTTAGCGAGTCTTACAGAGAACAATTCCTGTCATTTTCAAAGATGTTTTTTACATGCCCCAATAAGAATGTAATTAATATTCACAATATTAATAAACCTGTTCCAAAGCTCACATTTATGGTTTGGCAAAATATAAGCTGCCAAAAAAGATAGCAGACTTAAGGACTGAACTTTAATGAGCTAAATTTAAAAAGTCTACATTTTCAATATGTTTCTGGACTTGCATGTATAGTTTTTAGTGGGAATGATAGCACATGACTATATATTCATGGTATTTGCATAATGATGTGATCCTACATGATGATGTCATCATTTTGGTATCATCTTTTATTTGTTACAGAAGCTGCTGCAAAACGTTTGGAGCTTCCTGAGTTTACATATCCAGCAAAAAATGTACCATAATAAATTATCATGAGAGGCAGTTATGTTGGAACAGCTTACTTACCCTGTTTCCCTGAAAATAAGACCTCCCCAAATAATAAGCCCAATCAGGTTTTTGAGCGCATGCACTAAAATAAACCCCCCAAAATATAAGCCCTCCCCAAAAATATTTAAGCGCATGTGCAACTGGTCCCTGGCATTTCCTCTGGCTAGGGTTAGGGAGACAGAGGTGGAAATCAGATAAGACGGCAAGAGGTGCCCCATCTTGCTCCACACGCCCCAAAATAATAAGACCTCCCCTGAAAATAAGGCCAAGTGCTTATTTCAGGGTTCAAAAAAATATAGGACAGGGTCTTATTTTGGGGGAAACACGGTACTATATAGTCTCAATATGGTTAACTATGCCCTTTGTATGATATGAACCATTGATTCCTTAATGGCAAATCCAAATCTAATATATGGCTAGGCAGTATGGAATATATATGCAACCTCTGGCCATTTGTCCACTCAAGTCCCAGAATCTGGACACAATTGTCCCCATTGGAGCTTACAATGGACAATGGATGGTTATAGCTACTTGAAGAGGGAAAGTGATAGTCCAAGACAGGTGTCATGGTTCTGAGTAATGCTCCCAACCAATTCAAGACTCTGAGGCCTTGGCTTCCTCAAAAATCTGGTTTATTGGATATATCATATCGGCACAATCAAAGATGAAACCAACACTGAATAATTTTTGAGTTTTGGGTACAATTAAAGAATAGATACTGTCCACCCCCTCGTGTCAGAGCAGTGGTGGAATTTATTTTTTTTTACTACCGGTTCTATGGGCATAGCTTGGTGGGTGTGGTGTGGCTTGGTGGGCATGGCAGGGGAAGGATATTGCAAAATCTCCATTCCCTCTCCACTCCTGGGGCCAGCCAGAGGTGATATTTGCTGGTTCTCCGAACTAGTCAATATTTATGCTTCCGGTTCTCCAGAACCTGTCAGAACCTGCTGAATAGCACCCCTGTGTCAGAGGTTACATTAGCCAACCAAGCAGATGACGAATGTCTCAGCACTCCCTCCTGCTTTTGCTAGAGCACGCTGATTTGGCCTTGGTTCTCAGGAGCCTTATCGTTGTTATGTCTGGCACATTGGAAAAAAACATTCTACATTCCATTAATCCCCCTGTCCCCCATATGTATGGCAACTAAGAAACAAAGCAAGAAAAATGTGGCTTCAGCTAGAGTCATTTTGAGAGTTGACAACAGGATTACTAGATAGAAGCGGGAGCAAATACTTCTCCTGCCTCTTTCAACCAGACTGCTTGGCTTCACTGCTTTCCTATTACCATTAGCTGTTAGAAGGAGCTGCCACAGAACTATTGTGTAAACAGGACATTCTGAAAAAGGCACCTTTCCTGCTCCCAGTAATCCTGGGGGGAATGTACGTATCTGTGTGAGACATACATCTCCTGAACCGCAACTCAGCATAGGTACTATAAACTCTGTGCGAAGCTTTCCCAATGATTTTCTTTTTCTTTTCTGCCTTCCAATTTCTGATACGACTTGAGTGAAGACCAAGGAATTGGATTTTTCTGCACTAGCAATGTGCAATTGGAAAACAGGAAGAGTTTCTGGATTGGGCCAAAGACAGAAAATAGTCCATAGTTCTGCTTTCGAATGGGATTAGGTCAACCTTGCTGGAAAAATCGGTAAGCAAAACATGTATTGCATTGGACAGCAATGTGGCTTAGTTGTTGCTAAATGAAGATTATATATATATATATATGTTTTCTCAGGTTTTCGCGGGTGTTTGTATGTAGGTCTTTGGTTATTCGGGTCTTCTCCCACGTAAAATTGGAAGTGTCTTGGCGACGTTTCGACGAAGTCTCATTCGTCATCTTCAGCCTGGTGTTCTCGGCTTCGTGCTTCCAGGAGCAAATGCACGAAGCACGAAGCCGAGAACACCAGCCTGAAGATGACGAATGAGACTTCGTCGAAACGTCACCAAGACACTTCCAATTTTACGTGGGAGAAGACCCGAATAACCAAAGACATATATATATATATATATATATATATATATATATATATATATATATATATATATATATATATATATATATATACATATATATATATATATATATATATATATATATATATATATATATATATATATATACACATACATACATACATACATATAGTATATACAAAAGCTTTTTCCCCGGGTGATATTTTTATTGGGTGTCTGCTGATTTTTCAATCTTTTACCTCTTCTTTTCACAGCGTGCTGCTTTTGCTTTAAAATGTAAAATGTGTTTTAATATATTTTAATGTTTATATACTTCCTCTATAAGTTGCCTTGTACCACATTGTATGGAAAGGGATAAAAAAGCTATTAAACAAATGTAACCAGATTCTGCTGAAGCCAGTAGAGCAAGTCAGATTGTCAATAACTTAAGCCTCTTGCTTTCATCATGATACGCCAAGCGATTCAAGGGATGTTTACTTAGAAGTAGATCCCACTGTGTTCATTAACACTCTTGAGCCATGGCGAAGTGCACAGTCTTAACTCTTAGCTGAAGCTGGAATGAAATCCAGGGCTTTCAATATGTTATTTTATTTAAACAAGTGAATGGTCAGCTGTTACATCCGGACGGCAAGCACGAGAGGCCAAGAGAGCAGCCGATTGGTCTAAACGCCGGCAGGCAGCCGGCGGGAAATTGGCAGCTCCTGATTGGCCCAGCCTCTGACAGCTGAAGTATAAAAGAGCTGTCCGTGCCTCAAAACCTTGCTCGCTCTCCAAGGTAGTTAGCTAATCAGAGCAAGTCACTGTTAGCTGTTATTGTTAGCCAATAAACATGTTGTGAAGTGTTTATCCTGCCTCGCCTCCCTTCTTTAGCCTTTGTTCCATGAACAGAACAACTGGCGACGAAGGTGGGATTACTCTGAGGCGGCAGGTCGAGCGAAGCCATTACAAGAGCTGAAGCACTGAGCTGAGCCATAGCAACGAGACATCGCAGATTCTAAGGTGTGACGCTGTTCTTCAGGAAGATGTCCACCCTATCTACATTCGCCCCTTTCAACCAGGCAGTGGAGACCTGAGATTCCTTCTTCGACCGTTTTAACTGTTTCCTGGTCACAAATGACTATAAAAGTCTGCCAGGGGATAGGAAGTTAGCTGTTTTCCTCAGTGTCTGTGGGCATGATATGTTCGAGACAGCTAGGGCACTATTAGCACCTCAGACAGTCCATAATGTGCCCTGGGAGACATTGCTAGCCATTTTAAAAGGCCACTATGCCCCTCTACCCTCAAGAGTTGCTAGACGTTTTGCATTTCGGCACCGTTTTCAGGCAGAAGGGGAAACTATTAATCAATACATGGCAGCCTTAAGGGCAGCCGCTTTGAATTGTGACTTTAGAGATTACTTAGAAGAAATCCTTTTGGACCAGTTAATATGTGGGGTCAGGGATATCCGCTTACAGCGTCGCTTATTAGCTAGAACGGATATTGCGTTGCAAACAGCTATAGATGAGGCTAGAGCCTCCGAATTATCAGTTAAATCAGCTACCGAGATAAGGCAGAACCTCAGCCCGCAAGTTGCCCAGAAAACTACCATGGTTCACTATGAGGAAACTGAGGTCGAGTCTGACCAGCTGTCAGAGGGCGAGGAAGATGTAAGTCGCTTACAAATGACCCGAAAGAAAGGTGGGAATTCTGAGGGATTGAGGACTCAAGCCCCATGTGCAGGGTGTGGAGGGAATCATTCCCGTTCCTCATGCAGATTCAAAAACGCTGACTGCAGACGATGTGGTAAAAAAGTCCACCTTGCCAGGGTTTGTAAAGCTAGCCAACCGGCTAATAACAGTAATAATAATAATAATTATAACATTTATAATAATAATTATAACTATTTTCTGTATCTATTTAAGGATAAATAAGTAGAAATAAACAAGTCAATAAATAGGTGAAATATATAGTATTCGGCTCTCAGGACTAGGACGTGTTCACACTAAAAATCTTGTTAAGTGTCAATTGGATTTTGTAGGGTTTTTTTCCTTGCATGATTCTTCCTTTGTTACTCTACTGTAAAATTTGAGTTGGACTATCTGGGCTTGCTTCTGGGATCCTAAAATCCTTATTTGTATCAAGGACAGGATCTGTACAATATAGTTTTGCTTTGCCATCTGTTTTGCAGGATTAGCTGGGAATGTTCTTCTTCATTCTCTGCCTCAGGCCATTGATATACAACTGGCTCTGACTTAGAAACATAAATGTCACCTACAGCCATTGGTGGTAGCTCTTTCTATAGAGAGGAATGGACAAGAAGCAGACTAAGTGCTTCTCAGCCCAATTCTGGGGAGTCCAGAACTTCCTAGAAACACAATAATGACAAATACACAATTTAAACCCATCTGTCTCTTTCTCTATCAACTCTGTCTCTATCTTTCTATTATCTCTTTTTCCCATCTATCCATCATCTATTGATCATCTATTGATCTATAATCTATCTCTATCTATCTCTCAATTGCTATCTATCATCTCTCTCTCCCTCTACCTATCAATATCTATCCATCCATCCATCATAAATCATCTACCACCTATCTCCTACTCATAAACTCCTTTTTTAATGAAAAACCTTTGTCCCTCTTATGATCATTTTATTATGTCACTGCTATAATTAAAAGCCTATGTCCACAAATAGTATTCAACCCTACCACAGAAATCTGGAACCAGACATTAATGTTGGTTCCAACAAAGCTCTTGATTAGAAGAATAGCTGATTTTTATGAAGTGGTGTCAGCAACCAATCCAGTGCTTCTATACTATACAAGATTCCCAAATCTATTGTTCTCCACCAGGCAAAGTATTTACTTAGGTGTTTGACCCACATCATTCACAAAAAACTCTAAACCATATATACTTCCTCCTCCCCCTCCTCCTCCCCTCCTCCTCCTCCTCCTCCTCCTCCTCCTATCTCCACTATGTGGAAGAAAACCATTCTCTATATAACAATACCAAAAATGTTTTTTTATTTTAATAATTACTGCCATTAATGTTCTGGATCATGAACAAGGCAAACCAACTGAAGCTGTAGTATATATCAGATCTCTTTCTGATAATGAAATAGAAAGTGGAATAAAAGATTCCCTTGACTTTTCTTAGACATGTTAGCTATTTTTATTCCATGAGAGAAAAACCATCCACCTTATCTAAAATAGCTGGTGATGATAGAGGTCATTTTTAAACATCAGGGCTTTTCTCTCTCTGGGTTTTGTTTTGTTTTTTTCTTCTTCTTTTTTCCTCTTTAGTCTCAGGTAAAGTTTACAATTTGGGAAATAATGTGGGAGGTTTTCCACCTGAGCTTTTTGACAAGGGCAGAGGCGTATAGATTTATCCAGACCTTTAAAGGTGCCAATAAGAACATTTAGAGTTTTTATCACAGAAAACTCTTGTCTCATAAAAAGGATTAAATAAGGGCATAATGCTAGGAGCCAAAGTAGACTTTCTAATTCTGTCAGGTCTCCTTATGTAATCTAACAGCACGTTGGAGGTGTACCAAAAAGGCCATTGCAGAGATTATAACAGGGACAGAGGGTGGGGGGATAGATGGAGCAAGGGATAAAAGTAGACATGAAGGCAGGCAGAGCAAGATGTTTAACAGGAAAGCACACACTTGTAGAACTGTGCTTTACCTGTAATATGGAGGAGTCCTCCTCAGCCTCAACAATTTCAAGATGTGTCGATTTCAGTTTCCAGAATTTCCCAGCCATCATGCTGGCTGGGGAATTCTGGGAGCTGAAGTTCACACATCTTGAAATTGCTGAAGTTGAGAAAGACTGGCATGAAGGATGGAAGAAATATTGAGAGTGTGAATCTTTGATGATCTGTGGCAGAGCTGCAGAAACCTTAAGTTATTGCACCAATAACCGAGTTTCCAGTGCTGTGAGTGGTTAAAAAGGAAATCACCACGTAAGCTACTCTAGAGGCGAACAGCAGGCAGAGCTGGGGTGGTGGTAGAGTTAAACACGTCATAAGTCTAGAGTCTTTGTGTTGCCCCAAGAGATCCAAGTCGAGCTCCCCTTGAATTCTGTTGATCTTTATCTGGTGCCAATTTAATGCTGACAGTTAATTAACTAGATTCTTGGGTATAGGTTTGAATAAATCTTCTAGGCTGCAACTTTATGAATGATCTCAGTTCTTTTCACCTGATTCATTCCCAACAAAATAAATACTTGTCATTTGCTATTGTAGACCAAGAGGACTGGCATCTGTGTCTCCAGGTCTGCTATCTGTTTGCTCCCCACGATGTCTAGAATTGAACATCTTCTATGAATGTCTACCCAAATTCCTTAGGATGTCAGAGAAGCATTAAATCATTCATCTCTATTATAATGAATATACCATATTCATTACTCATTGTAGTTACCTTTTGATAAACAATGATTTGTTCCACAGCATGTCTTAGATCTGATGTCTATAATGCATTGCCCATAGAGTAACTTTGCCTTTCCCTAAAATTGCATAGAATTCTATTTTATATAAGGAAATGACCTCAACCGGTCAATGGTTCAAATTCACTACCTTGCTAGAATCAGGTATCTTCCAAATGGGTGGCAGCTTCTTTCAGCTAGCTAAATACAAAGTATTTTAGGAATTGTAGCTCCAAATATATGAAAGATTATTAGCGTCCTTGCCTTAGAGTATTCCTCTGAAGATTTGTAGTATTCAGGGTTTCTATTACAGTTATTAAGAATATCCTGATGGAAAAATATCCCAGAAGACAAAAAGCTTTAAAACTATGCAAGTACGTGTTACAAGACCAGTCTTTACATATGTGGTTGCACATGGAAACTAACCAAAATTGCACACCGTGTATTTTTCAGGGATCTCAGTATCAGTGAAAGCTTTGGTGTTGTGTGGCCAAAGCACTGTTACACAATATAACTGAACAATACCAAAAAGTGTAACCGATATCTTTAAATCTCACCAGTTCTTTTTCTTCTTAATATTATCTTATTGCAACATATTTTGTGAATCTGATTTCTACCTCACTTGCTCTAACATAAAATAAGTGGGAAGTTCTTCAGTCAATAATAAGCATAAGAACTAGTTATTAAAGAGATAACAAGTGAAGTTTTTCATAAGCTCTACCAGAAAGAGCAAATCTATTTCTTAGGTAAGAATCCAAGATAATCCTTTGTGACTCTATCACATACTATTTATTGTAGGACTCAAGACAAAAGTTTTGTTTGAATCGTGTTCTTTCCTTTACTTGAAATAATTCAATTTAATTTAATAGAAATGCAAAATTGAGTCATAAGTAAATGATATCAGCCACGGTGGCGCAGTGGTTAGAATGCAGTACTGCAGGATACTTCTGCTGCCTGCTGGCTGCCTGCAGTATGGCAGATCGAATCTCACCAGGCTCAAGGTTGACTCAGCCTTCCTTTCTTCAGAGGTAGGTAAAATGGGGACCCAGATTGTTAGGGACAATATGCTGATTCTGTAAACCGTTTAGAGAGGGCTGTAAGGCACTGTGAAGTGGTATATAAGTATAAGTGCTATTGCTATATTATTCTAAAAATCTGTTTTCCTTCTTGTATTTGATTCTGTCCCCAAAGTCAAGTAGAACCTCATAATAAAAGCAAAGCTTGAGATGGTCAGCACCGGCAATAAGGAAGTATTTTGAAGGTCTCAGATTAAATATTTTTCTTACTAAACATGTGTTAATAAAAATGACATGTTGCCCAGTTCAAATGTTAATTTATATCGCTAGTCCATGTATAAAATGCCATGCGCTAAATAATAAGTACGCAGCCTCGTTTTTCCCCCTGTATTTTCTTGACCCTTGAAGAATATCACTGCATGGTTTTGTAGGAAGCTTAAACAAAGGAAACTTTACTGCTTTGGAAATTTAAGTTCCTTTGGAGTGACATTATTTGTATGACATTCTCCATGTCCCCTTCTTAGTATAACTTTAAATACAAATTTAGGAGAAAAATATTTTTTAAAGAAACAGCAAAAGGATGTTTAGAGTGTTTATTTTGGAAAGTGAAAAACATACTAAGAGTCCTAATAAATTATACATGCTCACACACATATATTTACACACACACACACACACAAACATATACATACATACATACATACATATATACATACATACAATAATAAAAGTCCTAAAACGTTAAAGCTATACAATAGAAGTGCTAAGAACAGTAACTAACCGAATATCCGAGAGAAAAGATGGACTCATTGATGAGCTAATAGTTTTCTTAAACAATTGTCTTAAGTAATTTTCAGAAGTGAATAGGATAGCAGCTGATTGAAGTTGAGGAGCAAAACGTTCTTTAATTCTAGTTCTCTGATAGAAAACTATCTGCATTCCTGTATCCTCCTTACCTTATGGAAACAGGAAACAACTTGCAGCTTCTCCTAGGAGCTCCACATTGAATGGGTTGGACGGAGAAGGTAAATTCAGAGATACGGAGAGCTAAGACACATGTGTCTAAATGTCAAAACCAGCTAATTTGAGTTGCACTTCAAGGTTAAGAGGTCAAGACTTTGGCAGTGTCTCTTGCTGCAGACAAGCTATTTAGTCTCAATCACAATGTCCAGGCTCCCAAATCTCACACATAAGCTACTTGGAAGGATTTCACAAACAGGAGAATTTCAACTAGATCATGCATATGATTTTTCTCTAGAACTTGATAATGAACCATATTGTAAGAGTAAAGAGGACTGAAGCAGGATGATAAGCAAAACTTTGCCAGAAAGTTTCCCACAGAGAAGCTTTCTCTGAGTGTCTTCTAGAGGTATTAAAGTATTTTCATTCCAAACTAGTAATTTTCAAGCTAATTGGCAGTGATAAGAGGCATTATACCCAATGTATCCACAGGGCACTAGGTTAATCAGAGGAATTCAATCTGTGCACATGCACCATTTTGTGTATGTGTCTTTGTAACAGGCATATCCTCTCTAACACATGGCCTCTACTGCCATAGAAATCAGAGTTAGTTATCTTTACAAACTGAATGAGTGGACCTTCTTTAACACGGCTCATTGGAGGACTGCAATCCTTTTAGTTCTATGAAAAAATATATATTCCTAGCTATTGTAGAAGAGCGGGCCGAGCCTGTGGGGTGGAGTCAAGAGAGGACTCAGCCTAGAGTTCTCACATAGCCATAAATACTCCAAGTCCAATGCCTCTTGAATTCTTGTCTAATGCCAATTTAGTGCAATTAGTTGACTAGATTC
The DNA here is from genome assembly GCA_022577455.1 of Arizona elegans. NCBI lineage: Eukaryota > Metazoa > Chordata > Lepidosauria > Squamata > Colubridae > Arizona > Arizona elegans. The sequence continues at coordinate 121,690,500 of JAKOOJ010000002.1, forward strand.
TTTTATACAAGCTTGAGCAATAAATCTTCTGAACTAGAAATTACATGTTAGCCAGATTCTTTACACCTGACACGTATATCATTTTTTGGTGTAACTACTTTAGTTAAAGTTTTACAAAGAGATGTAGAATATATCATATTTAGCATAGGTATTCCATAAGACAAGTGTGCATTTGCACAAATAAGACCCTGGTATTTTAATAAGTCTTAGAGGTTCCTATACATGTTTGATACTTGCCTGTAGTGACAGATTGCTGAACATATATTTAATTGAAACTTATTCTAAGGTTGTTTATCCTACCCTTATACACTTATCCTACCCTTATAAATAAACTTATCCTACCCTTCTAAGGTTGAATTAGAAAGGAAAAGGTTAATTTATAAATAATCACTAATCTGTGAAAAAGCATGTTGAGTAAACATTTCTCTAACAAGCATCAAACAAAATTAGTATTTTTATGACTATACTGGGATAGGCAGTAATTCTGATTTCTTACTGAATCAGGTGGTAAGTCATAATGCTAAACTCCAACAAAAACTCCTGGCCCAAGGGCCGGATGCATCATTCATTCATTCATTCATTCATTCATTCATTCATTCATTTATTGTATTTCTATGCCGCCCACTCTCCAAGGACTCTGGGCGGCTTACACCAAAGACAGTATACTAAATAGCATATCGCCCCCAACAATCTGGGTCCTCATTTTACCCACCTCAGACGGATGGAAGGCTGAGTCAACCTTGAACCGGTGAGATTTGATCCGCTGATTTGCTGAACTAGCAGTCAGCTGAAGTAGTTGCAGTACTGCACTCTAATGCACTGGCCATGCCCACACCAGGTTTAGCCAAGGGGGAAATACATCATGTGACTCTGCTGTGATGATGTGAGTTTGACACCCTTGTTCTAAACTGTCACCTGCTTTTCCTTGTGTTAAATGTGGAGGCAAAGATTGCTCTTATCTTGGATCAGTTTGTGAGTCCATTGGTCCTGTTTCTTTCAAGAAGAAAGAATGTTTTCATCTGTTGGGGCATCACTAGGATTCTTAAGGTTGTATTGAAAGGTTGTACCTGTTCAGGTTAGCCTACCTCTTCATTTAGTTTATTTAAAAATCTATAAACCATTTGAAAGGGAGAGATTTAGCTAAAATCATCCCAAAAGGAAATCTAATAATTAAGTATTGAAAATCAGTGCAATGGGCCAGCTGATCCAAGCTGACCAAACAGAATTATTTTAGCCTCACATCAAAATGATCGCTATACTTTTTTATCAGGAAGGAAGTATTCTAGACAACATCTTAAGATCCTCTTCCACAGATCACACCAAAAAAACAGGCTAGGTCAGAGGTGAAATGCTACCGGTTCGGACCGGTTCGGCTAAACTGAAAGCGATGGTGGTGGGTGGTTCGGAGAACTGGTAGCAACGGTAACATGAGGCTCCGTCCACCCGCCCGGTCATTGTTACTTCCTGATTTTAACCAGGAATTAACCTGTTTTTTAGAGGGTCTGCGCATGCATGTGACGCGCGCTCTAGCTCTGCGTGTGTGTATGGCGCGTGCACTTCCAAACCGGTAGGGAAGGTAAGTAGATTTGACCCCTGGGCTAGGTCAATAAGAAGTCTTCCTTCAGATATTTGTGCTATAAAGCAGCAGTCTCCAACCATTCCAGCTTTGCAGAACGGCAAGGAGAGGAAATGACTTTGCACTAGCAACGGGTGAGCACATGTGTGCACACAGCTCCATTTGTGCAAGTGGTGGGCACGCGTACCTGCAGCTCTCACAAATGGAATTGCGCACATACTCATCCACTGTTTGCACAAATGGAGCTATGGAAACATCCATGCTCGCCCACTGCTTCTGTGGCCTCTTTCTGAATGGGGGCCACAGCCCGGTACTGGGCTGTGGCCCGGGGATTGGGGATCCCTGTATTAAAACATTAGTAACTGGTCAGCACTAAATAGGCTACTGCTGGAATCACAAGACTCCAGCATCTTTTACCAGCTACATTTTGTTCTAGTTGATGTTTCGAAGATACCTTACACACTCACCACACGGAGAGATCATACAATTTGGATGTTTTCATCATTACAGCTCAAAAATTATATTGGAATTGTGTTCCTGAAAGAGCTGTTGCTTTTCACAGCCACCTAATCCTGATCTTTCACTTCAGCCCTTGGCTCACTGGTTGGCCATACTGCCTTCAAATGGCATAATGACAGGAAGGGACCACTCACCCTTAACTAATTAGCAGGGAAATTTGGCATTCACTGTTCATATCACGTCTAGCATTCATACACACCGTTAGGCACAGGAACCCAGCTGGCACCGCTGAAGTTTGAGAGCTGTTGAAGGAATGTATTTTTTGTCTCTGAATGCATCAGCCATAAGACTCCAGTCAAGTTTTTAACTCTTAAATGGAGGCATTCCCAAATACAGAGGAAAATCTATTTTTGGCCGCACGTACAAAAATGGAATTTGCCACAAAAATGTATGTAGAGAGGTCTGGAGTGGTGGGTTTCTTTCTTTCTTTCTTTCTTTTTTTTGCACAAAGGATACAATTAAATGGTCAAGTTTCATGCCTACTAAATAAAGCCCGTGTAACCAAATGAATCAGTACTGCAGAAAGGCAAATGAACAAACAGTGCTTGATTTAAATTTGTAGCTACACAGCTTTAAGTGCTGTAATGATGGAGAACTGTGCCACACAACTCATTAACCCATTTGTAAATAGAAGCGTCTTATTGGGCTTGTGTCTGGAATTGTAATGAAAAGCAGAGAAGTGCTCTCTGGTAAGAGGGACTTAGTTAATGCAATCCTTTATGGAAGCGTAAGGATACATTCGGAGTCCATAACCAAATGATTAAAGAACTATGGTGAACAGCTCTACAATATTAACGCATCGGTCTTATTTTATTGCTTAGAAAACTCCCTATTTTGGTATTCTGCATATTCATCTGCCCCTTTTCTGGCTAGATCAGCCTTCTGCATTGGGATGCTTTCTAGATACATGGTATTTCAACTCCCATAATACCCAGCCAGCATGGTTATTATGTCTGCATCGTCATTCTGCATGCTGTTCCTTATGGTTTTCTACTGCGTATTTTCCTAGCGCATTAAACGTCCCCCCCACTCAATAGCATGGTATTGTAACTTTATGTCTTCCCACCTCATCAATCAAGAGTGTCCATTTTAATGGTTCTGTAATGCTACAGTTATTTATTGGGCCCATGTCTCTTTACTCAAGAGGATCACTGGCAGCATACACTAAATTGTTTCTCTTTACTGCTTGAAGTAGGTTAACCAAGCAGAATTTTAACTCAGCTTTTCCGCTTGCCCCAAATCCCAGTATAAAATTCTATCCAACATCTCATATAGTACAGCATTTTGGTAGAATATCTCCATGAAATCTTGTCATGAAAGAAAATAGCATCCTTGAAATTTTTCAGTGGGGATGTTGAATTCTGCAACCAATGTGATTGAGGAGTTAGCGGGTTGGGCTGAGAGTAAGAATTCCTGAGGCAAATCTTCAAGTTGACTATGAAATTGCCAGGGAGTTCTTGGGCTAGCCATACTCTTTCAGCAAAATCCAACTCACATCTTGTTGTTATGGGGATTAAAACTACAGGGATGACATTAGTACCTACATAAGAGCATTTTTGTAGTTCAGGACTGAACTGTGGGATCGTTGGTGGTCTTTGAACTTGGTTGTTTCCCTATAGATATTTCATATCCAGGGGTGGGTTCTACCTACCTTTACTACCGGTTCGCAATGGGGCCACGCACACACTCTTCTGCGCATGCGCAGAGGCATTCTGATGACGTTGGGGTCGGCGAGCGGAGCCTCCCGCCGGTTTTACTAATGGTTCTATAGAACTGGTCCAAACCGAGGGCAACCCACCACTGTTCATATCACAACTAGGTAACTTCATCAATGTTATTGATGGTGCTTTTTCAAGAGGCAACTGGACTTTCTGGTTTTTCTTTGCTCAGGGATGGTATTCACTTACCTTCGTTACCGGTTCGCAAAGGTGAGCACTAAATGAACTGTGGAGGACTACCTGTATATTATTTCAGTTGGGGCTGTACAAATGAATTAAAGAAATTTGACTGTTGAATGTTTCCAGCGAGAAAGGAATTTTGGAAACAGGGAACAATAGTCGTCTGGACTATTGTAACACTCTCTACATGGGGCTCCCCTTGAGGTGCACTCGGAGGCTCCAACTGGTGCAGAGTGTGGTCGCGCGGGTGGTTATGGGAGCGATGTGGAGTTCCCATGTAACACCTTTCCTGCGCGAGCTGCACTGGCTCCTGGTGGTCTTCCAGGTGTGCTTCAAGGTTTTGGTTATCACCTTTAAAGTGCTCCATGGCTCAGGACCTGGTTATCTACGGGACTGCCTGTGTACTGGCCGGTAGCCTCCCACCGGCCAGTACACTCCCATAGAGAGGGGCTCCTCCGGGTGCCATCGGCCAAACAATGTCAACTGGCAGCCCCTAGGGGGAGACCCTTCTCTGTGGGGGCACCTACGATCTGGAACGAGCTCCCCCCGGAGATATGGAAGATCCCGGATCTGCACACCTTCTGTCACGCGCTCAAGACTTTCTTATTTCATCAAGCTGGCCTGGCCTAAATCTTCTCCCCTTTTAAATGTAAATTTTAATTTGTTTTTAAATTATTGGGTATTTTAAATTTGTCTCAGCCAAATTATTTAATTCGTTTTTATTCTATTTTAAATTTTTTTATTTATGTGTTTTATTCTATGGCTGTTCACCGCCCTGAGTCCTTCGGGAGTAGGGCGGTATTGAAATCCAATAAAATAAATAAATAAACAAACTTTAGTATTCTACCTCAGTCTTTTGGCGGCAATGAAACACACTTCTACACGAAAACAACAAAATGTGTTTTTTTTTCCTCCACAGTTTTTATTTTGCTTTGCAGTCTAATTAGGCAGCTACCTGATGATGGGACATCAAAGCACCACGTGGAGTTTTTAATAGCACTAACGTATGAGTGGCTGTAGCATTAAGATGAATTGCAATTGTCATGCTTTATTTTTGGCAGTGGGATCATCACTCCCACTGGATTTCCAATTCCCAGAAGGTTTCTGAAGGCCAAAGTAGGCCATCTGTAAACACTTAGTTGGTGAAGTGACTAAATAGATACATTAAAGAAGATGTGTTTTTGTTTGTTTGTGTGTTTGTATGCGTGTTGTGTGTCAGGAAAGACAGAAAAGGCAAAAACCAGCCACAGTCTAAATGCTGAACAAAATCTGATTGCTTTCAATGAGAATAAATGAAACACTTATTTGCATTGTTACTCCCGAACAAATCCTACTATACAGCATTAAATGACACTTGTTCTCAAACTCCTCACTGAGCCTCACACAGGATTACAGTCACAGCTCTAAATCCTAAGCGAAATTAGCGACCGTTTTCCTGAGGCTAGTCTGTGGCTCTTCCCTTCGATCAAAGATATTGAGATAAATTGGATGACTTGCTTGTGGAAATTTGTTAACACTGATTTTCTTAGTTACAGTCCCAAAGATTACAGTCCTACTGAATATAAAATGACCTTATTTTAGGATAAGCTTTTTTTTTTTTTAGTCCTGATGGTTTTAATTGGGGGCTGTTTATCACAGCAGGCTACTTCAAGATGAAGAACCGTATAAACATAAAAGAAATCATCATCATTTTCAGATGAGATGTACTTCACAATACCCCCTTCCTTTTAAATATCATGTGTCTCCATGGTGATGTCATCCTGAACTAAGCTATTTAAGTGGCAACATGACCATCTCGGCTTAGGCAATTTGAATAGGAGATATTTCCCTTGCATAAGAGGAAGAACAAAGAGTTTGATATTATTCATGTCGCTTGGGAGTTCTGGAAGTTACAGTCTATCACATCTGGAAGATGTCAGGCTCACAACATAGACTATAATACTACATGGTACACGCTGATGGCAAGTAAAAATTACTTGGACAAGATAAATGTAATTCTTGACTTACAACCATTCGTTTAGTTTCTGTTTGAATTTACAACAGCCCTGAACAAATGACTTACCAGTATGACCATTTTTCACACATACAACAATTTCAGCCTCCCCGTTAATCAAAATTCAGATGCTTGGCAACTGGCTCATATCTATGATGTTTGCAGTGATTCTGCAACCCAACAAGACAGACACAGACTTCAGAGGATAATTAGAACTACAGAAAAAACAATTACTACCAACCTGCCTTCCATTGAGGACCTGTATACTGCACGAGTCAAAAAGAGGGCGGTGAAAATATTTACAGACCCCTCGCATCCTGGACATAAACTGTTTCAACTCCTACCTCAATACGACGCTATAGAGCACTGCAAACTAGAACAACTAGACACAAGAACAGTTTTTTCCCGAACGCCATCACTCTGCTAAACAAATAATTTCCTCCACACTGTCAAACTATTTACTAAGTCTGCACTACTATTAATCTTCTCATTGTTTCTATCACCCATCTCCTTCCACTTATGACTGGATGACTCTAACCTTGTTGCTGGTATCCTTACAATTTATATTGATTGTTTCCTAATATGATTTGATTGCTTATTTGTTCCCTATGACTATCATTAAGTGTTGTACCTTATGATTCTTGACGAATGTATCTTTTCTTTTATGTACACTGAGAGCATATGCACCAAGACAAATTCCTTGTGTGTCCAATCACAATTGGCCAATAAAGAATTCTATTCTATTCTATTCTGATCCCATGATCACCTTTTGCGACCGTCTGACAAGCAATGTCAATGGGGAAACAAGATTCACTGAACGACTGTGTTCCTGATTTAACAACTGTAGTAATTCACTTAACAATGGTGGGAAGAAAGGACATATCATGGGACAACCGTCTCACTTAGCAACAGAAACATTGGGCTCAATTGGGGTCATAAATTCAGGACTATCTGTAATTGTTTATATGTCCAGGAGAAAGCGATGCTTTTGCAATGATTGTTTGCTACATACACATGTACTAAGCATTTATTGTCAAGGGATAACCACCAATAACAAAGGTGATTTTTTTTAAAGAGACAAACATCAACAACCTGGATTAGGTTGATGAAACAATCATGATATCTGAAAATCCAAGGGATCTATAAGGTCTAGTTAATAAAAGTCAAGGGGTACCGTGAAAAAAATGAGACTAAAATTAAATATAGAGATCAAACTAATGACAGCAGGAGGAACAATCAGCCTTAGAATGAAGATATTGAAGTGGTGGATAACTTATGCCTCTTAGGATCAACCATCAACGGTAAAGGAACAAGCAGTCATGAAATATATTGCAGGTTAGGACTTAGAGTAGGGGTCCCCAACCCCTAGCCCGCATCTCACAACTGGGCTGCGGCCCATTCAGAACTGGGGCACAGAAGTGGAAGCCGAGTGCACGCCATATGCAGCTCCACTTGCCCGCACAGCAGGCAGGCGAGCACGGGCATGCAGCTCCATTTGTGCGAGTGGCAGATGCGTGTGCTCGCCTCTTGCACGAATGGAGTTGCACACATATTCCATCTCTTGCCATTCACGCAGAACCATTACACAGACAAACACACCCAGTCTGCAAAGCCAGAAAGGTTGGAGATTGCTTAGGGCACTCATATAAACCTTGGAAAATATATTCAAATACAGTGATCAGAGGTGGTATTCAGCTGGTTCGTACCGGTTTGGGTGAGACGGTAGCGGAGATTGCAGGTGGGTCCGCCCATCTGCCCCCTACCCTGGCTCCATGTCATCCTATTTAGGCATAGTTTTGAGGCTGGGCGCATGTGCGGAAGGCCGGGCGCCTGTGTGGAAGGCTGAGTACATGTGTGGAAGGCCGGGCGCATGCGCAAAAGGTACGTGTATGAAGCGAGCGTGGGTGGTGAACCAGTAGCAACAAAATGTGAAACCCACCACTGACTGTGATGTGTCTATATCTTCAAAGATCAGAATAGTGTAAGCCTTCATATTCCCTGTATTATTCCTTGGGAACAAAAGTTGGACTTTGAAGAAAGCAAAGTTGGAAGAGTATTGACACTTTTGAACACTGCTGTTGGAGAAGACTCCTGAGAATACCAGACAGCCAAGAAAACAAAGAAATGTATCACTGAATCAATCAACCCTTAGCTTTTCCTCAAGGACAAATGATGAGGGTTCAAAGTACCTTACTTTGGGCATATAATAAGAAGATCTAGCTCTCTGGAGAAGGCTGGAATGCTGAAAAAGATGGAAGGGAAAAGGAGAAGAGGATAATCAGCAGCAAGATGGATGGATTCAATCACAGTGACAATGAACGTGTCATTGGAAGACTTGAAAGACGGGAGTAGAGACAGATTGTCATGGGGAAAACTATCCATTGGTTGCTAGGAATTGACAATGATTTGATGGCATGTTATTGGCTGTTATGAATTCTGAGATTGATTGAGATTCTTTATATATAGTTGAGTTTATGATTAACCAGTGACTCATTTATTGCAATTTCAATATGGATGTTTATTTTTTTTAAAAAAAATTGTTTAACACAGGCATTTAATTGTTTATATGTTGCTGTGGTCCTTTTATCCTTTTGCATGGTTTGTGATGGATATTTTAGCAGCTGATATTATGTAAAGCAGCCATCAGCCTATATGAAATCAACACTACCCAAAACAAATAAACAAATAAACGAATAAATACCTTGCTGTCAAGTTGAAAGTAAACTTTTAATACCTTCTTGGAAAAAGGCAAAGCATGTCCATCCACATTTTTTTTTAAAAAAAATATTATTTTTGCTTTTGTCTTCTTTTTCTTCAAGCTTCTCTCTGGGTCAAACCTACATACACATGTTTTCTTTAAAATGGTTTAAATGATTGTCAACACCTGTCCATGTGTAAAATCTTCTCTTTTTTTCCCCCAGAGCAGGTGTCAGATTGAGAGTCTATGGGGAGAAAATTCAGAAAAGAACTAAATTTGTGAAGAGCTTTGTGTTTCATAGCTGGTGCTAGGAATGGCATACTGGCGTGGTACCATTGGTATTTGTATGCCAATGTTACAACCCAGGAGAGAACTGGAGGAAACAGATGCATCCAAATGTTCGCAGGAAATGTGTAAATATTGAACCAGCTCTGATATGAGCCAAGGAAAATCTTTCCATCGCACAACAAATAAGAAATAATGCCCATTTATTGTTCAAAACAAACATTACACTATTGTGTGGAAAAACATATAGCATTTTGGGGAATAGAATCAACCCCAGACGTTTTGTTACTTGTAGCTTGGCAGTAAATCCACTCTTGCAACACTTCAAGTAGTTAGTTTCCAAAGCCAGCCAAGTTATTTTGCATCTGAGACAAAAAAAAAAAAAAAAATCCTCACGAAAAATAAACACTCAGCAATTATCAACAAAATGAACCACCCTTTTCTGCATTTTCATGACCAAAACTGTTGCCTCAGGAAACCATCTCATTCCATTCATGATTAGGGCCAACCTTGTGGATGCCGGTGGCACCGATGGCTCTGCGATGGTGCTTCAGTCACTTGTGCAGTGTTTTCTGTCCATTTCGGAATTATTTCTTCGTAATTACAGAGAAGAGTCAGTTGGGTGAAACACATTTTTCTTTTTCTCGGCCAAATGTGCCTAGTTTCTGTGCATTTCTGTGGAGAGTCATCTGAGGGAATGATGAAGGAAGCAAAGCAGGATGAAGCATGGAAAGTCATGGACATTAATTTACAGTGAAAATGATTAACACAGGTTTATGTTCCTTGCTCTGAAAACAAGCATGCTAGGAATATTCCTAGCATGCTGAATATAGCACATTCAAAGCACTATTTGATACAAAAAACTTCATTTTCAATTTTTTTGAGGGGAGGGCACTCATGGGTACCATGTAGCATTAGACGTGGGGTTTTGATTAGAACCATCCATGTGGAAAAATTATCTATATGCCCCTCTTCAGCTAATAGTTTTTGTTACTTTCATGGAGTAACAAGGGCTGAAAAAAATGCATCAATCACCAATTTTAGTTTTTGTTGTTGACAATTCATACGTGTTTCTTTTAACTGTCACTTTCAAGGTGGGAGGAACAACTGTCAAATGTCATGTTTTCTTCATAATTCTGTTTCTTTCCACGTTTCTGAAAAATGCTTACCTCAAATACTGATTGAGAAACTGTGCCAACTTTCCTTCATGTACATTTCACTGTATTTTTTTTAAAAAAAGTCCATGTAGAAGTATGTCCACCTGATTGTTTGCTCAGAACTTTTAAAACAAATTAGTGTCTTGGCTCATTAATAAAATAATAGCTTTTGGGCATTAGATTCATTGCTTTACAACTTCCTGAAATGGTACAGCCTACTTCTATTCCAGTCATGAAGTATTTTTTTTTCCCTCCCTGGAGGAGAAAAAAACCTGGAGCACTGATATAGGAACTTTGATAAGAAAAGGAAAGAATGTAAATTGTCCAGGATGGTATAAGGCTGTGATGGCGAACCTATGGCACGTGTGCCACAGGTGGCATACAGAGCCATATCGGTGGGCACGTGAGCGTTGCCCTAGCTCAGCTCCAGCATGCATGCATGTGCCAGTCACCTGATTTTGGAGCCTTCCGGGCCCACAGGAAGTCAGGAAACAAGCTGTTTCTGGCCTCTGGAGGGCCTCCAGGGGGGTGGGGAAGGCCGTTTTCATCCTCCCCAGGCTCCTAGAAAGCCTCTGGAGCCTGGGGAGAGCAAAAAATGGGCCTTCTGGTCCCACCATGCCATCGTGTACCAAAAGCGGGGGGAGCGCGGGGGGGTCATGTGATGGCTAACCATTGAGCCATCAAGGTCTCCTGACTTGAGCTGGACTAGAAGACTTCCAAGGTCCCTTCCCGCTTTTATGATTCTATGATTCAAAATTGACTTGAGCTGGACTACCACATTTTTCATTTCCGGTTTAGCTTTTAAAAGGGGCAGTAGGTGTAACTCCAAGCATTGGTAAATCACCTCTGCAGCATTCCTGCCACCAAGGTGAGTCTTGGCAACGGAGACTCTGTCTGTGGTACCAGGACCCTTGTTTCCAATGAAATACAGTTTTGCTACTTACAGAGATGAACTCAGCACACTTAAGCGCACACTCAGCCTTCTTCCCAAAAGATGGAAAGGATTAACTCTCAGCAGATGCCTCCACTAGGGTGAGGCAGGGAGGTGGTGGAGGCAATGAATGAAATGTGTGTCCTGATGTCACAAAACATGATCCAGGTGACACACATGTGTGATGTTGGAATGAAAGTACAAAGGAGTAAGGTCTGATTTATGACATCACCGAAAGCATGTCCCCCATTTTCCTATCATTATGGCTGTCTATCAAGGCCTAGGAACAGTGGCCAACAAATATGCTAGAAACACTTACAGTATGAATAGAAACTTTATTGTCATGGTACGTGTATACACAGTATACCCATACAACGAAATTCACTTAACACCCAAAGACCAGGTCCAACAAACATAACAATCCCCAAACACACCCCCACCTACCACAAATCCCCCACCCCTAAACCACCCAAACATCTACACAACAGACCAAGTAATGCTGTCCAACAGCTCACTGATGGTGGCCCTTTAGTTCATTGTTGAGTGCAATTATAGCTCTGGGATAAAAACTATTCAGAAAATGTGTGGTCCGAGTTTTAATTGTTCTGTATCTTCTGCCAGAAGGCAACAGTCCAAAAAGATTGTAAGCAGGATGGGAATATTCTCTGAGAATGTTATGCATATATGCTGCACTATGAATATCTGCTCGTACCCTTCTGAAAGTTCAGATGAGAACTTTTGAAATAGGAAGTTCAGTTGGTTGGTTCTGTTGGACAAACAAAACCTAAAGGATCTGTGTCTATAATAGCTAGATAAATTCAGAATACCTGTACATTTTCAGTTGGGCCTAGATTGCGTTTGTACTGAAATGTCTTGCCAGTTAACAACTGCAACCCCAAAAACAATCTTACATTAACAGCCATCTTTTATTCTGGCTACAGTTAGATTCCAGATAAAAAAAATAATTTAGAAAAATAAATAAGCTTGCCCTTGCTTATTAGTCTCATCAATTAAATCGACCTTCACTGATCAAACTTGGCATCAACCAATTAATTGCCTAAAGCTGTATACCTGATTAACGCCTCTAGGCATAAAGTTTGAAGAGGAAGTGGAACAGCAATGCACCCAGGCTACAGTAGAAAACACTTGTGTTGAAAGAAAATACTCCTCACATCTGGCAATTCAAGAATTGGTGAAGCAGAACTTAGAGTCACAATCTAGACTTTTTGGCAGCTGCTATTATCTTTTACTAAAACCCCTAGACATGAGGCACCTTATCCCAATATCATACAGTTCCTTAAAAAGACAGAAAACCACTTAAGATGAATCATAATACTCAATGTTTTTTTTTCTTTCCCTCCATTTCCTTTCAGCTTTCTCTTCTCCTCCTATGCAGGTAGTCTTCAACTTATAACCATTCAAGAAGAAGAGCCACAACTATAGTCAGATAAGAGAAATCTTACCTTTTAAGGAATTCATGGTAACCAGCCTTTCTGATAAAATGTATTTTCTATGTATCTTGTGAATGGGACATGATTGTTGCTTTCATGCTAGGCACAACATGGTCTAGACTTGAGTGGGGGGAAACAGAAGCTGGGAAGAGAGGGTGGTGGAAGACTTAGATGGAAGACTTAGTAGGTGGAAGACAGTTGGTCCCAACTGAAAGCAAATGCCTACATAATTTGGAAGGGTGCAGATTCATATTTGTCAAGAGTCAGAAGGAGACCAAAAGCTCTTCATTTTTAAAAGTTACCCATCACTACATGTTTCAGCAACTGCTTTGCTGACAAAAAAGTGCGACACTGGGTGCGGCCTTGCTACAAACCCTACAAAGGAAAGCATTTATTTTTGATCCCATATATGGATCTTCTGCTTTCCTTGGCTCTCTCTAAATATTTTGGACAATGAATGCAATCCAATAAAGGATAATATTTGTAGCTCAGGACTGAAATGAGGGATCCTTGGTTGTTTTCTTGCAGACATAACTAGCACTGATGAAGTTATCTAGTTTGGACAATGAAATGTCTACAAGAAAACAACCAAACTCAGAGAGCATCAAGGGCCCCTCAGTTTCATAATTCCTAATCAGCAAGGTCACAACCTTCTATCAGATATCAGTATCAGATTTGGTGCTATCATTAATCCTTCTTGTTCCGTTTTGTCAACCTGGCCTTCCATTTTGAAATCATATTTTAAAAAGGCTAAAGGTGTCAGAATGGCACTCCAACCAGGAGGGAACTTTTACAATTCTATTTAAAGTAGGCAATCATATCAACAGAAGGAACCGTATAAATCCAAAAAGGGAGATTTTCTTTTCAGCAAAAAGGTTTGGGATTGCAGTACAAATCTCTTTCTCCATTTTCATTAACACAGATGTTCCTTTCCTTTGCATAATATTACACACCTAACCATCTGAAACCATCGCTGAAATGATTTCGATAACTTCAGCAGTGCCCATGGAAAGAAATTAGTTCTCTTTAAAATCCGCAGAGGTCTAAGAAAATTGTGTCGATCGCCCAGCAACAACGAGAGAGGGTTTTTTTTGTGTTGAACCATTATTCTTTCTTTTGAATAAATGGACAGAAGATGTTCAACCTCCTGTTACAAACAGCTGATTTTTTTAATGCCACACTTTTCTAGGTGTAAGATTTAAAATCGATATTCTCAATGACCAGCAGAAAACAAGAGCCCTGAATGCAGAACAGCTTCTTGTGGGGTTGGGTGACTTAACAGCATGAGGACGATCATAATCCACCTTCTTTTCATTATTGAAAGACAGCTGTGGAGCACCGAGGCATCGGGTATTCAAACATTTATGTAACATTGGAGATAAAATGTCACTTGCAATCTAAACAGTTGACTTTCAGCCTACACCATATATAAAACCTTGGGCAAGAAGAGAGGAAGGAGTTAGCAAGCCCTGGAATTCCTGACAGCTCAGGGTAATGTACTTTCTTTGGAGAGCTGCTTAATAGCTGTGAGCTGAGCAGGCGTTTACCTCATGCATTAAATTACTGGCGGCTGAGGCAATTAGAAAATCCAAACAATTACTAAGATATCACATGCCTGCCGTGTATTGTAAACTGACAAAAGCTCTTCCTAAGTGCCATGTGCCCTGGATTTAGGGAAACGCTGCCCTCTGGTGCAGGAAAATAAAGCAACTGCGTGCTTTTTTTTTTTTTTAAGTCCATTTTCCACCAGCCAATTCAGCTCAGGGGTTTCAACTCTTGTTTGTAGGTTGAAAGGATGACTTCTTTTCCTTCCATTTCCTGTCATCTCACTGAGAAGATTTCTGAATGGACAAGACATGATTCAGCTGTGCAGAATAAGATCTTATTTGCTATACTAATTACATCTGGATCAGGAAATTTTGAGTAGTTCGGAGAACTGGTAGTAAAAATTCTGACTGGCCCCGCCCTCATCTATTCTCTGCCTCCCAAGTCCCAGCTGATCGGGAGGAAATGGGGATTTTGCAGTAACCTTCCCCTGGATTGGGGAGGGAATGGAGATTTTACAGTATCCTTCCCCTGGAGTGGGGTGGGAATGGAGATTTTACAGTATCCTTTCCCTGCCACGCCCACCAAGCCACACCCACCAAGCCATGCCATGCCACGCCCACCAAGCCACACCCACAGAACCGGTAGTAAAAAAATTTGAAACCCACTACTGATCTGGATATAAGGAGCAAGCCATGATGTGATTGCTTTTGGCTTGTTGGGCTGGATGAACTGAGCTGGGTTTATTCAATTAATAATGGTTATACAAACTATACTATAACAGAAAGTATGAACTGGTGTTTATGGAAAAACTCACATTTGTTACTGAGATCTTGGAACATAGAATATAAAGTTGGAAGAAGACCTTGGAGGTCTTCACGCCAACCCATTGCTCAAGCAGAAGATCCTATACCATTTCAGACAAATGCTTGTCCAGTCTTGCTAAAACTATGCTATACTATACTACGCTACACTATGCTATGATACACTACACACTATGTTAATAGTTCAGGTGGCTCTGGAGAAAGGTTATAGGTCAGTAGTAAAACTTCTGCCTTGAAAACAAAAACTCCAATTCCATCCTTAACATCTCCAAGTATATGTAGCAAAGAATCTGCCTGAAACTGCACAGCATTGCTAATCTTCAATATATCTGAATCAGCTCTCTGGTTTGGTGTATGGCAACTTTCTTTTGTGTCATAATATATGCTTTTCAGCAGTTGATCAAAATGGATTTACGTTTGGATTCAGTTCTTAAATTGCTTGTCATATTTTAATGCCACTAAATTGTCCTATGGAATAAATGAGATCATGCCCATCTAGCTTGGTTGCTAGAAAGGTAGGGTTTAGTTATATATTAGATCAAGGGGTGAAATCCAATTTTTTTTTACTACCGGTTCTGTGGGCATGGCTTGGTGGGCATGGTGTAGCTTGGTGGGTGTGGCTTGGTGGGCGTGGCAGGGGAAGGATACTGCAAAGTCTCCATTCCCATCCCACTCCAGGGGGAGGATATTGCAAAATCTCCATTCCCACCCCACTCCAGGGGAAGGATACTGCAAAATCCCCATTCCCTCTCCACTCCTGGGGGAAGGATATTGCAAAATCTCCATTCCCACCCCACTCTGGGGCCAGCCAGAGGTGGTATTTGCTGGTTCTCTGAACTGCTCAAAATTTCCACTACCGGTTCTCCAGAACCTGTCAGAACCTGCTGGATTTTACCCCTGTATTAGATGTATATTCTGCCTTTCTCCAGCAGCCATGGTGTTTTACGCTGGGATTTCCCTTAATTTTATTATTACAACTGCAGTTGTGTGACTAAGTTGTGCTGAGAGACAGTGACTTTCCCAAAGTCACCCCATGAGTTTCTGTGGTTTGTGAGTCTACTTGACCCCTCAGTCTTGGCCCAATATTTCACAGCTACCCTGTTTTCCCCAAAATAAGACATCCCCTGATAATAAGCCCAATCGGGCTTTCGAGCGCATGGCAATAAGGCCAAGTGCTTATTTCAGGGTTCAAAAAAATATAAGACAGGGTCTTATTTTCAGGGAAACACGGTACACCACACTGTTTTTCTACTTATAGCAATTAATGCATTTGCAAAACAGATTAAATCACAGCTGAGTCTGGATTTATTCCAGAGAATTTTTTAAAAATCATTCTCATGCTAACAAATACATTCTCTTAATTCTTTTTGTTCCATATGTTTTTCTTATGCCATAACTCTTCAGCTGATGAACTATGGACAGGTAAAGCATCAGGCAGCTTCTGAAGCTGTGTTGTACTTGTGAAGGAGAATAATACTGCTTGCCTCCCATAGTTCAGAGCCCTCCACAAACTATGCAACAAGCACAACTCATTGATGAGTAACATAAATGAAGGCCAGCACCACAGTTAAGCAGCAAGAGGATGCAAAGCAGATACCAATTCAACTCCTGAGTTTATGTAGCTGTTGCTGTTGAAGTTGGTCGTTATTTATGTTTTCCTATCTGTCGGCCTTTTGCAAATCCATTATGTGAAATATATTGTATGGCTAAAGTATAATACTACTTATTTCCATTATATTAAGCAATATATTACAGAGATGGCAGCCTGTGAGCCTCCATATATTACTGGACTAAAACTCCCAGTATCGCTTGCCATTGGACATCCCGGCTGGAATTTAATCAGCATTTGGACACTCAGATTCTCTATTCCTCTTGTAATGTACGGATGCAAAATTCCTTGAAGTGAATTCTTATACAACATCAACAACAGTACTGATAACGTTCTGTTAGCATCCATTTCTCTTAATCTAACACATGAGATTCTTCAGCTACATTTAAAATACATGCACTGGGGAAATTTATTTGACAACACCTGTCCTGGAAGGACAAAAGATACTGGAATCCCTTTGAAGCTCAGCAGCATGGAACACTTTGATTTGTGCAGTTAAGTTAATATTAGTATAATACATGCTCTATGCTTCCCTTTCTCTCAAAAGCTACACAACAGCATTCTATTCCAATTGCAATTTCTGTTTGATTTTCAAAGACCAAATAAGATGTTAAGAGGAAATATTCTCTGACTAGATTATACTCTGCAGCTCTTTTAAAATATGAAGGTTGGGCAAAGGTAGTCTTTGTTATGGAATAAAGCTGGGTTATGTAAAGTCTACTTACTATATATAATCATGGATAAGCCAACCCTTGAAATTTCTACCAAAGTACCATGAAAAATCTGTCACCCAAGTATAAGCCAAAGCTCAGATTTTTTTAACCACAGTGACAGGCGAGATCTGCAAACGGTTATGTCATCCTTTATAAAACCATACAATTTTAAGGCCAGGATGGACTTTTTAAAAGAATGAGCTCTGCTCAAGTAGGTAAGCCAAATCCAATTTGTGGGGGCATATTTTGGAACACAAAATTCTCGACTTATCTGCAATAATATATGGTAGGCTGAAGAAATGTTCTTTCAAGGAGTTGCTCTGAAGAAAGGTGCAACATTAGAAAAAGACAAAAAACACAGAGCCTAGGTCAAATACGTTGAAGGAAGGCACGGGGAAATTCAAATGGATTGTTGGTTTTGTTTTCTTTTTAAATGGCCAAAGCCTATTCAGAGTTCCTATACCTATCCAGAAATGCAGGTATGCCAGGTGAATAGTTACATTCCTTAAGGCAGGGCTGATGGAGCAATAGGAGGTCTATTGGACATATGGAGCAATAGGAGGTCTATTTCTAGAAGTTGAGGTTTCTTGTCCCTTGGTGCTCTGTGCATTTACTGTCTAGTCCAGTAATGGTGAACCTTTTTGACACCAAGTGCCAAAAAGGGAGTGTGTGCCTGCATGTGCAGCATCAAGTGCCAAAAAGGGAGCACTTCACACATGTGCGTGCCGGATAGGGTACTTCTGGTTTCCAGCACGTGCATGCACACCGGCAAGGAAATCTGGTTACTGCCGTGCATGTGCAGGTGCCGATCAGCTGGCTGGTGCACATGCTCGCACCAGAAAATGGAAGACCAGCTCTTCTGGTTTCCGGAACTACCACACGCACAAAGGCCAGCTGATTGTCACGTGTGCATGCATGCCAGAAACCCAGAAGAGAACAGGCGACGGTGCACATGCCAGGCGACATGGCTCCGTGTGCCACTTCAGGCACGTGTGCCATAGGTTCGCCATTACGGGTCTAGTCTCCTGCCTTCAAGTATGCTGGCCATGCATATTTTATTTTATAGCTTCTTTTTAAATTGGAAGAACTATCAGTGAAGAAACAGCTCTCTATTTGATGGTCTTCTATTGGAAGAACTATTCACTCCAGATCCAATATTAAATGCAATCCAATCTAAAAAAAAAAAAAAGTCAAATCAGGTCTTTAAAACTCTTAAGAAGACCTCTGTTCATTGAGTTGGCTTTCAAGGTATGTGGCACGTGTATTTGCACCTTTAATGCATGGACAAAGGACCATTCCCACTGTCCTGTCTTCCCAGAAAATCACACATGGTGAGCACAGGACAGGGAAAGAATAAAGCTTCGGAAAATAAGGCATTGCAAAGCTGTCAGCTGCTGTCATATTTCTTCTTTTTTTTTTTTTGTCATATTTCTGGCTGTTATTTCGTCTGTGATGAGAAAATCCTTGGTACTGTGTGTGTATGTATCCTATAGGCTAACATAGGAGTATTGGTAGAAATCATTTTTCTGGCAATTCAGAAATGACCACCTAAGTCCTTGCCTTGCCTTCCACAAGGGTACAGATTGGGTCCCAAAGACATGGCACCATAGCAACAGTGTCACAATAAATAATAAGGCTGTTGGGATAACTGAGAAGAGGACCTTCTAAAAGTATCTCCTCCCTCCAGAGGTGGGATTCAGTTACTTTCCCTACTGGTTCGCAAATGTGAGAGCACGCACGCGCTTTGCTCACACACGCCACCTCTGTGTATGCACACCAGTCATGGGTTGCTACCGGTTCACCCCGGTTTGGGTGAACCGGTAGTGGTAGTGGCAGGAGGCTCCGCCCACCTGCCCAGACATCATAAAAAATGCTCTGCACATGCGCAGAACCTACTGTGTGTGCGCAGGAGCTCCGCCCGCTCGCAAAGCAAGCATGCACACCTGCACGCTCCCAATAGCGAACCAGTAGCACCAGGATTTGAAACTCACTACTGATGTGCATGGCCTTCTGCGCATGTGCAGTAGTCACTCATTACATCCGGGCAGGTGGACGGAGCCTCCTGCAGTCACTGCTACCGGTCCGTGCGATCCGGAGAGAACCGGCTGAATCCTACCACTGCAAATCTGAATCCTGCACTGCTTTGTTAACTTGGACAGTTAGATAGTCCAGTATCAATTCTCCTCTTTGCTTGCTTAATTAAAATCCAAAGCTACAGTTGTCCTTGTCTCATTTCTAAGCTAGTTGGCAACTCTCTCTCTGGCACACATACACATATACAATACAGTGCCTTTCCATACATGCATTTTTGACTGTTTCTATATCCATTGTTATGTGTATGAAGTATTAATTAGGAATGCTTATGCTAGAGTTGAGACTATTTGAGAGATTTCCATTTGTGTGCTCGCTTGTGTTTGTGTGTTCCTTTATGAGGTTGTTAAATGACTGTATTCTCACTTCCAATGGTCACTACTTCAGTAGTCTACTGGTTTTCTCATGGGGACACTTAGGAGAAGGCAGTCAATGAAGGCAAGGGGAAATGTAATGATAAAATGTACAGCTGTGCCCTCTCTCATTCTCTCCCTCCTTTTAAGCTTTTGGAGGCATTGAGATAAGAACCAAGATTTGGGATTTAAAAAAAAAAATAGAAAAGAAAGCCCTGAGAATTTAAGCTTGTCAAATATTCTGAAATCTGAGTAAGGCTTTTCCACCAGGACAAAGAAGTTTACAGTGCAGTTTATTCTATTATGTTAATGGAATGGTTAATTCTATTGCCATAGCAACAAAGAACAGACATGGTAAAAAGCTAAAGGTCTCCCCATAATGTCTGGTACAAGGTCTCTCTGTAAAGCTGATTTTAGTAGTTATAATAGAAGTGATCTGTGTTCTCGGTATCATCTTAAGCTTTCTTATCAACAATGCCAGCTTAGTCCACCGAATATACTTGTACCACAGAAGTGGCAGATGTATTTGTATCTTTACTGTCTGGACAAAGGAACATTTCCACTGTCCTGCCTTCCCAGAGGTTCTCACCTGATGAGGACAGGACAGTAAAGCTGAAAATCAGGCATTGCAAAGCTGGAACAACTGTCAAATGCTGACTGTCATATTATGTATCTCAAAATAGAGAAGAGCCTGAGAAACACCCCCCCCACCCCAAATTTATATGGTCACCCAACTCACAGATAGGTGACTCTCCAGGAGGCATTCATTCATTCATTCATTCAATTTTGATATGGTTGGTACTCTAGAAATCCTTCACGATTACTTGGCACGGCAATAATTGGAAGAAAGCAAATCAGATGATATAAACTAAATTTTGAGATCAAAGTCTGACTTTGAACAATAGAAAATATATATATATATATAAGTGTGTATGGGACCACTTTGTAGTTTTAGGCATGGTGGTGGGAAATCTGTGGCCATTAATTTTAATAGTTATAGGCACCATAAGCTCTTGCATGGAATGCTGGGAAGGATAATTCACCATCGCATAATGGATGGAAAGATCTAATTCATTATCAATTTGGATTGCGTCCATTTTCCTTCAAGGCCAAGCTCAAATGCTGAATCAGGGAGTCCGTACAGCACTTCTTCAAGATTATTTTATAAAATTGCCTTTTATATGTCTTATAATTTGTCAGTGATGCAATCTTTATATATATATAAAAAGCATATTGGGATTTTTATGTAACAGACAATGGCACGGCAAACATAGACACCGCCTGTCAGAAGCAAGCCGTTTTTAATTTAATGGGAGGGACTTGAGGTTTCAGTATAATATTTGTGCTTAAACGTGTGGTCTGCATCGTTTGTGTTAAGTTTGCAACAGTCAAGTTTGGAAAGTGTGGAACCAGCAATATTCCAGCAGAGCAAGACATGACATTTTCAAATGCTTCAGTCAGAGAAAACAAGGGACACTTGCTTCCTTGTCCAGCCCGGGGTCACAACAGTAGGTGGAATAGTAGTGCATCCCGATTGCTATCAGTTAATCAACTGACAAAAGTAAGGGAATTGTTTTATTTTATTATTTTTTTAAAAAAATTGAAAATATTAAAAAGTTCCCTTAGGAATTGGGGAAGTGGTTGCTGTTCTGGGAATAAAATAGAGAGAACTCTCTAGATAAGCTGCCTTGGGCTCTTGAGGAAAAGGTAAGATAGAAATCAGTCAAACAAACAAATTTATGTTTCCATTGCTTCCTATGGACTTTCATTTATACATACCGTATACAAATACATTCCCCTGGTGAATTTTATGCAGGATGAGTGGCAATCAGCATAGATTATTCACCAAGTTTCCAAGTTGTAAAGTTTGCCTGCCTTTCCAAACATAGGCCCAGTTAAAAAAAGCAAGCAATTTGCATTTTGCAGCTGCAAAAACGTATAAACAAAACAATTTTTGTATCACATCAGGAGTAGTTGACTGGTTGGCTATCACATTCCTAGACCTCAACAGCAGGACAGGAGAATCAAGACTGATATTTTAGTCGTGAGACCAACTGTTTTACATCAGTAGGACTAGCACCCATTCCCTAAACTCTTCGCCGCCAATCTAAGCCATGGTATACTAGCTGGATTGAAATAAATAATAACAACTCAACAACACTCACAAAAGAGAGAAGTCCAATTCCAGTGTTAAAACAGTCTGGCATACTCAGACCAACTCCACCTTTTGCTTACTTCCACTTAAGTATATATATTTAATGCAATATAAACACGTGGATTATATTTACTATTCAAAGAAGCAAGAAGTACATCACTCATATTTATTATTCCAAGGCAGTATTTTGATAGCTGTTTTTTTAAAAGATGGTTGTGATATTATGGATTATCCCATGTACGTAGGGTTTTTTTTAAAAGCCAACAAGTTTAAATAAGAGCTTGTCTTCATTTGCTAAAAATAAATCTAACACCCCATTTTAATTATTGAATTACTCTTATAAGTTGCCCCCTAGTTTTAAAGCATAACTTAATTGGCATACAACACTTTGACAAGTTGTAGAGTTGGTCCTCTTTTATTTTTAGGAAGTTATTTTGAATATGGTATTGAAGATTTATTTATTTATTGTCATATTTATTGTCATATTTATATGCTGCCCTTCTCCCGAGGGACTCAGGGCGGCTCACAGACTAAACCAACGCAACCATAAATAGAATTAAAATGTTAAAATCTGATTTAAAAACCCCAAATCCCCCAAATTAAAATGCATGGCAGATCAGGGAATTTGCTGAAAGAGCCATGTCTTTAGGTCGACGCGGAAGGTGCGGAGGTCGGGGGCCGTCCGGAGCCCAGTGGGTAAACCATTCCAGAGGGTCGGTGCGACCACAGAGAATGCCCTCATCCTGGGGGCCACCAGCTGACACTGTCTGGCCGATGGGACCCGGAGGAAGGCAGTCCTATGTGAGCGCACTGGGCAGTGGGAGGCTGGTAGGAGGTAGATGATCCTATTTTTTTTCTATTTCTCAAGGAAAAGTTGAGAACACTTCTCTGGATTGAAATTAGATTTTTAAGGACTAAAAAACCCCACAACTCACTGGTAACTAAAGACTGGTTGCCAGATAAAAGTTGAAAGGGAGAAAATAGGTGAAAAAATGTCATATTTAGTTGTTTTATTTAATTACTTATGAAAATGAATACTGCTTGAAGAATACAAAACCCCATGAAGTGAACAAGTTACCAGTATGAATTTTGAAGGATATTAAGAGCTGTTATAATTGCTTAAAGATCGCATGCAGATGAATAATCCTACATTAAAAAAAAACTATTATCAACAATTTGAATTATAATTTCAAGAATCTGAATCCAATTTCAGAATTTTATTGTAAATCCTGGTAATTATTATCTGGTTTCTATACTTCTTTCATTTTGATTTTATGTTGGTTAAAAGTTGACATTATTTCCAAGGAAACTTTGTTAGGTTAGAGACAACTGCAATTTTCTAAGTAATGCACTCTAGTATTTTCTATATAGTACATATCAATAATTGGAATGGATGGAGCCTAGGAAGGTGCATGTCCTATACATCTAGGGCATTTTCAGATAGCTCTTTGCCATTATTGATAGCTCTTATAACACTTAGCAGGCCCTTGTTAGATTGCTTCAAAATGAACATTAACATCATTTTATATTTGGCTCTGCATCTTAGTTCAATTAAAGAAAAGATCTGCACATCAAAAAGTACAAAGCTGCCATACAGTTTTACAGCTAAAGCAAAAACCTTGGAAGATTTTTTTTTATCCCTGCTGCTCAACCAACTAATGCAAATGTGACTCATTTGATTTCATACTTTTTAAGTTTGGACAAAATGTCTAAATTATTTCTGCATTTATGGTGATTGATAAGGCAAATGTTTATTTTCTGGTTTATTTTATTATTTTGATTATACTCATTTCACCCACCACCCAGAAAGACAAAATAGAATGTAAGTTCATAAACAAAGCACTTTTCCATGCTTACAATTTAAAAAGAACAGGCAGAAGGAAAAGGGCTGGAGAGGGGAATGAAAGCATCAGATGGCTTAGAGAAATTGCCAATCTTTGCTCAAAAATATTGCTCACAATGTGTCTTTTAAAAGCTCGAACTGCTAAAGGTTATGTGTGAAAGTACATTGGCTGTCTGTTTTTGAAAATGATATTAAATGAAAAGAAAAAGGCAGCATTTCTTTTAGTCATCATCAAAACCTGAGTAACCGATTTAACAACAGAGCTATATATAAGATTTTGAGTTTTAACTTCTGTGGAGTCTACCAAATAGTCAACCATTCCCTTCAGAAATCACCACATGACAGTTGAAATTTTGTACTTGTTTGTGCTGAAGTAGGCACAACTGAATTCAGCAGCAATTCATTGTTATGGGATCATATCATTGTGACCTTAAGGCAGGAGTCTCAAACTCAAGGCCCGCGGGGTGGATCCGGCCAGTGGTGAAATCTGAACCGGTTTGCTACCGGTTTGCTGGCTGCGCATGCACGCTGCATGAGCAGTTCACACTAAAAGGAGGCTTGGGCAGGTAAATAGAACAGCGGGAGGGGGGAATCAGCTGTGGCTTGTGAACTTGAGAACCTTTTTTAAAAAAAATTAAAAGCATTTTTTACTACCGATTCGGGCGAATAGGTAGTAAAAAATGCTTAAAAAGTAAAAAAAAAAAACTCAGTTCCGACGATCGCACGTCGCTCAGCTGATTGTCAGAACTATTTTTACATTTTTTTACTACAGGTTCGGTGAACCAGTAGCATTTTTTACTACTGGTTTGGGTGAACCGGCCCGAACCAGTAGCATTTCACCCCTGGATCCGGCCCGCAGGGTGCCTAAATGTGGCCCGGCCTGGAAATAGCGAAGGATCAGCTTGTAGTGCCTCTGGCAGCCAAAACAGGCATAGGAGGACCGCATGCAGTCCCCTGAGGCCTGTTTTCAGCCTGAACAACCTCCTGTAGCACAGTCTATGAAAATACTCGCCATTATTACAGAAAATATAATTAAAAGACTTTTTAACCTGAGTCATTCAAATATGATGGGCAAAGACGGAATACAAAGAATAGCTTTATCAGAAATGTTATTGGGTCTTAGATATTTTTAGGAAACTGCAAATCCCAGTCTTCATACTTTGAGGTCCATGTAAGTTATAGAATATATTTATAAAAATAGTGGCAGTTATTTCATCTAGAAGTAAAATTTGGGCATTTTTTTTTATGAAGACAAGAAGGCAGTTTTCTTCATTAAATGTTATGCTAGGGCTAAAGGTATTGCTAGCCGTGAGTTAGCTTACAAGCTGAGCAGTAAAACCAGCTATGTTATGAATCAAATCCATCTGAGAAAATACTGTTTTTGACTGTTTTAGTTTACTTACCAGATTAAAGATTATGCAAAGGTGATATGAATTGAAAGCCATCCATCTCTTTCTCTCACAAGCACAAATATTCTTTTTGTAACTTCTATATGTGTTTCTCAACCTTGTTGACTTTAAGACGCTTGGACTGCAACTCCCCAGCTGGAGAATTCTGGGAGTTGAAGTTCAAGCATCTTAAAAGTCAACAAGGTTGAGAAACATTGTTTTATACTACTAAACCTCTTGTTGTCATGATCTTTAACTGGGCAAAATGACGTATCATAGAGTAACAATTTTTGAACTAAGGTACTTCAAATGGAATAATTTACAAAACCCATTAACCATGAAATGAAATTTGGGAAAGTTGTGGCTGCTTCAGTGTTACTGGCTGCTGCTATGCTGTTGCTTGGTCCAGTGATCTTAATATGTCATTTGTTAAAACAGTTTAAAACAGTTATTTCTCTGTAATATTTAGTATTGTGTGTTAGGGTTTCATTTCATATGAAAAAAATAACAGAGAGCTCCCCAAAAATACCTCCAACCAACCAACCAACCAACCAACCAACCAACCAACCAACCAACCACAAAACAAAACCAGCATAAATGAAGTTTCAAACTATTTTAAACAGAAACAGATCACACACTTGACTTTGATTAACAATCAACAGTTATTTGAAGTGCTCTAACATGTACAATCCCCCCCCTCTCTCTCTCTCTCTCTCTCTCTCTCTCTCTCTCTCTCTCTCTATATATATATATATATATATATATATATATATATATATATATATATATAAAACTTATTTTTGAGATAATTGAAGAACAAGAGATAGAGTAATTGTCATGCTTGGTATGGAAAGATATGAATTTCACCGCCACAAAACAAACCAGGACCAATTCTGCTTTTCCTGCATAATAGTAATGCTTTGAATTGGGTTGTATGTGCACAGCAATTCCTCTATCAAAATTTTAAAAATCCGCAGAGCTCTTTTTGATAGTGGGTTAATGAAAAACATTTTCTTTATTATTATGAGCTTCATTCTATGCTACAAGCCCAGCTTCATCAATATAAAATGATTGGATTATATATGACTGTTTGATAGCAAGCGATCAAAAAGGAGAGAGCTAATTCTGGAGAACTGGAAGCCTATTACATACAAAATGCAAATTGGCTTGCTATTTTTTTAAATATAAAAAACACAAACAAAATGCAGAGGAAAAACACATTTTAAAACATGGTGTATAATGTTGTTTAACTCTGATTTATTTATAACTATGTAAATATACTGAAATTTGAACACAAGCATTATTTAATATGCACAATCAAAGTTTTGCATTTCAGTTGATAGCAAAGAGCAGAGAGAAATGGATACATTGTTTGCTATTTTAAATATTGAACAACATATGGTTCTCTTGCAGCTTCTTTGGGATAAAATAGCTAGCAAAGTATTAGTACAAGAAAACACCCAACTGAGAATGAGAAATAAGTCGATGGTAACATGCTGTTTCAGAATGGCGGAAAATCCTTATCTTGGTTTTATTGTAAACAAACATGTTCTATTTTTGAATGTTTATTACACAATTTTTAAAACATATGGCATTGATATGCTAACAATTATTTACCTTACATTTTGCCATTGAAAATGCTTGCATATAGAAGATGTGGTTAGTAATCTTTTCATGTAATCAAAAAGTTATTAAAGCACTGATAGGGCTTTGACTAAATATGGTTTCAGAGTGTTTACACATTTCTGCTGAATTTCTTCTTGTGTGAGAACATATTGTTTGATTCAACATTATATACATGATCCTTGGGTTAGAAGATGGGATTTTTTTTCAAACCCACTCTTGCTGTAGTAGAAGTACAGGAGGAGGAGAAATCTTCTCTACTAGTGATGTTTCTTTATCTAGTGTGGAGCAAGTATTTCAGTTGCTATCTGCTACTGAGGCTTTGTGTACTTCCCACTAGTCCATTCCACCCAGATGTACTCCTATTCTGAGAATGCACAATTAAGGAGGATATTTGTAGCTCAGGGTTGAAATGAGGGGTCCTTGGTGCTCTCTGAGCTTGCTGGTTTTCTTGCAGACATTTCATTACCCAACTAGGTAAGATCATCAGTGCTAGTCAGGCTACCTAGTCACTCCCTTTTTACAACCCTGTAATCTGGATGCCTAGTTAGGGTAATGAAACATCTGCAAGAAAACAATCAAGCTCAAAGAGCACCAAGGACCACCATATTGTGAGAATGCACAATAACATGTTTGGTCATCCCTAAGAAGTGACAGGTGGAAGAGTGTTAAAGAGAGATCCAACCTAGAACCAAGGAGAAATAGCTTGTCTCCTGGAGTTGTGGGTGCTCCATCACTTTCTAAGAAGTGTTTTCAAGAAGAGACTGGAGAGCCATTCCATTGTCTGGAAAGTATAGGGTCTCCTGCTTGAGCAGAGAGTTGAACTAGAAGACCTCCAACATCCCTTCCCATCCTATTATTCTATGTTCTAAGCTGAGAACATCTTCCACCTCATTAACACTAATTCTGATGGGCTGCTTCTTGCTGTTCAGTAAGAGTGTTTGTACACCAGAATCATGGGGAGGAATGGATCTCATAATTGAAAACAGTAACAGGTTTCTTTAAAAGGTCCTACATTGTGGACCTGTATCTTCTGAGCCTCACCCATCCATCTACACCAGGGGTCGGCAACTATAAACACTCAAAGAGCCACAAAGGTCCTAACCAGAAGCCCCCATTCAATTCTGGAGCCGACCAGAAGTCAGGTTCCCCCACCATAGAGTCTCTTCCTAGTGCGGCGTCCTATTTCCTCTGCTGACTGGAAATTGGTTCCCCCACCAGAGTCTCCTCCTAGTGCGGCATCCTTTTAACTGTCTACCTGTCCTACCTCTACCTGTCCTAACCAAAAGTGGAGCCGACCAGCAACAGGGAGCCACAGCAGAGGAATGAAAGAGCCACATGCGGCTCAAGAGCCATGGGTTGCTGACCCCTGATCTACACTTGAAGGAACCACATTATTTTATCCAGTACTGTGTATATGAATGGTAGCAAACAAAGAAATTTTGAAGTAATTGCCTTTGGTCCTCTCCTAGTACCTCAAGAATAATTTCATTTTGCCAACACCACAGTGATGCAACAAAAAATGTCCTATATTTACATGTGAGAGATTAGAATTAATAGATAGGGACTGGAAGTTCATTAACAGAACAACAACAACAAAAATTGTGCTACCAACTGAAAACATCAAATGACAAAAGTGCGCTGTATTTGCACATTTGATTTTTAATGCCTAGTCAGAGGTTGCATTTAGGGAGAAGTAGAATTTAGTGAGAACTAGAGTAATAGACCAGCAGATGCTGCCACTATCACAACTGATTAATTGTTCAGAAACAGCAGTTTAACCCTCTTTTTATATCTTTCTGTAAAAGCATCCCCCCCATGATATACAGTGCTTTGTTTGTGTGTTATATAGTTAATTACATCTTCTAAAACCAGTTTTAAAAGGAAATGAAATGTGTAATTACCCAATGTTTCCATGGTAACAAAGTTTGTTCATGTGTTAGGGTTTACATGATTACGAAAAGTTTCTTGAATTTCATTCCATTGTTACAGGGAAGAAAAATTAAAACTCTGATCGTCAGAACATGTACAGATTTTGTGAAAGAGAGAGAGAGAAAAGTTATGCGTCTTATAAAAGGCAAAGCCAAATCACATCCAGCAAACTAATTTGTTATCTGTCTGAAGATCAGAAAGGGAAAGAGAGAGGAAATAAACTGAAAAATTCAGCCGGTTTTATTTGGCCTCTAATTAGTTTATTAGCTTCCTTCTTTCCTTTCCTTTCCTTTCCTTTCCTTTCCTTTCCTTTCCTTTCCTTTCCTTTCCTTTCCTTTCCTTTCCTTTCCTTTCCTTTCCTTCCCTTCCCTTCCCTTCCCTTCCCTTCCCTTCCCTTCCCCTTTTCCTCCTTCCCACCCTCCCTCCCTTTTTCCCCTCTTTCTTTCCCCCTTTCCTTCTTTTTGCTAGAATGTACTGGACTCACTGGTACTAATTAGAAAGCAAATCAATAGAATCAAGCAAATAGAAGTTTCCCTTTAACTGTTGGTCTGATCTGCTCAGCACACGGGGATCACAGCTAAGGGCAGGCCTCTCTTTGCTTCATAAGGTGTTGTCCTGGAAACCATTCGGATGCAGTCAATAATAGGGCAGATACTGAGACACAGAGTGCAGCCTGTACAACTGTCAGTAACAGTGGGCAGGTGGGTTTCTGGATCAAATTGTATAGCCTGGAAAGCAGAAATAAACAGCATTGATGTCACTCACAGAAAAGGTCAAAAACAACCCCATTTTTAGCATCTACATTTCCTGTAGTTGAGGTGCTTGGAGAAATCTTTGTTTGGTACCGCATTGCAGCTACAGTAACAGTTTCAATCACTAGGAAAATAACATTTTCTAAAAATATGTGAAATATTGAGGTAAATTGGGCTCTGGTAGAAATCTCTTTTCTTCCTTTCGTCCTTATTCTCCTTCTTATGTTCTCCGTGGAGTTACGAACAAAATCAAGCTTCAGCACAAGTTGGTCAAGTTTGATAAAAATATGTGTGCCTTTGAAAAGTGAATTCTTCACAGCATTCTGATGTATTACAACACAAAGTTTCCACACTGGTGGGGATAGTGGGAAAAGCCATTCCTCCCCTTTCCTCATTATTGCTGCTTTCATTATTTTACGTATATGATATATAAAAGCATTTACAACACTAATAAATAAGCAAATAAGTCAGTCAGTCAGTAAGTAAGAGAAGAGTTTTCTTATGAGAGGGTTGAGCTGGGCAAATATTTTGCATGTGCGTGAGCCATGTAATGAGAAAGGGCTGTGCAAACACATGGGTGCATCAATAGCCTAAAAATGCTTTCCGAGTAGCCGTGGACATCTTGAAGAAGACACAGCTGCTTTAAGAAGCAAAAAAAAGTGCTCCTGTACATATAGTAGAATCTCTTTGAAAAGGTTTGTATAGCCTTTTTTTTTTTTTTTTTTTTTTTTTTTTTTTTGCTGCTATGCCTTTCAGTCGGTGTTACTGTAGCTCCTAGAAACTGACTGGACAAGTTTCTGCATTTTTCTTGGCAAAATTTCAGAAGTGGTTTGCCATTATCGGCTTCCTAGAGTTGAGAGGGTATAACTGGCTCAAGATCACTTTGCTGGCTTTCTGTCTACATGGCTGAAAGTTACAATCTTCTGGTTTCTAGCCT
Source organism: Arizona elegans (assembly GCA_022577455.1). Classification (NCBI taxonomy): domain Eukaryota; kingdom Metazoa; phylum Chordata; class Lepidosauria; order Squamata; family Colubridae; genus Arizona; species Arizona elegans. The sequence continues at coordinate 121,720,773 of JAKOOJ010000002.1, forward strand.
CCTGCCCTAACCACTACGCTAAACTGTGTAGGCTGTAAGATACCCCAAATCTAACTCTGTTCTCTGATGTAGCTAACTCCACAAGTTGTAAACTGGAATCAATATTACCAACAATGAATTTTCTTGCATAATTATATCTTTTCAAAGTGCCTACTGGAACTCTTGCAAAATCTTTCATGTTCACCTAAAGCCATGCCATGCAAGAAATGAATTTTCTTGCATAATTATATCTTTTCAAAGTGCCTACTGGAACTCTTGCAAAATCTTTCATGTTCACCTAAAGCCATGCCGTGTCAGTTTTTGTGGCCTGCTTCTGTAAATCCAGAGACTGCAGTTTACTTTTCAAAAGGTTTATTTACTTCATGTGTTTGTGTAGGCCGAGGGAATGCGCTTCCCAATGCAGCAGTTTTTATTCTTCTTACGTGGGGTTGGAACAACTCCAGTGGGCTACTTGCCTAGTTTGCTCCAGACAAAGGTGAGAGGACAAATAGCTCATAGATCTTCCTTAAAGATGGAAGCACCAATTTAAATGCTTCCTATGGTAGTTTCCTGCTAAACTAACCATGTTATCACAGACCACATACTGACTCCAGGAACCTGCAGGTAAATCCAGAAACAGCACAAACAGTTTGAACAGAAGGCTGGGTATTCAAGCATATCTCTCGTCTCTTTACCATGAGCAGACAAAAATTAACAAAATACAAAGCAACCTTTGGAGAGCCCTTTTAACGAAGAATCCTCAAGGCTCACCATTTGTTGGGTGAATTATGTAGAAGGTGAATAATGAGAGAGACGCTACAGTACAAAGAGTACAACTTGAAATGGACCAGTGAGTCTTCCCTCGTGGCTAGTATCCTGAATACTCCTGTTAATCAACACATTATTCTTTTCCAGCAATCCATGCCCACAGCTCAAGGCCTCGGCTGGAAAATGCAACTAATGGCCACACTTTCATGATAGTCCTATTCCATTGCTAAAAATAAAACAGCACCAGAACATTATTGCTGTTGCAAGCAAACTAAATTATTTCAGCGCTGTCACTATAACATATTATAGTACACTTTTATTAGGCTATGATATCTTTGATAGCAGCACTCTCCGAGAAAAAAACTCAATGTTGGCGTGTGTTTTTTAAAACAGTGATTCCCAGAAGGTTTTTTTATTTTTTGTTTTGTAAATCTTTTTTTTAAAGTGTGTCTTTATTTGCATAAATTCTTTTATTGGCAATATTTATGTGGACTGAAGACTCGAGCAGACTTCAGACTGCACATGAGAGAATATATGCATCTGTCATTCAGGGACAGTTGCATAGGTGTTCCTTTTATATGTCAGTGAATTTGAATGTTTCCTGCTTGGGTCTGCCTTGTCTTCCCCCACCTCCCAGCAGGAAGTCAGAACCAATCAGCATGCAGGGCGCGCACCTCCGCACAATACACAGTTGAGATTTTGGTGGGGGGGGATTGCATCTGCCCATCTGCAGCCTCCGCTTACTCATCAACCCCTTCGCAGTGTAGGTATGCGGTGACAGCGATGGGTAGTTGCAGGCAACTCTAAATCAGCCCTGTTCTGTCCATGACTCTATTCTTCCTTAATCTCTGATAATCTAAAAAATGAACTTTGCAACAAAAAAAATTGGTTGGTGCTTGTGGATATTGTGTGGAATATTTGCCTTGCAAAGACAATGGACGATTGATGCCGCAGCAATCATGAGGTTGTGCCAGTGCAAATAGAATTGCACTAAGGAAGGAAGCAAGGGGGAGATCCTTGCTTCCTACGGAAGTTTCAGGGCAACTTCTGAAAATTGGGCATTAACTCATATTGAAATTAGAATTAAAAGTTGATTGCACTGAATTCTAGTACTATTTCTAAAGAATGCTGAATTCTAGTACTATTTTTTTACTTTAAAAATTATTTGTGTGTCTAGTACATTTCTGCTGAATTTTCTATCTACGATAAAAGAAATGTCTTCAAAGTATTTTGGACACAATTCCTGAGGATTGGTTCTGAGTCCTTGGCAAGTTGCAGTACTATACTAGGTTGTCTGGACTAGTAAATGCAAGAACATAAACATGAGATGAAATGGGGAGGGGTGGTGAAGACCTGTTCTGTGGCCATTTATTTCTTATTTTCCCTAAGCATCCTAGACTGAAATAGATGGCTACCCATCCAACTCTTCCTAATGTGATATATTTCTTAAAATATGCACACTCCTTGTCAAAGCAGGCAGCCTTTATTAGTTTGGCTCTAGACATGATACACTTTAATCAAGTGGAATAGATCAAAGAGAACAATTTGTTAAATGCACGAAATGTGAATGTGGATTTTCTTTATTAGTTCAGATTGGTGTCTGCACCATTCCTCCCAGCCTTGTTTTTCTCAGCATCGTCTTAGTATATTTGCTTAATTTGTAAGGGTACATGAATGTATAACTTATCTAAGCTTAAAGCGTGTGGACTCCCAGCAGAAGTCTGAAATATTTGAGAACAGTGACTTCCTCTCAAACCTACAGTAAAAAATATGTACTATTTGTTCTCTGATATTTCATCTCCTTTATTATTTTATGAAGAATCACTTTAAGCTTACAAAATTCTAGGAATCCAGTAATTCCTATTGAAAACAACAAGAATGGGGATTACTGAACTCTATCTTGCCAGATTCAATTGTGTCCTCCAGAAATTTTTGCTGTTATAATTTTTCAAGGAGGCAGAATACATTTTTGTTTGGGCAAAACAAACCTTGGAAATTCATTATGTTCAACAACAGCAACATTAAACTGCCTTGTTGAGTGTTTCATTGTTATTTTTCTTTGTCTGTATATGGTGACCTGATCCCATCTTATTTAATTCAATAAATAAAATTAACTTCTTGCATTATTTATTAAATGAAGTCTTTGTGTTATTTATTAAGTTTCTAACATATTTTATTCCCACACCATCTCTTTTGAGCTTCTTGGTAGGTCCATTGGAAATTTTAGTTACTATTGTTGAGTCCAATATTAAATTATAACGTTGAATCTAACATTTGATTCCTTTATATTAAGTTGATTCTTGTTCATCTATGTTTGCATTTCTGTATGGGTCTCTAAATTGTATGTGCACATATGTACTGTGTGCAAATTATATGTTACATAATGAATCAGTACATTGTATATTAAACTGGGGTTATCCTATCTTCAGTTAGGAGTTAAAGAGATTTCTTAGATCCCAATTACCAGATCACTTCTAGTACAAACATGGATATAGCTTTCTACTCTACTATAGATTCCAATGTGGTCACTGAAACAATTAAATCTAATTGTTTTATGTATTTAAATAGATTCTCTAGTGTGCTCCTGCCAAAATAATTTTTTTCCTTCAACATAATCTGGAAGTATCTTGCTTTCAACAGCATTCTGCAGCATGTAATGCTGGGAGAAACATGGCGGCTTAGCAATAGATGATATGCAGCAAGGAAACTGAAGAGGGAAAGGGAGAGAGAGAGAGAAAGAGAGAGAGAGAGAGGGAGAGAGAGAGCGCACTGTGTATCTCAAGTCTCTAAGAAACCTGCTTTATTGACAACCTCTGCGAATAGATCAGACATGGTTCCTGCAGTCTATACCTGGGAGTGTGCCAATGTTAATTTCCAGTATCTTGTAAATCTACTTTTCCCATCTGCCCGTCAAGAGACGGTGGAATCCTTCTGCCTCAGCAGCAGAAAGACAACTCACAGTGCCTTTTTTTGCTAATTACAGCTGTGTTCTTACCTGGTAGCCAGAATCATTACAGGTCATGTAGCATTTGCCACAGTTGATACACATTTCCTCATCAATCAGAGCCACAACTTGTTCGGTACTACTGAGCTCTCCATATGTTCCAATATACTGCAGTGCTTTTCCAATTACATCCTGGGGGGAGGGGAGAGGAGACGGAGACAGGAAGCAAAAGGGGGGAAAAAAAAGAAGAAGAAAACATTACTGAAATATCCAAGGTTGTTTCATGCCAAAGAGGAGCCCTTGAGAGCGTGGTTCCTTGGGACATTGTTTTTCCATGCTATGGCAATGAGGGCACAAGTCAAAAGCATTTCATATTCAGGACCCTGCAAAATATTGCTTGCAGGTATTGATATATAAGCAATTCCAATATCAATAGAGCTGCTAAAAACAAACAAACAAACAAACCCAACAACCAAGCCACACATCAAAATAGAATCAGATTTGTGCACATATACTAATTATTCTCAGTGACCATTGTTTGGTGCAACAGGAAGGGGAAAAAAACAGGAAAGAAAAAGAAATGTGTTGTGACACACACACTCAGTGTGCCTATCCACAGCTACTGTTCATTAGCACACCTCTGAGAATTCATTATGAGACAAGGAAAAGGCTGCATTTAAACAACAGGGAACGAAAATGCAGCCATTGGAAAGAATATGCAAATGGCTTGATAAACTAACACATATTATTGCAATCATCGTTTGTTTGTTTTTTAAAAAAATCGGTTGACTCAATTGTGCAGTTCCTGTTTCAAGAGGGCAGGCTACACTTTAGTGCTGGAAAGATCATTTTGCTGATTGTAGAATGGGTCCTAGAATCTGCTTAGGAGAAATGTTTGGGTTTTTTGGTTTTTCTTTTTTTTTTTTTTGGAAAGAGGTTATCCATTAGTTCTTAAAAGATAAATCTTTAAAAGATTGGAGCAATTAGTCAGTCACCAACTTGCTCAAGCGGAGTGGCATCTGCCTTATTTTTCACAGGTAATCAGACATAATGAGGCTGTATTAGGGAAAGGGATGTAGCTGAGGGCTAAAGCACATGTTTGTATGGAGAAGGCCTTGAGTTCAACACCACATAGGATTGTGTTGCCACTTTCCGAAACACAAGAAGAAGCACTAGAGTCCTTTGAAAGAGCAAGTGGGGCTCTCATTTTGGACATCTGTTGCATGTCAATTTTCCCCCAATGTTTGTAATTCCCACCCCATGTTCAAATGCCTGTTTTATATATGAAGTTCAGAGATAGAAGAGAGAATTTGAATTTGAATATCTATCAATGTCACTTCCATGAGATTTAAAAATGTCTGACTTTGTTTTCCCTCTGAAAATAAACCTTAAAGCACATTAATAATAATGTGGGATGCCCATCAACATATTAAAGATCACTATTTGTTGTTCCATACATAGAATTATTTGTAGTATAGTAAGATATTTTATTATTCCATTGGCACATAGACTTTGGAGAAATGTTACTTTATCTTCACGTAAACCAAATCTAGTATGATCTGTTATAGCAGTTATATCTGTTATAAAATTCAGGGCACCCAATAGGTACTTAAATCCTTATGGATGTCATTAGAGAGAAGTGCACTTAAGGTCTTTCTTCTGGTCCCTGGCCATAGCATACCATGACTCAGCTGTAATCACCTTTTCAAAAAAGTGGTAAAACGATAACTTTTCAGAAACTGAGTCAGCAAATTTTAATTTCATTTAGGTGCCAGGAGTGCTAGGGTTTTTCAGAGGTTTTAGCCAGAAATTCCTACTATCAGGGTGAAATCCAGCAGGTCCTGACAGGTTCTGGAGAACCAGTAGCGGAAATTTTTAGTAATTCAGAGAACTGGCAAATACCACCTCTGGCTGGCCCCAGAATGGGGTGGGAATGGAGATTTTGCAATATCCTTCCCCTGCCATGCCCACCAAGCCACACCATGCCCACCAAGCCACGCTCACAGAACCAGTAGTAAAAAAATTTGGATTTCACCACTGCCTACTATCCTTTGCTACTATTACGTTGGATGGAGTTGATGGACACTGAGGCCCTACATAATGTAGTCTGGTCAGGAGGCATTAATTTGGTCAGGAGGCATTAATTGTGTAATTTGGTCTGCTGCAGTAGTTGTTGCCACCCACCATCTTTGTCGGATGGCAGCCACTACTGTCATCCACCATCTTTGTTGACCCAAAGGTATATAGCTTTTATTCCATGCATTATTTATTCCCGCAATTCCTGACACTTTATTTAATGCTTACACATCTACAGCTTTGTTTGTTTTTAAAGGGTTTGATGAGATTTTCTTTGTACGGAAAGTAGCAGGTAAACAAGTTATGTAGCTATAATAACAACAAAAGGAACAGAAAATGCTTTGTAGGTGCATTCTTTTATGGCCTTCTAATCCTCCTCAGAGCATTCTCCTTGGATTAGTAAAGAAGCTCTAGGAATAAAATAGCATATGCATTGAGATTAATTTGCTGCATCTTTTTTTCTTGCTTGCTTTCTCTCTCCTAAAATATCTCTTTTTGAGTGTCGGCTAAAAGGCAGATATTGTAAGATGGCACTGTGGAACTTCATATTTGCCTTATCTTGTTTTCCTCTGGATTACAGTGGTTGAATTTAGAAGCATAATGATATTTTTCCTAATTGCCAACTCACTATGAGGGTAATCCAGTTCTGCTGATAGTCAAGCTGTGTTCTTTCTGACTGGTGCATTAAGTTCAGTAATGAGAATTTCACCGGCCAAATCTTGCCCTTAATTAGACCTCTGTTATGCTATTGCTTCCTAATTCTGCCCTTGGTGACATCTGTGTGGCTCAGCTTTTGGGCTGACCAGGTGTGTGAACAAAACCAAAGCCAGTTGATAATTTTGATGGTAATGATTTAATTCCATAATCAAAACAGCTTAGCTGCTGGGAAAACAGAAGCAGAACAGAAAATAGAACTCGAACAGATTTTTAATTTGTCAGTGCTCTACAGATTGGGGTGGTGGTTTATGGTGGTTAAGAAGTAGATTCATTTCACCTCAGCCATTGTTGTCATGCTGTGCTGAACATGGTCCAATTCTCAAGCTGAAAACAAACCATATATTAAGATAAACACAGGTCTCTTTCCAAAAATGGCAATTCCATAATGATCTCTCTTAGAACTGGACAATAAAACTATACATTTTACAAAAAGTGCACAATAAAACTGCACACTACACATTTTCACCAATGACATTCTACATTGGTGATGTATCAGGATAAAGGACCCTAGGAACCATCTCACCCCAATGGGATTGGCTTAATCCACTCAGTACTGCAGAAGAGGCATGATGTGGATCCCATTGGACAAGGAATTCCAGCTAGCTCCCACCATCTGGAATACTGTGATTCTCGAGTTAAGATCCACCCCAATCCTCTTGGCCTTTCATAAGAGCCTCAAAATCTGGCACTGCCAAGTGGCCTGATGCTGTAATTGGGCATGTTGGAGATGGTTAGTGGATTAAGTAGAATTCACCCCCAAGCATTCTTGTTTTAATTTATTTCATTTCTGTTTATTTAATTTTTAATGTTTGTATTCCTGTTTCTATGGTGTTTGTATGCCACCCAGGGTTGCTTTAAATGAGATAGGCAGCATATTAAACAAACAAACAAATTACTAAAATAAGAAAGCACTTGTTAAATTTTACTACATCTTAGGAGAGGAGAATGGAAAGGGAAAAGACAGCAGGCTGATCTGATTGATCTGAACTCAAATTTCTCATGTAAATAAAATATCAGAAAGGTAATCCAATTCTACCATATTTGTTGGAAAATTTCAAGTTTCCTATTTGAAGCATAGTCCTGAATTGATGGAAATGTTTAATTGGAACTCTGGATGATTCCACTCACCTATTTTAAGGCACTAAAAATGGGACTTGCCTGTATTGTTTCCAAGTCTTGTCACCTAATCCAAGGATTCCCATGTTAACAGGATGAACTAAGAATACAGATTTAATTTGAACAAAGTGGTGTAGCGAGAACAACCTGAAAAATTTCTGGCAAATTTTAATTTTTCAGAGCTGTTGTCGAATTTTTTCTCTACAGAGGATATTACCCTGCAGTAGAACAAAGTCCTTTAAAAGTGAGAGAGAGAGAGAGAGAGAGAGAGAGAGAGAGAGAGAGAGAGAGAGAGGGAGAGAGAGAGAGAGAGAGAGAGAGAGAGGGAGGGAGGGAGGAACTGATGCTGGTTCTATTGGTTGAAAATGGGTAAGGACAAGGGGCTGGGGGTTAATAATGTAAGCTTATGTAGATTTATATCACATGCTAGTTGTAGATCTTGCCAATCTATGCTTTGCAGGCCTCCAAAGAAACTATATTGTGAATTAACAGTGAACCAGATGTTTGGTTTGAAAGATATCTGTGTTGAAACAGGGAGAGGAAAAAAGAGATGTTCATCATAATATCGAAATGGGAGGAGGAGAACTTAACGGGATGAGTGATGATACTTGCTTTTGTTCCTTTAACTTCCACAGCTTACAACTGCAGCCAAATTAACTAGCAACATCATTTAGCATCACTCCAGGAATATTTTTGTGAGTAAAATACCAGTCCTATTGGGATTTCTCCTCCCCCCCCACAACAAATAGCTCTAGATGATCCTCCCCCAATGTCTTTTTTAAAAAAATTCACCTCCTAATTGCCAAAATGACCCATAGACTTTTGCATAGTGCAAGAGATAATATAACCAAATGTTGCAGGAGCTCTCATATCCCAGAGGTATATTATACATCTTAGAAAACATGAAATTTACCAACAACCCAAGAAGGATGCTATGATGACAGAAAGAAGAATCTGATTGTAAAGCCTTTTGGAAATTAGAAAGATTCCACAAGAAAATGTCTAAAGGAAATAGGTGAGGTAGCCCCAAGATATGAACTTTTAAATGCAGAGTTAAAATTCAATTCCCAGACAAGACCTCCTCCCCCATTCCCCTATTATTCTGACGTGGTTTACTAGCAAGGTTATTGTCTTGTTTTGTGACATTGTCAAATGCTGTGAACCCAGGAGACCAGAGCATAAATTAAGAGGAGTCCTTTTATCCAGGCTACAACAGGATCCTTGTATTATATCTCCCGAAAGACATACTCAAAGGGAGCACACGTGTGCCTGAAAAGTCGTATTGTTCATTTTAAAATGAAAAGAGCTATTTTGGTGTGTAGCACAATATCTGGGAAAATGAAAGATTTGCAGATTAGATATGTCAGGCAGTTATTAATCAACAGCAATACAGAAATGGGGGAAGGCAAATTAGAAAAAAAGAGGGGAGGGGATAAATGCCTGACTGTAAGAAAGATGGATGGCACCTAAGTTACCACCGAAGAGGAAAAAGGGGACCTGATTTTTTTGAAGAATAACATACTTTGTGAAAAAGCCAAATGGATTCTGACACCTTTGAGAACATGGAGATACATTAAAGCGATACAATGAAGTCAAATAATAAAATAAAAAGTTCTTTTTTAATGCCCTCATCTATCTGGAAAGCACCATGTTGGAAAGGATGGTATAATGAGAAAGAAGAAGAAGAAGAAGAAGGGAAAAAGAACAAGTACAAAAGCCATTTTATAGGAAAAATGCAGAGCAATAAAACATCTATAATGCTAACTTAATAAAGTAATACACGTCGTGATTAGAAAACCACAAAGCATGACAATTAATGCAAAAAACAATCTATGAAAATTGCATTGAAACAAAATGACAGGATGCAAAATCTCTCCCTCCCTCCCTCCCTCCTTCCCTCTCTCTTTCTGTCTCTTCCTCTCTCTTCCTCCCTCCCTCCCTCCCCCCTCCCTCTTTCTGTTTCTCTCTCCCTCTCTCTCTCCCTGCCTCCCCCCCTCTCTCTTTCTGTCTCCCCTCTTCGGTAATGGAACTCAACTTAAGAAGATCAATATGGAAGCCAGTGGACTCTTCCTTCTGTGTATCAGGATTCTAACTCTTAAAATCAACATGTATCCAAAATTGGATTGAACTGTATATGCAGTGTATTCAATAGAATTACTTTTAAAGAAGAGTATATATGAGACCATGAAAATACCCATTCTAAAGTGGAATCACATATTATCATTGTCAGCATCATCATCTAGATATAATGTGGTTTCTCACTTCAGTGGAGGCTAGGTAATTGACAGAATATAATACAATATTAAAACAATTAAAAATATAAACAAAACCAAACAAGACACCCAAGATTAAAAACAGACAATAAAACAAAGCGTGACAAGAACCTCCTCCACTTTCCCCAACACAGGTCTGGAACCCAATCCAGGTTTTAAGGAGGTTGGGGATACACAGAAGAGTGGGTACCATCCATATCTCTGGAGAGATGTTTTTCCAGAAGGTGCAGCTGTGACTGATTCTGAGAAGAATGAGACACGAACAGACGTGGAAAAAGATAATGTCTGAGATAGAAAAAGACAGAGGGAGAAGTAGAATAATTTAAATTATGCTATGTATGGTAAGTATTATTATGTTAGGTGACAATTGATGAAGTGTTCTAGTCCAAAGGAAGACAAATACTAGCCTTATGGGTCTACTTGTTTATTTATGAGAAAATAAGTTTTAGTCATGAGAGATAGTAGCAAAGTAAGGCTAAAATCAATTATCTACCGCACCTATGAACTACTAGAAACCCATAAACCTTGTTTCTCTTGACCTACGTTCTGCTTGCTGCCTGCTCTAGTCCAATGATGAAGAAAATATGTTATATCAAATGGAACAACTGACAAAATGTTTTATCCCACCAATCCCTTCAAAAATTCTTGGCTGCTTTATGCAAGCAAGAATACCTGACCACGTGTCTTAACATTTCCGTTGGGTAAAACTTGGCATTCGTTTCAGACCGTGCAGCCATACTTTCCTTTCTGATAAATTATTTTCTTGAAGACATTTCATTACTCAAACTAGGTAACATCATCAATGTTAGTAAGGAGTGGGGTTTGCTCTCAGTTTATATTCTAGTGGCTTGCCCTGTCAGTGTTGGTGGGAGAGGCTTTGGAGGTTGGGCTGTTTACTGTTAGCTTGTTTGGCAGTTCCTTGATCGGGTTATTGTTATTGATTATTGGTCTGATGTTAATCTTGGTATTAATCTATGCTCATCTGGGCATTGATTGCTTGTGGGGAGGTGTTTTGGTCTTTTTGTTTCCTTTTTGGATTGTTGATTGTCCCTTTTGCACAGTATGTAGATGTTCTTTATGACTAGAAGTCTATTGATGACTAATTTGTCAGAATGTTGGGCTTCTAGAAATTCCCTAGCATTTTTTAAAATTCAAAATACTTCATGTAGAACTAAATGTAAACTTTTTATGATTATCTGCGAGCACATTTCTTTTCATATCCTAAAATGAATTCAATCTGAACAAAAAATAAAATAAAATAAAATAAAGGATGCAGAGGTGAAGCGAAGTTGAGGCTGAAGCAACTGTACGAATGGACTGACCTAGATTTGAAAGGGCTCATAATACTGTACTGCTAAAATGAACAGAGTTGGGTCATATGATTCACCAATGAACGGGTCATTTTTACAGAGAGTCTGGCAGAGGAAAGGAATCAACGAAGATTTTGGTGGATGGAATGACAATATTATTAAACTGGCAAAACAAGTTATACCGATCCTCAAGAGGGTTAAATGAAGTTATAAGACAAACAGCTTGGAAAACACAGAAAGGGGTGTGCAAAGAAATAAATAACTTGTATGGGGAAATGGAGAAGAAGAATATAAATAGGAGCTTATGAAACTAAGAAAACCAAAGTACACTTCAGATGTCACAAGAAATCAGATAATAAGGTAATAAGGTAATAATATGAAGCGTGGTGACAAAGAACACTCCAGTGGAGAGTTTAATGTTGGCTAAGTGTTTATTGTTCACCAGCCGGGAATATAGGAAAAAGTGAAAAAGCACTTGCAGCTGTTTAAGGAGAATGTCCCAATGTCACCCCACAGCAACTTCCCAGTAATTCTGAGATGCATATTCAGGAGAAATAAAATATAGATAAAAACCTGACATCATTCCATTACTCAGAATTATTTGGAGATAGTATAAAGAAAAGAAAAAAAGGCTTGGGAATATTTCAGTGGAAATATTACTTGCCTGAAACCCAAATTAATCTTGTTCACATCTGAAAAGAATGTGGGTTTCTATCGGTATTTTGATGTCTCACTGAATCAGTGGTGGGTTACTCCCGGTTCTGTCTGGTTCTTGTGAACCCGTAGTAAAAGTGACAGGAAGCTCCACCCACCCGCCCGTACATCATAATGGAGGATCTGCACATGTGCAGAAGCTTATGCGCATGCGCAGAAGCTCGCGAGCGAAGCAAACACACGCGCTCCCGTTGCGAACTGGTAGTAAACGTAAGTAGAACCCACCCCTGCACTGAACGTGTGGCCATGTCTGAAGGCAGGCCAGGATCAAGTTTGGACTCCCTTTAGTATGAGAGAGCATTACAGGGGTGTATTTTTCCAGAACACAGTGATAGTGGAGCTGACACATGTCCCTCCCTCCCTCCCTCCCTCCCTGTGCACACCTTGTAACATAGAATTACAGAAGAGGTGACAGAAAGACCATATAATCTTGGCAACTAATTGTATAGCAACTGCAGACTACATCCGTCTGTCTGTCTGTCTACACCCCCCCACACACACACATTCTCTCTCTCTCTCTCTCACACACACACAGAGAGAAGTGCAATATAAAAGCCTGACTACTGGTTCCTTGGCAGTAGTAGAAACCCCTCCCTTGGCAATCTTCCTTAGGCAAGGTGCTTTAGTCCATCCCATAAGTCAATCTTAACAGTGAATCTGATCTTGATCCCTTTTAGTCACATTCAATCCTTCTATCAGTTTCCTAATGTCAATAGAAACCTGTCCAGCTTGATTTTGCTTGCTTATCTAGGTAGCTTGTAACTTCGACTAGCTCCATTTCATATCTGAAAACTGATAATCCTCCACTTATGAAAGAGATTGCATTTGGCAGAACAACAGCCATGATGGCCCCAAAGAATGATATTAAAGGCAACGGAAAAAAGTAATTTATTTAAGAGAAAATAAAATCAAGAGTGTATTTTGGAGTGTTTGTAGTTTATTCCATGAGTGAAGCAATCTAAACATTGAAAGAATGTAATAGGTGCATATGAATCATTTGCACACATTTTCCATGTATTTGCCCAGAAGATACAAATGTCAAACAAAATTCATTCTTAAAAGGTACATTACGTTGTGTAAAACGTTTTTTCTAAACATGCATTCTATTCAATGTATTTGAAACAAGTATTTTTTTCTTTTTTTCTTTTAGTTGAGACCCATACTATGGCCAGCTGACACATGCAGCTTATTTTGGGAGGCAATGAAATTTGTAAATCTTGACTTCTCAAGCATGTCTAACAGATATATGTCTCCTAATAATAATAAGAAGAAGACTGCACAAACTGAGTACAAAAATGACATGATAAATTAGAACAATAGTGCATTGGAATATCTGCAAGAAATACCATTTGCTTGTAAGCAAGAACTGGTGGGACCACAATATAGACAAAGTAGAAGAAAATGAAGAAATTAAAGAGCTCTGGGACTTTAGAATACAGACAAGTACCAGCCATGTGACACCCCAGATGTAACAATTATTGATAAGAAAGGCAAAGAAGTCTGGAAAGTGAATATTGCAGTACTCGGAGGAAATAAAATAGAAGAGAAAGAATTGGAGAAAAATCACAAAATGCAAAGACCTGCAAATAGAAGTAGAACAACTGTGGCAAAGAAAACAAAGATCGTACCAATAATAATTAGGTGGCTTGGGTGGACCACCTTGCAAACATCATCAGCATTGACAAAATCACCATCCATCAATTGCAAAAGGCAGCTTTACTTGGAATAGCTTACATCCAGCAACAATACCTTTAATCCTTTCAGATAATATCTGCCTTTTGGGAAGGACTTGATAGGTGGCTAAAAATACAGTTTAGACATCTGGCTCCCTGAGCAACCAGCAACAAAAATAATAATTGTAAACATTTTCTTTGCACTCCATTATATTAGGAACAATTTTGCTGGTATTTTTAAGTAGAATTCTCCAGTATTATTCATGTAGATTCTTTGCAACTGAAGGCAGTTTATTTAATCTATTTATTGCATTTATAAATTTCTTCCCTACCTATCAGGTGCTTAAGGCTATGTACAATAAAAACAATTAAACCTCACCATAAATACAAGAAGCAAGGGAGCCAAAATCATTTAATATGACTTCTGAACAATATTAAAATAAGATAGTTTTGCTTCTTCTGTAGTTCTGGATTACCTCACTTGCAAAACAATATTGAAAAGTGAGTTTGGATTGACTTCATTTTTGTCCTGAAGGAAGAACTACAGTCAGGATGCTGCTAATAAAAAGACCCTGTTTTAAATAGCCATCAATCTAGCTCTCTAGCTGGTGGGGCACAAGTAGGACTAAAGGTCAGAGCGGGGGGGGGGGGGGGTGGAAATGTCACCGGGCAATATGTAAGATATGCATAAAGAAATTCTTCTCTTTTGACTCCAAGGCCCACTTCAACATATTTTTGAAATTATTTGTAGTGCATCATGAGCTAAAGTTCTTAGAATGATTACAAAGGGAACAGAAAATAAAGCAGCTGAGTACAGCAACACCTTTAAATATATTCCTATTGTTTCTAATGATTCCAGGTGTGGCATTATAGATAATTCTATGGTGATTCCATCTTTGGAGAACTGGTCCCTAAGGTGGCAGAACAATACTGATATAGAAGGATTTGTTCCTTTTTTATCAGCACTTGTGTGATTTTGTTCACCACACTTGCAAAGTAGTATTAAAGAGCTGAAAGGGCAACCAAGATGATTCATGGGCTAAAGAAAATACCCTATAAGAAACATTATATCTGGGATTTTTTTAGCTTGAGGTAAAGATCATATTGGTATATCAATATATAGAGCCTTGGTAGTACAGTGGTTTAAAGCACCCTGTTATTAACACATCTGCCTGCAATTACTGCAGGTTCGAATCTTACCAGGCTCAAGGTTGACTCAGCCTTCCATCCTTTCTAAGGTAGGTTAAATGAGGACCCAGTTTGTGGGGGCAATAAGCTGACTTTGTAAATAAAAAAGTATGAAGGCTATTGCTTAATGCATTGTAAGCCGCCCTGAGTCTCCGGAGAAGGACGGCATATAAATCAAATAAAAAAAAAAAAAAGTACATAATAGGAAAAATGTTTACAGAAGGAATCTAAAGTAGCAAGTAAAAATGGAGTAAACAATTGCAAACAATACTGTATATACATGGGGGGAACTTAAGAGTAAGTATGTGACTTTCATGGATTTTGGTATAATGTTTACAAAATATTTGTTAAGAACCGAGAAAAAAGGACTGTGGAAAGAATGCTGTCCTACCCATTATGATATATGGAAGTAAGTGTTGGGTACATCCGAAGAAACATAAAAAAAATAAGCTGAACACAGTAGTAATAGGCTATTTAAGAAGTAATAAAACAAGAAGTTAGAGGGTTTGATGAATTTGGGTTAAATACAGAAGTGAGTGATCGATATGGAAGAAAAACATTGAGCTACTTTGGTTATGCAGAGAGAATGACTGAAAACTGCATCGTAAACAAATTTCTGAAGAAAGAGTGAATGGGCTAGGGCCGTGATGGTGAACCTATGGCACACATGCCACAGGTGGCACGTGTAGCCATATCAGTGGGCACGCTAGCTCAGCTCTGGCACGCATGTGCGCATTGGCCAGCTGATTTTCGGACCTTCTGGGCCCACCAGAAGTAGGGAAACAGGCTGTTTCCTGCCTCTGGAGGGCCTGTATGGGTGGGAGGGGAAGGCCCGTTTTTCTTTCTCACCTGGCTCCAGATGCTCTCTATGCATCTGGGGAGGACGAAAACAGCCTTCCCCACCCCCTCAGAGACCTGAAACGGCCCATTTCCCAACTCCCAGTTGGACAGGAAGTGACTTTTTTTGCTGTCCCCAGCCTCCAGAGAGTCCTACAGAGGCTCCTTAATCGATAGGTATTACAACCTTAATCGATAGGTATTACACTAATTTCTCTATCCATCCTGGTTCAATTTTTAAGTGACGATGGTAATAGAAAGTATATTTATTCAGAAGAATATTGAGCATTGTAAAAGTCAGTGTGCTGTAATGGTTAATGTATCACATTAGGACTGGGAAGAACAATGTTCAAATTCGCTCTTAGCAATGGAAACTTACTCAGTGACTATGGACCACTTTCTCTCAATCTAACCTATTATACAGGGCTTGTGGTATATGGATAAAATAAAAGCAGGTGCAAATAAGCCACTTGGAACTCCTGGAGGAGAGATAGAATATAAATGTAAAAGACTGTTGGAATGCTGGTGTTTTGAAACTATTTTTTTTTGCTGTTTCATGAATTTCTTTTATTTTGGTTGTCATTTTATTGGGCTGATATTTGATTACAGATCAGCTCTTCTTTTAAAATTATTATTTCTTTTTTAAAAAAATTTGTAATCTATTTCTGCCCAATCTCTTATTTTAATTATTATTCCAGGAGGCTATCTTTGTTCAAACTCTTGCTTACATGTTCATCTAATTGTTCAATTCTTTTTATAGCAAAAATGCAAAATATAAATCTAGTTGATTCTTTCTCTCTTCCCCCCCATCCCTCTGTCCTCCACTCCCTCTCTCTCTTTCTCTGTGTGCATTTGTCTTTATCTGCTCTTTCACTTCTCCTCAATATCTTTTCTCAATTCTCAGTTTCATCTGCCATGGCAAAGTTAGCCTCAGTGAAACTGCAGGTGCTTTTCTCCCTGATGATTTCATCAATATTTTTCCTGCAAGGAAAATAAAACTGTAAAACCCCTAAGGTGACAATGTCTTTGAAAGCACCAAGCCCTCTCAAAATAAATAAAGAACAATATTTGTTTGGTGTTTTCATGTGCAAAGAATGTTTTCATGTACACAGAGAAAAGACATGAAGATACAATGGTATCAGAAAACTATTGCTTGGAATAGCAATATTATGTAAATTTCTAGCAGCTGAGAGAGGAAGTATAACAATACACAACCAGACATTGGTCATATGTCACTACTCCTTTTACAACAGTGTAAAATGTATAAGAGGAAAATGTCAAGGATCACACAACATGAAAAACCTAAGACTCACTTTTACAGGTCATCTTCTGTTCCATCTGAGGCCAACACACAATGCTTGTATAAATTAATCTAGCTTCCCTGGAAATACAAAACTACACTACAGAGATATAGTTCATTTTAGCATATCTTTGATTTTCTATTTTACTGTATGTTAGAAATAAACAGACTAATACAAATATCAATTTCTGGTTATCTAAATAGTGGCCTAAACCACAGAAACAACGCCTTTTAGTAACTTTACTCAATACATATCTACAAATAGTCCTCAATTTAGGGCCAGAATTTTCACTGCTAGTAAAAGTGGTTGTTAAATGAGTTCTGTTCAATTTTAAAATATTTTGCCACAGTTCTTTAACAAATCACTGCAGTTGTTAAGTGAATCACACAGTTGTTAAGCAAACGCAGGGTCCCCATTGATTTTGCCTGTCGGAAGCCAGTTGGGAAAGTTCGCATGTGGCAATCACATGATCCTGGGACATTGCAACCATTGTAAATACAAGGCAGTTGCCAAGTACCCAAATTCTGATCAAATGACTATGGGGATGCTGTGATGGGTTGTAAGTCTGAGGACCAGTCATTTTTTTTTTTCCAGTTCTGCTGTAACTTTGCACAGTCACTAAATAAATGGATCTAAGTCGAGGATTGCATATATAAGATTATAGATACGCTAGCCACATACCCACAGAACGAAATATAATCATAAATGCAAAATCATTCTTTTGGGAAGGCTGCTCTTCCTTTATGCGAAACTTCTATTTAGTCTTACCTTCACAGCCCGGATGGGCTTCTTTGGAACAAAACACTTTCTCTCAAGCTGGGAAAGGAGGCTGCTCGGTCCCTTTAGTTTCAGCTTATTTTCAGCTATTATCTTCTTTCGTTGCTCAAGGTAGGGTCCAAAGCTGGGAAGTTTCTATAAGAAATAGGAGGTATATATTATACTGCTGCAGTCCTGGCACTCTTCTGCAAACAAAGGTAAAATCCCTTCCCAGGTTTTTAGTTGTAACATCATGCATATTGTATAGAGCAGTAGAACTGGGAACTGGGAGCGTGTGTGTGCCCGCTTGCTTTGCTTGCGGCGCTTCTGTGTCTTT
Organism: Arizona elegans; assembly: GCA_022577455.1. Taxonomy (NCBI): domain Eukaryota; kingdom Metazoa; phylum Chordata; class Lepidosauria; order Squamata; family Colubridae; genus Arizona; species Arizona elegans. The sequence goes on from JAKOOJ010000002.1 coordinate 121,738,762, forward strand.
TGAGCATGCACAGAGCATCCAAGATGACGTCCGGGTGGATGGGGAGCCTCCCGCCACCACTACCGGTTTGCGCGAACCGGGGCAAACCGGTAGAAACCCACCACTGGTATTGAGGATTTGAAAGCTCAACCAATCTCTTCTTTGTGCTTCAGGTTTTTTTTTTTAAAAATATGTTTTTAAAGAGCCGCTAACTAATCAAGTATCCACATTCCTTTTTAAAGTTTTTTTTTTTTAAATTGTAAATGCTGCATGTGGAGCTGGGTTTGAGGGAAAGGTAGGCGACCTTGTTACATCTCACAAATGCCTAGCTGATCAGCATTTTGCACAGAGAGCTGTGCTACGAACATATAGGGCTTGTCTTCCCACTTCATAAATTTAGCACTTAGGATAAAGGATTGTATTGAACAAGGTATTATGAGCAAGTTTCCACAATGCTAAGCTATATATTTTTGCCTGGGAATTATACATACTTAATATATATCTCCAAATCTTATATTGTAATTCTTCCTATTGTTGTCTGTCATTTTTATAGCTCTTAGTTGACAAGCATACATCCTTTGTGGATCTCAGGCTGAGATCTCAGAAGTATTAAGATATACTACAATTACTGTGAAGAATTCAGGAGTATTAGAATGTACTACAAGTGTTGTAGAAGATCATGTGGTCAACAGAAGATAAAATCCAGCTTGAATGAGAACAAAGCAAGACAGATCTTAGAAACGAACATGAAAGGAAATTTGCTTTTATCCATGACTAAGCTGTTAAATGGGATGTTTGTTCCATTAATGGAAAAGAGAAAACTTTTGAACTGATGAAATGCTATCAACATTTCTACCAGCAGGTTAGAATGAAATCAGAGGAAGATATGATTAGATTAGATATTTATATATAGCTAAATCTAGAACAGATGAGAATAATGAGTAAAATGTATTCATCTGGATCTTTCTGAAGTAAATTTTATTCTTAAACATTACACACCACACGATGAGGTACAAAACATTCTTTTATAGCTGATTATGATACCAGCACCAACAACACAGCAACTAAAAGATACTCTAGGTAATTAATTCCAAAACCAACCAAGTAAATGACATCAATTTAATTTCTCTTAGACAGCAAACCATTCAAGGCACCTGAAGAAATTTAAAAATTAGAACAGAATATAAAATGTTCAAAATACAATAATGATAAATGTTAAAATTGTGAAACAATTAAAGGCCTGCTGAAAGAGGTGTTTTTATAGATTCCGTAAACATTGGAAGAGAGAGGGACCAATCACAACTCCAAAAGAAGTGAACAGGAACAAAGGCAGTGGTGGGATTTTACTGGTTCTACCTAGTTCGGGCAAACTGGTAGCGGCGGCAGTGGGAGGCTCCGCCCACTCACCCTGACATCATCATGGACGCTCTGAGCATGCACAGAAGGCTCTGCACATGCACGCTCACATTTCCGAACCGGTAGCAAAGGTAAGTGAATACCACTACTGAACAAAGGTAGAGAAAACCAGCTCTTGTGTGCCAGTAGAAAGGGTCTCTAACAGAAGGGGCACCTTTGAAAGGATTCTTCTGATCTTAACAATTGGATTCATCATGGGAGAAGCAGACCCTTAAATTGTCAAGTCTTAGGTTTTTTTAATTCAATACCATCATTTTAAATTGTCCTTGGGAAGGAATTGATAATCAGTTCCTATGATTCAGAGGAGGTATCTGATCCTGTTCTTGCAGTAATCAGCAACGTCCAGACATTTTCAAAGTTAGCCCCACATGAAGCATGCTGCGGGAATAAAGATGGGATGTAACCAAAGCATGAATAATTATTGCTAACTCTGTCCAGGGATATGATAGGTGTGCTGGGCAGAATTGTGCTCCTAATAACAAAAGCCAATTGCAAACCCATTTCATTTAGCATATTAGTCTTGATCTACTCTATTGCTGAATTTGGGCATGTTCAGGTGGCTTTCCTAGAATTGGGGCAAGAAAAAGTAGAATTGATAATCATCAGCATTTTGATAACACCCAATTCAGAAACCCCAGATGACTTTCATAGCCAATTCCCTAAATACTGACCAATATAGGGAATAATATGGTATTTTGTGACACACCAGAGGCCAAAGGCCTACTTGTCAAACTGTTCCCAGTGCAATTTTGTTCATGTGATCTGGTGAGATTAGAACCACTGTAAAATTGTGATAAATTGTAATCTTCTAGATAGTTCATTAATTTTTAATGGAGTAACTAGATGGCTTAATGATGCTAAAAATGGTCAAAAGGTCAAAACAGAAAGAGAAACAAAAACCCAGATTATCACACCCATGTATTATTTAGGTTATCTATGAAGGTGATCAAAGTAATTTCAGAACTATATTCTGCCAAAATATCAAGTAAAATGGATCCAGAAAAATCAACATAATTTATTTATTATATACAGTATTTATATTTCCTATTTCTTAACTACCCATCTGCCTCAGATATGTGTGGATTTATAAGGATATCTATTCTTCCTATTGGGAGGTATTGATCATCAGCTTCAATCATATTGTTAATTCCATCAATCAGGAGAGCTGAAAGGTAAGTAAATGTGTAGTAGCTGTTATCTGCCATGTATCTATGTTGTCCATGTATCTAACAAGCATCCTCATTCCAAAATAATAGAAACAAACATGTGCCAAGGTTACATCCCTATGAGTTGTCTCAATGCTGCAATTACCAACCTTTCCATATTTTTATGCAATGTTAGGATGCAAATATGAAAGGACATCACAAGATGAATTTTGTAATTAGGCATCCTTTTGGTTAGGAACCTGTACCTCCAGCAAATCACTTCCAGAGATTACAATTTTAATATTCAGATATGCTCCCCTGACCGTTTGTGTATTCCTTTCTTTTTGTCACCAAAGTTTTTCAATATGTTATACTTCCCTAGTTTTAGCTACAAACTGAAGTATTAATGAGATTTTGCATTATCCCTGCTCATGGTAAAAATATAATACAATATAGACTGCAAGGTTTGAGGTGCAGGAACCTGGAATTTATAACGGTGTAAAAAATGATCCTATAGAACAGGGTGTCAAACTCGCAACAACATGTTGTCGTCACGTGTTGTATCTCAACTTTTTCCCACTTTGCTAAAACGGGAATGGGTGTGGCCAGCATGTGACGCATCCAGCCCATCGGCCGCGAGTTTGACACCCCTGCTATAAAACAATATGTTTGTACATTTTACACAGTACATTTCAGAGTTGGAATCTCTGAAGTTGTACATTTATAAAATTCTCGTATATATAAATAAATACTTGTACAATGAAAAATGACACATACTTATTTTCATATTAACAGGAAAATGAATTCAATGGATAGACATAAAACTTGGAAAAGCAAACCCATTTACTTAACGTTTTACTTTTCCTTCTCCTTAGAGCAAATGGATTTGCCACAAAACTTTATAAAGCATGCTCTTAGATTATTTTGACATGGCAGTTAGAGGGATATTGGATCTGTTACTATAATAGCAGTAAGTTCTATGCAAACTCTAGAAAGTGCTAATTTTATTCATTTCACTGTTTGACCTCACTGAGCTTAATCTTTAGCCTGTGGGCTTGCTTTCACATTATGCAGTAATGGAGAAGAATGCTAAATTTCAAATACTGCCAGAATGCTGGTTCCAGTTTATGAACATGCCAGTGTCCACAGATAATGACAATATGCTAACTGGATAAAGCCAGCTTTAACTCAGGAAGGTAATCATGATATTTGAGCTATCAAATAGTGTTATGAATACAAACAAGTTGTTAGTGTTGACTTCTTCCTTGAAAATGGAACATGCTATGAGACAACCTCATCTCCCTTTTCACTATCTGGAAATATTTATAAGTAAGTCAAGTTATATAACAATTTCATAGTCATTTAATGCAACTCACTATCACTTTCAGGATCAAACTTGGTGTTTCATATTAAATATAGATTTCTTGCACTGACAAGAAGCCTATGTCTAATTCCTTTCTTCTCACCCAACAGTTCACACTGAAATTTTCTTTTATTGTTTATTACTAATAATTTTGTGACAATCCAAGCAAGCTAAAACTGTATTTTGCCCACAAATGGAAGTGCGTTTATGCAAAATAATTCACATATCAATGCTTCTATTGAATGAGAATCAGGTGTTTTGAAACAAATTTCTACTGCCCCCTGAATTCCTACTTAGGTTTAAACAAAATCTCATCAATTTCTTAAAAAAAAAAAAGGGGGGGGGGGGTTTGTAGAAAATAAAGTTTACTTAAGTGGAGAAATCTCAAAGAAGGAAGAATTCTATAAAATGTCCCAGGATTAACTTCATCATGCTCCAGACCACTGTGTAATCTAAAAGCCATGTATCGGTCTGATTTAGATGAATGTTGACAAAAAATAAGCTGTTTAGGAAGCAATGGTTTTTCTAACAGTGATGATGATAGGCAAGCAGCTCCTGTTATAGCTGAAGTATATTTGACTAAGGGAAGACTTAACAAGAACCATTATTGTATCTAAGAACAACTGAGGAGAATACCAGCAGAATACTTGGCCTACGCCATTGAGCTGGAACAATCTGGAACACCTACAAATAATTCCATGAGTGAAAATATCAGACTGCCTGAAATTACTTAAAATAAAATCAATTGGAATGCAGTAGGGGTAAACTGATGTTATAGCTTCAGCTATAAAAATATCTTCAAAAGTTCCGTTAGGCTGCTGGAATTCTACCATTATAAATCCTTGCTCCTTGAATTTCTCTTATCTAGTTACCTTGGCATTCTGGCTGTTTTACAGCTTACTGATTTATGTTGTGGCTCCTGTTTCTCTCACTTCATTCCTGTGGTCTAGCTTTGATCTTCAGACAGTTCACAGACCATTATGTGCCTTTCCTGCCTTTTGTTTGTATAACTTCAGCGGGCATTAAGTAAAATGCAAAGCACAATGGAAGACACCCTTAATTTAGAAATCATATGATGGAATCTCTGTCACTTATTGTCATGCCTCCAAATATTTATTGCCTTTAGACTTTAAAAAATTACTTTTGGATGTTTCATTACACTGTATTCAGCAACAGCTGCAGCCTAAATAAACAGGATAAATTCCTTCAAAGACCATTTGATTTACTGGCAGCTATCAAAACAATTCAATTATATCTTCTTTTCAAAATGGATTAATCATATTTTCAAGAAGGTACATGAAAAGCTTGTGCCAGCCTGCTTTGAACTTTGGGTGTGTGTGTGTGTGGTTGGACCGAATGGTACCCTCAGAAACCTCTTAATGGTTGTATAATATTGTAAAACATCAGTGTATTTTTTTATTATAAAAAATACTTTTGTTGAGAGACAAAATACACAATATCAGATAGTAGATAATAAGTGTACTTAGGATCTTTTAATGCTCATCCTGCTGTATAAGAAATGATTGTGCAAAGTGGATGAATACTATTGTTCCCTTATTGCATATAGTGGAAGTTATAGTCTCTAGCAGAAGCAAGATCCGTATCAGCAAATTAATGGTCCATAGTTCAGATTTGTTGACCAATATAGCATGTACAATATGTGTACCTATGTATCTATGTTATTCATTAGTATTCATAATACCTTTTGATGAGAAGCTATCTGGATAGAGAACAAATTTCAATAGCAGGAATTGTATCTTCTTAAGATGACCTTCAGACCTTAGAAGGCATTTCTAGAATCAGAAGCCTTTGTATTCATTATTGTAACACTAACGGAAGTTGTACCATGTGAAACTATTCAACATCAAACTATCTAACACCATTCATCAATTTGGTTTAAGAACCATCGTACAGCATGACACATGTCTCTCCTTTCATCCAAAGGCAAATCTCTTTTACTACGCTTCCAAAAAACAACCTTGCAAGTGATGAACTGTGCAAATCTCCTGTAACCATTTGATTTTTGTTTTAGTATTTCTTAAGGGATTCATTCACTGATGAATTTGTCCTCACTGGATAAGTTAAATCCTGTTCACTTAAAGATAGCCATATCTATCAGTAGAGCTGTTTCTATCAAGATATAAAAAGCATTAGACTGTCAATAGAGAACTCACAACATAATGAATCAACAATGAAACATTAAGCCAGCAAAGCTTTAAGGTGAATAAGCTAGTTCTGGTTATAATTTATTCACAGATCAATCTAAATTCAATTGAGCATATTATGAACTAGGGATTGGTTACCTACCATAATAGAGATAGCTAAGCAATACCTTAATTTTCAAATTACTGTAATTTCTTATATGTCTGCCCTCCAACATTTATTATATTAAAAGAAGAGGACAATAATATGGCCAATACTATAGTTTGCTACTATTCTGATATAAAATAACGAACTGAAGAAATCTTGCTCTGAGTACACAAATACTAAATGTTATGAACATTATCAACATTTATTAATTATCTCCATTATGACAAATATATGCACCAAAATATTTCTATGCAGTAGCCTGCATGGATATATTTGTATATAAAAAAAAATCGGAAAGGAAACATGCAATAAGCATACTGTATCAAGGACTACTGCAGATTCCAAAAGGAAAGAAAATAGAATTCTAAGCAGCAGTGTATATTAAGAATATTTGTGATGATTTGCTTTTCTTTACCTCCTAATACTAACTTCTATGGTTTGAACATATGCCAGATAACCTTTTGAAAAAAAAGGAATGCTATTGGCATCTTAAAACATTTGCCCTTTTTGTTGTTTTAAATAATAGTCATTCAGTGTGTAGAATCAGTTCTTCCGCCTGATCTTCTGAAATGTCACAGCTTAAAAAACAGGTGTCCCCGCAGTGCTTTCTTGTTTTTTTTGTTTTTATTCCTTTCAAGGAATACTTTTACAAAAATAGTTTCCAGAGCATGAAAATTAAAATCAATTTTTTAAAAAATCCCATGTTCTTTTCACTCAATTAATAAATTCTCTGTCTGTATTTTTCTCATTTCTATCCCTAATGGGAAAAACCCCTTCAGCCCCCCAAACACATTTTATACCTGCACATTCCACTTGGGAATTAAAAAGAATTCCACTATGAATATACCATGGTGAAAAGAACTTCGCTGATTCATTTCATTCTCGGAGGATGAACACTAATCAGAATAAAATCCAGCTAGCTCAACTCAGAGATGCTAAGGAAGAAATATTTCCCTTCCATCAGCAGATGGGCTTTTAAAAAGTTAAAGTGACAGGGAAATACCCCGGCGTCCCAAATAATCATTTATTACATTTTAGAAAGAAAGGGCAACTTCTTATGGACTCCCTGATCCACTTTGGGAAACATTTTCTACATTTTTCTTAAACAATTGGTTCAAGAAACCCCCAAATTTTCCAGACAGAAATCTATTTGCAAAAGGAGCAGAAAAACAGAGCAGATGTTATTCTGGTCCACTTATCTCTAACCTCATTTTATATGTTAGCTTTTAAAGTCATTGTAAATGGAAGTATGATCATGATATAATATAGACAACGCATTTATTAAGATGTCATCTGACTAGTTCAAGGAACTGATCAATGTGGTCACTGAATTTTGTAAATAACAACATTAGAAACAAAAATGGAAAACCCTGCCCTAGTGGAATATCTGTAGGCATTCTGACTGAACATCAGTGAAATTCCCCTAGAGGGTGTGCATGCATTATATTTTGCCTACAGAACATCTGTGGAAACTCAAAAGAAAATTTTAAAAAACCCCAAAGCTACATCCCCCACATCCTAAATCTGATAATATAGTGAAATGCAATGGGAAAAGTCTTGCATAGACTCACTTTATAGCTGAACAATAAGGAATGTGGCCTTCCTCCGTGAAGAAAATATGTACTTATTATTGATGATCTCACATTCATTCTTTGGTTGTTTTACTTGAATAGGAATCTCTAAACAGTGACTTCAAATGATAGTTTGAGAAAATCAGTGGCAGTTTTATTAACCACGACACCTGTCTCTTTCTCTTTGCTTTCTTATTTTATTTGTTTGTTTATTTATTTAATTTCCCATCTTATTATTTTTATAAAAAAAAAATTAAAGGTACGAACAATATCTAATAGTCTTTCTCCTCCTATTTTCCTCACAGTAACAATCCTGTGAAGTGAGTTGGGCTGAGAAAGAGTGACTGGCCCAAAATCACTCAGCAGGCTTTCATGCCTGAGGCAGGACTAGAATTCACAGTCCCCTGGTTTCTAGCTGCAGTCACCTTTGAAACATGAAGAAAAACATGAGTGAATATTCTTTGTGGCAGTACACTAGCATTTGAGGTTCTAAAGATGACTTGTTTGGTCTATCTATTATAAAACATTCATCAAATATATTCACATCACATATATATACATACAAGAACAGGACCTAAATAGTGTTATGTTCATTTACTTGATGATCAAATGTTCCAAAGTGAATGATTCCTTCATAAGATGAAGTTGGGAGATGCAAGCAATGGAAAGATTTCTACTTCATGAACATCTGGCCACCTGTCATTTTATAGACAACAGCATTTCATATGAACAAAAGAGATTTGAATTTATCAGGAATTCCTTCAGTAAAGAACGTGTTGAATTTAGATTGCAAACCTGTGGAAAATACACAAAACTAAATCCCTCCTGAATTCAATGGATTTACTTCTGAGTAAACACATGTGAGATTTGCAATGCACATGGTCTTTTTTCTGTGATTTCCATATATTACCATATTTATAACACTGTGAGATGAAAGACACTCCACTTACTCTCTAACTGGAACATAAAAAAGAAATTAAAACACTGGCAAGCACTTTGTCTTCAGTTTGTTGGGCATATATGAGAATAGAGCTTCCCACCCATTTATGTAAATGAAATTCTGACAGTTTAGCAGACTAAGTTGTAGCAAAGATGACAGCAGCCTGTCTATTAATAAACACCTAACATACTAACAAATGCTACTACTATCCACTTTTTCTAAACCCTCATTCTGGGGAAAAAATGTGCTATGCTGGCAAAGCTTATATAAATAGCATCTAGGTTCTTAGGGTAATTTAACAAGTAGGGCTTGCAATGTTTTTCTCATGCAGAATGTAAACAAAAGGAAAAAGCTGTATACTGATTTGACCTTATGAATTTGGTTACATAAATAACCCATCTTTCACTTAGGTGCTAAAGGTAGTATACAGGGGTGGGTTCTAAATTTTTTTACTACTGGTTCTGTGGGTGTGGCTTATTTTGTGGGTATGGCTTGGAAGTCATGTGAATAGGTGGGCGTGGCTAGCTGGTCAGTCATTTCTGGAAGGTCCTCGCACTTACGACCAAGTCATCGCACTTACGACCCAACTCATTTGTTTGCTTTTAACACTGATCAGCTGTAGGACGACCCTTTGAAGCCCTGCGGCAAGAGTTTAAACAGTTTTTTTCCCTCTAGTCATCAGCTGGGACTCAGGAGGCAGCAATAGATTGGGGGTGGGACCAAATAAAAGGTAAGAATAACGTGGGGGGGTTGGGAGGGGGGAGAACTGGTTCGGTGATGTCATATCGTCACCGCTACTGGTCGGCCGAACCGGACCGAACCGGGAGGAACCCACCACTGGTAGTATACATAAGAGTTCCTGCTCCTTCAGAAGAAAAAACCCTATTTGGTTGACAGATCCTTAAGTGAGCCAGAGTCACCCAGTGAGCTCTATGATAAAATGGTGAATTCAAGATGGGCCTCCTTGCTCTATCATCTAACTCTTTCACCATACAGGCCGCCTTTACAAAGTTACTTTCTATATGCTATCCCAGAGGTGCTTTTTTCAGGAGGCAACTGAACTTTGTTTTTTTCCAGTTGTCTCATGAAAAAGCACCTTTGGGACAACCATGATCTGGATGACTGAGAATCTCTCTAGACTTTTTTTCTATATACTATGTTTCATACAATGAACTAAAGGGCCACCATCAGTGAGATGTTGGACAGCATTACGTGGTCTGTTGTGTGGATGTTTGGGTGGTTTAGGAATGGGGAATTTGTGGTGGGTGAGGGTGTATTTGGGGATTGTTATGTGTGTTGGATCTGGTCTTTAGGTGTTAAGTGAATTTCGTTGTATGGGTATACTGTGTATACACGTACAATGACAATAAAGTTATTATTATTATTGTCAGAAATGATTTATTCTGTACATTGATTTGTCTATATATTTACTGATACTTATATGTTGTTCCAATAGAAAGATTTTTGAAGGCACACTTTGATGCCATTTCTTTTTTTTTTTAAAAAAAAAAACAACCACTCATCATTCCTGTTACTGAAAAGTTCTTGTTACAGAATTGAAGGTTCTATATATAAACAAGGGCCAGGTAGGACTCCATTACAAGTTGATGAAGGCTCATAATTTGGTCCACCTGTTGTTGTGTTTTCTTGACACATCCACTGGATTGGTTTGTAGTAATACAACAACAACAGCAACAAAATGTAAACTACCTTGTCAAATTGAGATTGATTTGGAAGATATATGATTGGCTGCTAGGAAGCCATGCTTCAACTTTGCTTCAGCCAACAACTATGCTAGAAGCTGGAGGGGTACTATGTTTAGTGAGGAAAATCCCTTAAGAGAGAAGAGAAGACAAGACTAGCCTTCCTAGAGACAAGAGGAAGAAGGATATTCTAACATTAGGCTCTTCAAATGGGATTCTGTGGAATTCTGATGGGTTCACCCAAATGCAGCTAATTTTCTCTTACTAGAACTTTGCCTTTTTTTCATGGGCTCATGGAAACTTTTTTAAAAAGTAACATGGCCATGGCCTGAAAAAAAAAATGAAAACTCTTGGTCTAGAATAAGCACACATGCAGAAGGATGAGGAATGACTTGGAATAAGGCAAGCAATATTCTTCAGTCACCCTGAGATCACATCCATGACATTGCTTGCTTGTGGAGCTGTTGTAGCCTCAGTTTAGAGATAAAGATCCTATTCTGTGTAGTTCTATGGAGTAATTCTTTCATAGGATTGAGGGAAGGAAGGCCCTGTTGCTATTAAGATTCAGTATCCATGAAAAATAAAAGAACATAAGAAGCTGTAAGAAGAAAACAGAAATATATAAAGAAGTGACTTCATCACAAGTATAAACAGATTTAATTATTCTTCATCCCCTATAAGGTTACAAATAATTATACTTTCATTCCATACTCCATCCCTTATCTATAAGCAAATCCATAAAATATCAACTTTTAAATCTTGGTGTTAGGAAAAGTCCATAAAGGATTACCAGAATACTGCAAAAATGTCTTATTTTAAACAATCAAATAAACCTACTGGATATTTCTTACTATTACTTCTAATAGGAATAATCTTTAATTCAATCAAATATTGTTGTAGGATTTGATTTCTCTTCTTTATCCCATCACACAAATTTCTTCAAAGTTTTAACAAGCTTATTTTATAGATCCAGCCTGTCATTTGTAGTTCCACTTTTGGTACTTTCTCTGCCTTTCCATATAAAATTTGTTCCATATCTGTTATTCTTTCATTAACATGTTTTAGACATAGTCTATCCATAGAAGCAGACATTATTACTAAGTTGATATTGTAGTTACTAATTTCTAGCTCAGTTCTTCAATGATCTCCTTTAATGTTTCTGATGTTATAATGCTTTGTGTCGTTTCATAAGTGACAGTATTAAACAATATCAAGAATAGGCTTGCACTTTTTCCTCTTCTGCTTAGAATATTTAATTCCTTCAAGGGTTCAGTTTCATAAAGTAATTTAGTAACTTATCTTTGTTATGGCTTACAAAAGCTAGAATATACAAAATAAGTCTCTTTTTTAAAAATTAAAGGTTAATTTCAAAATCTTACAATAAAATCAAAATTCCAAATTTATCTGAACACTTAATAGTTTGTAACTTTTTAAGACCAAAATCTTATTTAACTTTTTGCTGTACATTTCAAATTCTTAAACTTGTAATTTTTTTCTTTTTGTTCAAAATTGCAGATAAACTCACCCAACAATGAGTTTTAAAACTTGTCAGTCTCTAATAGCTCTAATATGGTTAATAGGAAATTTCCAAACGTGATTAGAAAGTGAGGTTTGTGAACTTAGTGTCCTTTAAAAGTCTCTGTCATGATTGTGAATAATATGGTTGTTGATCCCTTTGTCTCCTTGTAATCGAATCGTCAGAAAACTACTGTCATGAGGTCTCACAAGGAGCAATTGTCACAATTATCTAATTAATTTGGCATGCTCTCCTTATCCAGAGGGGTTCCAAGGTACTGGTGTACTCACTGGTCTACCTTGGTTTTTGCTACAATCACCAGCTCCTCTTTCATGGAGACATTTTTAGTTCGGTATACCTCCACCAAAAGCCCTTTATTTTTCTTCTTCATTCTGAACAATCACCATTCTAATATATGTATTTAATTTTAGCATTTTTATTATGCAACAATAATAAAAGTAATGTAAAAGCCTCCCACCAATTTCTATGAATGTTGGCATACCTCTTCAATCCCAAAGTTTGAATTTCCTAAATATTTCACCACATTCTGGTAAAAATCATATGATGTATGCATATGTATATGCATATCTTTATTTATTTAGCCATGCTTCATAATAGGAAGTCACAAACCCGGTTTACAGCATGTCAATCTGCTTCAGCACTGCAAGATGAAACAAGACATATTGCCCTGTTTTAAAATGTGAGGTCCTTGGTGTTCTCTGAACTTGGTTGTTTTCTTGGTAGCACTGATGATGTTACCTAGTCGGGTAATGAAATGTCTGCAAGAAAGCTCAGAGAGCACCAAGGATCCCACAGTTCAAACTTGAGTTACAAATATTTTCTTTGTCTGTACCTGATGAAATGTTCTTCAATAACAGGACATGAGAGCATCTTTCAAAATATAGATGAAAACTGATCGGGGTGATTAGAGGTGGTAGGGCAGGGCAGGGTACTTTAAATAGATCAGAGGCAATGCAAGGGGGGGTGACCCCCCCTCCCATGACCATCATCTCCTGTCTAACTTTGTCTGAACGTTAAGCACTAAATAATACAAAAGCACAAAGAATCAAACTCAAAGGTAACTTGAATTCATTCATCTGTAGGCTGCCTTGCATGCTTCTTTTCTAAGGAAGCCTTGAAGTTGTTCAAACTGCATCACTCACAGTGACTTTCTGGGTAATAGAGATAGATAAATCAAGAAAGCCACTGCTTCCATTCTTTGTTTCCTAAAACCTGTACTAACCATTCAAAGGCCTTCTTTCCAGTTCTGCTGGCAGATTACTTTGGCAGAGAATAGTCTGTTGCAGATACAGTGCAAGTTAATTTATGGAAGAGTTTAGCATTCCTTTTGGTTCTGATCCCAAGATATAAAGAAAATAATTTAGTTCCATAAGATGTCCTTCATGGTCAGTGCTCACCAAACCCCTTTACATTACAGAAATGATTTAATTTTTATTTTTTAAAAAACCCACCAAGTTAGCCAAAACTGGCTAACTTAAAGGATAATGAAAACAATTAACTTTATCCAGCGATGTAAATTTGAGATATTCTGAACAAAACACCATTGTGTAAACATAAATTCAACTACACTTCCAATTTTTATTGTTTCACAATTTAGCTTTTGCCAATGAAATTAGACTTATGACATCAAACTGTTTGGAAATAAATGGAGGAAGCTAAACTTCCAGGCTTTCTGAGCAGTAGCACTTCGGAGAGGCTTTTGATTATTGTAAATGTGAATATTTTTTCCATCTTAAATACAGCACGGTATATGTCATGTTAATGTATTTTGGATTGTTTGAAGTTTTCCAACTGTATACTTTTAAATGATGACATATTTGATAATATTTCATCATTTAATATTTTTAAATAGGGCAATGTTTTGATGTTTAAAACATTGGGCAAAAATTATTTAGTCATGCTTGATAACAGTAAGGCACAAATCAAATTTATAGCACGCCAATCCACTTCACAAGATAAACAGGAAACATTGTGCCATATTCCAAAATAAAAATCAGGAGATCTTTATATAGCCCTGACTAAAATGTGGAGTCCTTAGTGCTCTCTGAACTTTTGCTCTTCTGCTATCTTACAAAAGTCTATGGCTGTGGTGGTGAATCTATGGCCACCTATGTGCCATAGGTGGCACACAGAACCCTCTGCGGGCACGCAAGTCGTCACCCCAGCTCAGCTCTGTCGTGCATGCGTGTGCGCCTCCCGCCGGCCAGCTGGTTTTTGGGTCTCTGCCGCACATGTGCATGTGCCGGGCGCAGGTGGGGAGTTGCGCATGCATGCGCGGGGCAGACACTCATGTGGGGGGGTCTCATGTGCATGCATGCGTGGGGAGGGCATTATGGGTGTGCACGCACACACACTTTTGTGTGCACTTTCAACACTTGGTGCCGAAAAGGTTAGCTATCACTGGTCTATGGAAATACATTATGAAGGATAATCTTATGATGCTCTAATCAATAATAAGCCTACTCTACTCAATGGACTATAATTTCAAATAAATGAGTGCAGGATTGTAGCCTGATACTTTAACATTTCAAAATACAATATACTGCAGTACTAAACAGTTTTCTCCACTGATCTCAAACTCTATAGATCACATATTTTGTTGTGCTTTAAAATAGTTTTTTCTTGTTTTGTTTCTTTCTTTGCTCTCTTTCAGAAAAACAAAGATAAATGTATTTGTAATGGACCTCCCACTAAGGTGTGAGCCAAACAAAATATAAAGTTAGCAAGCAAAAGATAAACTTGCTCGGTTACAAATCTGTAAAGTATTAAATTTACACAAAATGGATAAGATCAATATATACTATTATTATTAAAATAATACTGTACAATTGTAAAAGGGTAGGCTAACTACTATTTAATTTTACCAATAAGATTTACAGTAAAAGAGACATGTTGAGCTCTCTATCCAAAGGTGAGCAGATGGACTGATCTTTTTTACATCCAAAGCTGGATTTGTGGACTGCACTAAGAGTTGTTAAAATCTTGAAGTATCTACATACTGGAACACTTCAACTGAAATGCCTCCTGAAAGTATAAAAAATAATTCATAACAACCAGAAACAAATATTAATTTATATCACTATGAAAAGGAGCAGGATTATAACCTTACAGATATCTGGTGTTCATGTTTTTACTGAGGTCTTCTCACACACTTGTGTACTGTGAACTTAAACCAACTTTTGCCAAACTAGTAATCTCCAGATGTGGTGAATTCATCTCCAAAATTACTTAATTAGCATTAGGGCGCCAAATTGAGAAAGTTTATACTAGATAATATTTGTAATAGTTCTTATTTATTTATTTATTTATTTATTGGTTCGATTTATATGCCGCCCTTTTCCAGAGATTCAGGGTGGCTTACAATGCGTTAAGCAATAGCCTTCATACTTTTGTATATACCTGCTTAGTAGGGCTTTCAGGGCCCCCCAAGCAGTGTTCTTCTTTATACAAAGTCAGCTTATTGCCCCCACAAACCGGGTCCTCATTTTACGTACCTCGAAAGGATGGAAGGCTGAGTCAACCTTAAGCCTGGTGAGATTTGAACTTGCAGAAATTGCAGGCAGCTGGTGTTACTTAACAGTGCTATAGTCTGCTGCGCCACCAAGGCTCTTTCTTCACTTGTTTTGATCACTACTTATTTATACAGCTGAATTATAGATCCTAGCACTTGATGCTACCTTTTCAAAAGAAAGAATTTATGAATTCTTATAATATTTTTGAACTAAATGTTTTGTAACTTTTACTTTAATATCAAAATATCAACTTGAATTTGGCAGTGGTGATTTATCATCATTATGTTCAATTTACATATGTGCGTATATTCTGCACAAGCTCCCATTACCCATTGATTATCACAATGCTTAGGAAAGAATTCTACACATTTGTGTTTCTTTCCCACACAGGATTCCTTTGTTTTTTTAATGTTTTTTCTCTGCATATATTAGGCTTTGAACTGCATTATAATAGCAAATCTCTCTGATAACTCCAGGAGTAAACTCCCCCTTCTCTTCTCCCTGTGTTATACTAATAGATTACATAAATGCAAGCCATTGCTAATAATCCCTAAATAAACCTTCTTCTACTTCAGATTCACTGTAATCCATCTCTTATGTCAGATGAACTGTGGTACTTATCTTCCTTGCTGCAAAAGCTGTAATGCTTTTCCTTATTCATCTCTCATACGCAGTAATCCTTTCACCTCAACTTTACAGATTTCTAATTTAAATGTAAAATATTCATGGCAGAGAAAGGAACCCTAAACAACAGCTCTTGTGGCTAATACTGGGGATTTTGACATTATCTTTACCTAATCTTTTTAATAAAATAAAAATAAAAAAACCAACAGGTTACTTAGTGTTTTTAGCCATGATAATTATCTGAATTCCCATGAGGAAATAACTTTAGTAATACCTTGTTACTCTCCGGAAGATGTCTCTGCAGAATTATTTTAAAGACATTTTTATGTTTGTTGTTTTGTTATTACAACATGTTACACTGCGTTAAAAGCTTCCTTTCCATTAGGGTTTTTATTCCATTTTATTACTGCCACGTACAGAATTTACATTATGTAACAGTCCTGATCTGGGACTGCTTTCAAGAGTCTCAGGCAGGACTTGGTCTTTTCAGTTGAGTTTTTCTTCATCTCCTCCTCCTCCTTCCCTTCCTCCTCCTCTCCCTCCCCCCTCTTTTTCAAGCAAAAAAAAAAAAAAAGCTTAATTTTGAATTACTGTAGGCCCATCCATTTTTGTAAATTCATCTTCTCCGATATTATTTTTTACAGACTTCGTTTTTCAAGTTTGTAAATGGTAAATCACAATTTCTCATCCAAAATACTACAAGCAATGATTTTGTAAAATAAATGGATTTGGGCAAGGTGGAGATTGCCTTAAAGCAGAGGTCCTCAAACTTGGCAGCTTTAAGACTTGTGGGCTTGTGGACTATGCTGGCTGGAGAATTCTGGGAATTGAAGTCCACAAGTCTTAAAGCTGCCAAGTTTGAGGACCTCTGCCTTAAAGTTTTGACTTCTGGTGACTATTTGGCCTGAGAGGGTGGCCAAGATGTCCAGCTGGTTTCATGCTTAAGGCAGGATTAGAACTCACTATATCTCCCACTTTCTGCTCTGGTGCCTTTATCCACTACACCAAACTGTCTCTCAAATGGAATTTAAGATAATTCTGAAAAGAAAAGGTAGGGTGTTTTATTCTCTATCCAAAACTATTATAAATAAAGCACACCTTTTTGATATTTAATAATAAAGTATAGCTGTTTTAAATATTTTAAAGGAAATAATTATTTTAATATTTTAATATTTTAAAGGAAATAAATATTTAAAAGGAAATAATTATTTGGTGTATAACTTATGAGGAAAGTGCAAACAGCTGGTCAAGTGAGTTTAAAACAAATTTCTATAAAAAAGTAGGAATGGGCTGCTGGGCACAGTTACTATTGCAGAACCTACTTTCTTAATGAGTCTATAAAATGGGACAGAATAATTGTAATCATTATAGACACAATTGTGGAATCAGGTTGGTGCCTTGTTTTGTGACCACATAGTTAAGATTTAACCCATAACATAAATTTCTTCATCAGTTCAGGATGGAAGGTCTCTCTTTATTTTTATTACGTTTGATCACTACCAATTTCATAGAAATATTTCTAATGATTGTTTTAATTGCCTGCATGATTTTATTCCCAATTATCTATTGGGAAGTTGCAAGGGAACTAGCAGTCTATAAATAAATTAAAATAAAATAAATAAAATATTTGCAGGCAAGTTTAAATAATACACTGTACATCACTATAGTACTATGACTTATTAAAAGATTATGTAAACCAATGTCATGAATATAGTAATGATCCTGAATCCTAAGAATAGATGCTCTCATAGGCAGTATAGCAGTATCAATGCCTACCTTTAAAATAATATAATGATGTTATATAATCCATAGTATAGAGAGCTTAAAAAAACCCTATACATTAATTATATTATAATTTATGGAATAATAATATACTATAAATACTACACTATAGTACAAATTAGCTATAATTTTATACTATAATCTAAAATAGCAAAATGCTTTCCTTATTTAATGTTCACTAGCTTTATCTTGGTTTTCTATGGAGAGTTATTGTCTAGAAATGAAGTCACACTAGTCATATTTCCAAATATGAATCAGATAAACAATGGCACTTTTACTTGTAAATGATTTATTTATTTACATGGAGTAAATTGCTATTGAACTTAATTGGACTTGAGTAATGACTAGGCAGACAACTGCACATTTTTTTTAAAAAAATCTATCTCGATTTCATGCTAGAAATAAAATTATGACTTACCTAGTTTTGATCTGAAATATACTTTATTTTCAATAATATTATACATTGTAGAATGGAATAACACTTTTATGTAAGACTTATTTTTTATTTGACAGTATTCAAAGTTTGTAATCTAATTATCCCTTTTAAAGATAAATATTTTTCAAGTCAGAGGATATTTTTCCAACAATTAACTTGTTACCTTCAAAAAATGTTGAACCCTTCTTAGGTTATCATTTTCTCCTTTTGAAATTCAGAAACCAAATTGCGTTCTGTAGTACAAATGAGGCATTGTCAGCTGTTAGCGGAATAATAATTGTAAAGCCTCCTAATCTTAGATATGTTCCTAGGTAACTACATTCACCTTCTTCTGTATTGTCTATGTAACCAAAAAGACATTAACCTCCTTTTACCCAATATTATCCTGTTCTTGTGTCACCATCCACTTCTCTTAGATGCATCTTAACTAGCTATCTTTAATCTTCAATTTTTTCTTTCTTTCGTGCAACTCTTTCGTGCAATTCATTTGAAAGGACATTGGATAATTTTGTAATCCACATAATGCTGCTTTTTAAATCTGAGGTCCCACTTTATTGTTTCCTATTCTTTGCGTATGGATTACGAATGAATTTATAAAATGTTTTGCTTTTTTAAGCTTTCCTCTCTTAGAAACAATCTAACAGTTGCTCAAATCATATTATCTGAAATGAGCAACCTAAAATACATTAATATGGCTATATTTTTTCTAATGAATTATACCACACGTGGTCTTATATTGTTAATTATCGAATACTATATCAACATATCAATGCAGTACATTTCTAACATGGAAAAAATATCATTCATTCTCAATTTTAGGCAAAAATTTTAAGCCTAAGAGTACCAATGATAATTTTTTTTCTCCTATATTTGGAATTAAATACTCAGACAAATGAATCCAAGAAAAGTATCTTTGAATCTAACTGCAAATTATTATACACTAGCCTACGTGTCAGTCTTTACCTGGGAAGAAAATGAGATTTTTGCAACAGCAAATGCTCTGCTTAAAATGACATCTTCATCTTGACTGTACTCAAATAGCTTCCAAATAATACATTTTTCTTCAGATGAGTCATTATGGAGATCCTGCAGAGCTTGTGTATTCAAACACATGATGCTCCATTCAAAGTTTCATCTTGATCGGAAGTGTGTGTGTGTGTGTGTATACCTGTATATATATGAATTTATATGTATATATGTCATGCCACTATTTAAGTTTTGAGAAATACTAATATATGCTATGTATCAGCTTCTTTAAAGCTTTCTTTTTATAAGCAAACATTTTTTAAGTTTTTGTCACTTTTTTGATTAGGTATCTTATTTTGAATCACTATGCTGCAATACTTCCTATTTTCTACAATTTAGACTTAGACTTGGAATAACTTTATTGTCAGTTTAAAGGTACACTAATCGGCATACATTAAAATGAAAGTTCGTTGTATACAGCTCTCAAAGATTCACCACCTGCAATATACACTATACACAAACAAACAAATAATAAATAAGGATGTACCCACATATATTATATGACACAGAGAAACAATGCAGTTTAGTTTGGATGTATACATGTAATCTTTTTGGCTGTCCTTATCACTCTTATAAATGGACCTTCTACCTGAGGCACTGCTACAGTGGTGGGTTGCCCCCGGTTTGCACCGGTTCTATAGAACCAGTAGTAAAACTGGCGGGAGGCTCCGCCCACCAACCCCGACATCATCAAAATGCTTCTGCACATGTGCGCTTGTGCAGAAGAGTGCGTGTGCACATGAGCGAAGCGAGTGCACGTGCACGGCCCCACTGCAAACCGGTAGTAAAGGTAAGTAGAACCCACCCCTGCACTGCTACCACCAAACCAAACAGTTTGATGAACAGCAATGCAGTTTGTTAAAACACTCTCAGTCGTGCCTCTGTAAAAAGTGGTCAGGAGAGAAGGAGAAAGATGTGTTCTCCTCATCCGATGTAGGAAATGCAGACGTTTGCTTGCACATTTCACTAAGGATGACGTGTGGAGGGACCACACTTTGCTTTCATATATCATTTTAAAACAATACTGAGCTTTTCAGCATTTCAATTCAATTATTGAGGCATTCTGAGGAGTACATAGGAGGGTACATTTAGCCCTTGTTTGCAACCCTTTAAAGCAGCTGCATCTGTCCCATTATGTATGATTGTAATCCAGTGGTGGGCTGCTGGCGGTTTGGACTGTTTCAGGTGAACAGATAGTTGTGACCTGAGGTGCTATGCTGTCCAATTTAGCCACATTTTTTAAGCTGCATGCATGCGTGCAAATGTGCGCACAAGCAAAGCGCATGCACAGAAGGCCGCGCACGCTCATATTTTCAGTGCTGGGGCGAACCGGTTGTTAACTCATGTGCCGTCCACTTCTGTTGTAATCGCTAAAACAACCTAGGAACATTCTAGATATAAGTGTGTGGTATATTATTAGAACTAAAGTGACAAGGACATTGTGTGGCACCTATAACACATTTCACTTCCATCAAAGAATACAAATGTCAGCTAATTCCTAAATAATAAAGACCTGCCTGTGCCACATCTTAAATCACCCTCAGATTAGGGATGATAATTGAAGCCCATAAGAAAAGAAAAAAGAGAAGTTCACTACATTTGATAAAAAGCTACATGGATTTGTCAGCGGTTACTAGTTTCTCTGCGCTTCTAGTTTGCATTCCATAAGATCACTCCAATTTATTTATCTGGCATATTTATAAGCCTCCACAATTAACTCAGGCTTTGAGAGGCAAATAACACAACTGGTAAATACAATTAAAACTATTTTAAAAATGCAAACAAAGAAACAAAAAAATGTGGTCTGTAGTTTATTCCATTTCTGATATATGGCTGCCTTTCAAACGAATGTGCTGCCTTTCAAATGAATCTTAAATACTATCTTGTTCTATGCAATGTATCAGCAACAGAACACAGATTCTGCCTGTTGATAATTTCTCCACGTAGTTATCTAGAAGTCAATATAAAAAGAGTCTCCCTTACCTATGAACAAATTCCGCAACAAAGAGTCTGACATAAGGAGAAATAACAGGCAAACACTTTAAGCAATAGGAGTTACATTTTAATCAGGATTGGATCTGGTCCTCAAGTTGAGCCCAAAATAAAACATATTCTTCCTTGCATGAATTAACTGAGTCTACTGGATTGCATTTCATTCTATATGCAGTCTAATTGGCCTATAAAGGTATCAACAGCAATAGAAGTTAGACTTATATACTGCTTCATAGTGATTTATAGCATAGCACTCTCTAAGTGATTTAAAGAGTCGGCATATTGCCCCCAACAATCTGAGTCCTCATTTTACCAACTTGGGAAGAATGGAAGTCAATCTTGAGCTGGTCAGGATTGAACTCGTGGCAGTCATTGCAAAATTAGCCTGCAATACTACATTCTAACCACTGCATCACCATTGCCCTTTAAAGGTAAAGGTAAAGGTTTACCCTATCCAGTCACTCTAGGGGGCAGTACTCATCTCTGTTTCTTAGCTGAGGGAGCCAGCCTTGTTCAAGCATATCTCCGTGGTCATGTGGCCAACATGATATCACAATGCAGCACAGAGCATGCGGCGAAACACAGAACACTGTTACTTTCCCACCAAAGTGGTACCTATTTATCTACTCACATTTTCATGCTTTTGAACTGCTAGGTGGGCAGGAGCTGGGGCAAGAATGGGAGCTCGCCCCATTGCATGGTACTCAGGTCTCGAACCCAGCTGTCAGCTTTCTAGCTGAAAAGCTCAGTTGAGCCATTGCAGCCCCAAATTTGCCTATATCCTATTAACAAAGGGTGTAAGAAAGACGAACAACAAATCTTTCATTTTAAATGCAGACTAGGCAGAGCTAAAAGGAGAAAATAATGTTGTCATCTAAATTTACTATTTCATTGTGCAAATTTACATGCAATAAAGTTTTCTTCACATTAACCAATTTCTGTCTAATGTTCTGAACAGAGAGATTGTGTTTTGGGTTTCCTTTCTTTTCTTTTTACATCCGAACTCCTTTGACAGAGGAGTAGGTCTGGGTAAAACCAAATAAACACATTATAATTAGTTTATTTGAGAACCATCATTACATGACGATTGTGATGACAAGAATATTATTTAAACAGAGTCCATGAAATAAAATATATTTTTATTGCTTCCATAAAAGCTATTTTGGATTGAGATTATAAGAGCCAGCATAAATATAAAGTCAAATAGAGTTCTATAGCTAAACTCATTTCAAAATGCATTGTCTCTGGTAAAGGGTTCTTAAAGTAACTGCAAAAACCACAATATGACTATCTAAGTTATATGGTTGCAATTTTTAAACTGGATTTTGGAAAACCTTGAATTTCCTTAGAAAGCTTTAAAGAATTCCTCAAGGGAGTTTCATCTGCTGTGGATTTCTACAGGAGCGAATTTGCAAACCACACAAATGATCTGCACACATGGCAATGAGAGAACATGAAAAAGATTACTTTCTGTTAGTCCAATCTTTCTCCCAGAGCAGATGTTATAGGGAAACAGCAGGAGTGAGCAATACAAATTTAGTGAATGTTCTAACTTAATAAATAAAAACTAAATAGTATACCATTTTAAGCTCTTGAACAAAAGACAAGGTTGAAAAAAAATAAAATGAATAAAAAGATGTCTCAATTTTATGATTATTTTAGTAGATTACATTTGTTTTTATTCCACAAATTGAAATAAATTGTATTTCCTTGTAATTCTGCACAACTCTCCTAATGTATTGATTAATTAAATGTGATATGATATCAGAGTCAAAGGATTCATGGTGTTATACAACATAGAATAACCATGGTAAGAATAAGAAAACATTGAGTGGAGCAAAATACAAACTCATTCATTTAAACATGTCACCCTATTAAATTAAATGAAGAGGCCTTCTGAAATAGCTTACAGATGCCAATTAATATCAGGGCAAGTCTAACCTCTAAAGGTAGAACTCTTTTAACAGGCCAGTTTCATTGCTGCTGCTGTTCTTAGACACTTCCTATCATGAATCAGCCAGCATCAATGGTGACTAATGCATCACACACATTGCTACTGTTCTCAGTGTGTCAACTGTTTACAGGTTCACTGCATGGCCAATATCGCTAATAGTGGCTTTTTTACCACTATCCCTTCCATTCTCTCCTTCCTCCTAATTTCCTGAGTCTATGCTGATAAACTTTCTCGTTTATTCTTTTCCAATTATCAGACCATCAAAAAAAGGTAATAAAACCAACTCACAACTAACTAGCTGACTAAAACAGTTATCTATTAAAGACATCTTGCGGGGGGAAAAATCACATAATGAAGTAGAGTTCTATGGTGGTTTTATTTTCTATATCAGAGTGTATTAGTTCTTTAGGCTATCTGTTAGGCTAATTGGTAGAGATGGTGAAGTAAGTTCAAGTAGAGCCTTGGTAGTACAGTGGTTTAATGCACCCTGTAATTAACACAGCTGCCTGCAATTTCTGCAGGTTCGAATCTTACCAGGCTCAAGGTTGACTCAGCCTTCCATCCTTTCTAAGGTAGGTGAAATGAGGACCCAGTTTGTGGGGGCAATAAGCTGACTTTGTATAAAATATACAAAAGAATGAAGGCTATTGCTTAACGCATTGTAAACCACCCTGAGTCTCCGGAGAAGGGCAGCATATAAATCAAATTAAAAAAAAAAAAAGTAGATGGTGTATCTACCATTATTTATTAGACAACATTAAATGAATGGATCTACTGTGTAAATAAATATAATATTACCAAGCCATTCAGCAAATATGCACGTATATTTTTACATTTTTGAATTTGTATACTTTTATTTACCAATAATAAATCTAACG
Source organism: Arizona elegans (assembly GCA_022577455.1). Classification (NCBI taxonomy): domain Eukaryota; kingdom Metazoa; phylum Chordata; class Lepidosauria; order Squamata; family Colubridae; genus Arizona; species Arizona elegans. The sequence goes on from JAKOOJ010000002.1 coordinate 121,762,930, forward strand.
GACACTGATTTGAGACTAAATAATACTGAACTCAATGAGATGTACAGTACTTCTGAATACAGGATCCGGCAGTATTCGGAATTAATCCCTGAAATAAATCAGCAAAAGTTTTCTACCTAGATTAGTTAAATAGTCTTCTAGATAACAGCATATTCCTCTCCCTCACAGGAGTGTAAAAAAATCTCTGCCACAAATTATTTTGGAACATGATTTGGAAGCTTTCCCTCAGAGGTTTCTATTGAGATGTAAATGCTTCTCAGAAGTGAAGTCTGGCTATCAGTTGTTCTCACCTCCATAAAATACAATAACATTTAAACATTTTATGGAGTGTCTAGGGAATTCCACTTTTTAAAAAATATATGAAGTGGATGGTGGAGCTCTTATAGCTTTTTTTGTCTGTAAGTGACCAGTACACTTAAAGCCATACAGCTTTCCATAGTCATGTGGCAGTCCACTGTATGTATATAACAGTATGTAAGACTCAAACAGGTAATCTTGAAAAGAAGATTTGCTGCTGCAGTGAAAAATATCTGCAGAGAAAGTATTGAACAAGTGAAAGGCAGGCTATAACCCTATTGCCTTGGAAGAGCTGTAAGTAAGATATGTAAGGCTGGGTAAGATATGTATTCAATACTTAGAAATAATGAAAATTTCAAAAGATTTCAGAAAAGTGGAGTGCAGAATTTCCAACAGGGAATTCTGGGCTAACTTCCATGTCGAATGCTTCATCACTAAAATACAGGATCCCTTAAAAATTAGTAATTATTCTTGACATGCCCTCACAAGTCATCAAATCATAGGATGTCTTGTCACAGAACAACTACTCAATGAGGAATAATATAGGGAAAAACCTGTAGCATAATATCTTCTGTTCTTCTCAATCACAGCAGGATTCAAATCTACGCCTTCAAGTTACTTTATGCTGAACTGTCTTTTTAAAAAGTTACCTTTAATTGTGTGACATAAGGAATTAGGCTTTGAGAACTCAAAGCAGTTGAATTAAAAAAAAATACAGGATATAAATTAAAAATAATTTGAAGCTCCTTGTAGAGATCAGGAAAGGTCAAGACTTTTACAGATACTAATCAGCTTTCACACTTCTTGATTAAACCTGGTAAGAACTTTCTCATCAGGACCGGTGGAAAATTTAAACCTCATCTGATTTTTGCATCATTTTGATAAGATCAAGAGTAGATCCTAAATATAAATGATAATCACACTGCAGTTTTGGTAGCAAAATAATTGCAAACAGCTTTTGGATGGCACTATCTAAGGAATAGTTGAATAAATGATTGATAAAAAATATACTCATATATTAACGAAACACACTGAAGTTATTCTGCTGTAAGTTATTATCAAACTGAAATAAAATGGATAAACAGCAATATTTCTATACTTCAAACTTTTGCTTTTTATCAAGTGGAATCCATTCTATGACTGCCATGGTCCACCTGCCATCAGTTCTTCTTGCTATGTGACCAGCCCATTTCCATTTCAATTCTTTTACTCTCTTGATGATATCATAAGTTTTCGTTTGTTCTCTAGTCCATGTGCAGGTATTTCTATCTTGTCTTGTAATGCCGAGCATGCATCTTTCCATGGCTCTTTGCCCCACTCTTAGCTTTTGTGTCGATTGTGAGGTTAGTGTCCATGTTTCACTGTCATACCTTAGAGCTGGTAGCACACACTAATCAAAAACTTTTCAGGCATAGGGGGAGGTTGTTCTTGAAAATGATGCTTAGCTCGCCGAATGCCTGCCAACCACATTTAACACGGCGTTCAATTTCCTTAATTTGTATCACCTTCCATTGAGATCCATTGGCCAAGGTATATGTAGTGGTCTATTACATCTAATTCTTCTACAGATAAAATTTTTTGTCTTTCTTTGGTGAATTTATTAAACATAACCTGGCTCTTTTTCAGGTTTAAATTTAAGCTGAATGGTTCTCCTGCTTTGTGCAGCACTTGTATGTGTTTTAGTGACTCTTCTGGGTCTTGTGAGAAGAAAACAATATCATCTGCAAATCTTAAGTGATTTAAATAGGCACCGTTGATTTTTATTCCACATTTTGCCCAGTTTATGTTGTAGCCCACCAGCGGCCTGCGCAGATCGTGGCTGATCCCGACGACGAGGAGGCTGGTGTGGTATCGCGCCAGCAGCCTGCACAGCCGTGCTCGCGTCGGACAGTGAGGAGGTTGAAGAGGATGTGGTGCCAGAGGCAGAGACTCAGCCAGGGCCTTCAGAACCTCCAGAGGCTCCTTCAAGTGGAGAGAGAGAAGTGAGGAGCCGCTTCTCAATGCTCGAGCACGCAGGGCTGCCAAAAGGCAGGAGTGGCTACTCAGGAGGAGGAGGTCTCCTCGAGAGCAAGGCTTGAGGATAATTGGCCACTCCCTTAGCCTATTTAAATCACATGCGGTTAGTAAGTTTCTTGCTGGAAACAACTTGTAATTATCATCAGAGCATTTTTAGAAAAGTCTTATCGTATTTTGTTTTCTGGGCAGGTCGCCAACCTTTGCCGGACTTTGGTTTATTCTTGCTACTTAATAAATTTGATAAGGACCGTTGGTGTGTGTCAATATCCTCGGAAATCCGGAGCTGGGGCAGAACAGTCTAGTTTGTGAAATACTTCTTCAAGGCAGACTGAGAAAAGGATAGGTGATATTGTATATAACTGATGTTAATCCTCCATCATCTGTGAGTGTACCGAACTTCCTTAAATAAGGTGGAGAAAATACCAATCCATCCCAGGAATTCTCCCTCCCTCACTTCCATTCCCTCAGTTGTATATCTATATAGTCACTGAAATCCCAACCACATCCATAAGCTCAGAAAGAAAATATTCCTGCTGCTGTCTCTGAACCCTTTGTGAAATTCAATAGTTAAGTACTGCAGTCAACACAAATATGAAAATCAGTCTCTGAAAGCTTGTTGTTTAATCCATTTGTTTTTCTTGCTATTTGGATCATTCTCCAGACAAGATAAGATAAGGCAAGGCAAGCTAAGGCTCTCTTTACTTGCCTTATTCCATCTATTAATCTAATTCTATAGGTCACAGATGAAGGAAAAAGTGATATACACAGAGGGGAAATGTATGGTGTGAAGGGTGTCGGAACATAGAGGTGTTATGTATGGCAAGGGGGTAAGAGTTGGTAGTTAATAGGAAAAGATGTCAAAAAAATTGAAACATAATAATAGTGCAATTTATCCTTGCTAAACGTACAGCAGTGTGCTATAATTAAATATGAAAACCTAAATTTATCTCTGTGTTCGGCTGTCATTAATTTAACAGGGAATGCACATGTTGTAATCTAATGGTTGGTGCTTCCTGCATTCCCCCCCCCTTCCCGGCAGCATATTAAAATGTATATTAGCCTCAAGGTGCATAAACACAAAATAATAGGCCAAAGGTTTTGGCACATGGAGGGGGAAAAAATCCACGCTCAAAGGCCGTCAAGTAGCAGTGATTCAGGGGAGCCACTCACTTAGCCTCATTAAGCCAAAGCTCTTTTTTGCTTGTCTTTTGTTCTGCATGACAGCAGCCTCTTTGTTGTATAATAATTCATTCCAAGTTCGTTCCAAGCTACCGAAACTGGTGAACTGTGGCCATTTTAATGAGAAGTATTGGTGGTATGCATAATCTGGAAGCCACGTGCACCAGGCAATCACAGAGCACTGCAGCCAGCAAAATGAGACACTGTTGAAATCACAAATTTGTCAAGTTGTTTTTGGACAGGGTATTATAATAAGCACTAAAATATGCATCCCATTACTTTGCATCTGCCAGTCAAAGATCACTGTAATGAATGCATGCTGCAGGGTATGACCAGGCCGCTGTTGTAAGTAAAACAAACTGGAGAGTACAAAAAGGAATTATGTATTTTTGGCAGCGCTTGACTTATTTTTAAATCCGATTGCATTGGGAGCTAGATTTTTCTAGCACAGTAGTCCAATGTCAGCAGTGAGCTGACTACAACTGCCAGAGTTAAAGAGGTAGCTGGAATAAATTATTTTTCAGCTTTTTATGGCTTTTTGCTAAGTGAAAAAAGATGTCTCAAAATCAGTGCTTATAGTATATATGGCAGCAATCTTTAATTCATTGGAAAAAGTTTCTGTGGAAAACTGCTTATTTACTACCCCTACAGGTTTCTAAATGGGACAATTCATGCAGATTTTCCGATACGCAAAGCAACATAAACACAAGCTTTAGGCTCATCATGAGCCAGAGTCTTTACATAATATCTGCATCCTTATAAATTATTTTAATGTATAGGCTGTTCCAACTCAAAGCAATTCGGGGCAGAACACAATTGAAATACCTAATTAAGAAGCCCAAACAAATCGACAAATAAAACATCACATAATGGGGGAAATTACGTATCATAATCAAAATAAATAACACACATCATATGAGCACACAACTGATGTATCACAGAGCTTGGGAGATAAGCCATTTTTTAAAGATTATCTGTAGGGTTAGGGCAAACCTCTGAGAGAATGTTTTTCCAAAGAGCAGAGAAGGCATGCTTCCTATGTCTCCTTAGATAGCTTTGGTTAATGCCTATTCTGTTAGATTGTACAGAATGGGCAGAAAAGATAAAAAAAGAGGCAGTCCTTAAGACTTTCAGATCCAGTGCCATGAAAGACTATATGAATGATATCCATCACCTTGAAATGCACCTGGAAGTAACCAATGCAGTTCACGTAATAAAAGTATTACACGGGCATAAAGTGGTAACCCTTAAGAGCTTGAGTCACTGCATTCTGTATAAGCACTTCCAAGTGATCTTCAGAGTGAGTCCTATGGAGACCACATCACAGTAGTCCACATATGAGGTGACCCTATATGAGTGACGACAAGAAGGAATTCCTGGTTCAGGAAAGAATACAATTAGTGTAGCAGATAATTTGTCCAACGACTCTTCTGGCCACACTGTCATTTGCTCCTTGAGCAGGAATCGTGACTCCAGGAGAAGCTCCCAAATTGCATACCAACTCTAAACAATGAGGTACAATCCTTTCAAAACCAAAGCTGGAAATTCACCAGAATTGGAAGAACCATATACCCACAACTGCTAAATCCTGTCAGAGTTATTTTGAACCTGTTCCTCTCCATCTAGCTCCAGATAGCCTTTAGGCACTGGGATATAATCTCAGTCACATCATCTGATTGATCAGGAGTCGAGATCACAGTTGAATATCATTAGCGCACTGCTGTTACGTGACTCCATGTCTCACTGAAAGCTGCTGAGAGATCACAAAGAACCAGGATGATCATTAAGCATGATAAGCATTGTTTCCATTCTATGTTCCAGGTTGAAATTTGACTGCAGTGGCTCTAGATAATCTGTGTCTTCCAGAGCTTTCCACAAATCTAGTCCAACCATCTTCTCAATGAACTTTATGCAAATGCAAATAAACTCATTTAAATCGAGCATAGTATCTAATGCATCAGATGTGGACTTGGGAGATCTATATTCAGGTCCTCACCTGATTGCAAAGTTTCTTGAACAACTTTGGGTCAACTACACTCCCTTTTGTGGAGAAAAATATTAAGGAATGCCTCCCTGTAAAATTCCTTTAGGTCATAGAGAAAAGATAAAATATAGATACCTATTTCATGCCTTTTGATATCCTTACCTTAAAAGAAAAGCAATCATGCATAGTTATAATTCTGAAAAGCAGAGTAGCTAAGGGGGTGGGTGGGAGAGGAGAATTTCCTGCTGCCTTTCTCATTGTGAAGTTTCAGATGGAGTTTGAGTCAGAAGTACACATCTGGATTATCAGACTGAGAAAAACAGCTGCATGTTAGGCATGCTACTGAGAGGAAAGTGCCTCCTATAGTTCTTCCATTCAAAAAAAAAATGCATTCTCTCACAATTCATTTTTTTAAAAATAGAATTTTACTGAATATTACATTATGTCTTTCCCTTAGAAGGTTTTTCAGAGCTCAACAATCTTTTATTGCTCAAACTGATAAAAGAACGAGGATGCTTCATTTAATTATAAGCAAAAGGACTAATTCTTTACGACAATACAATGACAACTTTCTTTTTTAGTCTCTTCAAGTATTTGCCTTTTCCCTTCAAGTTGTTTGAATTCTCTTAAAATGATTAGCTTTTAAATTCTAATACATACTTACATTTATTTAAATGGCCAAAAAGAATTATTTTTATTAATACTTAACATATAGGGAAGAAGATCTGAAGAAGTATACTGAAAGTTATTGGGATAAACCAGAGCCCCTTTCTGATGGTGATGGGCAGTTAAAAAATATGAAATATAACAAAGTAACTAACTAACTTCACCTATGTTTCCTTTTCTCTTCTTAATCTATGGTTTCATTGATTGATTGATTTTGGCTTCAATTGTTTACCATGAAAGAGAATAGTCTGCTCAGGATGCATGCCTGTGTGTGTGTGTGTGTGTGTGTGTGTGTGTGTGTGTGTGTGTCTGTTTGTCTGTCTGTCTTTCTGTCTGTCTATCTATGTACATGTATATATGAGCATGAAAAATGAGCATGAAATTTGTTCATCCTGGGCAGGAACAAATATTATTGCCATGTTGTTTATGTTCCTGCTTGTCTATGAGCTACAAACTTTAGTTTATTTAAAACAGCTTTTAATCTTATTTAAAACTTCAAAGGCTTATACATTAGAACATTTTGTTACTCCCAGTAGATTTAAGTCAAAATAATTGTACGAAATGTTTAAAGAGAAACCAAGTAAACAACACCTGGAAGATTCTTTAAAGAAACAGATAAATATTACTCAATTGTCAAATTTGCATGAGAAAAAATGAAGTTTTATAGAGGTATTGAAAAACACACATACCTTTTATCGGGTTATTTCTAAAAATTCTTTGAAAAATTTATTTGACGGTAAATAATTAAATAGCCATGGCTTGATTTCTGTTACATAGTATCATTTAGGTTTATAAGGGCAAATTACTTACTTTATCTGTTTTACCAAATGAAACAGGATATCTTTGATGTTTAACATGCTATAGCTACTGTGAAGATTTTTGTTTCGTTTTATTTTTTTTTCACAAAAATGTGAGTTCCAGTCCCCTTAAAAATTCATCGTGAAAGCCCAGAGATATCACAATTATTATTTTTTTTTTATTGCAAAAGTTTTACAATTACATTTTCACCCCTTTTTTCCCCCCCCTCGACCCGCCCCAAACTTCCCAACCTCCCTAACCCACCCTAACCCACCCCTCCCCCCAGACTTCCTCACAATATAATCATGTCAAATAAAAGGAAAAACCCTCCTTTGTATATAAAACTTGAACCCCGCCCTCCCCTTACAAATTTTCATCTTCATTACATTAACCTATTTCTATCTTAATATAGCAGTTTCAAATAAATTTTCATCCTGATTACCTTGAAGATATTTCTATCTTAATATAGCAGTTTCAAATAAATTTTCATCCTGATTACCTTAAAAATATTTCTATCTTAATATAACATTTTCAAATAAATTTTCATCCTCGACCTTAAAATATTTCTATCTTAATATAACATTTTCAAATAAAAGCTATTTGGTACTTCCTAGTTTGATATTTGTTCTGAACATAATCTATCCACTTCTTCCATTCCCATTCATAAGTCTCTTGAGAACAATCTTTTAAATATGCTGAAATCTTCGCCATCTCCGCAAAACTGGCCATCTTCAAAATCCATTCCTCAATCGAAGGCAGCGCTTCATTTTTCCAGTATTTACCTATCAACAATCTTGCTGCAGTTATCATGTACAATATCATTTTTGTTTCCCCCAATGTAAAACCCTTAACTATACCCAATAAAAACAGTTGTGGAGAAAATTGAATCTTTCTCTTCAAAACATTCTGCATGACCCACCAAATTTTTATCCAAAAAGCCTTAACTTTCTTACAGGTCCACCAAACATGATAATATGTAGCATCTAAGCAATCGCATCTCCAACATTTAGGCTGGGCACTAGGGTACATACACGACAATTTTTTTGGATCTAAATGCCATCTATAAAACATTTTGTAGAAATTTTCCCGCAGATTCTGCGACTGTGTAAATTTAACATTCTGAACCCAAATTTTTTCCCATGTTTCCAACATCACTGGTTCCTCAAAATTTTGTGCCCACTTAACCATACAGTCTTTAACTAGTTCAGTTTCTGAATCCCTTTCTAACAAAACATTATAAAGTCTTTTAATATGCATTGGGCCTTTCTCTTTTATATGTCTAACTAATTCTTCCTCATACATCATAATACCAGTTTTTTGGTCCTCTTTCCATCTCAATTGCAATTGATTATATTGTAACCAAGTTAAATTAATCCCTTCAGCCAACAATGTCTGTAATGTCTTCAGCTGCCATCTGCCCGCATCTGCAAAAAGAACCTCTTTATATAAAAACCCCCCGAGTGACATTATATTTGTATTCCACAAGGTATGACCAAGATCCAGCCATAGCGGTATTTTGTAATTCCAGTTGTTTCGGTGCTTCTTCCAAACTCTCAGCAAAGAATCTCTAAGTATATGGCTTTTAAATACTTTATCCACTTTGCTATCATAAAATAAGTAAGCGTGCCATCCAAATTCCAAATCAAAACTTTCTGCATTCAATATTCCAGTCTTTTTTCCTCCAAACCAATCACTTACTAAAGTCAAAGCTGTTGCATCATAATATAATTGTAGGTTTGGAAGTTTGAGACCTCCCCTTTCTGGGATGTCTTGCATAATTTTCATTTTTACTCTTGGTTTTTTCTCATTCCAAACAAATTTGTTGATACCAGTTTGCCATGCTTTTAGTTGTTTATCATTTTTGAGCACCGGAATCATTTGAAACAAAAAAAGAAATCTTGGCAAAATGTTCATCTTAACTGCTGCTATTCTTCCAAGTAAAGACAGCTGCAGTTTTTTCCAAATCTCCATATCTTTTTGCACCTCTCGCCACAACGCCTCATAGTTATTTTGAAACAATTTCATATTTGATTCTGCAACCTGAACTCCTAGATATTTTACCTTTGGTACAATCTCAAAACCTGCCCTTCTTTCTAACTCCAGTTTACGATCTTGTGTCATATTTTTAACTACCATCTTAGTTTTTCTCTGATTCAATCTGAAACCTGAAACTTTACCAAAGTCTTGTATAATGTCCTTCATCTGGATTATCGATTCCATTGGCTGTGTTAGGGTAACAACCAGATCATCTGCAAATGCCTTTATTCTGTAATCCTCTTGCCTTATCATTATACCTTTCAATGTGTTAGAATCCCTTATTGTATTTAACAAGACTTCTAGTGTTAAAATGAACAACAATGGGGACAATGGACATCCCTGTCTTGTACCTTTTTCAATTTTAAACTCTGTTGTCAGACTTCCATTGATAATAATCTGTGCCTTTTGCTCTTGATAAATTGCTGAGACCGCCTGTATATATTGGTCCCCAAAGTCCATCTTTTTTAATGTCTTTAGTAGAAAATTCCAATCCACTCTATCAAAGGCCTTCTCTGCATCCAGAAAGACCAGCACTGCAGGGATCTGTTTATTCTTCTCAAGATATTCCAATAAATCTATTACTTGCCTTACATTATCCTTCATGTGCCTACCCTCAATAAATCCCGCTTGGTCATCATGAATCACCTTTTGAATTACTGGCATCAGTCTGTTGGCTAATACTTTTGCATAAATTTTATAATCCGTATTCAAAAGAGATATTGGTCTGTAATTCTCCGGTTTTTTGGGACCTACTTGCTCTTTTGGTATCAAAGAAATATAAGCTGTAGTCCACGATGGAGGTACTTTTCCCCCTTGTTGTATGTTGCAAAATAAGTCTCTGAGTTGTTCCACCATTTCTGCCTGTAAAGTTTTATAATACACTGCTGTCAGACCATCCGTTCCAGGAGCTTTGGCTGTTTTTAATTGTTTTATTGCTGCTATTATCTCCTCCTCTGTTATGGGATAATCCATTCTTTCCTTTTGTTGTTCAGTGATTTTTGTAACTCTTTTATTATCCAAATATTTTTCTATAAGTCCATTCTGCACCTCCTCTCTGGCATATAGTTTAGTGTAATATTGAAAAAAAGCTTCTTTTATTAAATTCTGTTGAAAAACTTCTTTCCCACCAATATCAACACTATCAATAGTCCGTATGCTTTGTTTCTTCCTTAATGTGTAAGCCAACCACCTGCCTGGTTTGTTAGCATTGCAGAATGTATTATGCTTCGCATATTGTAAGTTTGTTGCAACTTGTTCCGCTATAAGCATTTGGAATTGGTCTTTCAGAAGTTTTATAACACTAAGTATTCTTTCATCTGTTGGGTTTTTAATAAGTAACTGTTCTTTATCCTTTATTTCTGCTTCCAATTCAAGTCTTTTCTTTTGTCGAATCCGCTTATGTTTAGAATTCATATATATAAGCACCCCGAGATATCACAATTATTTGTGGCGTCTTCTCCCTCAACTCAATTATTTTTCTGGATGAAAACATATAAACATTAAGGAAAACAGGAGAACTAAAACTAAAGCTTCACAGAATCTGGCAGGGCAAGCTGATCCAGAAGTGAAATAATGAATAATAATTATTTTTAATAGGTGGGATCCTAAGTAAAAGTTTATCTGTGCTGTTGTAGGAAGACACAAGGGTCAGCTCTATGATTTCCACTATCCTTTCGAAAAACCTTCTCTGGTAAACATCATGAGAGATTTCCATGCTCTGTCCTCTAGAAGAAGGGCTTTCCTGGCTGGGGAATTCTGGGAGTTAAAGTCCGCCAGGCTTAAAGTTGACAAGGTTGGAGAGCCCTGTTCTAGAACAGTATTTCTCAAGATCAAAAATTTTAAGACGTTATTGACTTCAACTCCCAGAAATTCACACATCTTAAAGTTGCTGAGGTAGAGACACACTGTTCTAGAAGGAAGCCTCCCCAGAATAAGTATTAGAATTCTTTTAAATCTCTATGTAATGCATGAGAGAGGCTGCACGTGAAAGTAGAAACACTCATACAGTATAAACATACATATGTATATCACCTGGGCCCTGCAGTCAAAAGACCATGTGCTTGGATATACTGGTTACTATAAAATCCATAATTTGTGTCCTACTGCAAGGCCCCATTTGGTTATAGCCATAAATTGTAAATATAGAAAGCCTAGGCTGAATCTAGTCCAAAGTTAATGTACTTCATTAGCTCATGCTGGAATTTCTTGCAGGAGATATTTTGTTACTTCTTGCAAGATCACCACATGAAAATTTCTTTTTTAGATTTACTTTGGCATTCATCAGGAGTGCTATTCAGCAAGTTCTGACAGGTTCTGGAGAACCGGTAGCGGAAATTTTGAGTAGTTCAGAGAACCGGAAAATACCACTTCTGGCTGGCCCCAGAGTGGGGAGGGAATGGAGATTTTACAGTATCCTTCCCCTGCCACACCCACCAAGCCACGCCCACAGAATCGGTAGTAAAAAATGTTGAATTCCACCACTGGCATTCATCATGCTGCAGGATTTTCATGTCGTTAATTCGGACAGTTGTCCTCACTCAAGACTTTGGATCAGATCATTTCAAAAACCGCACCTCCACTACAAGCCTGTGTGTGTTTCTATTCTCTTTGGTCCTTTTGATCCTACTTCTATCGGACAGTTTTTTCTTCTTCTGACAAGCAGAAGAGATAGGCAAGGGATTCCTCTTGCTACTGAGGTTGTCCTTATATACGGTTAACTCATCCAACACTAAATGTGGACTAATAGGAGGGCTTAAGAACATGAAAGGGACACCTGATAACTATCAGGAGGAGAACACATTAATTTAATATTATAAATCAAAAATTTAAGCAAAAGATTCATATTTGTGCAATGAGGATTTTATAAAACCCTATTTGGATCTTTTAATAAGGGAAACACATATTTATCTGTACAAGGATTATTGTAAGGAATCCACAATTGAAGAATTCATTCTTGTGGAAAATTGACACTGCTGCTTTTGAAGATTTTTTTTTTTTTTTTAAATTCATATGGGCACCAAAAGCCCTGTTATCCCTTCCTCCCTATCGATGTGGAACACATGGATGGCTGCAATTTGCATGGCAGGCTGGCATGAGAAAAGAAAAGTCTTTACTTGCTTACTATATTCCTATCTAGCCCTCCTGTTTTGTGCCTGTAAATTCGTTACGAGTTCAAAAATTTAATGATGCATGGGTTCTTTTAAAAATAAAAAAATAAAACAAACAAGCAGCATTGGAACAAAGAACTTTGTAAACCCCAAACTCAACAAAGCAAATGGAGGAAGTAAAATGTCACAATTTCAATTTTAAAAAAGGGAATCGCCCTGTGTGCTGCTATAGCTTGCAAGACCCTGGATTTAGAAGGCAACTAAAAGCAACTTTCTGTTCTCTCATTCCTCCTTCTTAATTCTTGCTGATTTATATTTCACACTTAGACATATTTTAGATGCTAACATTCAGGATTATCTAAAACCAAAATATCTAATATATACACGAGAGAGAAGGTGGCTAGCCACAAACAGGAAATGAAAAAGGCCATTATCAGATTTAAAGGTGCCATATGTATTAAAAAAAATTCCTTGGTTGTTTTTTTTTTTTAAAACTGTATTATAGCTTTTTAAAAGGACTTTCCGAATTATGAAAATCATTATGTTCTATAAGTGTTTTTTTTTTTAAAATCCAACCATTAAGAATGTTATACTGTGAAAAAGTTAGAACTTAAAAAAAAGATGAACAAGATAATTACCTTTTATGATTAGGTATAGCCATTCTCATATTTTTTTGTATCCTGTTGGTTTGGAAGATTGATTGATTGATTGATTGGTTGGTTCGATTTATATGCCGCCCTTTCTCCGGAGACTCAGAGAGGCTTATAATGCATTAAGCAATAGCCTTCATACTTTTGTATATACCTGCTTAGTAGGGCTTTCGGCCCCCCCAAGCGGTGTTCTTTTTTATACAAAGTCAGTTTATTGCCCCCACAATCCGGGTCCTCATTTTACCTACCTCGAAAGGATATATTATAACAAATATAAATATATTTGTTCAGTTTTAGTAAATACCACAGACAATGAATGATATGTTATATTCATATGAAAAGTACAGAAAATCAGTTTGGTCTACCAGTTAAAGCACCAGGCTAGAAATCAAGAGACTGGGAATTCTAGTCCTGCCTTAGTCACAAAAGGGTGGGACTTGTTTTGACTTTGGGTCGGTCACTCTTTCTCCACCATATCAGGGCTGACAAGCTAGTTAGTCAATTCCTGACACAACCAATGGATCAACACTTTTGCTGATTTGAAAAAAAAGTGAACCCTGCACTTGCTGGAAAAAGCTAAGAAGAAAAGAAATAATATTGGAGGGAAACTGGCAGAGTACCTTTAAAATATTTATATTTTAATTTATTGCATTATTTTATTTATAGTATAGTACAGCAATACATTTCTCTTAGCTTCTTGATGGGAAAAGAAAATAAACATTAAAATATTACATATATTTCAAGATGGTTAGGTGACTTTGGGCCAGTCACTCTTTCTTAGCACAACTTACCTCATAGGCTTATTGCCCTGGGACAACTAGAAGGTGGAAGAAGTAGGTATGTTTTCCACTTTGGTTATTTATAAAATAAAAAAGTAGTATAAATATATACGTATTTACATTAGGTGGATGTTGGCAAAATAATCCAAATTTAACTTGATGGATTATATTTCAAAGAATAAAACTTTCATTTATTCAATGTACAATAACCCTAGAAATATTTTTTTAAAACAATTAAGAAATTATACAAAGAACAGTATGGAACAACTTCCTCAAATTAAGCTTGACCTTTGATGACATCATAAATAATTCCTTGCAGTTCTCTGGATAGCAAGATAAATTAATTTTCTTCCTTATTTTTTGGTTTTCTACTACCTTGGGATTTCCTGGCTGTTTTCCATCCCAGTATTAATTAGGTCCAATGCTTTTTCTTTTGAAATAAGGCAGATGCTGCCAACTGATGACATGACCTATTAAGACCTTACTTGGATAAATATTCAACATACGATGGGTGGCCATATAAATATTTTCAATAGCAATAGCAATTAGACTTATATACTGCTTTACAGGTCCTTACAGCCCTCTCTAAGCGGTTTACAGAGTCAGCATATTGCCCCCAATAATTTGGGTCCTCATTTTACTCACCTCGGAAGGATGGAAGACTGAGTCAACCTTGAGCCTGGTGAGATTTGAACTGCCAAATTGCAGGCAGCTGGCAGTCAGCAGAAGTGGCCTGCAGTACTGCACTCTAAACACTGAGCCACCATGGCTTTATGATGCTTCCAGACATATTTTGAAATGAAATGACTATATAGCTTCAGCCTAGAAACATAATTCTTCTTCATATACTTTTCTTTTCACAGCATATCAGAGTGAAAAGTGAAGAACTTGGCTCTCGCTCAACTGCTTTAATTTCTATTTGCAGAGATTTGTGTTTTCTTCTCTTTCTTTCTTTTTATTCATTCAAGAATATGATGCAGAGTGCAGTGGTGAATAGTACAAATTCTACCACTTCATTCTTGTAGGTTGTATAGATTGCCTGATACCAGGATTTTCAGTGTTGAATTGGAGAACTGAGCCTATTAACCAGACTTGACACCTAAGCTTAGCACACTTATGAGGAAATTTCCAGTCACTTTAAAAAAAAACCTTTTGTAGAGTGGAAGAGCAGAGGTCAACCTTTTGTTTTAGACCTTCATAGATCATCTCTAGTTCAGACATGGATTTGACTTATAATCCTGTTTTCTTATCGGAATCCTTAAATTTATTAATGTCTTTGAAAAGATTGCATCAGCAACACAGAACAAGAGTGCTGGATAGCCTTATGATTTAGACACTGAGTCCTATCTTCCCTTTTCTGTTCACTAACCAATGAAGCCGAGAATCTAGAAAGTAATTCTCCATAGCCATGTGTAAGAATTCTCTTCACGTAGCTGCCATCCTTAAACATTCCCAATTTGCAAGAGGTCTCCTAAGGGACTCTTGCCAGCTGGAATAAGTTACAGCAGGCTCAGGGTGACTTTTGCTTTCACTGAGGAGAGCCATGGACAGAGCCCGATTTTAATTTGCTCCCCAGCGGCTTTTGCCTCCCCCTCTGCTAGGAGTAGATTTTAAGCAGAAAACCCATGCTTTTGTTTCTGGCTTCTGGAAGAGATTCACTTTGAACAGTGCTTTCAGATATACATCATGCCTATTGATTATCCTTCAAAAAATCTAATATAACATGGTTGAAAATGTTGTATAAAGCCAAGATTTACAAAAGAATAGGATTTGGCATGTCAGATACCTTCAAATCTCTGCTTATCATTGCTGAAGACTGAAGTTCTTTTCAGAGAAAGGCTAGAAAAGGTTCTTTGTTCTTTGTGAAGCTCTGAAAATTATAACATTACCTTTCGATTGTAAAGACAATCCTATCACTACACTCTGGAGAATACAATATTCCTGACTTTTTAAATTTAATTAAGCAGTTTTTCTTTCAACAAATAATATTATGTAGCTAAACCTAGATTAGTGCCAAACTCCTTTGGCCCTTGCTCCACCCCATTAACTTTCCTTCATAGAAATTTACAACTCATTTCATCCAAAGAAACTTCAAGACTTCCCTCTTTTATAATATGCAAAATAGCCATTGATAGAGAATATTTTTCACCGTGTTTTGAATGAGTGGGGAGGAGACACTGCAATTCATAGTGTTCTTAGCTTGTCACTATATCAATAATTCGCTTTTTATAGAGGTAATGTATGAAAAACTACTTAAAAGACACATTAATAAGACAAAAGAAGCTTAAACCTGAAACTGATGTCACAAAAGAATGAAGAAAGTGGTGGGTGGGTGCTGATAGAAATCATGTCATTGAGAGTGCTTAAGCAGGCTTTGTCAGTACTGCAATTTGGTTTTAAAGGCACATAAATGCAAGCACTATATATTTAACAGAGATGGCTGATTTCATAAAAAGAAAATTCTGGTTGTGTGTTCACGATACAGCATTGTTCTATTTCTATCATATTTATTATATATATATATATATATATATATATATATATATATATATATATATATATATATATATATATATATATATTATTTATAAGTATAAACTAAACAGAACAATGAAACGTATAAAACATAAAAACATATAAACATCCATTTCAATACATGTCCAGTTTGTCGCAACTATAATATACATTTCTCTTTGTATTTTGACTCTTCCTTATTTGGTCATTCCCTTTTATCTATCTAATATTGATCTTTGTTAACCTATATCTGTTCTTTGTTTCCATCATATTATATTTGGTCATTTTATTTACTTCCTATTGCTTCAGCTCTTTCCTATCTTTCAACCAACTATACCACTTTTCCCATACTAAGTAAAAGTCGTGTTCTTCCCTATTTTGTAATTCCTTTGTGAGTCTATCTAATTCCGCACATTCCATAATTTTATTGATTACTTTATCTGGTGTTGGTATATCACTACTCTTCCAGTGTTGCGCGTATAGTATTCGTGCTGCTGTTATCATATGTATAATTAAATAGGTTATTTCTTTTTCATAGTATCCATTCACTATGCCTAATAAGAAGCTTTCTGGTCTTAGTTTTATCTTTTGGTGTGTTATTTCCTCTATTTGTATTTTGATCCTTTGCCAATATTGTTTCGCCATTGGGCAGGTCCACCACATATTTATTATATTTCTATTCCTTTCTTCCATCAAGAAGTTAAGAGACTCAAAGTATTCTCTTCCCTTCCTTTGAGGACACAATGATCCTGTCTTCAATATACCCATAATTACTCAATGAAATCTATGGTTCAGTGATTCCAGGAGCTTTTGCGGAAGGATATGCACCGTGTGTCTACAAAATCCACCAACAAAACACTAGAAGATAGAAAGCGACATTTCATGAATATAGATTGTAAATGCCACAAAAACTGAGTTACTGTAGATCACACAAGAATTATTATTATTTTTTGCATGATATACTTTGTCTCAGTGGTGAAATCCATTTTTTTCACTACCGGTTCTGTGGGCGTGGCTTGGTGGGCGTGGTGTGGCTTGGTGGATGTGGCTTGGTGGGTGTGGCAGGGGAAGGATACTGTAAAATCTCCATTTCCATCCCACTCCAGGGGAAGGATACCACAAAATCTCCATTTCCACCCAACTCTGGGGCAGCCAGAGGTGGCTATTGCCAGTTCTCCAAACTACTCAAAATTTCTGCTACCGGTTCTCGGAACTGCTCAAAATTTCCGCTACCGGTTCTCCAGAACCTGTTAGAACCTGCTGGATTTCACTCCTGCTGTGTCTCTGTGTGACTTTTTATTCAAACACAGCTTCATAGGGTAGTAAAGTAGATACCATCCAGGTGGTTTGGAATATAATTCCCAGAATCTCTTGCCATTTCTGGGGCTCTTATCCTGCAGAAATCTGGTAACCATCAACTTGCTTACACCTGCTGTCTACACTCAACTGGAATTAAATTCCAATAACATTTTAACTCAGCAATAGTCATGCTTTTGGATTGTAATTTTGTTAGTGGTTTTTGGGAAACATTGGGAAATAAAATATACCATGGAGCTGCTATTCTGTGCACATTTCAGGATCCATTCCCTATTGAGCTCAGGGCAACATCCACTGTATAGGATTTTGAGAGTTATCTGTTTTTTCCTCCTATACCTCGATCTCTCAATATCTGTTCACTGAGTTATCATACTGTCTTAATCACAAAACTCTGGTTCAGAGTGATATATGCTGGATCAGATCAGTAACTACCTAAACAAATATCCAATATTGTTCCAACCCAGCATATATCATATATTAAAATAGTGGCTAGCCAAATGCCACTTGAAAAACCCACAAGTTGGAAGTGGAGGCAATAGCCTTCCCGAACCATTACTCCCTGGCAACTCATAATTCAGAAATACACTGTCCAGAAATTTGGCTAGAAAGAACATCTGCTTCGTTTTCTAGCCTCTTGTAACTAGCTTTCCTTGAAACTCTTGCAAACTAACCATGACTGCATACTATTTCAGGGATAAATCATTTGTGTAACAATCAATATTGGATTTTGATTACACAAATGTTATCTAAACCTGTGAACACTTGCAACAGAAGAAAACTGCTAGTTTAATAATGTAAAATCAGATAAAACTCCACTTCCATTCCACGCTTAGGAACAAGTCATACTGAGCATCTAGATAGCAAAACCCTATCTGAGGATGACTTTAAACATTGGAAAGTGGAAAACAGTTTCTAAGAGGTAACATAATTTTTAAAAGGGATCATGCTAGTGCAGAACTTTAATTGCCTTGAATGCTTTTTGAACAGGGATCCACCAACGGATTGTCTCTTTCAGCCCATAATTAATCTTATTTATTTATTTATTTATTTGTTTGTTTGTTTGTTTGTTTGTTTATTTATTTTCATTTATTTTCATGAGCTGTACTGGCTAGAGTGCAATACTGCAAGCTACTTCTGCTGACTGCCAGCTGCCTGCGATTTGGCAGTTCAAATCTCACCAGACTCAAAGTTGACTCAGCTTTCCATCCTTCTGAGGTGGGTAAAACGAGGACGTAAATTGTTGGAGGCAATATGCTGACTCTATAAACCGCTTAGAGAGGGCTGTAAAGCACTATAAAGTGGTATATAAGTCTAACTGCTATTGCTATAAAGGCCAGAAGCACTAGATGCAGAAAATAACTTCCTTCAACTTGAAACGGATGTGGTAGGACTAGATGGAATTTAATGAACGGTATGAAAATCTTCAGAGAGTTTGAAATCTCAAAAATAATGAATCATTAATCATTTTAAATGATTAAAAATATATTGTTTTTCTTTTAATGACCAAATATATGGATTCTGATAGGTAATTAATGTTTGGTTTTGGCTTAGCATACTGTATAAATTCTACTGTTGTAGTTTATAAACCAAAATTTGGATGGAAGGAAAAGTTTACTGTGTTGTGTCAGCCCAATCAATTGTATATGAACTGAATTGTGCTGGTTATCCTAATTTGCAATAGAAGAGGAAAATATAATCTTTGATCCTGCTGTGTTAAATGGGTTTAAATAGTTAAAAATGAACATGATCCTTAATTGGGTTAAGTGTTTTTTATATAGAACTGAATGCTACTATATTCTTGTCAAATCCATTCCTGGTACTTGGACTCGTGAAATACTAGGCGATGATTGGAGGAAGTTTAAGTTTAAGTATGAAATACTTATCATATGGTCAGAGCAATGTCAAAGTACTGCCAGTGAAGAGAGACTGTTTTGATCTGAAAGCAGTATTTTGAATTCATAATGTTTTGCATGCCACTACACGCTAATAGATTAGCTTGACAGGATTGACAACTGTCAAGTCATTTTCTTGTTTAAATATCTTTTCATCAAATAGCAGTTGTCCATCTCCTGAGCACCTTAGGTTGATTGATTTGGGGCTGCAGGGGAAAAAGAAGATTAAGAATCTATATTCACTTGAAAGTTTTCTTACAACACTCTCTACTGAAATGAATAAAAGAACGTGCTGTATCCCCTATTCGTAGAATTTCCTTAAATTGTTAAATGTTATATTTTTTATCTGATTGTTATCTAATCTCTTTATCATTGATTGATTCATTATGGAAAACCCTGCAATTTTGAATGTCATTTACAAAAAATACAATAAACTCGACCCAAAGTTTTTCACTCGCTTCCATGATTAATAAGAGAGAAACAACAACATATTGCTTCTCTTGAATTGGAAGTTGCTGTTCAAGAATTATGAAAAGATGCATTAATTCCCACATGGAAACAGACACAATGGAAGAATGGCTGGAAGAACTGATGGAGCTAGCAGAAATGGCCAAACTGTTTTAATCAAAGAAAAGAATAGATCCAAATGTGTTTCTACTTGGAAACTGTTTCTAGAGTTTGTGCTCAAGACAGAAAAAATATATATGAAAATTTGACTTTGGGATTTGCTGATTAGATACGTTTGCCATTATAGAAATGGTAAATTTATACAGAGTATGCAAAAGTAAAAAGTTGAGGCTGAAATTTTATTATTTTTATTCTGTTCTGCTGAAAAGAGTTAGAAGTTAATACTTTTCCCCCTTTACTCCACCCACTCTTCCCATTCTTTCCCTCCCCAACACTCCTACTATCTTTATTTTCACTTTCATTTTATACTTTGATAATTTCAATAAAAATTATATATGTATATATTCTTATATATACTATACAAGAATTATCTTCTTCCAAAGATGTTAATTTTTCTGGGCTGAGGACTTTATCTGACTTTGACTTACACTTAATTAAAAAGAGATATGATAAATGCAATAATGCATTAAGAATTCTCCCTTTTATCACACTAAAAATCACAACTACTTTTATACCGACAGTTTTCAGACATGGCACTCAGAGCTTTTGAGCCACAATGTCTCAGGTTTTGTATCTCCACTTTTTTGATTTGTGGTTTTGCTCTATAAAGCCCTCAATGGCTTTATATGTAGCTATTTCCAGAATGGCCAAATCCAATTCGAATTTATCTAGCCAACAAAACTTCTGGCACTTGCCCAGTTCAGGAAGGTAAAGGAGACAAACTTTGGATGTCATTGAGGTTGAACATGCCAGCTAATTATGGGGCTAACTTGACCAAAATTGACTATATATATATTAATTGGTTTATTATGATTTAGTTTTCAATAAATTTTACTATGGATGTTTTATTTCTATAATTACCATGGATGTTTTAATTGATATTAACTGCTGAAAGTTGTGGGTGAGAAATGAATGAATTAATGGTTATTCTTCTTTTCTCTTCTAAAATGCAGACAATATCCTCAGATTCTGGAATTTACCAGTACAACTTGAAGTTGAGCTAAAAACATGAACATATAGTATCTCATCTATAAGGCACAGTGACAGAAAGAGAAAACACCACAAATTTATCTCAGACTGGTACTATGAGAGGATCTTGGCAACTTAAGGAAAAGGACCAGTAATTTTTCAATACATAGGGTGGTGGCTTTAAAATTGTGGCTTTAAAATTGTAGCCTGCCCCTATGCTAAAGATCTGAATAATTACACAAATGAATAATTCACAATTACTTAGTAAGTCTGTACAAAATACTAGCCAAATCCACATCACAATAGTAAACGAATTTATTTCTCAGTAATCAGTAAGGCTCAATGGGCTTAGGCAATCACTTGTCTCACATAACCAGCACCAGAGATGTTTATTGGCCCCACATCAGCAGCCTTTTTGCAACCACTGGCATTTTTGTTGAGTCTAACTTGGCAATGGAGGAGATAAACATGGCTGAAATTGTGATCATTGCGTTTTCTTCCCTCAGAAAAACGAAAGAACTGTCGACACCATAATATAATATACCACATTTTCGCAGCTAAATAGTAAGAAACAAAGCAAGAAACGATTATCCTACCTTTCCAATCAACTCAGGAATTTTCGGTACAGGTTTTCCTTTCTGATGCTGTATGATTGGTGGGCTCTGTCCTTCCCAGTCCTGAAGTTCCTCAAGGCTTTCCAGATATAGCAGAGCCTTCAGCCCTGTGCAGTAATCATCAATTACGGTGTAGTCCTGATTCTGAATTGCACTGCATACCTAAAGTAGATAGACATCCAACGTTATTATGGAAATGTGTTCCTATAGATGTTATGATCAGAAGGCTTGGTATCTAATGATCAAAGACAACAGCTGCTTAGAATGTATGACTTCATAAGACATCCACTGATCCTGGATTGTTTCACCTGCTAATCTATTATGCAAGTAATAAACAGTTTGAAAGGAATGAACAAACCATTCTGCATTTTCCCTCTCTCCCTCTTCTTTGATGCTGATGACTGGTCAGTGTACCAGTCATCAACATTTCATAGTTTATGTTCTGCCATTTCGGTTAAGTTCAAGTATTCTATATCTTTTAATTATAGATGTGTAGTACAGTAAATTTTATTTCAATGCACACAATTATTAGCAGGATCCAGTAATGTTAATGAGGGTTTTATACAGGTTTTAGAACCAGAAGATAAAATTATTGTTCTTGAGCAGAATAACTGCAAAGCTATCACATAACAAAAGTCATTCCATAATAAAAAAGATATATTCTACCATCTAATACCTATGCCCGTGATGGTGAACCCATGGCACACGTGCCACAGATAGCACGCAGAGCCCTTTCTGCCAGCATGCCAACCGTCGCCCCAGCCCAGGTCCACCACACATGCGCGCACCTCCAATTGGCCAGCTGGTCTTCTGGTCTCTGCCGCGCATGAACGGAGGCAGGGCCTTCCAAAATCTCTGCAGATTCTACCCTCTGCAGATGCCTCTCCATGGCAGGAAAGCAGGAGAAAGCTAGCACGTGATGGGGGGAGAAACTGCAAAGATTTGAGGAGGCACGGAAGGCAGGAGGCACTCAATCGGGGGAGAAACTTTGGAGATTGTGGAAGGCAGGAAAAAGCTAGGATTCCATGGGGGAGGAACTTTGGAGATCGTGGAAGGCAGGAAAAAGCTAGGATTCCATGGGGGAGGAACTTTGGAGATCGTGGAAGGCAGGGGGCAGCTCTTTAGCACAGCTAAAGCATAGCTCTTTAGTCAGATCTCTCCCCCCTAAAAGCGCGGCTCTTTTAAACAGGGTAAGAAGACGGGCAAGAGAACGAACACGTTTAGCAGGAAACTTTGGAGTTGCCTGATCATCAGCCAAGCCATCTTGGCAGCGCCATGCGCCGGGCAGGGAACAGCTGTCTCACCAGGGAACGGTACCTAGTTGTTATCTGGTAAGATATGCTGGCCCACTTGGAAAATGCTGGCCCACTTGGAAAATGTGGGGGGGTGCATTGGGGGGGCATGCATGCACAGTGTGGGTGCATGTGTAGACGGAGCATGGGGGTTGTCGTGCACACATGCATAAATGGGGGTGCGCATTGCATTATGGGTTCCAGCACGCGGGAGTGCGACAGCGCATGCACGCTTAGGCTTTTTACATGCAATGCCAAAAAGGTTCGCCATCACTGACCTATGCTATTAGATGCAATCCTTATATCTAACATGTAATATAGATGTAGAATATATTATGCATCTCCTGAGGTTTTAGTTACAAAGCATCTCTTTAGCATGCAAAGTTCTGGTTTCAATTCTCAGTATATCCAGATAGAGTTGGAACCTCAAAAAAATTGCTATTAAGTTAGCACATAGGACTCCCTGATCCCCCTTATGGTAGCTTCCTAATGTTTTTATGAGTGAACTGCATTACTAACAGTTTTATTATTCCTAAACAAGCCAAGTATCCTTGCATGTGTTAAGAAATATAAAATGGTCAACTATCTCAAGGGGAAAAAAGATATTAAATGTACCACGTGCACACACATTGACACAGACACGGCCATCTATAATTAACTCATTCAACTTTCAAGGCCACAGCTAATAACATCCCAGATAGCATTATCAAACTTTCATTTCTGGTGTCAAGTGCTATATTACAAGCTTTTTATTCCGGGAGGAAAAAATACATGTTACCCTTTAAAATAATGTGCATACAGCTGTGCAGGAAGAACCAAGAATAAGTATAAAATATGCACAAGAACATTTCTTATGCAGCCCATTTACATTACTTAAAACCTGTTTCTCTGGAGGAACACTGCAAGCATTAATTAGGTCTGCGATGCTTCCCATAGATTTAAGCGCTCCTTCTCTTTCTCTTTCTTTCTCTCTCTCTCCTCCCTCTTTCCATTTCTTCAGAACAATTATAGAGATTATCTTTATAATTTCCTCCACAGGTTATTTAACTGTAAAATTCAACCAATGATTTATTTAAATGTCTTTGTTTGCTAAGGGCTTCTAATTTTTAAATATACGAGGAACACTTGCCTTACTTCTTTGGAAAAAACAAGGGAATGCTGGATAGGTAGATAAAACTATGATGTTCCATATGTTTAAACTAAGTCAAATTGCCTTGTTGAAACCTTGTTCTTTTTTGACAATATTCATGCACTTGAAATATACAAGAGTTTTGATTTCTAATTAATGGTTATCATTTATTTATGAGATAAACTGAAATAACAGCATAATTATTGTAAATCAGGAAGCTATCAGGTCCAACTACTAGCTTGTAGATAATAGTGACACCTGCCTATAAATATGAGATTTCTGTAGGAACAAATTGTGGAACGCAGATAAGAAGTATGTTCAGATAATGGAAAAGCTACTAACATAAACATGTTTTGATGGGCTTGAAATGGCTACAATTAGTACAAAATTAAGGCAGACAGAGTATGTTTGACCCTCAAAACAATATGCAGTAGAGTTACATGAGTTACGTTATGATTCGAAAGCATGCACTGAAGTAGTTCCATTGAATGATTTCACTCTGACCCAAACTGCCTTTTGAAATGCATCATTTAGGAGAGATCAATTGCTATAAATTAAATTAATTAATTAAATAGTAGTTTTACTATGTTTTCTCATCCCAAGGATCTATATTCCCAAAGTTGGAAGCAGTCAAGTGATTCTATGGCTAGAAAATTCCTGAACTAAGAATATAAAGGCAGGATAATACGGTTTGGGATTTGTTATGAGATGTATGGTTTATTAGAAAACAATAGTTAGCACATGTCACTACAGAATTTACTGTGGGGAATTATACAAGTTGGTTTAATATATTTGAGGAGCACTAGTTTGGGGCAGCCGCTATTGATTAATTCACTTAGTTTTCCTTCATAGAATTGTTCCCTGTGGGTAATCTTCAAAATCCATAGCAATATTATCATTTTGTACACATTCTCCATAGATTTGTTATGTCAAAATGCAGTGTCCACAGTTTCCATTCTTTACATCCGCCATCCGAGACTTCAGGATACAAAGAAGTACCTTGCAAACACAGACTATTCTCCTATGTTAATTGTTGTATATGGTATTTATACTATCAAAACTGACTTATCTCCATGTATTGCCTTTAAAAACAATGTCAACTATGAAAGGACAGCAAAATGGAGTTTTGGAGATGTTTCGAGGGCTCTTTTAGCTATGCTGTAGCGATGGCAGCACATTCATGCAGATCTTTGTTGAATTGATAAAATTCCAGCATTTACAAGAATGCCACTTTGCTTCTTCCAAAAGATGGAGACTGAGCTCAGCTTTGGAACTAAACGACAGAAGATTGTTAAGTAAAAGAGCTTTCCAAATGCCACCCTATTAAGAAGTCATCCTTTGACCTTGCAATTTCATATTGATGGCATAAGCAATGAAAATTCTTTACTCAATATCTTTGTATCTTTGAAAGGTCCTAGAATAGACAAGCTATTTTGTATTTTTATTTTTAAACTGGTTGACTTTTCTTTGAAATATAATGATAAAGCACTAAAAATATGCATGAATTATTATCATGTATTGCGTAGGAAGCAAATTTATCACTTTTTATTTTACATTGTTTTTAGTTTAAAAAGTTAAAACAATTTTCCCTACTTTTAGAAAAGCATTAATAGAAGATCTATCTTAATTTTTTAAAATTCAAAAGAAACCATTTCCATAAGCTTATGATAATATTTTGGGAAGTACAGAAAACTACATTAAAATATTTTAGGCAAGAGGCATTGATCCTCATTAAATATAAAGTTCTTATTAAAATAGAAAAAGGCCAACTAAAACTTGAAACTTGTTTTGAGTATTGTATATTATACTTTAGTCAAATGCAGCTAGTATTTGTGAAGCTACAAATTCCAGTCCTACAAAATTAGATATTCAGAAAATTTTTAAACAAAATGATTGACGGGACATTGATAATGGAAATTGGGCTTCTTCCAGTTTTGCCCATTTTTATTTAATAAGTTTCTTAATATAGATTGAAAAGATAAATATAGGGACACTAAGGTGAAGCTGAATTGCATATTAAAATATATCCAGAACTTTGATATATTTTATAGAGCAAGAAGGGTAGGAAAGAGTTACAATGGAAAGAATATGATATTCCAGATTTAGAATCTTGGACTGATGATATATGTTTGCTCTCTACTTATGAACTGGTTCTCTATGTAATGGAAGAATTACCCAATGTTAGTCCATATGAAGCATAATGCTGTCTTTACTATTTCAGTTTTTTTCTATATGTCTGCTAATGTTTTAGCTGCCCCTCTTTCATGTTTATGAAAATTTGTGTGTTTTTTCTATTCATTTTTTGTATATTAAATAAAATATACGTTTAAAAAAACATAGCGATGACTATGAATTGAGATAAGAACATTCATTTTAAAAAAGAGTCAGTCATCCTTATTGTTTTAACTATGCAAGCCATTCGTATTTCAACTGAGCTTTCAGTAATGATTAAATGCAGAACTGGTCCAAAGAGACTAGGTGGCTCAGCAGACTAAAGTGCTGTTAAATAGCACCAGCTGCCTGCAGTTACTGCAAGTTCAAATCTCACCAGGCTCAAGGTTGACCTAGCCTTCCATCCTTTCGAGGTAGGTAAGATGAGGACCCGGATTGTGGGGGCAATAAACTGACTTTGGTTTGGGGGGGCCAAAAGCCCTACTAAGCAGTATATACAAAAGTATGAAGGCTATTGCTTAAGACATTGTAAGCCGCCCTGAGTCTCCGGAGAAGGGCGGCATATAAATCGAACCAATAAATAAATAAATAAATAAATAAATAAATAAATGAATGAATGAATGAATGAATGAATGAATGAATGAATAAATAAATAAATAAATAAATAAATAAATAAATAAATAAATCTTCACCTTTATTTGGCTCTACAGTAGTTTTGGAAGACAAAATTAATCCTAATACATGCATCACCAGTTTTGTTGTAGCATTCCTTCATCCTTGCTCAAGGCATCATGAGACCAATTAAATACTATTAATTGTTTCACTGGTAATTTCCAAAATTTAAGAAACAATTGAAAGTTCCAGTAAGCATGGATGAGGAATCTATATATGATTTTTTCTGGCCTTTTCTCTTTATAGTCAATTTTTTTTTTTTTTAATTTGATTTATATGCCGCCCTTCTCCGAAGACTCAGGGCGGCTTACAATGTGCTCAGCAATAGCCTTCATCCTTTTGTATATTTATACAAAGTCAGCTTATTGCCCCCACAACTGGGTCCTCATTTCACCTACCTTAGAAAGGATGGAAGGCTGAGTCAACCTTGAGCCTTGGCGAGATTCGAACCCTGCAGTAATTGCAGGCAGCTGGTCTTAATAACCAGCTTAATAACAGGGTGCCTTAAACCCCTGTACCACCAAGGCTCTTTCTTTTGGAAATTTCTATTGGAACAGGACAATTATTTCATACCTCTGCTTTAAAATTATTGAATGGAATTTGCTTTTGATGTAGAGACATATCAAAATTACATGACTGCAGAGAAGGTTGCTCATGACATCACTTGATTGATGCCCTGGTTTCTTCTTCCTTGCTCCTTTCAAATAAAGAATGCCACCCAAATGTTTTTTTAAAAAAAGTTGACCAATGAGCTCATGCTGATGTTAGTTTTACATATTTAAAACATTTTTTAAAAAATAAATTGGTCTGGTCTGAAAACAGTACACAAAAAGAACCAATAAGATGACCTGATAGAAAGCAATTCCCTAAATTCATTGCTAAGATATTGGAACCCAACATGAACAAGGACTATTGAATGGTGGTGGTGGTGGTTGTTTTTTTTTTTTTTGCCTTTGTATGCTTTTGATTATTCTTATCTGATATTTCTATTGTTTTAAAATTAGTTTTGCTGCTTACAGTGGTCTCAGTGAGATGTGCAGTATATAAATCAAATCAAATAATAAAAATACTAGTAGTCTGGTTTTGAGGTTCCTGGAAGTACATGCTTTGCTTCTGTGGGAAATGTTGGTCGGATATATAGTCTTTTGATCTGATGCAGCCAAACTCTTTTCATGTCTTTATATAAATGATGAGTATTTCTCATCACTGAAAAATGTCTCAATCCTATTAAGAGCTCAAATAAAATATATTTGTCTAGCCTAATATCAACTTGTGCATTGCTTTTCTACTCATGCTAACCTTAGTATTAGCAGAAAAAAGGATGTTTGCTACCTTCCTTTTATTTTGTGTTTTTTTCATAGCAGTAAAAGATGGTAAACTAGCCACTTGAAATTCTCATCTTTTATCAAATTTTCTCACATTACTTTATGTGTCGTAAAAATCAAGTGATTGCATTTTTGATAACCAGGGAGTGTGTATGTATATTACAAATGTCTTTCTCCTGGGAAGAGAGGATTAAAGAAAGCCAAAAACTAAACTTGTATTTTTTAAAAAAACTACCAATCTCCTTTTAAAATCAGACTGAACTATTTTGAAGCAAAATCATTTAAATAACTTATAATGAAGAAAGTTTCCTTTCTTTTGTAAAATATAGAGCGGAGTTAAAATATGGAGCATTATTACAGGTGTAATTTTACCGCTGCAGCTCCTAGGGAAGATTTTTGCTTGGGCTTAATAGAGAAAGATGTCAGGACTGAAAGATGGCTGGCCAAGAAGTCCAGGCCAACTACACATCAACAGGTCTATCTATTTGGAAACTGTCTTAAACCACTGAGACTGAAAACACTAAGGAGAAGGGCACAGAGAGAGCTAAAATGCAAGGAACTCTCTTTTTGGAGTCCATTCTGGATGAACTTTTATTGGCCTGCACTTTTGACAGAGAGAGATCTGTAATGAACAATACTGAAAGCAAGAATTTTGAAGCCCGTACTCCAGGGGCCATATTTTTGTAAGCAGCAAGTCTATCAAAACTAGCTAGCAAAACAATTTTTCTGTCTTGGGACCTCAATTTAGTCATGGAGTGATTAACCTCTCATCCTTTTGAGCCTATTCCTTCAAAACTGCTATATTTTCTTTCTGTTAAAATTGCTTTTGGGCTCCATCAGCTTGGCTGTAAGAATTTGTGAACTCAATTTTGTGTCCACGAAAGAAGCGTATTTGTGATCTATAAAAGAAGAAAAGTTCTCTGACCCCTAAAGTCCTATAGGAATAAAGCAACACCTTCCCCCTTTCATACAGACAAGGCACAGTTCCTTCTGCTTGTCTTTTTGCCCAGATAATTTTCAAGTTTTGTAAGAGCAAAATGGATGGTGTTAGAACACTACAAAAAAATCTCAGTTTCTGAAACAATTTCTTCATACTTTGAAGAAATGACTTTTGGCAAGATAGTCCAGACACTATTGTTGATCGGGAGGATTGCTTTAGAAAATGTGTGTTTTTTTAAAAAAAACCTTTTCAATATAATACTGATTACAGAGCTACAGAGCTGAAGATAAATCTATAAAATGTAAATGCTTCCTCCTGTGTAAGAGATTTTCCCCTTCATCTTCCTCAACTGCAAAGCCAATGTTGAGAAATAAATATTATTTAACATTGTCTTAGTAAAGAAACAGGATAAAACTAAAAATGAAATTAACATAAAGCAAGTATGCTTAATTTTCACGCTGAATTTTCCCATTTCCTATTGCTCCCTTCCTCCTCTCCTCTCGTCTGTATGCCTCAGATCTATTCTAGAGTTTGCTCCAAATCAATTGACAAGATCTGGGATTGTGAAGCTATTAATAATTCATTCTCCTGGCAAAACAGTGCTCAGCAGAAGGACACAAGTAGATCCAACTTTACAGGTCTAACATTTCCAATTTCACCATCAGTGAAAATTGCTTAAAAGCAAGATTTATGATGAACCGTTCAACAACATTTTCATTCAGTGAATAAATCCAGCATGGAAGAAAGAATACATCATTAGAACCTCATTCATTTTTCAATATCCTGGCCAAAAGGATGAACATATTTTCTTTAATACAACAAGTGAATGCTCAAAGAATTCAATGGCTAAAACAGACCTAATTTCATTTTCAAATGAGTCTGTCTGTCTATTTGCCTGTCTGTCTCTCTCACACAAAAAATATTTCTAGGTGTGTGTGTGAGAGAGAGAGAGGGAGAGAGGGAGGGAGGGAGAGAGAGAGAGAGAGAGAGCGCAAGAGAGATCAAAAGTGACTTGTTCTATTTCTTTTCTCGTTACAGCTGCTAGAAATAATGCCTGCAGAATCCTTTTCAACAAAAGGTCATTTATGTCAATGGACAGCACATAGAGGATCAGATCACCTGCGGTAATTGCAAATTAATGCTCTACTGCTAATGCATTAACTACACACTATTGATCTACAATTGAATCATACAGGCTGCTCTGAAGTGATTTTACTTTAATATTTTTTGTGCTTTTATGGCATATTTGATAATGCAATTTCTCTTTCAATTGGAATTTTCTATAATTGTCTCCATTTTTAATTTCCCATAGTAAGATGATTTTTTAAAAATGCATGTCTCTGCCTCAAAAGCCTTTTAAGAAAAACATACACCAAAGAGAAAGATGTGACTGGTTGAGGACATGCATGTGGGAAGAAGAGATATGTGAATTGAAATGAAAGTCTTATTTGTCAAACCAAAGATTTAAGAAAAAGAGCTTACTTAAAAAAAAAGAAAATATGTTGAGATGGAATGCAACGTTTTGTTAAACATAAATATATCTAAATATTAATCCATTTTTCATCTCAGAAGTATCACAAATTTGGAAATCTAATTGTAAGAGTCTGACACTGCTATTCTTGTGTTTCTCTTATTGTTACATAATGATAGCTTTAAAGCAAAACAAATATCCATCCCACCTCGTTATTGTATGCAGTAAGTAATGAGACTGTGTAATTTCAAAACTTTAAGGAAGAATCATGATATGTTTTGTCTGTGTTTCATCCACTATTTCTACCACCAGAATCAGAGGTGGTATTCAGCAGGTTCTGACAGTTCTGAAGAACCGGTAAATACCACCTCTGATTGGGCCCGCCCCCATCTATTCTCTGCCTCCTGAGTCTCAGCTCACCAGGAGGAAATGGGGATTTTGCAGTAACCTTCTCCTGGAGTGGGGTGGGAATGGAGATTTTATAGTATCCTTCCCCTTTCAAGCCCACCAAGCCACACCATCAAGCCCATCAAGCCATGCCCACAGAACCGGTAGTAAAAAAATTTGAATCCCACCACTAACTAGAACAAAGTATGTTCGGATCTCTATTTTCCACAGCGAAATTCACTCTTGGAGAAGAAAAGATACCCAGGTAAAGTTCTTCTGAAAGTGATAGTTTTTAAAGGAAGCGGGGGGGGGGGGGAACAATCTTCAAGCAAATAGATCAAGGTGCTGCCATGCCTTAGAATCATTGAATAACACAGTTGGAGGGGAAGAGACAAACTCTCTGATGAAACCTCCTGTGGAGTGTAGGACATTCTTTGGAGCTATCAGAATTAAACTTAGAATCTTCTGAAGGATGCTAGCTTCACCAAATCCTGAATCTAGTGTAGGAATCATGAATTGTTTGAGGGGAAGATTCTGGTCCTGTCCTTCTTCTGGCCAGGGGGACCTTGGCAAGACTAAAAAAAAAGGAGGCCAAAACAGATCCTTTCTAAGTAACCGTTATTTCAGCAGTAAGGCATAGGGCTGTGCAAAATGTTTTCAACTGTTTCATGCCTGAAACCGTCCGTTTTGACTTGGAAATGTTTCAAGTTAACGTGCTTTGCACATCCTTACAGAGCTCTATTTATACTGAAGTATTTTTTCTACATTGCCTCACAAGTCATTATGGCTGGCTGGCTGCAGTTTTGGAAGTTTATAAGCCATTGGATGAGTTAAGAATGAAGCTGGCAAGACAGGAAGAAGCATCTTTCAGCCTCATTCGGTGGCTGTGACTTTTTATCTGGGAGAGTGGCTCCAACAGACCCCCAGAAATGACATCAGAGCCTTTCTATCCAGAAGGCTGTAGTGTTAGGTACAATTACGATCCTGTGCAGAACCCTCAATCTCTTAGGCCTCTGGTACAGGATCTGAGAATGAGGAAGACATATACCACTCATAAGAGTGAGAAGGGGATTTTATTTACACACACACACTCTTTTATACTGTAGTGTGTGTTTGTATATTATTTTATGTATGTATATATGTGTATTTTATTACACACACACATATACACACTCGTAAAATATCTATTATACACACACACACACATATATACATACATATATTATATGCATACTGTATGTGTGTGTAATATATGTGTGTGTCTGTGTCTGTGTATATACAAACACCCACATTTGGATTACTTTGAAGTAACAGTAGCTAGATCAGATGTACATGGCTTCCTTTGAGGTTACAATAAAGTAACCTAGCTAAAGTAACTAATTCTACCTTAGTTACCTTAATCAATCTGAGTCATTATTCACGAACCTTCTATCAAGAAGTCACTTGTCCTAAATAAAGTGTCTGAATTCTCCATAACTAACATTAGACTATTTCTCTTGTAGCAGCCAGAACAGTTAACCCAAAGAATAAGCCTTTCAGTTCTGATTAATAATATTTCTTTGCAAGATAGATAATGATACAACACATGAATTCCAATGATTGTTCTACTTCCAAATGAGAAACCTACATAGAGACAATTTAAAGCAGCAACTTTTAAATTTGTTTGCTTGTGCTTTTTTGGTTATAGAAGAGTAGGACTTTTTTGTGTATGTGAAGAGAAAGCAAAAAGCATATCTTGATTGCTCTGGAAACAGCTTCTAGATTTCCTATCAATACATGAATCACTTTTCACAGCCATGTTACTCTATTGGTCTCCAAGTTCCTTTCATTTACTGAATATCTGATGTTCTTTCATCCCCCTGGCAAGAAATCAGCAACTAGAGGAAGAGACGGGACGGGAAGACTTGTAAGACTTCACTCTGGGGGTCAGAGAAATCAAGCTGAAAAATACCCTACTGATTCTGCATCTATATACCCTGACTCAGTTCTGAGTCTTAGCTATTCAGACTAAAAGAACATTCTCAACACTGTGTTGAAAGCTAGAGAGAAAAGAAACAACAGGCAGGCTTAGGATAAATTGCCATTTCAAAAAAAAAAAAAAAAAATCTTGCCCCCAAGTAGACCATTTTCTGATATCAGAGTTAATCAATGCCTAATATGTTTAGGTAGAAGCTGGCAACTTTCATCATCTAAAGGCTCTTTCTATGAATAACTACACCTTGGCACTGTTGTGAAAGCCTAGCGTTGAGCCCCTTGCTTCCAATGAACAAAAGAGTCCAATCTCTTGTGGCTTTGTTACTAACTTCATCTGATTCTTGGGAAATTTTGGTCTTCTCCTTGTTCTTGCTCGGTAGATAGAGACTTGGCTTCAGTATGGACTATTTCTTAAGGCAGGGCTATTTCTTTGCCACTGACTTCAGTAATTGACCTCTGATAATTTCAACCCTGTTAACAATTTTCCTACAACCTTATGGGCCAGAGAATTCCTTACCCTACTTTTGGAAAATGTTAACTTTCAGCTAACTCAATCTTGGACTCTCTTAATGTGTGCTTGTGAGATATCCATATTCTGCTTACCTACCATATTTTTTGCTCCATAAGACGCTCCTGACCATAAGACACACCTAGGTTTAGAGGAGGAAAACAAGAAAAAAAAATCTGCCTCTGGCTCCCAGCATCCATCCGGTCTTCATCTGGCTAGTGTCCTTGCAGAAAACAGCAAACAGCCTGCTTCCTCCGTGTCTGCTGACTCCACCGGGGAACGCTGGAGCCTTCGCTCCGAGCAGCTGATCGGCGATTGGATTGGCCTCCCAGAATACCGCCGATCAGCTGTTCCAGGTGGTGGGAATTGCTGCCGCCGTTCGCTGCTGCTGCCTGTCACCCATATTCGCTCCATAAGACGCACAGACATTTCCACCCACTTTTGGGAGGAAAAAAATTATGCTCCTTTGCTCCTTTATGGAGCAAAAAATACGGTAATTAACACACATAAGATGCTCACATTGAAATGAGTCTACCAGGACTTCTTCATCTCAGATTCTTCTCTCATTCTACTGTCATATAGAGTATTGCATTGTTTGTTAAAAAGTAATCAGAACGCAGCTAAAATTAAGCTTATTTATTACTTTGTTGGCTATTAATGGGAAAACTAATTATTTACTTAACTTTCTCTTCTTGAAATAATGAAACATAAAGATGCTCAACTTAAATTAGATTGATTTGTGCATATGTAGATACTCCTGCACAAATGGTATTGAAGGAAACAGTAGCTATAAAATAATATTTTGTGGAATTGTAATCAGAAGCCTTCAAATATGGTATTTTTAAAAACAATGCTGTTATTGCACTCTACATAAAATTATCCTACCTTGAAGTTTTTGATAATCATTTTGGAAAAAGAAAATTGTTGATCTTTTTTCATGCACTATAGTGATTTGGTCTTGCCTCACTAATTCCAATTCTGGTGATTCTCCAAAGATAGTAAGAATGCCAATCTATTATGTAGGTTTCTTTGGCTCTCAATTCTGTTACATTTTTAAAATGTATTATTATAAGCAAGTTTCAGATAAATTAATAACAAACCCGTTCACCCGTCTAATCATTCTGCCAAGTTATACATTAACAAACTAATCAAGATATCAATTTTTGAAGTCAAATCAAAATCCTTAAGCAAGTTGGAAGGAACACTATAATACATTTCAGCTAATCTAACATTTTAATGGAAATCTTCAGGGGCTATATGACAAATTGTAAAAAGTTATACAGTCCTTTGGTTGAGATTCAGTTCTAATTAGTAGTCATAAATGAAATCAATGGAACATTCCCCTGCTGATCATACTTCTTTCTTTGTTTCTTACTGCTCTCAATGCTGCTCTAGATCAAGAATAAAAGAAAACGGGGGAGGGAGGGAGCATTGTTTATAATATTCTAAGAATTAAAGTTTCTGACAATATTAGTAACTTTTATTTAAACACGAGAATCTGTTCCATAATGTAATTTTATCTGTGGCTAGACAATATTTAACATTTAAAACATTAATTTAAAATTTGAATGAAATCTCTCATACACACACACACACACACACACACACACAAATATTTATTAATTAATCCAGTTTAATTAATTATAAAGAAAAACTGTACACACACACACACACACACACACACACACACACACACTTTTTAATTTCTGGGATTTTAGGAATTAAAGGATTTTTCAGAACAACATCCCAGACTTTCCAAAGAGATCGAAAATCTATTGTACCCTTAAACAAGGTCTGAGCTGTCAAAACTGATATTTTTTACAGATGAACTTTCACGTGTTTGTCAAATGTTACACAATGTTCAAGTTGTGAACGACTTCATGAGATTTCCAAAATCTTGCAAGATTTATGGAAGTTTCCCTACCTCTCACTTAAGGCAACTGACATAATTTTAAATCTGCCCTTAAAGAAACATTTTTTTTAGGTTTAAAAAACAGAATTTTTAAAGCATTGACAATTCCACTTCTTCCTATCTGAGACTATCTGAGTCTGTTTCTTCCACCCCCCACCCCACAATTCCTCTGTGCCTCAGATCTCTGTATTTTCACTGATGGAAATAATAATTCTAATTTCCTGGTGAACATTGCAAACAGAAGGCCTTGAATGTTCCTTTCTGACTGTTTCTCCTTCCATCCATTAAAAAAAAAAAATCAATTCCAATCATTATCCTCTTAGGTACCATGAGTGTCTGCTGCAAGTGAAAATGCCAAAAATTGACAACATTTTATTAAAAAGCATAAACTTTAGTATTGGTTGGAGATGTGCTAATTGGAAAAGGTGTTACCTGACTCCTGACTTTCGACAACACAGCTCTCTTTCTAACTATGTTAGACAGTAGATTAAGAGTTATTTTCCATATACATTTTTACTGCAATTTAGTGATCATTCAGTTTTTTTTCCAGTCAAAGATCAAATTATTTGTAGAGCCAATGAGCATCTCCATGTTTCTGTCATCTAACTAATTAATGTTAACCAGAACTCTATGACATCCATTTTCTTGGGACTGATGAAAAACAATTGATGAACTCTCTTTTTATATGTACCAAATCGATCTAACTGTAACATTGCTTGTTTATATTTTACCAGCTTTCTAAGATTACCATAAAATAAATTGAAAGATAATTTGTCTGAAAACAAAATAAAATATGGAGAACTTTGTTGGATTAGACCCGAGGCTTATCAAGTTCAGCATGCCTATGGCAAGCCTCAGGCAGGATATGAATATAACAGCAAGATTCCTATTATCTAGTCTTGCATCTGGTATTAAGAGCAATACTACCTCTAATACTAGAAGTAATATATCTCTATAATGATTATCCATTGATAATCTTATTTTCAACAAATTTCTCTAATCTTTTAAACTCTTCAGGTTATGGACAGAACATTACTAATTAAATGGGTTAGTAACTAATTAAATGGGTTTCCTTTAGGTATGTTTAATACCTTTTTACCATTTTATTCACTGTATAAACACAGATGTTATTGTGAAATAGGGGGGAAAAATTTCCATTTACTTTTTCTTCATCATCTTTGATTGTAATACCTTTCCTCATATAGCTGATATTTTTTAAAAGTGACATAAGTAATACATGTTGTACATAGGATTCTTGCTCATTTTTTTTCTATTTTAATTATCAGTGCTTTTTTCAGTTCTATAATATCCTCGTCAAAGCAAAGCAAAATGTACGTATTATTCCTTTAGAGATTCACCTGATATTTACAAACAGTTTTTGTGATATTGGCATTGTGCAAGTATTTTAGATTTCATGTTTATAATGACATCTCATTATAAACATAGTAGATTAACATCTCCTACTTATGTTTTACAATTCTTAACATTTTAGGTTTTTTTCCCATATTTATTCACATCTATTGCTAGGCCAACTATGGTAGAAAGATAGATTGTAAATTAAATAAATGATGGACAACAATGGTTGAGAAAAGGCAAAGACATGAAGGAAAAATTGGC
Organism: Arizona elegans; assembly: GCA_022577455.1. Classification (NCBI taxonomy): domain Eukaryota; kingdom Metazoa; phylum Chordata; class Lepidosauria; order Squamata; family Colubridae; genus Arizona; species Arizona elegans. The sequence goes on from JAKOOJ010000002.1 coordinate 121,799,775, forward strand.
TGAAGCTTAAGCCTCTTCCTCATCTCTCTTCAAAGCAAATTCTTGTACTGTTTCAAAGAGAGAGAGAGAGAGAGAGAGAAAGGGGGGGGGGGAGGGAGGGAGGGAGAAATACCTGTAAAACAGAAGCACCACTATGAAGAAATTGCAAGCCGCTTTCAGCTGAGTCAATGCCTCCTGTTGCTAAGATAGGAAAACCAGGAAGAGCTTTAGCAATTGCAGAAACAGCTCGAAGAGCTATTGGTCTGATGGCATTTCCTGTGTAAACAAAGAGAGTTCATTAGTGAAGGGCAAGAATCTCAGACAAGACTATTTCTTTCTCCTTTCTCTGCTTTTGGTCTTTTTTTTTTTAACCCTTGAGCTCTTATCTATACAATTAGTTTATTGTCTTCAAGACTCTTCCATAGTAGAATCTGTCTTGGTCTCACCTCTAGTTTTCAAACTCACCAATTTATGTATGGACACATGACTTCATATAAAATTTACCAACCACTGTCAACATTAAAAAAAATAAACCAGGTGATGTATACTCAATGCTATTATCAAGAGTCAGATCCTCCAGAAAATGCTAAACTATAAGGTCACTATAGGTTATATGTAAATGGCCATAGCTTCTTCTACCCCTAAGTTAAACCATACAACTGTGCTATGCCAAACTTACCTCTGAGAACAGTACAGGTAAAAAGTGCAGATGGATCAGAACAAAGAAACAGAAAAAAAAAATAAATTGACTTTATTCATATTATTCCTTGAGAATCTAAGGCTGTGATGGTGAACCTATGGCACACGTGCTGGAAGTGGCACGCAGAATCATCTCTCCAGGCATGCGAGCCATCGACCATTGCTCTTCCGGGTTCCGGCGTGCTGGCCAGCTGGTCCTCACACATGCGGAAGCACCAGAAACCTCTTCCGGTTTCCAGTGCACGCATGCACACCAGCCACCTGGTTGTCTGGTTTCTGGTGCACATGCATATGCGAAGACCAGCTGGCTGGTGCGCATACGAGCATCAGAAAATGGAAGATCATCTTCCTACATGCACACCAGGTGGCTACTCTTTTGGTTTCCGGCATGCGCATGCGCTCCCGTTTCGGCACTCGGTGCTGAAAAGGTTTGCTAACACTGATCTTCCTTTTATTGCATTTAAAATAGCTATTCAGAAACAACACTTCTGAACTTTGGGTACCATGTTCACAACTTGCAGCCCTGGAATCATGGGGAGAGCATCTAATGTCAGTTAATTACTAAGTGGACACTAGAACACTTAGTAGAGTCACCCTCAACTTGTGACACTAACTGTATCTTGCTTTATGCTTAATTGTATTCATAGCTGACTTAATAATCTTCTACATGCTATATACCCAATAAAGATGAGTAAAATACAATAATAATGGCCTAATGAGGATGTACCTTTCAGATCAATGTATCTTTCTGAGCAACCAGCAAGTTTGACTTGGAGAATTCTTATTGTCCAAAAATAGTTTTCGATACTTTGGTAAATATAATAACATAATATAAACACAATATTTTTATTCCTTAGAGTAACCTCCACAGTATACCCATACAATACTGTTCCTACTGGTGGGAGCTCCTTTATTGAATGAGTGGGCTGGTAAGCTTCACCCCCCAGACTGCATTTCCAAAAACTTTACTTTTGCATTTTGGCATGATGCATAAGCAATATGGCCACACTGCGATGTCTCAAGTATTTGGAAAATATTCCCCTGCCTTTAAAAAAAGATTTGTTTGCTGATAGGATTTCTCCATAGGACCCTGAAAAAAATCTGTTGGGTTGTCATTTTTGAAAGATGTTTCTTCTGTGCTTATTGCCTCCAGGAAAATGTCACCTCCCTCTAACAACCCACCATTTTTCCAGTCAACACTGGTCTTTACAAACAGGTTGTCTGACAAGCCTATCCCATCAATGCAACTTGCTACTGAATCAGCATCCAAATACTCAGACAAGCTGTCTTTATTGACATCTGCTCCTGATTCAGCATATGAATTATCCTCTAGGGTTATGCCACCTTCAGCTGCTTCAGCACAGATTCCTCCTCATTATTCACCTCCTTTGGCATATCCCCCGTTTTCAAGACTGAACTCGCGCCCCACATGCATCTGCTCCAGAACCAGGATTCAGGCAGTCTTAGAAGGACCGAGAAACATAAGCCACATAGAAGGAAGGCTGAGATAATTTGCTTTGCGTTGGTGGAATGGTGCAGACAAATTATACCTCTTAGACCACCAGAAACATTGCTGAAGCCAAAATATATAGTGGTGGAGGCGGGGAGGTTAGAGAAAGGAGGAAGCCTAATGAGGCACTTAAGTCCAAACAGCAGGTGGAAAATTATCATCGTCTTAATGAATAGTGACCAATGTTTGACCAAAATTGTCCTTTTAAAAAAAAAATAACCTTAAAGAGCAAAAGTAAAGATCATAGCAAAACAGAAGATCAAACGAGAGAAAGAGAGAGGGCAAAGAATTCCCAATGGGCCTTAATGGATGGCTTGATATTTGCAGTCAGCTTAACAAAATCAATCTTAATGAGAAAAGGAAGAACACAAAGAGGCTTCTAGAATTCATACTGCTCTTTCACACTGGAGGGAATGTCTTTTTTTTTTTTTTAAAGATTTCCATGCAGCTACCAAAAATTGACTATGAACCACAGTATGCTAGTGCAAGATTCTTTTTTCTCCTCTTCTAATGTTGTACAAGAAGCAGTGTTTAAAAATGGAACCAGTAATAAGCAGAGTATCAATAATTCAGTGACTGCCTAATTGGATGTCAGGAGGGCTACAGACTTGCTTAGGCATTGCTTGTGTGAAAGAGCAAGGATATTACAAAGACATACAGGACTGTAGGTTTAGCCCCCATCCTGCAGTCAAAGTCATCTTCCACTCCCTCAAGGGTTCCTAAAAAGCTTCTGCAGCAGAAAGCCTTTTCTATCCACAGATTTCCAAATGATAATTCGGAAATGATCCTGAAACACATGAATGGATGGGAGGAATGGCCTGTCTTGAAGCAGGGGATAAATGCAGAACAGAAATATCTCTGCATGCAAATTACATCTGAACAGGTTCTGTGCAGCTAACAGAATGGGTTTGTAACATAGGAGGTTAATTAGGTTTCTCTTGATTGGTGCCGAGTCCTGCAATGGCCGAGCAGTGTGTAAACTAACGTGATAGAAAGAGATCTCCTGCTTTTAAGAATAATTCAGAAGCATCCCATTGGTTTCAAAAGAAAACCAAGGCCCCCCTCATCCACGATCTTATCCAGGAGTGGGGAGCGGACCAGGCCGGTATTACGGAGACCTGGTTGGGACCAGAGGGAGGAGTCCCTCTGGTCGAGATGTGCCCACCAGGTTTCAGAGCATACCATCAACCGAGAGCCCAGGGGAGGGGCGGGGGGGTGGCGGTTATTATTAAAGAAGGTCTTGGTTCGAGGGAGATCACTGTGCCTCAGATTGCTGGATGTGAATCCCTCTTCGTGAGATGGGGTCTTGGGGTTCAGATGGGCTTGCTGCTTGCGTACCTGGCTCCCTGCCGCGTGGCAGCAGCCCTGCCTGAGCTACTCGACGTGATAGCCACGGTGGCAGTTGATACACCCAGGCTTGTGGTCATGGGTGATTTCAACTTGCCATCCGTTGGTGAAAGTCTGGGATGGCTCGGGAGTTCATGGCTTCCATGACGGCCATGGACCTGACCCAGTTAGTTCATGGCCCCACTCACGGGGGGGGGGACACACTCTAGACTTGATTTTCGTCTCTGGCCAGTGGTTGAGTGATCTTGTTATAGGGGATATAGACATGGAACCCTTGTCATGGTCAGATCACTCACTCCTTCGTCTGGACCTTCGTACCGCTACACCCCGCCGCAGGGAGGCGGACCCAATTAGATGGGTCCGCCCCAGGCGCCTGATGGATCCTGATAGGTTCCAGACGGAGCTTGGGCCAATTCCCGATGATCTGGCACACGACTCGGCCGAGGACCTAGTAGCTGCCTGGGATCGGGCGGCTGGTGGGGCCTTGGATCGAGTCGTGCCTTTGCGGCCTCTGACCCGGTGTCGATCCCTCACGGCTCCTTGGTTCACCGAGGAGCTGAGGGAGATGAAACGCCAGAAAAGACGCCTAGAGAGCGGTTGGAGGGCCAGTCGCGCTGAATCTGACCGAACACTGGTAAGGTCGCATACTAAGACCTACCTAGTGGCGATAAAGACGGCAAAGTTCAATTACTTTTCCGCCTCTATTGCGTCATCAGGGAATCGTCCGGCAGTCCTGTTCAGGGTAACCCGCTCCCTGCTCCATCTGGGAGTGCGGGAGGATCCCTTGGAAGGCAGAGCGGAGGATTTCGGACAATACCTATATGACAAAATCGCTCAGATCCGGGGGGACTTGGACTCTGACTGGGTAGATCAGGGCAGGGTGACGAGGAATAGTCTTGAGAATGTTATCTGGGAGGAGTTTGACGCTGTGACTCCCGATGATGTGGACAGGATTTTGGGGAGACTTAGTGCGGCCACATGTTTATTGGACCCGTGTCCCTCCTGGTTGGTACTGGCCTCCCGGGAGGTTACACGAGGCTGGCTCCAGGGTGTTATCAACACTTCGTTGAGTGAGGGTCACTTCCCCGCGGCCTTGAAAGAGGCGGTGGTGAGGCCTCTCCTCAAGAAGCCGTCCCTGGATCCGGCAATATTGGCTAACTATCGTCCTGTCTCCAACCTTCGCTTTCTGGCGAAGGTTGTTGAGAGTGTGGTCGCACGACAGTTTCCGCAATTCCTGGAGGAAACATCCTATCTGGTTCCGTTCCAGTCTGGTTTCAGGCCTGGGCACAGCACGGAAACGGCATTGGTCGCGTTGGTCGATGATCTCTGGAGGGCTTGGGACAGGGGTTGTTCCTCTGTTCTGGTCCTGTTAGACCTCTCAGCGGCTTTTGATACCATCGACCATGGTATCATGCTGCACTGGTTGGAAGAGTTGGGGATGGGGGGCACCGTGTTACGGTGGTTCTCCTCCTTTCTCTCCGACCGGTCGCAGTTCGTGTTGGCAGGGGGGCAGAGGTTGACCTCGAGGCCTCTTATATGTGGAGTGCCTCAGGGGTCGGTCCTCTCGCCCCTCCTGTTCAACATTTATGTGAAGCCGCTGGGCGAGATCATCCGTGGCTTTGGGGTGAGATACCATCAGTACGCTGATGACACTCAGCTGTACATTTCCACCCCAGGCCACCCCAACGATGCCCTTGAAGTGATGTCCCAGTGCCTGGAGGCTGTACGGATCTGGATGGGGAGGAACAGACTCAAGCTCAACCCTTCCAAGACTGAGTGGCTGTGGTTCCCGGCATCCCGATATAGTCAGTTGACTCCATCACTGACTATTGGGGGCGAGTCTTTGGCCCCCACAGAGAGGGCTCGCAATCTGGGCGTCCTCCTGGATACGCAGCTGTCTTTGGAGGAACATCTGACGGCTGTAACCAGGGGGACCTTTTATCAGGTTCGCCTGATCCGCCAGTTGCAGCCCTTTCTTGATCGGGATTCCTTGTGCACAGTCACTCACACCCTCGTGACCTCTCGCCTTGACTACTGTAATGCTCTCTACATGGGGCTCCCCTTGAAGAGCACCCGGAGGCTCCAACTGGTCCAGAACGCAGCAGCGCGGGTAGTGACGGGAGCAGCATGGCGCTCCCATGTAACACCGCTCCTGCGCGAGCTGCACTGGCTCCCGGTGGTCTTCCGGGTGCGCTTCAAGGTGTTGGTTCTCACCTTTAAAGCGCTCCATGGCATAGGGCCTAGCTATCTTCGAGACCGCCTGCTGCCACCGACGACCTCCCATCGACCCGTGCGCTCCCACAGAGAGGGCCTCCTCGGGGTGCCATCAGCCAAACAATGTAGGCTGGTGACCCCCAGGGGGAGGGCCTTCTCTGTGGGGGCACCTACCCTCTGGAATCAGCTGCCCCCAGAGATAAGGAGAATCCAGGACCTCAGTGCCTTCCGCCGTGCCCTTAAAACCTTCTTTTTCCAACAAGCCGGGCTGGCCTAACTCTTTTTAAATGTTTTTAATTGTTTTTTTGTTTTTGTTTATTGTTTTAATTAATGGGGCCAAATTTATACATATTTTTAACTGTATTTTAATATTTGTATTTGATGTTTTTATTTGCCTGTTCACTGCCCTGAGTCCTCAGGGAGAAGGGCGGTATACAAGTTCAAAAATAAAATAAAATAAAATAAATAAATAAAATAAAACAAAATCCGTTGAATTCAATAGCTGCTTTGGGCTGGCCCTTTCAATGCAACTCAGGTCTTTAAACTGAATGCTTCGATATTTCAGAGCAGAAATCATTATCTTATACATACACTTTGACATGTGTATCATACACAAGGAATAATTGATTCCAGGTACTTACAGTATGTGCTACCTGCTCTAACATATGCCGGAGAAACATGGACACTAACCTCCCAATCGATACAAAAGCTACGGGTGGCACAAAGAGCCACGGAAAGATACATTACAAGACAAGATACAAAGACCCGCACAGGATTAGAGGACAAACAAAAGTATATGACATCATCAAGAGAGTAAAAGAATGGAAATGGGATGGTCACATAGCAAGAAGAACCGATGGCAGGTGGACCAAGGCAGTCATAGAATGGATCCCACTTGATAAAAAGCATCCACGAAAGAGACCTAAAACAAGATGGATCGATGACATCAGCAAGTATTGCAGGTCCAATTGGCAAAAGAAAGCTTAGGACCATATTGGTTGGAAACAAGCAGAAGAGGCCTTCATCCTGCAGTGAATAGACAATGGCTGTCTCAAAGGTGCTTTTTCAAGAGCCTTGATAGTACAATGGTTTAGTGCACCCTGTTATTAACACAGCTGCCTGCAATTTCTGCTGGTTCGAATCTCTCCAAGGCTCAAGGTTGACTCAGCCTTCCATCCTTTCTAAGGTAGGTGAAATGAGGACCCAGTTTGTTGGGGGCAATAAGCTGACTTTGTATAAAATATACAAAAGAATGAAGGCTATTGCTTAACGCATTGTAAGCTGCCCTGAGTCTCCGGAGAAGGGCGGCATATAAATCAAATTTAAAAAAAAAAAAGAGAGAGAGGCAACTGGACTTTCTGGTTTTTCTTTGAAGACGTTTCGCTTTTCATCCAAGAAGCTTCTTCAGCTCTGAAGGGTGCTCATCCAAAGTGCATGGCTAAATGTCTGAAGAAGCTTCTTGGATGAGAAGTGAAACATCTTTTTAAAAAACCCAGAAAGTCCACTTGCCTCTTGGATGACTGAGAATTTCCATAGACATAAGACAATGGCTAAAATTAGGATGATGCACTACTTACAAAGTTCTAGAACTTAAAACACTATACAGTTTAGCAATGCTTTCCAGAAGCTAAGAGCCTCTCTACACCTAGAAATTTTACAAAAAGTCTTTCAAGTGCTAAAATGCTATTCACTGTATGATAGAACATGTTCTTCTGATTTGCATACTTCTGCTTGCTTTCTTTGATTAGTTTTTCTTAAGGATGGATGGATGGGTTATGGCAGCACAATCCTATCCTATCCACACTTACATAAAAATAAATCCCACCAAAGCTCTCACTTTAAATCTTATATGCCCAGGACTGAAGACTAAAAGTGATATGAATAACAAAAGAGAGAAAGTGAATATCATAATACAACCGTTTTTCCCCCCATCTATGATATTCTAGCATTCTTCTTCTGCTTGAATCTCTTCAGATATTTAGGCTCACAAGTCCTATCAGACCCAGCCTCTTGATCAACAGCAGCAAGATCATAAGCCTACCCATCTCAAGGGAAAATTCATCTCTAGGAAAGATTGTCATTGGTCTATGTTCTTAATTCAGAAAACAGAGCTATTGCATCTCTTACACATTATTATTTCCCAAAATTTTGTTCTGTCTCATAATTCTCCATACCAGTGGTGAAATCCATTTTTTTTTTACTACCGGTTCTGTGGGTGTGCCTTGGTGGGTGTGGTGTGGATTGGTGGGCATGGCAGGGGAAGGGTACTGCAAAATCTCCATTCCCACCCCACTCCAGGGGAAGGATACTGCAAAATCTCCATTCCCACCCCATTCCAGGTGAAGGATACTACAAAATCCCCATTCCCTCCCCACTCCTGGGGGAAGAATATTGCAAAATCTCCATTCCCACCCCTCTCTGGGGCCAGCCAGAGGTGGTATATGTCCGTTCTCCGAACTACTCAAAAGTTCTGCTACTGGTTCTCCAGAACCTGTTAGAAGCTGCTGGATTTCATCCCAGCTCCATATCGATTGACAAATAAGGGAAAGCACTGCACTTCTCCTTTCTCTCATCATAATAAAATTCATAGGTATTAGCAGTTTTGCCATTCATTTTGGGCAATATGACAGCCTAACAAGAGAGGAAATAATATATCCCGATTTCCAGAGGCTGAACATGCTTCTGCCTTACACTAAATTAAGCAGGAATAATAAAAAAAAGCAACAACATAAAAATAGTTCATTATTACTCATTTACAAAATGTGACTGTCCCTACCCAATGATAACCAGTTCCAAAGGTAGCTGTTAATGGAAATGAGAATGAACTCTACTGTCAATGAATCACCGACAGATTATTGTGGCCCGACGAAGAGGAGGCTGGTGTGGTGTCGCGCCAGCAGCCTGCGCAGCCAGCGTTCATGTCGGACAGCGAGGAGGCTGAAGAGGATATGGTGCCAGAGGCAAAGACTCAGCCAGGGCCTTCAGAACCTCCAGAGGTTCCTTCAAGTAGAGAGAGCGAAATGGAGGAGCCTCTCCTCAATGCTTGAGCACGCAGGGCTGCCAAAAGGCAGGAGTGGCTACTCAGGAGGAGGATGTCTACTTGAGAGTAGGGCTTAAGGAAAATTGGCCACTCCCTTAGCCTATTTAAGTCGCACGCAGCTAGTGCTTTCTTGCTGGAAACAACTCATATTTACTATCAGAGTATTTTGGTTTATCATATCTTGTTTTCTGGGCTGGTTGCCAACCTTTGCCTGTCTTGTTTATTCTTGCTACTTAATAAATTTGATAAGGACTGTTGGTGTGTGTCAATATCCTCGGAAATCTGGAGCTGGGGCAGAACACAGATCATCGATTCCATAGTTTCTGGTACATATATGATGCAGTAAGTGAATAAATTAACTGCTCCCCAGCACAAGTGGTCAGAAGTTTCAAACAGGATGTGGTTCACTAGAGTAAAAGCAATATTGCTTAGTGGGTGCAGGGTGTGACATAAATTGGAATGTAGCATGATTATGGTATCTGGTGCTTTAATGTTTATTATGTACCATGTCTGGATGATTGTTTTCACTCAAATAAATACTTTTATTCATAGCTCACCTACCCATTGCCCCATTCCTTCTCCCCCTGCATCATACCCACCATTAATTTTAGAATTCAAAGCTCTGTTTGGCTCTCTTAACCTGTCAAAAGAAACGAAACATATACAGGAAAAGCAAAAACAATATATTTCCCGCAATATCTATTGTCTAGAGTTCCTGGCATAAAAATGAAATTGGATCATAACTCTCAGTAGCACACTGCACACAGCATAGCAAAACTTAGCTTTAATTTATTTATGTTATAGTAATTACAGCATGGATCTTCTTTGCAAAATTAAATTTAAGATTCATTCAACATTATATTAAACATGAACTAAGAATAAACTAAGGGGGCTAACAGAATATTAAATATACAATTTATTTTTCATGAACTGTGGGTAATTTTGGTTACTGTGCTGTTATTAAAAGAAAAACGAGTAACAGCAGTATAAATGAGCACGGGGTTTATTTGTATAGTGAGAGTTTGTGTGTCTGTGCATGAATATGTGCGCAAGCACTGATGGAATAATCATGAGTGCATTATACTTGTGTTTCAACACATGTGCCAGTTTCTTGTTGTCTCTGAGTTAATTACTGTCTTTGACATAATTCAAAGCACTGATTATATTATTCTGAGCTTCAATGTATGCAACGGTTCCTTTTTATTTTTGAGACAAAATATAAGGTATCGATTACACTTGAAACTGGCTCTAAAGTGCTTAGTCTTAGGATGATCTGATAGTTTTGTGAGCTGAACCTTAATGCTCCTCACCTGGTGTAATTTCTTGTCAAACCCCACGGGCTACAATTCTTGGTCAATTACAGGCTGCTTTACCTGAGGAAGCCGTTTCATCTGATTTTGCTCAAGGACCTAATTTACTCTTATATTACAAAGCATTTTCTATGATGGCTCCAATTGCAATCTGCAATATCATTCGAGAGCTTCCACTTCACAATATTACAGATGTGCCAAATTCAAACAGCAAGACATTCAGAGGATAATTCATAACGCCTGCCTTTCCTATTCTACCTGTTCAGGAAGGAATCTCAATGGTCTGCAAGAGATTTGAGTGCTGCAGCCCTATTCTTTCAACAAAAACCTCAATATGTGATTTTTTTTTAAAAAAAAAAATGTGTCGACGATACTGAGAAATACTCTGGTTCAAAAAAGATGGATATTTTCATATTGATCATTAGAAAGAAAGCAAGAAGAACTAGATCAGAGTGATGGGTACCATTTACCAGTTAGTGGAACTAATTTACAACTATGCATACCAGAGATGGGATTCACATAATTTACTTATCAGTTCGCCGAGCACCGAAAATGTGACCGTGCCCACTTCCGCGCATGTGCTTTGCTCAGATGTGCCCCTTCCACGAATGTGCCTGGGCTCAAAAACCTACCTAAATAGGACAGCATAGAGCCGGCATAGGTGGGCAGGGCCACCTTCAATTTCCGCTACCGGTTCGCCCGAATACCACCTCTGGCTCATATCCATCTTCCAGCAAGATATGCTGGTCATGGCATGAAGTTATTTTGTTTACAGTAATGTTAATTGCTTAATGTAAGCAATAAAATATTATTTTTATCAAATACATGAAAACATCAGCGTTCAATATGGGAATTAATCTGAAAACATTTGCCATTCGTTGATTGTAAAATGTTAACGTAAATACTAATTAAGTCGGACCTTTTAAGGATTAGGGCAAACAAGCAAATAAGCCTAACTCAACAGAGACCGTTTTTCATAAACTTGCAGTATCCAACGTGACATTTGGGAAACGTTTGTAGAGGCCAGTGTAAATATTTTAAACAAGATATTTGCATTCATCATCTTATTTGGGATAATAATTGAATATTGCTTTTGCTCCTTTCCACCTGTAGGTGGCCTTCAAAAGCTGCACTTATCACATAACTCATTAGCAAGGTTTTCAATACTGTCATACCCAGATAATTAGCAATTTATTTAAATAACCAATTTCTGGGGGAAATAATTGCTACGGAATGCCCTGAACCTTCTTTTTATAAACTATAATAAAAGTGTTAAGATAATCCCTGACATTTGCAAATGCCATTAGTTCACCTTTCCTTTTGATAGTGCTATGGCTTTATGTTTAAACAATTACCCGATAAAGCATCAGCTTAATGAAACAGTGCAGCAAGCAGAACTTTCAAAATGGCCAATGAATGCACTTATATGCAGAAGAAAACCAGTATACATAAACTTATTACAGTAAAAAACAAAACAAAACTGAACCCAAAAAGAGAGACTGCTACCATGTTAATGAAATTAATATTATAGTCTAAAACTTAATTTTTTATTTAAAGATTAAGATACAGAATATGGCATTTACTAAGTTAACAAAGTGGGCATTTCTAATGTATTTTGGACATTTCCTAAGAGTAGAATTAGTTCTTTTGGCACTATTTGGTGTTATTACCACATAGGATTTAGCTCAGAGGTGGGTTTCAGCAGTGTTCTGACCAGTTCTGGAGAACCGGTAGCGGAAATTTTGAGTAGTTTGGAGAACCAGTAGTAAAAATTCTGTCTGGCCCCACCCCCATCTATTCTCTGCCTCCCAAATCCCAGCTGAGGAAATGGGAATTTTGCAGTAACCTTCCCCTGGATTGGGGCAGGAATGGAGATTTTATAGTATCCTTCCCCTACCACGCCCACCAAGCCACACCCACAGAACCGATAGTAAAATTTTTTGAAACCCACCACTGATTTAGCTTAAGAATTGTTTTTCCCCTGAAAGGGTTTTTAAAATTATAGTTTGATAAAATTGAGAGCTGTTTTTAAAACAAAATTTATCTGATTCTTGGTCAAATGGAATTATGCTCAAATCAATTTGAAATAAAATCTAATGTTTGGAGTGAACCAGATCAACAATAGTGCATGAAAAATCTGAACTCAACATTTTTTTAAAAAGTATGTTGTATTTTAGGGAGAACTGTTTTGAATTATCCATCGTAGGACATAGGACATTTGTTCTGTAGTCTTATGACGTGACAGGAGTTTCTTCTCCTATTAGTATAATATTTTGTCGACTTCAATTTGGGTGGCATTACAAAATAATTTCAAGGTGACTACAACTGAATGGAAAATGATAGATCATCCAGCAACAGAAACATTTGTCAAGCACCATAAACAATCAAAAATATACATTAGAAACTTGTTAAATCTGTATATATGCATGAACCCATAAAAGTCACTAGTCCTGTTGATGTTACCTAGTTTGGGTAATGGAACATCTGCAAGAAAACAAGCAAGCTCAGAGAGCATCATGGACCTCTCATGTCAACCCTGAGCTACAAATATTCTCCTTTATTAAAACCCTTAAAACAAGTGCAACAAACCTTCCAGTGGTTATTGCTGCCACAATGGTTTGAGGAGGGGGCACCTCATTAACTGTTCTTTTAAATGATCGTTGCAGCCCTATTATCTATAGTTTTAACAAATTTAAACATGCTATTCTCTGTATTATTCCTTATTTTCTATATGTCAAAAATAATGCCTTATGTTTTGGAATATGGATTTTTTTAGGTATCTCGATTTATTTAGTTATTATTTTCAAGACTGATAACTTATCCATCAGTCACATAATTATTATTTATTATTATTATCTCTTTTATTCATTAAACATGAAACTTAGTCAACTGATCATTTAAAAATGTGTCACAAATACCATTGACTGGTGCTAATTGTTGATACTGGTTGCTGCCAGCATCCTAGGTATCAACCAAGTATCTTCTTCAAATATATGATGTTCCGAGTAGTGCAGTTTTATTATTTTGCAGTATTATTATTATTATTATCTTTATTCATTAAATATAAAACTCAGTCAACTGAACATTCAAAAATGCATCACAAATACCATTGACTGGTGCTAATGGTTGATACGGGTTGCTGCCAGTGTCCTAGGTATCAACCAAGCACCTTTTTAAGATGTACAATGTTCCAAGTAGCGCAGTTTTTTGCACTTCCGCTGGTGTTATTGCAGGAAGCTGCAGTTTGCTGATGTATGTTATAAAATTCTTGGACATGGTACCAAGTGCCCCGATGACAATGAGTATCACTGTTACATGTTTCATGTAACATGAATATATTATTATTATTATTATTATTATTATTATTATTATTATTATTATTTAATCTTTAGTGAGATTCACAGCCTTTGAGGCTGATTAATAGCTCAGCAGCTCAAGTCCTAACCAAGGACCTAGGAACTGTTAAGGTATCATCGGAGGATGTAAGCTGTTCCGAGTAAGGTGGTTTTTTGTAGAGTCAAAATGTTCAAGTCTGGTAATTTTTTTTTTATTTGATTTATATGCTGCCCTTCTCCGGAGACTCAGGGCGGCTTACAATGCGTTAAGCAATAGCCTTCATACTTTTGTATATTTATACAAAGTCAGTTTATTGCCCCCACAAACTGAGTCCTCAATTTACCTACCTTAGAAAGGATGGAAGGCTGAGTCAACCTTGAGCCTGGTGAGATTTGAACTTACAGTAATTGCAGGCAGCTGGTGTTAATCACAATGCTATCAGTCTGCTGAGCCATCAGGTCTTGCAATAATATTAATATTATTATTAATATTAATATTAATATTATTATTATTATTATTATTAATAATAATAATAAAGTTTGAACAGAACTAGCTTGAGATCAAATTGATGAGAAGATACCCTATTAAGGATTATTTCTCAAGTGGAAAAAAAATGAATAAATAAAAGGCCACAAGGTACCAATAATCTTCAGTTGTGGGAAGAAGAATTAGCATAATGGAATATCTGAAGGCAATTAAAGTCTGCCACAATTCATATGAACCTACAAAGTGGTGCATAGTGGGGCAGCAAAATGCTTTTCATTTTTGAACTATCTTCTTGATATGGTGACTGTCGTGATTAGTTTCTGCACTTCAAAAATTACCATTATGCTAGGTATGGGGAACACATCATCTTGGAGATGTCAGACAAATTTGAGATCACCTGCGCTCTATCACAAAAACACAATGTTTCTCCATACTTCCCGTAACAGATGTTGATCACCCTCAAGGGTTTGTTAAATATCGCAGGTAAGTTCCATACTTCCTATTTTTCTTCTTCCTAGTATCTGCATCTGATGCATAGGTATTCTGTGTTGTTTGGTTACTAAAGGGTTTTTTTTTTTTTTGTCATGACATGTTACGTCTTTAAAAAATGATTAGCATCCAGAATCAATGGGCTAAATTACCAAAGTCATGTTATCTTCTTCTTCTTCTTCTTCTTCTTCTTCTTCTTCTTCTTCTTCTTCTTCTTCTTCTTCTTCTTCTTCTTCTTCTTCTTCTTCCTTCTCCTTCCTTCTCCTTCTTTTTTGTGGCACAAATATTCCTTTCTATTAATTTTTCATCTGGTTATTTTTACATTTAGTAATCTGAATGACCATAAAATCTAAAAGACACAACCCATTTGTGCGCTGCAAGTCCTACATTATGCGGAGGATACATGAATAGAAATGTTTCGTTGTATTCATCAGATGTGTGTACAACATGCCTAGCTGATGTATGAAAGCTGGACTATCACACTGGTTAACATCCCTCATGGGAATGTTGGGAGAGCGATACAAAATGAATGTATATTAATTAAGAATGCCAACTGATGATAAAAGATTTTAATTGATTGCCTTTTAACTAATTCATTTATTATCCTGAGATAAATACACATATAACCAGAACATTAATAGGTGCCTTCTAAATATATTAAAAAAATATGCAATAATAATTTAACACAAAGTGCTACAATTCTTTCATATAACCTTTCCTGCCTGTCCACCTTCCTTCCTTCCTTCCTTTGCATATTATTATCTGCAACCTCTCATATTAATATAAATAGAATTCAGGATTGCAGTTGGAAAAAATGGAAATAAATATAGACAGAAAACATGGAAAATTCAGCATTATTAAAAGTGGAAGTTTTTTTTAAAAAAATATAATAGGTTTTAAGTATATTTACTTGATTATGCTTTCAATTTAAAAACACCAATTTCAGTTTCAAGAACTGATATGATTTCTAAGGTAGATGCCAGCACTCAACTATTTTTTTGTAAACTGGCCTTTATTATTTTTTTTTTTAGAAGAACTCAAGTTGGCAAACATATCAAATACTCTTTCCTCCTGTTTTTTTTCCATAACAACAACCCTGTGATGTGGGTTGGACTGAAAGAGAGTGTTTGGCCCAGAGTCATCTAGCTGGGTGTTTTCATGTTATAGGTGAGACTAGAACTCACAGTGTCCTGGTTTCTAGCCTAGTAGATTAACCATCATTAAATATTTTTTATTTTATTAAATAAATAATTGTTATTTATCAAATAAGTGAATGTAAACACACTCACTCCCTTTGAATTGTACTGGGAAATATAAGACATTTGTCTCCATTTTCATATATATACAAAAGATCAACATATCTCTTATAAACCTTGTTGTTATTTCAATACTTGATGACAAATGGCAAAATAACTGGGTCAACACATTACACAGTGTTAAAAAAATATTCATTTAAACACCTTGTGAGTCAGATATATTTCCTTCCATTTCTCCAAAAATCAAACAATATAAACAGCGCTACACGTAGCAGATTTGACCAGACGGAATGAAAAATAGTTTTATGAATGCAGGCGAAATTCAAAAATAAATTCTGCCTTCCTAAAAGTAAATGCAACTAGGTTAGAAGTTTAAAGAAGTAACAAATGTCCAAGTAAAAAATAGAAAAAACGGAACATAAAACTTATGAGTTGTTTACTATTAAGTTGTCCTATATATGACTCTGGTAGGCTAAAATATAAATGCCTTGTTTCATTTTGGTCTGTTTTTACATCAAGAGGCCCTGCTCTGTAAAGTCCAGCAACTGTGGTGGTGCAAGGGATACAGAACAGTTGGTATTATAGCCATAGGAAGAAAAGAGCTATGATGGCACAGTGGTTAGAATGCAGTACTGCAGGCTACTTCTGCTGCCTGCCGGCTGCCTGCAATTTGGCAGTTCGAATCTCACCAGGCTCAAGGTTGATTCAGCCTTCCATCCTTCCGAAGTTGGTAAACTGAGGACCCAGATTGTTGAGGGCAAAAAGCTGACTCTGTAAACCACTTAGAGAGGACTGTAAAGCGCTGTGAAGTGGTATATAAATCTAAATGCTATTGCTATTATAGATTAAAATTGGACTAAAAACGGACTAAAACTGGTTCATGAGCTAGTGAGCTTTCTCCATAATGTGTTTCTTCCAATGGAGAAAAAGTGCCACAGCACTTTTGTGCAGCCTAAATGCAGCACTGGCAAATAAATAAATCCATCGTCTTCTTACTATTGAGGACATATGCTCAGAGAAGAGGGTCTGTCTCTGTGATCTTCTACTGAGCCAGTTTGAATATTGTTTTTGCAAGAAAGTAGTGTTTTTCCCGAGAAACAAAAGTCCACCTATCTGGGACAATCCCTAATCCATGGAGCAAAGGGGGTTGAAGTGACTCAGTGGAGGATGGCAATTTGATCAGTTACAGTTGGGCAGCCAGTATGTTGTGATATTACATGTTTTTTGCACAATTATTAAATTTCCTATATGTGACCCTAGTAGGCTAAAATATAAATGCTTTGTCTCATTTTGGTCTGTTTTTACGTCAAGCGGCCCTGCTCTGTATTTATTTAATTTATGATTCTGAATTAATGAGTAATCTCACAGATTGAAGATATGCCCCGTTCTCATTATTGCTATTATTCTTTATATTTTTAATGGAATACGCTGTATTTTAGTTTGCTAATCAGAATATCAAGAATACTTTGTCAAATGTACTTACGTACTGAAGCCAATGGAGATTCTGTAGCATTAATACAATTTATAATAAAAGTTACTCATTAAAGTAACTGTGGTGTTGCAGTAACTAGCAACTGTGGTGATGCAAGGCAGACAGAACAGTTGCTATAATAGCCATAAGAACAATAGTTTCAAATCGGATTAAAAACGGATTAAAATTGGTTCATGAGCTGGCGAGCTTCCTCCAAAATGTGGAGTCTCAGCCTCAACTTCCACAGTCTCTTCTTTTTTGTCTTTTTCAAACAGATAGCTCAGCTGGCTGACCTAGAGGAAAGGAAGTCTTGAAATTGCACAGTCTTTCTATGGTTTAGAGCATATCATTGAGATTTCATAAGGACTTGTTCTTTTGTAGTCTGTACCACCAAAAATTCCAACCTGAGTGGCATTTGACTTCTCATTTCATCCCCTTACGGAATAATGTTTTGAAAAGTTCAGTGAATCGCAGAATGTAACCTGGTAGAAATATGGTTTCAAGATCTTTCTTCTGTTGTCCGTCTGGATGATCAGAGCCGGATGTATGTTGGGGTTCAATATGACAATCAATAAAGAGATTTTTTCAAAGTCCAGCTCTTCAACATTTATCCAGGCCTTTTGCCTGCAGAAATCCAAATGATCTTTAGATGGCAGCTAAGAAAAACACAAAACTGCATTTTTTTTCTGGCATGCAATGGATAGGTTAACAGACCATTAGGATAATGAGCTGAGAAGTCAATAAATTCAGAGCATCCCAGAGATGAACACATCTCTCACATGCAAGAAAAAACTTTCTTGACTCTTGGATTCAAAAACACCCAATGCTGCACTTAGGCTGCACAAATGTAGGCAGTCATTGTGTTGCAATAAAGAGGCTCAAACTCTTTGGTGCTTCCTAGTTGTTAGATCAATAGGTTGAAAGCCTTTTCGGGGAAAAAAATTAGAAAACACTTGGATCTTTCAAGCGCCACTCCAGCACATAATCGGTATCATGATTGGTAGCAGCTTTCTCTCTGGTTGGCAACATTTGAATTTCAGCCAGGGAAAGCCACCAGTCACTGCCCTTATGGTGGCATGCAGAGAAGCTGTACAGACTAAGTACAGCGTATCTTCATTCCAAATTCTCATTAAGAGCATGCTGTGGGCAGCATGGTTCATGCCAATACAATTTCCTCCCAAAGCAAAGCATCTGTGTGGAAGAGCCCACAGTAGTTTCAGTAACTCATAAATCAATTCGTTTTTCCAACAGTGCATTTTGTCTTCATAATTACATATATAAGAGTTTGTCTATGCTCATAGAGCAACTAGGTAACAAGCGTCATAGTTTATCAGAGACTCAGGTTAACCAAAGGACAGCATTCAACATTTTTTATCAATTATTATTGCTAATAAATTGGGCATTTTTAATCAGCTCTATTCAATATCAAATAAGTATTTAACAGATAAATAGCTAAAAAACCGGCACTACATCAAATTTAGAGAACAAACATACTTGAGTAATTTATTTCATTTTTAATGAGTAACTTTTATTATAAATTGTATTAATGCTACAGAATCTCCACTGGCTTCAGTTCGTAAGTACATTTGACAAAGTATTCTTGATATTCTGATTAGCAAACTAAAGTACAGCATATTCCATTAAAAATATAAAGAATAATAGCAATAATGAGAATGGGGCATATCTTCAATCTGTGAGATTATTCATTAATTCAGAATCATAAAGTACATAAAGGCAGGGTTATTGTGATGACACCGATACTCTTCATAACTGCTTTTTTGATGCAGGGGAGATATCATTTCCTTGATGAAGTCGTATTATGTATCTGTTCTGGTCCTGCAATATTTTCCAATGGTCATTCCTGTTCCCAGGTACAAAGAATTCATTTCCACATCAATTTATTCATTGTGGGAAGCCAAGTGAAGACTAGATGAACTGGTGGGGTGGGTGGGAGGAGAGATGGAGCAGGAAATGTGCAATATTCATGTTGAAGGAATATAACCTACTGTTTGCTTTCTCTCTCTTTCTCTCTCTCTCTAGGCAATGCACTATTGCAAATTTAAAACAGAACCAATCATATGAAAATGCCACCAAAGCTAATAAACAATCTTCAGGAAATCCAGATATCCAAAGTTTGATATATAAGAAACACTACTGGGATGCAAAACATCTTAAATTTGAAAAAAAAAAAAAAAACATGCTTGAATCACTCTGTTTCTGACTTCATAACACAGAATGTCTTCTGACCAATTCTGAAAGTGTTCAGACCTTGAAAGGAACCTATTTCCAGCTCAAAAAACCCAGTTTCAAATTCATTCAAAGCCGTTTTGAGCTCAAAACTCTTCTCGCAAGGTTGCAAGAATATCTTTCAGGCATGAAATATTTCGAATGTGAAACATTTTGTACACCCTAGAAAAAGTAATTTCTGTCTTGGATACCAAAATACAATTGCCAAGCAATACACATAATTCATTCACACAGCCAAATAAAAGATACCCCAATATTACATACATTCATTTTCAGACAGCTTCTCCGTAGCATAAAATCCTTATATTGCCAAGTGCAAAATTATTTCTCTATATTTTCTATTGATGTTACCTTTGGCAGATAAAAATAACATATCATTACGCAGCTGAGTGGTCTTACAATGCAATGAAAGTTCTTTTGGGGTGGGTAAAGTGAATTGGTGGTAGGTTTTTTTTTCACCCTCTTAACTCTCTCTCTGCAGTGATTAGTTCCAGAAAGATAAGGTGTCATCATTTCTATGGAGGAATTCTGGTTTACAGAATTGGATCCTAGGAACTGGCAACATATAATAAATGTTCTTTATTTGTAAACATCAATCAATTTCAAGAATGGTGCTTACTTGCAGAATGGTAATAATAGGATTCTTCAGCTAATAACTACGATGAACATTAAAAACACTGGATGACAGATGTGGAGTCTTCTTGTGTAACAAGTGCACTTGCTTGTAGTTATGGCTTTATAACGATTTCTAAATATTTCTTTCTTAATGCCTGTATAGTTTGAAGACTATTTTTTTTTTAAAAAAAAAACTCCACAGAAGCCATTGAAGCTTGAATTGGAGACAGTTTCTTTTGCATTTGAATGTCTTTTAAATTACAGAGAATTTTTTTTAAAATGAAACTTTCATTTTAAAAAAATCATTCAGGAAAGCTACCTAAAATAAATGAGATATAAAATATTTCATTTAAATATAGTTCTATATATACCATATTTTTCGGAGTACCAGACGCACCTTCCCCCCCCCCCCAAAAGTAGGTGAAAATTTAGGTGCGTCTTATAGACCAAATACAGGTTTTTGTGGGCTTCCAAGCCCTCAGTGCATCACGTTTTCACCCTCCTAGCCCCCAGAAGCAGTCTGCGGGCCAAAAATAGGTGTGTTTTTGGTGAAAACAGGCCATGTGGAGCACTGCAGAGTGTTTCTGGGGGCCTGGGAGGGCGAAAACGTGACACGCAGAGGGCTTGGGAGCCCCAAAATGGGCCTGGTTTTGGTGAAAACAGCCCCATCTTTGGTAAAAATGGGCCGTGCAGAGCACTGCAGAGTGCTTCTGGGGGCCTGTGAGGGCGAAAATCATATGCGCAGAGGCAAAAAACTATTTTTTTCTTGTTTTCCTCCTGTAAATTTAGGTCCGTCTTACAGTCTGAAAAATTTGGTATATAAATCTTTTTCATACACACACACTCTCTCTCTCTCATACATACTCGCATGTGCGCCCCCTCTCCCACATGGCAGATTTGAGAATCATTAAAGAATTATAGGAGGTGCAAAATGAAGCTGCCGGAATGGTAATGGGACATACTCAATATAGTCCTTTATTGCTACCACAGTAGAATGTCAGTCCTGCAAGCCATTTTTACTTTGGATCTTCAGGACTGCCACATTTAGTGCTGTGGGAAACTGGGAGGGGGGATTGTAGGGAGTGAAGTGATATCTAGCCATAACAAGATTCTTTTCTTTGAGAGTCAAGGACATCTTGCTCTGCACCTGGGGTGGTGTGACAGGGAGGCATCTCCAGTTGGGACGGTGCATCGATTGGACCATGTGATGGACATGTGGGTGTTGGGACAGGGACTTGAACTTTCTTTTGGGGGAGGGGAACCTGGAAGCTTTCAGATTCGAGTTTTCCCAGGTGTGCCAATATGACATCTCTAATAAAATGGAACTTTGATGAACTTCAAGCCTTGGAGTCTTCTTTCGTTGGGGGTATTACTTGGAACCCTGACATAAAAGCTGTTTCTGGATTTAATTTAAGGGGCTTGTTGTCACTTATTAATTTCTCTATGGCTTGAGACCTGATTATCTTTGAGATTCTTAACTCTGAGGGAATCTCCTTATTTGGTAGGTGCCAACAAAGAAAGCATCTTAGAGATTTTATGGGTTCTTGCCCCTTGGGAGTTTCTGTGGGAGGGGGGGCTAGAAAGAAGTATTCTCACCCCCCCCCACCCGGAATAGCTTGTCTATGTCTATAGCTTATCTTGTAATATATATAAATTGTGATTTTGTGTGATTTATTTTTAGTGGATTGTTAGCTCTTTGAAACTATGGACTGAAATGACTTGTAAATACACACACACACACACACACACACACACACAGAGCATAAAATAATTTTATGGTTTTGTTTTAGGTTTCTGGAAATAGTGCCAGAAGTCAGACTGACATATGTTCAATTAAGTTTCATTGGGTTTGGTTTTACTCCCTTGTAAGTAGATTCAAGGCCTCGGCACTGGTTCTGACTTGAGTTATTTCTGTATCTTGCAGTCAGTCATGCCTTAGTCACCTCCTGTTTGGATTACAGTAATGAGCTCTACGCGGGGCTGCCCTTGAAGACCATTTGGAAGCAACAACTGGTTCAGAATGCAGTGTCATCATTCACCTGAACTCAGGGGTGAAATCCAACAGGTTCTGACTGGTTCTGGAGAACCAGTAGCGGAAATTTTGAGTAGTTTGGCAAATACCACCTCTGGTTGGTCCCAGAGTAGGGTGGGAATGGAGATTTTGTAATATCCTTCCCCCAGGAGTGGGGAGGGAATGGGGATTTTGCAGTATCCTTCCCCTGGAGTGGGATGGGAATGGAAATCTCGCAGTATCCTTCCCCTGCCACTCCCACCAAGCCACACCACGCCCACCAAGCCACGTCCACACAACCGGTAGTAAAAAAAAATAGATTTCACCACTGCCTGAACTCACGTTTCATCTGAATAACATAGATATATAAAAAGTGTACATATGAAATGCCACTTCTCAACCCCTTTGAATTATCAATATTTTGTCTTAATTCATATTCTGTTCCATTTAATGACTCATTAAATGGAATTTAATCTATCTGCAAACTTGTCTGACAAGTTTATTTATATCCCTTTTTTACATACACTGTATTTTATCATAGATGGAAAGAGAAGAGAATGGCAAGTAGCAAAGTAGATGGATTCAGTTATAGCTTGTATACCCTGTTGGAAGACCCAAATAATAATACTGGGAAAAGATCCTCTTAGAGAGAATCTATTTACCGTATGTGGTCACCAAAAGTTGATACAGACCTGATGGCACAGAATCAATCAATACTTTATCAACAAATGCCTTTTGTCAAGAAATTGACCATAAGTAAACATAAATAAGAATAAACAAATATATTCTTAATATCTGATATCAAATAAAGTATTAAAATATTCTAAGTTCCTTACTTTTTAGTGTTAGCAACTTTCTTAAGATATTTATATCTTCCCACAGTTTCCTGTTGCGGTTATTCTACAGGCTTTAGCATATGAAGTACGATAATTTGCAAGCTACAGTATAGAAAAATCCCAAATTCAACTGGACAGTATTAACTGTAATACCAAGGCAAATGGAATAGAATAATAGTTTTCAGACTGAGGTTCCTGTGTCAGTACAGAACCTGAGCTGTGTTAATTCTACAGGCTTGATCCTGCTTGCTGGAGCATGCTTGTCAATATTTAGCACCCAGGGAGCACGTCATGAGACTTTACAAAAACTCGCTTATAGACACAGCTCTGGAGTGGCTGGTGTGATCCTTTTCCTAACACTGAGATTAAATTGCTGAAGTTATTTGGTCTTGTAAAAATAGTGATGTAGTTGTGTGGAGGTATGTGTTTTCCTTGCTTGCCTATACCTTTTATAATCAAAAGGGGAGAAACAATATTAAAGGGTTGAAAATGCTGATCTTGTTAAATACCAGATGCTTTGCCCAAACTCTTTGTAATGCTTTTTTCTCTGTCAAGCACCGGAATTCTTTTATCTCTCCTTCTTCTTTTTCCTCTGCTAAAATTAAATCAGATGCTTTAGTGCTTAAATACAGCAATGACAATTTAGACCATTCACATTTTCAAATGTTTCCTAAACACAAACACCCTTCCTCTTCCATGTTGCTACAACAAAAGTTTATCTCAAGTCTTGTCAATTGCCTTACTCAGCTTCTAAGTTTCAATGGTTGTTTAAAGTAGATCTGTAATATCTGATCTATATGTGACTGTTCTGCAAGAATGAGGAACAGGATTATGCTTAGGTATGCTTCTGAGATTACTACTATCTTAAGCAAGGCCCAGAAACCTATCCAGTAAACAGGAAAATGGCAGGCAGCAATGGCATTCCAACTGGATGTCTTTTCCCGCCAAGATAGGAGAATGCTATCTCTTTCAGAAAGGAAAAGTGCTTAACTCAAGCCTGGTAATCTTGCAAAAATGTTCAGTTATACTTAATGTAACTGAGCCATGGTGGCATTCTAGTGATTAGAATGCAGAATGCATTATTTCAGGCTAACTCTTCCAACTCCCAGCAGTTCGATCCTGATGGGCTCAAGATTGACTCATCCTTCCATCCAAGATTGGACCCAGATTATTGGGTGCAATATGCTGACTCTGTAAACTGTTTACAGACGGCTGTAAAGCGCTGTGAAGTGGAATATAAGTCTAAGTGCTAGTGCTATTGCTATTGCTAATATAATTTTCATATCCTTATTGTTTTTGCAGGCTCCGATTTTGTTACACACCAGTTAAAAAGTATTTCAGGTTAATAATAGAACAATCATAACAATCTGTCAGTTATATTAGATTCTATATTTATAATATTTACTAACCAATCCTTTAGAAAAGATCTAGATTAGAAAATTTGAAAGTGTTATTTTATTCAAAATTCTGCCTGTTTTTGAATATGTTCTAAAATCTGCCACTATAGTCATTGTCTCTGTAGGGAGCATCCTTAGATTCACATAAGTAGTCCTATTCAATCACCACTGGCAAGAAAGGACATAAAATACAACATCTGCTGCTTCCAAACATCAAGTATTTAGAGTTATCATGAGACTAAATCAACTTATCTTCCTGGCCCCTTCCCAAATTGATTCGAAATGAGAGAACAGCCTAGATTTTCAGATTACATCCGTCAGAACCTTCAACCTGCAAGAATATTCTATCCAAATAGGAAAAAAAATGTTTTTCCTTGGAAGTTTACAAACGCATCCCATGTTACTTAAAGGAGTCCTACCTCAAACTTTTGGAATGACAGATCAAGTGATTCATTCATGCATATGTGTGTACAGGGTGCACAAAATGGATAATATGCTTTGTTCAGTGCATGGAATAAACACAATGTG
The DNA here is from genome assembly GCA_022577455.1 of Arizona elegans. Lineage (NCBI taxonomy): Eukaryota > Metazoa > Chordata > Lepidosauria > Squamata > Colubridae > Arizona > Arizona elegans. The sequence goes on from JAKOOJ010000002.1 coordinate 121,824,546, forward strand.
GCACTGGGGTTTGACTAAATCATAGCATGCATGAACTGAAACCTTTTGTTTTCTTCCAAATTTCAACCAAGGCCGAATTTTAAATGGATCTGGTGTGGCAAGTAGAACAAGATGGCTTCAATTGTCCTCTCTTTCCCAGCTTTCTCCATGTGGTTATAAATGCCAGCCCACAAACTTATTAGTTGCATTTTCCTTTCTTCCCGTTTACTGTTGCTGCCATTTTTAAATTCAAGTGTGCCAGAACGAAACAGCCCTCATTCTCCCATCTCTTCTCTTAATCGTCCAATGTCTTTGTTACTCTTCCCTGATCTCCCAACTGTTCCAATTTAATTTGATTTCAAAGCATGTTGTAAACCAACCAGCCTATCTGCCCCTCCCGACAATGTCTCAGTTACTTTGTTCCTCTTCTTTTATTTTGCTGTGTACTGCCAGTTCTTCACTATCTCTCATTAAGGGACATCTTTGCCTAGATCTGTGATGGCGAACCTATGGCAGGCGTGCCAGAGGTGGCATGCAGAGCCCACTCTGTGGGCACGAGTGCCGTTGCCAGCTGCTCTTCTAGTTTCCAGCACGCACATGCGCACCAGCCAGCTGATCTTCGCAGGCGCTGGAGCACCAGAAAAAGGCCTGAAAATGGCCCAAAAAACAGCCTGAAAATGGCCAAAAAACAGGCATGCGAGCGCCAGGCAGCTGATCTTCAGGTTTCCGGTGCTCTGGCATGCGCGAAGATCAGCTGGCCAGTGCCCATGTGCTCCGGTGTGCGAACATACACACGCGTTCCGGTTTGGGCACTTGCTGCCAAAAAGGTTCACCATCACTGGCCTAGATTAAGGTGACCAGACGTCCCGCTTTTGGCGGGACAGTCCTGCTTTTGAGCAATTTGTCCCGCATCCCGCGGCGTTTTAAAAAAGTCCCGATTTTTCATTCTGCCTCCTGAATCCCCGCTGATGGCTAGAGGGAAAAAAAACTCTTTAAACTCTTGCCGCGGGGCTTCAAAGGGCCGACCTACAGCTGATCAGTGTTAAAAAAAAAATGAATAGACCCATGCCTGCAAAAATAGAAAAAACAGCCCCTGTTAACAGCTTCCGCTAGGTTAATTAGCTGCAAAAAGCTGCAAAAAGTTCCTGGAGCAGATTCCCCCCCCACCAGCTATACTGAAAACAAAGGCGAAAGCGAAACTAAACCTGCAACATGACAAAATGAGGCAGAGAGAGATTCTTTCTTTTTCTTTTTCTTTTTCCTCACCAAAAAAGGTAAGTACAAAACTGCAAACAATGGGAAATTTTGGGCAAAAGAGGAGAGTTCAAGATTTTAAAACACAAAAGAAAAAAAGCTCTATTTAACTAGGGAATTGTAATAATTGAGATACTATTAATAATTGTATATTGTGTTGAAAGCAGAAATGGTTAAGTTGTGGTTTGGAGGAATATATGGGGGAAATTATTTGGTTTATTATTATTGGTAAATATAATTAATTGATTTGTAAGAAATTGGATTGCATGGAAATAATTGGAATATTCATGTTCATATTGATTAATATACAAAAAAGATAGTTATATATCTAATTGATTTATATTAAAATGTTGAATTTGTATTAAACAACTGTATTACATAATTACATAATTAACCAATGTGAGGATGGATATAAAAATAGATGACAATGGGAAGGGGTATAATATAGAATAGAAGGGAAAAATTGAATTTGATTAAGATTAGAGATGAGGATGAAGGGTAATATTGTTTTTTTAAAAAAATAGATGAGGAATAAATATGGCAAAAAGGAAATATAGAAATTGTAAATTTAATTGAAATGACTAAACACTGTTTAAATTTGTGAACCAGCCAAATATTCTGTTCAAAGAAAATACATTGCATGTTTGTATGTGTGTTTCTAATTATTGCTATTTATTCATATTTGTTCTCTTTTATTCTTTAAAGTTTAACAATTCATTCTTAATCTTAATATCTTTATATTTGCTTGGGGTTGGCTTTCTTCCCTTTCATCTTTTTTATTGTACAGCAATCTTTCTCCTCAAACCTACCACCACTCTCTTTTCTTTCCTTCTTACTTTCTCTTCCCCCACCCTCTTTTTCTCCTCCCTACTTCCTCTTCCTCTTCCGTTCTCCTTCTCCTCCTCTCTTCCTCCCTCTCTTACCCTCACTCCTACTCTAATTTCCATTCCTTCATCCCTCTCTATTGCTGTATCCTTTAATGCATATGGACTACTCAGAGGGCTGAAAAAGTTATTTTTGACTGGTCCTCACACTTTTGACCAGTCCTCGAATTTATGACTGTCCTCACATTTTACATTTTTGCCCTATCTTGTCATCATGGTGAAGAGAAGCAGTTGTGAAATGAGTGACATGGTTGTTAAGAATGCTGCACGGGCATAAATGTGAGGATGGTCATAAGTGTGAGGACCAGTCAAAAGTGCGAGGACCTGTCAGAAATGACTTTTTTCAGCCCTCTGGTTAGTCCTTTTGTGCATATGGACTACTCAGAGGGCTGAAAAAGTTATTTTTGACTGGTCCTCACACTTTTGACCAGTCCTCGAACTTACGACTGTCCTCACATTTTACATTTTTGCCCTATCTTGTCATCATGGTGAAGAGAAGCAGTTGTGAAATGAGTGACATGGTTGTTAAGAATGCTGCACGGGCATAAATGTGAGGATGGTCATAAGTGTGAGGACCAGTCAAAAGTACGAGGACCTGTCAGAAATGACTTTTTTCAACCCTCTGGTTAGTCCTTTTGTGCATATGGACTACTCAGAGGGCTGAAAAAGTTATTTTTGACTGGTCCTCACACTTTTGACCAGTCCTCGAACTTACGACTGTCCTCACATTTTACGTTTTTGCCCTATCTTGTCACTATGGTGAAGAGAAGCAGTTGTGAAATGAGTGACATGGTTGTTAAGAATACTGCACGGGCATAAATGTGAGGATGGTCATAAGTGTGAGGACCAGTCAAAAGTGTGAGGACCTGTCAGAAATGACTTTTCAGCCCTCTGAGTAGTCCCTATACACATAGCCATGGCCATCCGGTCACATGACCAGCTAGCCACGCCCACCCAGTCACATGGCCTCCAAGCCACGCCCACACAATAAGTCACGCCCACAATGGTGTCCTTCTTACCAATGTTAAAATCTGTTCACCTTACCCTATACGCATAGCCATGGCCACCCGGTCACATGACCAACTAGCCACACCCACCCAGTCACATGACCAGCTAGCCATGCCCACCCAGTCACATGACCAGCTAGCCACGCCCACAAAATAAGCCACGCCCACAATGTCCCTCTTTACCAATGTTAAAATCTGGTCACCTTAGCCTAGATGCAAAACAAACAGTTTGGGTCTGGATTGCAAACTTGTGCTTTGGTTTGGACAGGGATTGCCTGAACTTGGTTGTTTGATGCAAGATTTGATTTATGTACAGAATGTCTTGTAGTACCCTAATACTATAATATAGGAAGTGTTTTGACCCACATAGTATTATCATGAGTATTACTTGCTTATACCTATTGTTATGTGGTATGTGTATATGGAACATATGCAATATATTAGAATGAAGAAAAAATCGGCACTGACAATGCAGAAAAATACTATCTTAATTATTTTTGTAGTGCTGCCTGCTTGGCTGTTATGTCTAATACTTGATCTCCTATCTCTGTTCATTCAAACAATGGCCCCCACAAATCATTCCTAGTCTACATTCTAAAGATGAAAACAATTTCTAGTGATCTATCTGACTGTTCAGTCTTCTCATTCATTTCCTGACTTGTCAACTGAGCGTTTATGCTCATTGACTGACCCTTTTACAGTTGTATAAAATGTTCACTCTATAATAATGTTCTCAAACACTCAGATGCATTTCATGGGAAAATCCATTGTAAAATGCTTCCCTAATCAGAGGCATCAATTCCCATGACACCAATATCATTAAATGAGCACACTATTACAGTGTGCATGAAAGGGTCAAAAGGAAAATAAATAAATAAAATACAATTAAAATTGGAAGAGCTGTCTCCACAGCAACAGGAAAACAGAGAAAATTGTGAAAGTCATAGGGTTCTGTCAACTATTCATTGGTGAATTGGCGTCCTTCTTAAGAAACCAAATCTACTATATAATAGAAGGCAACATAACTCCAGTATTGTAATGATTGCTCTGATTTCCAACCCATTTCTGAGCCTTGCTGATTACAACATTTAAATCCTGTATATCTGAAAGAATTATGAAAACAACTGAGACACACTCATAGTTATGAAAGTTATCTTTCATAACTTGCCAAATCCTAAGGATGAAGGAAAAAATTCTTACTAGGAATTTTATGTAGTCTTTTCTGTAAGAATCTACCATACCATCAATGCCCATTTTTGTTCAGGCAGCTCTTTGGCCTACAAAACCATTACTTAACACCACGTTCTCCAGATATATTGAAACTAAAATCCTCAAATTCTTGTATATTGATAGCTTTTGCAGCATCTCCTATATCTATAGCATTTGTAGCTTTTGTGGCCCTGACATATTCCTTGTTCTAATTTTTCTTTGTTGAGTTTTGTAAAAAATGATTTATGTTGTTATGTTATTGTTTTAATGTGTGGTCCACAATCCAGTTATTCTACTGATTACATGTTTCTCCAGATTTTGCAATTAAATTTTCAATCTAAAACTCTTTCTAAAATAGATACAAAATCCACATTTTATAATAAAATGTGTAAAATATATTGAACTTCAAATGTGCGTAGTCATGTATGGCTTAGTACAATAGCCGAATATAATGCATATAATGCCTCAACTGATCAAAGCAATAGAACACGTGTGAACAAAAGTAAAGCTGGTTACAGGCTTAAAAATAGTTTGATCTGTTCCTGAAAGTAGCCAGCATAACTAAAACCTGCACAATGCACTTTCTTTCCTTTTTTAAAAAGCTATTCTTCAAGGACTCACTGTAGGAGCCCGTGATTTATGCATAGTCCAAAAGCTTGGAACAAAACACTTTGACTGTTAGGCTGAAAGAAAAGCTGGACATTTCTGCCTGATACTTGGGAGATACAAGTCAACTCACAGATAAATTTTGTGAGGACTCTTATTCCAGTCATGCCTTCCTTTCCTAATTTCCCTTTTCACTGTTTTGTCTTCTTCACCTTTTCCTTGGGGAACAGCGTGATTGATAGCCTAATCCAATGACTGTATTACAGCTGCCTCAAGTTGGATTCTTTTCTTTATCATTAGCAGTTAGCCTATGGTTAAATTCACAGCACACTGCTTGGTACAACCCCTGAGATTTAAGGTTCTGGCCTTTTAGAAAATATTTAACATAAAATTGAAATCCTGACATACTCAGAACTCAGTTCTCTAAGAATTCTTTAATTAATCCAATGTACGGTGCCATTGTTACATATAATACTGTACAACAGTGAGCTACATCCAAAGACTCGAAAAGAAGTGCTGTCACTAAGGCACAGCCTGGGAATATCTACATCTAAAAGTCTGTTTTTCTCCAAGCAATATATGAATTTAAATATTTAAATTAATTTATAAAAAATGTGCAGGAGAGAAAAATACTCTAATGAAAACAACAGAGTTTTACTCTATTGGAAATAATGGCATTTGTGAAGGCAATCGAAGACCAAGTCCCCAGTAAGCAAACACACAATTAATTTGAGTCCTGCATGCTTAAAAATATGATGTGGAAGAATTCCTTTGGAAGGTAGATAAGCATAGTATTTCACTGCTACTCATTAAAGTAGCTGTTCTGATCCCTCCTCTCCTTCCAAGCTTTTATATAAGGTTGGAAAAAAAGATGCAGCTGTTTGAAAAGTCAACTTGTTAAAGTTTAATGTGCCTCTTAAAGCATCTGGAACTTTTTCTCTTCCTCTCCAGGCTGGCCTGACAGCCTGGAAAAAAACCCCCAGAGGCTGCTTTAATGAATGGCAAAGAAGTGCTGGGTTCGCACAAGCTTTGAAGCACTTTTCTCAAATTGTCTTCACATAGATAATAGTATCCTGGATCACATAACAGATCAAGGATTAACCTGGTGTGTATGACAGAAACTTTTCAGATAAAAAGACAGCATTATATGGGCTCATTTGCTGCCAGCTGGGAATTCTGTGCAGGTGTGGGGTGGTACACCTACTAGCTGGACAAGTAAAATTAACATTTTCCTTGGTTGGGATCAGCTCCTAACAACTCCATGGACACATAATTGTAGTGTTTTTGGCAGTGTATTTCTCACACTGTTTCCTAGTGGAATCCCTGACTTAAGACTATTTTGAAAAAGTCAAGGTGTTTTTGGTCTTGAAATACTTTAATTTTCTTACTGCAACTGCCTTGAGAGGAGAAATTTAGGATTTCATGACCTCTGCAAGTTTCACCCAGGCCATTTAAAAAAGGACTACGAAGTAGATCATGTCTCCCATACATTTTATCATGTAGGGGTGGGGTCCTTAAGATAATTTGAGCACTTATCTCATGGCCAGAATCCCTCTTCTGATTATCATAGCTAACACTACTTTAGAAGGTATGGTTCTGCTTCTGGCTGCTGATGAACCTAGTTGAATTCCAGGCAGCTCTGTGGAATATTTTCTTAAGCCTGGCCAGATATCCTACCAAAGATCTAAATGGTTATGTGGGATAACAACGTTTTCCAGATACTTGATATGGTAGTTCTATGATGGGACCACTTGTGATGGATTCACTCTTTATTTTTCTGAGCACTAAAAAACGTTTAGCTTAATTATTTTCAAGAATTGTTCTGGGAAGATAGTCCCATATGATGCCACTTAATTTCCACTATATTTAAAAATCTATCTAAATATTATTGGGAAAGATCATATATTGGCCATATATTAGTAGTAGAAAAGGTAATTTATAAATTTGGATTTTGCTGTGGCTAGGATGCTACTGGCAAGCAGTAGTTTTGCTTTGCTATATGCTCAGGATTGGATATCTCAAGAGACTTCTGCATTTCTGTTGGCAAAGGCAACCCAGATCGACAAGGAAGAACTGCGAAACGGAATCGATGAAATATACAGGGTGTATACGAACTACGCAAGGAGAAATAAACTACCCAAAGAAATTCACATAAGATTTACGAAGAAATCTCTTAAGGAAGAGATCTATAGGAAAATGAGAGAAGAGACAATCACGCATAAGGGAAGAGAAATTTTAACTCTCAAACAAATACCGAGAAGAACAAGGGACCAAAGAAGAAACTATAATTTTCTAACCACCCAGCTAAATAAATTTAAAATAAAATTCCGCTGGTTACTACCGGAGGGCCTGCTTATCTCCTGGGATGAAAGAAAGTATAGGATTGACAACTTAGAAAAGGCTCAAGAATTCTTCGAACAGCATTTCACTAGCGAAGAGGAACAGGAGACAAGCAGAGAAACGGAAGCTAGGAAACAAGAGATACAGCGGACGGAGAGAGAAGAAAAAGACCTGAGAGACACAAAAAGACTAGAGAGAGAAAGAATGGAGAGAGAGGGAGTGAGGGAAAAGACTCAAAGAGTCACCAGAAACACAACAAAGTTGAAAATAACGAACAAATAAACCTGATAGAGATGGAAGGAGAAATCAAAATCATATCAATTAATATAAATGGACTCAATTCGCCAAGGAAAAGGAAACATATATTTACCAAACTGCAAAAATTGGACTTTGATATTGTAACACTACAAGAAGTACATATTAAAAGACAACAACAAATACTGTTGGAGAACCAGAAATTAGGAAGACTGTATACATCCCTAGGAGATAGTAAAAAGAGAGGAGTGGCAACATATGTCAGAAATTACTTAAAAGCAAAACAGATATACACAGATATGGAAGGGCGTATTTTAATCACGGAAATACAAACAGAAACAAAGATAATACTGCTAGCATCTATTTATGCACCTAATGGAAACCAGAGGGAATTTTATAAGAAATTACACAATATAATCAAAGACCTGGAGTACGAGAACATCTGCATTGTCGGGGATTTTAATGCAATCGTGAATATACAAGAAGATTATAAAAGTAATAAACAAACGAAGACCAGAAAGAAAACCTTACCGGACACATTTAAGGACATGACTGAAGAATTACAACTATATGATGGGTGGAGAGAGGCCAACAAACAAACTAAACAATACACTTTTTACTCAAATTCACACCAGTCATGGTCGCGGATTGACATGGCCTGGATGACGCCAGATCTCAGAAAAGAATTACAAGATATTGAAATCATGACGAATACATGGGCAGATCACAACCCTATAAAAATAATATGGAAAGGACAACGTAAACAGAAGAGGTGGATGATGGACACTGGAATAATAAAAGAGAAGGAGTATGTACAGATGATGGAGAGTGAACTAAAAATATTTTACCAAATAAATATAAAGGAACAAACCTCAGTACAGAACCTGTGGGATACTACTAAGGCCTATATAAGAGGCCTCGCAATAGCATATACAGCAAAAAAAAAATAAAGACAAACAACAAAAGAGGAAGAACCTATTAGAAGAACTCAGCATATATGAGTCACAATTACAGGAAAATCCTGAAGATAAAACAACAAGGGCAAAACTGAACCTCACTAAACATAAATTGAATTTAATCACGCAAACAGAAATCGCAGAGAAAATGAAAACGGCCAAACAGAAATATTTCGAACACGCAAATAAAACAGGTCGTTGGCTGGCGTATAGACTGAAGAAAGAGAGAGAAAAGAGAATAATATATCAGTTGCAAGATGAAACAGGTCAAACATATAATATGAACCACGACAAAAAGCGTATAGTTAAGGAATTCTATCAAAACCTCTACTCACAAGATGAGATTCAAGACCAAGATATTAGGAAATATCTACAAAAGGCAAATATCCCAAAATTGGAGGAAACCCACAGAGATATATTAAATAAACCGATAACAATGATGGAGTTGATGGAAGCCCGAAAGAAACAGAAGAACAACAAGGTCCCAGGTCCAGACGGAATTCCAACGGAATTTTATAAAAACTGCCAGTCTGCAATAGATGAATTACTACTACAGGTCCTCAATGAGGCATTACTGGAAGCAGAAACACCTAAATCTTGGGCTGAAACCATCATCTCACTTATCCCCAAGGAAGATACAGACCCGACTAAGGTCCAAAATTATAGACCTATCTCACTGTTAAATGTTGACTACAAGCTATTCACGACAATCATAGCACAGAGACTGAAAACAATTATACATAATTATATACATCCCGACCAAAACGGCTTCATCCCAAGGAGGCAGATAAAAAATAATATGAGGACAATAATAAACGTTTTAGAGTATTACGAGCAAAAAATTAACAAACAGGTAGCCTTAATCTTTCTCGATGCGCAAAAGGCATTCGACAATTTGAATTGGAAATTTCTTATAGCACAATTAGAGACTATGGATTTTGGCGACAAATTTTTAAAAATGATTAAGAAAGTATATTCTTCTCAGACAGCGAGAATTACAATCAATGGGGACATGACTGAAAAAATAAATATACAAAAAGGGGTAAGACAAGGATGTCCGCTATCGCCCCTATTGTTTATAATCTCATTGGAAGTCCTTCTAAACGAAGTAAGAAAAGAAGAAGAAATAAAAGGACTGAGGATTCGGAAAGATGATTTTAAATTACAGGCCTTCGCAGACGACGTGGTCTTCATAGTGGAACAGCCAGAAGAAGTAGGAATTAAACTATTAGAGAAGATAGAAGAATATGGCAAGGTGGCGGGACTTAAAATTAACAGGCAAAAAACCAAAGTTCTGACTAAAAATATGACAACGACACAAGAGGGAAAATTAGAAGAGGAATTAGGAATACAAACTGTAAAGAAAGTAAAATACCTGGGAATCTGGCTCACCACAAAAGTAACAACTATTAGAGAAGATAATTATGTTAAATTGATGAAACAAATTAAAAAAGATTTGGAAAGATGGAATAAGGTCCAACTGTCATTTTTAGGTAGAATAGCGTCAGTCAAAATGAACATACTACCAAGACTCCTCTACCTCTTTCAAGTAATACCAATTGGCCCAGGAAAAGACTTTTTTAAAGATCTTAACAAGACGATAAGGAAATTCATATGGCAAGGAAAGAAGGCCAGAATCAAAATGAAATGCTTACAGGACACAAAGGAGAAGGGAGGCCTTGGTTTACCAGACTGGGAGTTATACTATAAGGCGTTGTCGTTAAATTGGATTAGAGAATGGATTGACCTATTAGACAGGAGAACTCTATATTTAGAGGGATTTGACTTGAGTCGAGGTTGGCACGCCTTTTTGTGGGAAGGTACAGACAAGCAACATGGGTACTTTCAGAGACATTTAATCAGAGGTTCACTGTACAAAACGTGGCAAGGTATCAGAAGACAACACTATAGTAAAATCCCGCGATGGTGGTCACCCATGGAAGCACTAATCTACCCAAATACTATAGAAATAGAAAAGATGAGGAAATACCAAGAGTTGCTGAATAGTGAAGGAGACTTATATACGAGACAAGAATTGGAAAGACAGGGTATAACTATTGAGTGGTGGCCATATTTCCAAATAGAATCAAGATTTAAGGCAGACCGGACACAATATGGATTCCAAAGTAAACCGAACGAATTGGATAAAATATTAAAAGGCAAGGATGAGAAAATGATATCAAAAATCTATGGATATTTAATAAAATACAAATTAGAGGAGGAAACGGTGAAAGAAAACATGATAAGTTGGGCAAGAAATATAGGTCACAATATAGAATTGGACAGATGGGATAAACTATGGGCAGAAAATCTTAAAATGACAATGTCAATCCCATACAAAGAAAATCTATACAAGATATTCTACAGATGGCATCTCCCACCGGCACGTTTGGCTAAAATGTTTCCAAGTACATCACCAATGTGTTGGAAATGCAAGACACAAAAGGGGACATACTACCATCTCTGGTGGTCGTGCAGGAAGGCACAACACTACTGGCAGGAGATTAAGAGAATAATTGAAGAAATAATAAGGCAAAAAGTAGAAATGAAACCAGAATTTTTCCTATTTGGAATGACTACACCACAATATACTAAAGAAATAAAATATCTTACCATTCACATTTTGACAGCGGCACGTATAGTGTACGCTCAAAATTGGAATTCCGAACTATTACCAACAGAGGAAAAAATAATCGCAAAAATAACCGAATGTGCGGAGATGGATAAGCTCACTAAGGAGCTTCAAGAAAAAGAGGATACCGATTATTATTTAGTTTGGCAAAGATGGTACCTATGGCTAGAGGGAAGGATAGGGCCAACAACATAGGATATCAGGAGAACTCAAATTAAGAAACATAGAACTAGTCACATGAGAAGAGTTGTATGATGGTATAAACAAATGGTTAACATGACTGTAGAAAGATATAGCTCAAAATGTATAAGGTATATCAAAGTGAAAGCAAATTAATCCGAAAACTGTAAGATAAAGGAAAAATAAGGGAAATAGAAACCAACCACTGATGCGAGAGTTTCTTAAGAGCTAGTCGATAGACTTCTTATTTCATTTTTGTTCTAGTACGGTGTTAATGTATATGTGTTCGTATGTATTTGCGTTTTACGTCTGTTTATGTTAATAAATATTTTTTTTTTTTTTAAAAAAGAGACTTCTGCATTTCTCTGAGTGGTAAAGGACCAGATGTGGGAATCACTCTGAAAATGTATAAGAATTGGTGCTAATTCCAGAGTCTGGATTTTAGAGTTAGGGGATGGATGGGGGGCAGGAACAAGCATGCAGCTTGGAAGTTGTTCTGGATGCAGTATTGGTACTGGATACCACATTATATCAATAGTGTATGATCTGATAAACTTAATGTTGGTTTATTCCATATAACAGCCTTTGAGAACAGCTTGAAAACTGCAACTGGCTCAAGAATGGGAGACAAGATAGCAAATCTTTCAGCAGGTGCCAAATAATATGGAAATAACTGCACTAGACCTGCACTTGAAACTCAATTTAGTGTGCTGATTATGGTTTAGAAAGCACAGTTTTACCCCATATTACTTGAGGGATTGTCTGTATACCTCCAGTGTCTATCTTGCTCTCTTGATTTTTCAAGTGTCTTTTTTTGTAGGTCTTCCAGGGATATGTTTAATTTCAACTTCTAATTCTGCCTTTTCTGTGGTGGACCTAAATTATGGAACTAAGGATGGCTCCCTCCTTGATCCAGTTTAAGGGTAGGCTTAAAATATTTATTTTTATTCAGGTCATTTAAAAGGTTTTTAAAAATCATTTTAGCTGAGTTTTAATAATTATTATTGCATATAAATGTGAGTTGCCTGGAGCCAGTAATGGGAGTATGCAGCATATCATTTTTTAAAAATAAAATAAAATATTGATAGAAACACAAAAGCTTCAGAAAGAAGCTGGCTGTTCTTATGATGAAGCTAATATATTGTAGTGAGCACGAGGCAGAATATTTTCTTCTCAACTCAAGCTTCAGCAAGGAATTTACTGGTGGCATTAACTTCAGCTCTCCTTCTGCAAAATGATAGTTAAGACTATTGGCACACCTTACAAGAATATTGTAAAAGAAACAAACCTTGCAATTACTTGTACTACATATGAATATCAAACTGCACCAACGAGTTAAACCTTAGTAACACTTTTATGCAATGTCCCAAATCACATTCTAATGCTCTTCATTGTTAAAATGAAATCTTGATGGGGGAAAAAAAATCTACAGAAAAGGCTCCCTGAACAATGAATTAACTAAGAAAATAAATGAATTAAATGACTGTTAATGCAGATACCGGTACGTCATCTAAGTCTACCTGAATCTAAGGAAAGAAAGAAATGTCTTTCTTTCCATGGCATGATTACAATACTTAGCTCTATACATGTTATAAAAAAATATTTAAGGACTTATTTTATTTTTAAAAAACCAAGAATGGAAGGATTGGATCTGCAAACCTTTGCCCTAGTTCTCATTCAGTCGATGAGCTGCAAGCTTCTATGAAAATAGCAGCTCAGTCCCCAATGAAAAATTATGCATCTCATAAACTGCTATTCTGCTGAAATGTCAAGCTATGGCAGGGCTGTACCTCAAACTCCACCACTTGGCATTTTCCTTCTGTCTGCTTTGTTGCCATGAAGCAAACACGAACAGTGAGGATTAGTGTAGGGCAGGTAACAGGCAAGCTCACTGTCAAAAATCTATTATTAAGGCTCTGGTCTCTTTCTGCTCAGACCAGTGCCGAGCTGGGCGGGGGTGGAATGGAAGAAATGAGCCAGCAGGCAGGACTATCATAAGAGAATATGGTAGCAAATTCTTTGTAAGTCTGTGTACATAATGCATGTAAATGAGCCACTCTAATGAGTGAGCTCCACTTAAGAGAAATAATAGCCCCAAATTAAAATCATATCAGATTTGTGTTGCAGCCCTGCTCTCTGAGTAGGCTTTTTGTGACCTTGCTCAGTAAAATAGGCTTTTTGTGTGGTCTCTTCTATTCTCTCTGATTTTCTCTCCAGGTGCAATTTACCTCCCACTAAAATAAATTGTATGAGCCCCATTGATTTTAACAGAGCTGAATTGTACCCTCTGCTCTTACACGCATGCATATCACATACATTTCCTGTCTCACAATAGCTAAATTTCGATTCATGTCTAATGACTACAGCTGACATCACATAATCAATAAACAACTTGTGAGTTGGAAAATGTAAGCTCCTTCTCCTCCTCCTCCTCCTTTCACTGCACCCCATGAAGTCCTAACCAAGTGCTGTATCAGAGGATCAAAACAGATGTGACTTATCAAATCCATTCAATCAATTTCTGGGAAGTTGACATGTATTTTATCTATTCATAAAAACACTGTGTGAAGGTGTGTGTGTGTGTAGCTTCATTTAGGTATATCTATAGGGTGTGTGTGTGTGTGTGTGTAGTTGTTTGTGTGTGTGTAAAGGTGTTTGTGTGTCTGTAGTAAATCACTTTTATGGTAGATTTATCAAGATTTTCCTGGAGACAGTTTAATTATATGATTTGTAAAAGAATTAAAGCAAAATATGGTGTGTGTTTTTAAATGATTCATTTTCCATATGAAAACTGTAACAAGGATATTTCAGCTGCAATCTTTTATTTGAGATGATGGACAAAACAATTGTGTTTTATATATCTTCTGTCACACCATTTAAACAGGGAAATTGCTACTGAATTAGACACTTAATTTCTTTCCCTTTCAGCTTTACTTTATTTAAATAATTGCTTCTAAAACAAGACTACAAACTGGACAGAATTAAGTATTTTTTAAATTCTACTGATTCCAATGTAAGGAAACTAATTGAAATTAGTGGTACTTAAACTTATTTAACTTGGGCTAAATTATAGGCTATCTCATTTTACAGATACAAAGGGAAATGGATTGGAACTAGATGCATTGGGAAAAGTGTGGCTAATCCTATTCAGTTTCAGTCTTAATCTGCACATCCACAGGGGCCCTCTGAGACACAGTGATACTACTAGTACTCTTAAGGAAAGGATAGGAGAACTGGCTGAGGGAAAAGATAGAAGCAAAGGCAAGAGGCAAAGGCAAGAATATTAGTTGGTGTTCCTTGGTGGTGTTCTGAATATACTGGGGGACTGGGTAAGTAGGCTAAGGCAGTGACAGCATCACGTGGATAGTATTTTTTATTATTATTATTTTTTATTTGATTTATATGCCGCCCTTCTCCGGAGACTCAGGGCGACTTACAATGTGCTCAGCAATATGCTCAGCAATATGACATCCTTTTTATTATTTGTTCCATATGACTATGCAGTTTTGTTCTTTGTCTTTTTCTATAAAACTTGCTTTTCTTTTTTTTTTTTTTTTGCTTATTACATAATCACTAATGATTCCTGTAATAATTTCTCCAGATTCTCTGGAAACTATTCATATTTAAAGGATACAATTTCTTGTTGAATATAATGAATGCTGCTTCCCTCTACAATTTTATTCACCTTTTGCCATCTGATATATGACATACCTCAGTTGCCCCAAAGCAATAATTTGAACATTCTGATTTTTTTTTTTTTTTGGCTTACGAACTTTGCCACTTGTCCTAAATTGTTAGAATTGCTCCAGTAATTAGGTTCCCCAGTCACAAGAATGGATATCATAATTCACTGCTTGCTAGAAATTTCATCAACTTTTCCTTCAAATCTTTAGAAAGGGTTAGAAACACAATAAAGGACTGAAGTTTTTACGGATTTTTACAAAACCTAATTCATGAAAAACATCTAGCTTGGTTAAAAAATGTATCGCACTAAGTTTAAAACAAAATCTTTCAGCTAATATGTTTCCCCAAAACATATTCTAGAAAACAGAACCCAGAAATAGGATCCACAAACATCTGTTTTAATGGAATCAAAATAATCATACTATTTGTGGAACATCTGTTTTAAATAAATTAAATTAGATTTTGTTTTGAGCATTTCAGAAGCTCCAGATTGATTTTATGAACTTAATTCTCCAATCTGTGCACACAATAGAGATTAAGTATGGAAGATTAAGTATGAAAAGATTAAGTATGGAAAGTACAGTCTTCTTTTCCCCATTAACTTAGCCACCAACATTGTCCCCAAATAAGGAAATTTAGATTACATTCCAATTCATGTTTATCTGGGAATAAATCTTACTTAATCCAATGAGCCAATTTTATAGGATTACAGTGTTAATCAAATGACTTTGTCAAGTCACAATATTAGCCAATTTGTAATACACAATCTGAATTAAGAGGGCTAATATATCATACAATAACTTCTGATTTTCCCACTTGGGAATGGAGAGTTGATTGAAATCTCCATTCAATCATTAAGTCCATTAGGTTTAGTCACATCTTTTACCCAATCTTATTGATAAAGTTTTTGTAAAGAGAAAATTGAGGTGGATTCACATAATATGCAAGATATATATCCTATCTGGATCCGTTCCAGTCTGGTTTCAGGCCTGGGCACAGCACGGAAACGGCATTGGTCGCGTTGGTCGATGATCTCTGGAGGGCTCGGGACAGGGGTTGTTCCTCTGTTCTGGTCCTGTTAGACCTCTCAGCGGCTTTTGATACCATCGACCATGGTATCATGCTGCACCGGTTGGAAGAGTTGGGGATGGGGGGCACCGTGTTACGGTGGTTCTCCTCCTTTCTCTCCGACCGGTCGCAGTTCGTGTTGGCAGGGGGGCAGAGGTTGACCTCGAGGCCTCTTATATGTGGAGTGCCTCAGGGGTCGGTCCTCTCGCCCCTCCTGTTCAACATTTATGTGAAGCCGCTGGGCGAGATCATCCGTGGCTTTGGGGTGAGATACCATCAGTACGCTGATGACACTCAGCTGTACATCTCCACCCCAGGCCACCCCAACGATGCCCTTGAAGTGATGTCCCAGTGCCTGGAGGCTGTACGGATCTGGATGGGGAGGAACAGACTCAAGCTCAACCCTTCCAAGACTGAGTGGCTGTGGTTCCCGGCATCCCGATATAGTCAGTTGACCCCATCACTGACTATTGGGGGCGAGTCTTTGGCCCCCACTGAAAGGGCTCGCAATCTGGGCGTCCTCCTGGATACGCAGCTGTCTTTGGAGGAACATCTGATGGCTGTAACCAGGGGGACCTTTTATCAGGTTCGCCTGATCCGCCAGTTGCGGCCCTTTCTTGATCGGGATTCCTTGTGCACAGTCACTCATGCCCTCGTGACCTCTCGCCTTGATTACTGTAACGCTCTCTACATGGGGCTCCCCTTGAAGAGCACCCGGAGGCTCCAACTGGTCCAGAACGCAGCAGCGCGGGTAGTGACGGGAGCAGCATGGCGCTCCCATGTAACACCGCTCCTGTGCGAGCTGCACTGGCTCCCGGTGGTCTTCCGGGTGCGCTTCAAGGTGTTGGTTATCACCTTTAAAGCGCTCCATGGCATAGGGCCTAGCTATCTTCAAGACCGCCTGCTGCCACTGACAACCTCCCATCGACCCGTGCGCTCCCACAGAGAGGGCCTCCTCGGGGTGCCATCAGCCAAACAATGTAGGCTGGTGACCCCCAGGGGGAGGGCCTTCTCTGTGGGGGCACCTACCCTCTGGAATCAGCTGCCCCTAGAGATAAGGAGAATCCAGGACCTCAGTGCCTTCCGCCGTGCCCTTAAAACCTTCTTTTTCCAACAAGCCGGGCTGGCCTAACTCTTTTTAAGTGTTTTTAATTGTTTTTGTTTCTGTTTATTGTTTTAATTAATGGGGCCAAATTTATACATATTTTTAACTGTATTTTAATATTTGTATTTGATGTTTTTATTTGCCTGTTCACCCCACTGAGTCCTCAGGGAGAAGGGCGGTATACAAGTTCAAAAATAAAATAAAATAAAAAATAAAATATATGGAATTAATTCTTATTTTAGAGTTGGTTTTTTCCTGTTTGCAAATGTAAAATATTCCTGTTTGGTGAAGCATATACTTGGCACAAAGCAGTGTAGTAGGTCTTCCTGGATCTATTCTAGTAACTAATACCAAACATGAGCTTTAACATGATAATTAGAACATCTTTAATCATTTTAGGCTAATATACCAGCTGCACTACTAACCAGACAGGAGTGGGTTGTTGTTAGTTATATATTCTAAAATAAGCTGTTCTGTTATTCTGATGACCCATATAGTAATATTCAACTTCTTTCCCTATTGCTTTACTTTATCTTTCTCTTATTCTTTTCTGTGAATGGGAATAATTGAGGTTAGATGAAACAGAAGAAGAAACAATAGAAGAAAACAATAGAAGAAAATTGCCTGGATTGGTATAGTTGCCCCATCTGCCGCCTCTCCTTGCCCTTCAAAGAGAATGGTGGAATGAGTATAGAGCTGGCAGGAAACAATTGTCAGCAATATTCACTCTGTTTTCCTTGGAATCCATTTTTTAAGACTCACCTTACATTTGGATATTTATTTATAGATAAATAAATAAAACTTATGTCTGTGCGTTCTTTAACCATTTACACTATTTATAAATTAAAATAGCTTTCATCCAGAGAATTCCACATATTGGGCACATTAATAAGCATCCTCACAAGTTGAATGTGGTGAATTCTGACCATCTAGCATTGCTAAATGTTTAGGGACTTGCAAAGCAAAAGAAATAAGAAACACATGTAACTCTTAACCAACTGAATTCTGTTTTAAAAATGTTGCTAAAGCACAAGAGCAAAATAAAACTTGATTTGAGTTTTCAGATGTGCTGTTGGAATCATGGGCCAAAATTGCTTGTTTACTTTTCCTGTCTATCTCTTCAATACTCAAATTATTAAGCTCCCTTTTTGTCCTTAGCTCATCAATCTTCAGAGATTGTTGCTGTAGCTTTGATTTTTCAATTCAGCACTTGTACCAAACCATAGGTAGCAGAAATCATAATATGCAGTTCATTTGGAACCACAACTTCCAATTCTGGTTCATTGGTCATTAGCAAGCCATGATTTGTCATTTCAGATATTATTCCAAACCACCATTACTTCTGTTAATCATAATTTCATGTGTTATACAAATAAAATGCAAATCATATTATGAAGAATAAATCAAAATCCCAATGTTATGCTATGACCGTATAGAAAAATATTTCGTTCTAGAACACTCCAGAAAATAAATTTTATATATTTATTTGTGTATACAAACATACAACTTTAACCTTTTCTTCGTATCAGGAACTATCACTTGTGGCATCAAGGGAATGTATTTTGAGTGTCTGATGATTTTTAAACTCTGAAATTAAAAGTCCCGTTTGACATTTTAAAAAGTGCTACTGAGGTTGAGGGATATGCTCCGATAGATAAAGTTGTTAAAATGTGGGGTTTCTGATCTGGTTGGCCACAAAGCAGTCAGAAGACCACCAAGAAGTACTGTTAACTTTCTCCTCCCTAAAAAATGCATTCCACATCAGACCTGTAATAACTGTAGAGGAAATAACTTATGTTCAAATTAATGAATTAATGCAACCCATTTTCATCTCCATTGAAAAAGGCCCATGTTTATTGTTATTTGGAAGGAACAGCAAATATGTAATAGAAGTTCTATTATGAAATAGTTTCTTTGAACTATGAGTCAGGAAGTTCTTGGCTGAAATTCCAACGGTGTGAATGTGTTTCATCTATAAAGCCATTCGGCAACCACTTTACTGGCAAGATTTGATTGCCAAGTTTTCAGTCGGTAGTAATGCCTTACAGTGTTATGCTGACTTAAGCTGCAGTGCCACTGAAAGGACTACAGACAAAATATGTACAGATAGCAAAGGCTGGAAAACTGGGAAAATATATTTTATTTTGAACTAGATAGGAAAATGTTCCACCAGAATGTTCTGAATTGGCTATTTCTTAGCAAGACAAAACTCAAAATATTTTCTATGGTCTTTTACAGAATGAAACTGTAAACAGTTTGAGTGTCCTGGACATAGGAAATCCTGAAAAGCTGGCACAAGTCCTTTGCTTGCTTATTTTTCTCTCTGGCCTATGAGGAATTTCTTAGAAACAACCAAAAAGATTTTAAACAACCCCATAATGTGCAATGGATGCAAAGCTTTAGCCAGAGCAAGCTTTTTTTGAAGCCTGTTTAACAAGCACAGTTTTCTGCAGGAAAGAACAACACATTTGCTGGATTGATGTGATTATTTCTTCTAGGAGTGAGTAGCTGAAAAAAAAATGTCCTTAAGCTAGTGCATGAATAACAGCACTAACAGCAGTAAAAACAATGTTCTATATTAACACCACTGCATTTGCTAGGCAGCAGTGTTCAACAAATCAACAAAAACTATCATCATTTTAGCATAGACCCTAGAAGCTCAACATCACAAAACACAGGTTCATACCCATAGTGCATACTGCCCACACACTCAATTTCCACAAACACAGCTTTTACATTTATATTTTACAAACTGGTAACTTCGCTGACATTAACAACATCTGCAGAAAGCACACTGTGTTTACAAATGCATACCTTTCCATTTGCCTTATGGCTACTTATGTACGAAAGAAAGCAGAAAGCATAACACAATGTGTACCTGAAGACTCATGAATGCTATCTTCTCTGTAGCAAACAAGTACGGGATTTGTAGGAAAATGGGTGGGAAGGAGGCAGGCAACAGAATGGCAGACAGACAACTTTTTTAAAAAAATCAATGATCATCTTTTCAACGAGCCACACTGCATCTTCTCTGAATGAAGATGTAGCAGCATCCTGTCTAACCTGGTGAATTAAGAATAGTGTCCATCACCAACATTTATTCTAAACATGTATTTAGATAATAGCTGCTTTTTCCTAAACTCTTCCTCCATAATAGATTATTTAGTCATACCATACCCAATAGGAAAAGGGATGGAACTAGCAGCATTAGCTGTAATGGTGAGGTTTCACTTTTTTTTAGGAGGGGATAATAGAGAAATAACTGAACCTCAGCTTTCAAAGCAGTGCATCACTTGCAGCAGCCAGAACAGCTGCAGGTGTGTTTAAATGTTTCAAATAATGCTGCTGAAAAACAGGATCAAACTTAAAATCTATGGGATTCGAGTGTTTTGCTTCAAGACTGGAACATTTTCACAACTCCTCTGGAAAGCATTACCCAAATGCTTAAATATTTTTATGACTACTCATGAGAACAAAGCAGTTCTTCTGAAATTAAGTGATGCAAGTAAGGAGTATGATTAACCTTTAAAATATGACTGTTCCTTAGTTAACTGTATCATAAATTTCCCCAAAGAGTGAAAAATATAAATCCTTGATTAATAGGCTATTAAAAACCAAAGCAGATATTAATTCAAGACATGCTTTTAAGATATCAGGCAACCAAAATAGTTGAAAAACATGCCCAATAGTTGAGGAAAGAGTGGCTAGAGATTAATGAATCCTGACACACTACCTAGTAAAGCTTTGTTAAGGTGAGATGAGTTCTTACTTAATGATTTATTGTTTTTTCAGTGTTCTCATAGAAGAGTGTATAGATTCCATGGAAGGATATGAACATAATTTTCATGTTTCATATCATATGTCACATTTTCTGACATTAAAAGTAATGGGTCTTTGGAAAAGTTGATTTAAAGTATAATTTTTATATTAGTTTTACACATCTTCTCAACTAAAGACAACTGCCTTTTATTTTTATTATCTAGCAGTAACGTAGTCCCCAAATTATGTGATGATTTTTCCCAAGGTAAAAGAATTGGGCTCTCTCCCCCACCACCACCAATAAGCAGACAATCTGATTTTAGTATCTTATCATTTATTGAATTAAATATGCTGCTACCAATGGTTCTTTTGTAAAATGATAGCTAATGGTTAAGTATTCAAAAAGCAAAAATGGGTGAATGCTAGTATTACTTTGCTTGAAATATTAAAGCAGTATAAAATAATGTTTGTGCTTTTGTGCATCCACTTGCATGTATATTTAGGCTGACAAAACATTGGTGGGGGCCTCTTTAACCAGTGCAAGGTATTATCCTTCAGTTCAGGATGGGATACCATTCACATATTGATGATAATCAATTTTACTTCATTATCCTGGGATGAACAGAGATGACATGGAACAAAACATATTGAGAGTGAATCCCAGCAAGAAAAAGCCATTCTTTGCAATAAATAATATTTGTTATTCCACCTTCCATATTGGTTCTGGATAGGGTCACAAGTTTCCTAATGAGTGGGTCCAGAACTTGAAGGTCTTCCTGCATGGATGGCTCCTGCTTAATCAGCAGTGGCCTAAAGACATTTTTTTCTAGTTTTAACTGGTGACTAGCTGCAGTTCTTTTTGAAACAGGAAACCTGATTTAACTCTAATTTAGACTTATTTATTTATTTATTTGTCAAACATGTACAAGATACCAAGTATAGGTATAAACATAACATAAACGAAGGAAGTAAGTACAAATAAATGGGGACAGTAGGACAGCGATGGTAGGCACACTAGTGCACCTATGCACGCCCAGGGGTGAAATGCTCCCGGTTTGGACCAGATTGCCTGATCCGGTAATGATGGAGGCGGGTGGTTCAGAGAACTGGTAGCAAAAATCCCCGCCCTCCCCCCATGCCCAGCTGAGCTGCACAATCATCAGAGGCTTTTTAAAATACTTTTAAAAGCATTTTTTCTACAACTTCGGTGGAAAAAATGCTTTTAAAAGTAAAAGAAAAAGCCTTTGATGATCGTGCGGCTCGTCAAAGGCATTTAAAAGAAAAAAACCCTTGTTTTCTTTTAAATGCTCTGATGATCCAAGCTGAGTTCCCTGATCGGCAGGGGCTTTTTAAAAAAGCCTCTGCCGATCAGGGAACTCAGCTTGGATCCTCAGAGCCTTTTAAAAACATTTTTTACAACCTCTTAGCCAAAGAGGTTGTAGAAAAAATGGTTTTAAAAGTAAAAAAAAAAAAATTGGCCATGCCCACCCAGTCACATTACCCCCTCATCAAGCCACGCCCACAGAACCGGTAGTAACAAATTTTAGATTTCACCTCTGTGCACGCTCCCTTTATGAGGGCACCTTTAGGAATGGGGTGACTTCTACAATATGCAGTACTTTGGAGCTGCTTTTGATTCAAAATGCAGTTATTGGAGCCGAATAACATATTTTCTTAGAGTTCTATTTTGCTTGCCTATAAGAACTGCCAATAAGGGCAATCCAAAATGCTGGTGCATAAGAGCCTTACGACAATGACTTGGCTTCCAATTATATTTGGGGCCACCTCCTTCAAGCAGAATTTGTTCATCCTGTTTCTTGTTTTAGGGGCTGTTGCTTGAGATTTAAAAGATGGGAGCCTGGGTACAGTTCTCTGTGGAAGCCCTGTTGTTTTGGAATCATTTTCCCCACAAGATTGGATTAGCTCCTTACAGATTTTTAGGGAGATAGCTAAAATAATTGTATTCTGCTAAGGCTTTGGGAATTAAGAATGCTGGGCTGCCTGGATTGGATGTATATCTGGATGTATATGTTGTCTTTATTGTCAGTTGCAACCACACTCACAAGTGCAATGTTCAAGCTAATTACTTTATTATGTTCTGCCCAGTGGTGAGTTGCTACCGGTTTGCCCCAGTTCGGGTGAACCGGTAGCAACGACCAGAGGCTCTGCCCACCTGCCCGGATGTCATCAAAAATGCTCTGTGCATGCGCAGAAGCTTCTGTGCATCCACAGAAGTGCTGCACATTCCCAATAGCAAACTGGTAGTGAAGAAAATTGAAACCCACTACTGGTTCTGCCTGTAATACATGAATCTCCCCAGATTGACACCCTACTCTTGGGGACAATTAGATAAGGTTCCAAGTAACCAATTTCATTGTATACATGATATACAATGACAATAAAGGTTATACTATACTAACTTGGGACGTGGTCAGTCCTAGGTTTTTTGGGGTTGTTCAGTGAATCCAGGATAGCTCCTGCTTCATCTCTCCTCCCTGCCAGGCTGAATTCTGCACAACAGCTATGTATGGGAATCTTTAAATCATGAATATGAATTTTATTGATTATTGATTGTTTTCATTGTGTTTACATGGGTGTAAACCACCCAGTCTCTTGGGAAAAGGTGGTACATAAACCATAAACCCCAATGAGTTAATTTTAATTACAGAAGAGTTTACCAACAAACAAAAATACCCTTATTAATTTGAAATACCAACATACTAAGTGGGAAAAAAAGAAATTTCAAATCTCCGGGTCTTATACATTAGCAACTTAGCGTCAAAATTCAAAATGTCTCTAAGTATACATGTGTGTCCACTCCGGATCGATGGACTTTTAAAATAATCTTTCATTAAATGTTTTCCTAATAGTCAATACAGTCTATGTGTGGGTACCCATGCATGTGAATGGAAATGTTCAGCCAACGTTTTCATGACTAAGATAGGTTTTTGCAAATGTAGGTTACCTGAAGGAGGCATCCTGTTCATACTCGGTAGAACAGCAACAAAATGACACCACAGAATAAGTGAAATACAAGTTGCTGATGCAAAATTAAAATGAAGTTCTGTTTAGTTTGGACAATGTTTAAGCATCATGGACATCTTGCCCAGACTAAATAGCCCTTAGCTCTCACAGAGCTTGAAATATAAATCATTTGGGTAAACAATGTAAGCTACCCTATCTATGCTTCCAAAAGGAAGAAAGTACATATGTCTCAGGAACAAGGATTTAGCTGGTACTGATCCATGGTTTACATAATTTTATGCAAAATACCTGTATCACCTGAAATGGAAGAATAAAGTTGCTAGAATGTAGTTCCTACAGATCAGTTTATTTATTTGGATCTATACTCTTACTCAGGCAAATATTTAAAGAGGTTAACAAATTAGAAAAGAAAACAAATCCAAAAGAGGCAAAATTTACAACAGAGCCCATGCTAAGCATTAATTAACATTTAAAACCATGGCAAAGGAGATGATTTTTTACAGAGTTGAAAGTGCTAAATCAGTGAGGGAACCAACACAACTCTGGATGGATTGCATTTTTTAGAATGAGTTTTATCCCACACGCTGAAACATATATCCTTTGATGTTTGATAGATCTTGCTCTCAATATACCAACATGGATAACTCATATTGTCCGTGTTTCATGTAATGAATTAAAAATAAACTTTATGTTAAATAATATGAATAAAGCTCTGATTTCCACCAAAGCTTTTAGAAATAAAATAATTTATCATGTATGCTCTGAGGAATGAGATCTATGATCCTATTATAAAATATGACTTTAAATCATACTATAGGATGAATAAACCAGAATAATATTTTAATTATTTAATGATATTACTTAACTGTCATTTGATTCTGGAATACAGGTTTTTCTATTGCCCCCTCCCCTGGTAATACACACTATATTACTTTTACAAATCTATAATTTAGAACTAATCCTATTAGAATAATTTATTTCAGTAATATAAAAAAAAAATAGCATAGTAGAATGCAAACAGCAGGCTCCCCAAAAATAGAACAATTTGTAGTTACAATTGCATAACATAGAAAGAATTGCAGTGAGACAGTTTGAGTTATAAATCCTTCTAAATGGAAATCTTCAAAAAAAAAAGTGGTATTCTTAGGGAAAAATAGGAGGCAAATTTAATTGCTGCTTATTTTAAATCCATTCACATATACAACCAAATATGATGAAATGTGCAGTTATGAAATGTCTTTGGCGATGGAATAATATTGAAGGAAGGGCACATGTGTACATGGCACATCTACCTTTTAAAATATTTTCTGAACTCATGAGCTTTTGCCATGTTTTGAAAGTCATATAGCAATACTTCAGTCCTCTATTAATCAGAAATAACTGGACCAGGTAACTTATGCCAGCTTTTTCAGAAAACTGATCTGTTGATCCTGCAACATTGACACTGAGGAGTCATTAGAAATACTGAGAGCCAGTTTGGTGCAATGTTTAAGGTCTCAGGTTAGGAACCAGGAGACTGCGAGTTCTACTCCTGCCTTAGGAACAAAGCCAGCTGGGAAACCTTGGGCCAGTCAATCTCTCTCAGCCCTGGGAAGCAGGCAATGGCAAAACACTTCTGAAATCTTGCCAAGAGAATTCCTGGGACTTGTCTAGGCAGTGGCTTGAAGGCAACAAACACTGACTTGAAGGCAACAAAAAGTGTTGTATTTGTTATAGCTATGTAGAATAGAATAACAGAGTTGGAACAGAAGGGACCTCAGAGGTCTTCTAGTCCAACCCCCTGCTTAGGCAGGAAACCCTACACCATGTCAGACAAATGGTTATCCAACCTCTTCTTAAAAACTTCCAGTGTTGGAGCATTCACAACTTCCGGAGGCAAGTTATTCTACTGATTAATTGTTCTAGCTGTCAGGAAATTTCTCCTTAGTTCTAAGTTGCTTCTCTCCTTGATTAGTTTCCACCCATTGCTTCTTGTCCTGCCCTCAGGTGCTTTCGAAAATAGGTTGATCTCCTCTTCTTTGTGGCAGCCCCTGAGATATTGGAATGCTATCATGTCTCCCCTAGTCCTTCTTTTCATTAAACTAAACATACCCAGTTCCTGTAACCATTCTTCATATGTTTTAGCCTCCAGTCCCCTAATCATCTTTGTTGGTCTTCTCTGCACTCTTTCTAGAGTCTCAACATCTTTTTTACATCATGGCAACTAAAACTACAGATGTGGTTGAGTAGGCCATATTCTGAATAGCTGCTGATTTCAATTATCTGTTTTAAGAGCTGCCAGTTCCCATTATGGGAGTTTGGATACTGCTATCTATTGAGGAAGCAGAGACTATTGAAAAGATTGTATGGGGAATATAAAGCAGTCAGTTTTTACAAAATTAGTAAAGTGGGTGAACTAATAAAAATAGGTAGAGTTGTTCAGGGAGAAATTCTTTACAATTTTTTCCTATGACTGTGGACAATAGGAATTCAGGTAACCTGAGAGTCTGAAAAATGGATTATTTCTGTTGGTAATAGCTTAAGAAAGAGATGGTGAAAATGAATAGACAGGATTTGTAAAAATGGATTTTACTGCTTGTGATATATTTGGATTCCTGCCATGCATCTACAGCAAGTTCAAGCTTGCAGTAGTCCTTAACGAAAAAGTCAAAACACAGAAGTAGAAAGTAGCCACGCTGCAGCTGAATGAATATACCTCCCCGAAATCAAACAAAGGACAGGAACTGAAAGAGGCAAAAAAAATTCTATATATGAGTACAGTACAATAAAACAAAGGAGTAAGTCCACTAGACAAAGGAAATAACCAGATGAAAGAGTTCTGAAATATAATCTGTACCTTTGGAACTAAAAAACAAATCCCAAACTTCCACAGAAGAAACAGGTTTTGAGGAGATAGGTTGATTGTGTTCTGCAAGAAGACTAAGAGAAGAATCCTTATGAGACACTACCCCAACATTTTGATTGAACTGATCTGCTCATGAATTACATGTCTTTTGCAAGGAGGAAAGATGTGGCTGAATAACATCTTCATTTACTGACCATGATCACTTCATGTTAACCACTCTGAGAAGAAACTACCATTTTTTTCAGAGTCTAAGACGCTCCACAGTATAAAGCACACATTACTTTTTGGGGAGGAAAACAAGAAAAAAAAAATCTGTCTCTGCCTACCAGCATCCATTGGTATTCATCTGCCTAGAGTCCTTGCAGCAAACAGCAAACAAGCCTGGTCAGTTTCAGCATGTTATCGCAGCCTGATTTAGCATGAACAGCTGATTGGCGGTTGGATCAGCCTCCTGAAATATTGCCATTCAGCTGTTCCAGACTGTGGGGCTTGCCAGAGCCCACCACCACCTATTGCCGCCTCTGCATGTCATGTTTTTGGCCTCCGCACACCCTGTTTTTGGCCTCTGTGTGTTGCATTTTCAGTCGGTTCCAGGTGGCAGGATTGGTGGTGGCTGTGATCCCTGCCACCTGGAACTGGCCAAAAATGTGACACATGGAGGCCAAAAGCGGGTCGTACAGAGGCTGAAAATGTGATGTGCAGAGGCCAAAAACACGACGCATGGAGGCGGCAATAGGTGGTGATGTGCTGTGGTGATCCCCGCAGCCTGGAACACGTCTAAAATGGAATGTGCAGAGGCCAAAAATGCGACACGCAGAGGCTGAAAATGGCTGGCAGGTGGGGGTGGGTGAGGGTTCGGCAACATTCAGTGTATAAGATGCACCACAATTTTTTGGGGGGAAAAATGTGTTTATACTCTGAAAAGTACAGTATATTGCAAATAACAATTAAGAAAGCCACCACACGTTCTGAAGATTAAGGAAGCAAGTTCAGGATCTTGGGGATACAGGTGATCTCATCCATATTTTCCTATGGAAAAGGAAGTAAGATTGCTAATAAATGATTGCCTAAGTAAATTAGGTCAATGGGAGACATTGAACAGGCCACAATTCTGCCAACCTATTTATATGTGGGTCTAACTATTACAGAATAAAGTAAAATAGTTAACATGATTTAGAAACTGTTTATTCCGAATATCCAGGGGATTGACAATAACTTTGGAAATCCTTGGGACTTTCACCTGTCCCTGACATCCCAGCACACTCTTTACAAAGCAACTAGAGAAACAACATATGCCTTTCTCATTGAAATTGTTTTACCACTTTTACCACTTTTAGTAGTAAAACAAGTGCCATGCTTTTGAAATATTAGGAATTTTATTCATTCATTTATCCCAAAGGTTAAGTCCAGGCAACTGGACTTTCTGGTTTTTCTTTGAAGATGTTTCGTTTCTCATCCAAGAAGCTTCTTCAGCTCTGACTGGATGGAAAGATTTAAATTAATGATCTAATTTAAATGATTAGATCATTTGTTAATAGCATGAATGCTAAAATCTTAAAACTACATTGCAAAAATGCCGTTATTCTGAATTTTGGAGGAGAAATTTCCCTTACTTCTCACAGACTGAGACTTTTCAAATGGCAAGCATATATATATCTCCCCTGTAAATACTGTAAATGAAATGAATTTTCAACCATGAAAATAGAGCTTTACTATGGAAATAGGGACAGGCATGGAAAAGGGTAAAGGGTTCAGGTGCCACTATAATCGGCACTATAAACATGCTTTAAATTTGTGGCACAGAGGACATGCTTTTCATAATGCAGCAATTTTATAGTTTTATTGGACGGCCAAGCGATAAAGGAATATTCAGAAATGGCAGTTTGAAATGAATGAAAGTGGAGAAAAACCACACAGCACTAAATCACGTTACTTCTATAAAATACTACTGCAATAGTTCTTTTATTAATTTTTAATGCTCAGCACCCTTGGTGACCTCTTTTATTCTTTTGCTGTCAACATGGCAGCCTAGAAAAAAATTGAAATGGGATAATAAAACGCAGGAAGTACTTAAACCCCCAGAGTATGCAAGTGCATTCTCTCTGCCTTCCCTGTCAGTCTTTCTGCATCTCTGCCAGCCTCCCCCACCATACCTAACACCCCACAGGGGTGGGAGAGGAACTGGTTTAAGTAACCCAATGTCTGCTTTTATGTACTTTAAGTATTTATTTTAAATGCTCCTTTTAAAATAGAAAGTGTTTATCTGAATAATAGAACTGCTTGAAAGAAGGCTGTTTTCTTTTGTCTGTCTGGCTTCCACTACGTATATTTGGCTTGATTCAGCTGCATTTTGCTCAAACAGCGAGATACCATTATGTTATGAATATTTACCACTGTTTATATCTCCAAGGAGACTAATCTCCATACCACTACAGTCCAGAAGCTCCGGGCATTGTCTCTGCAGGCCCAGGTTCATGGTGTCACAGCAGCTGAGGCCATGGGGTCAAACAGATTAATCCATCAGTGAAAATAAAGCTCTGTGTTATTGTCTACCAACTGCCCCCTCCCCCCCACCAGAGGACTTAAAATAACACTCTATGCTGGAATCCACTCTATGGATCAGTTTGGTGTATGTGTCACAAAGGGCTAAAAATGGGGGAAAATCAGATCAGTGAAAGTTGGGGGATGTAGCTGAGGATGTGTGTTTATGAAAATGTGTTAAGAAGGCAGATTACAGTAGGGACTGCACCCTATTAAAAATCCCACCAAACTACCCATGTGGGAATGTTTATGTTTGTCTTCTCCCAGTGCCCTTTGATTAGCCCCTGTCTAACATGCGCCCTGACAACTATGACAGAATGAAAAATCCCAGGAAAAATGTGGGTCATAAGAAAAAAGCGACTTCCTCCATTAATCAGGATTGACCCTATCAGTAAAATTGGGTTGCAGGGTTTCACCATTCAGGAAAGGGCAGCCCATGAGAGCTCACAGTCAATCTGTTCCATCTGTCATGATTATTAGCAAACACTGACCAACAACAAACCTACAAATACAACAGGCACAATAATGCAGTCATATTAATGGTATCTCTTGCTGGTTCCTCAAAGGCCTCAAAGAAGGGACTTTTAACAAGAAGGACCAATACCTACCTGATACTCCGCCGTAGGTGACCTTTTTGCTGTGTCCTACAGAAGGCCAAGGCATGCCATCTGCCTTCAGTCCCATCAACCCTGACACAGTATTGGTGGCTGTAACACCATCTGCATCACCTACAACAAATTTAGTGATAGTTTTAATAAGCATGTGAACACAGCAAGTTACAGAAATGGTTACACGATAGTACTAATTAGATGACGAAGTTTTCTAGCTATTAAAAAAAAAGTATCATCATCATGGTGTTAATATGATTTCCAACATTCACAGAGAATTTGAAACCTTCAGTGTAAATCCTGATGTACATTTTTCACAGGGCCAGGATTAGCTGTAAATGCTAATAGTCACATGTTCTTATATGTAACAAATGAAGTGGCCTGGAGAATTTTTATAGTTGACAAGGTGAAGACAGACAGATTGATGCATCACTTCTTTTCCCCCTACAAATGACCCTAATGATTAAGCAAGGAAACTCTACCTGCAGCTTCTAAGAAAGATCACAGACAAAATATTATTGTTAGCTGTTAAGATCAGTAATTTAGATTAATGGTTGTTAATTCTTAAAAATGCTAAAGGTGTCATCTCTATTTTCAATCAACTCGCTATAGATTCTCTTTTCTACAGATGTGTGAATACCAGGCCCTAATTGGGACAGTGAAGAACTGTCTCTTCACCGAAGAGACAGTGAAAATTTTCTCCAATGTTCTCAGAGCCCAAGCATTTTTTAATCCTTTGCAAGCAGTTAAATCTAATAGTATTGGTGTAATGTGTAGTATAAATTAAACCAACAAACAAACAGTGTGAAGAGGTCCTATTCTTATCCACTCTACCCTTATGTCATAG
This sequence comes from Arizona elegans, assembly GCA_022577455.1. Classification (NCBI taxonomy): domain Eukaryota; kingdom Metazoa; phylum Chordata; class Lepidosauria; order Squamata; family Colubridae; genus Arizona; species Arizona elegans. Next base: position 121,855,290 of record JAKOOJ010000002.1, read on the forward strand.
ACCATATTTCTCCTAATTGATCTTGCTTCATAGAATATATTCTCATACTCCCAGTTTCCTTTCCTGTCAGTCCACCGGGAGCTGGGTCTCTTATCCCTTACTTTGTTTTTCTTCTGTTCCTCTTCTCTCCTCCTTCCTATCAACTTCCTTGTCAACTTTTCTTCCTCCCAACTAAATGTAATGGCATCTGTTTTCAAGTCTACCCCCTTCTCACTGTGCCCTGTTTTCAATTTTGTATCAACATCTCCCACTTAAAGCCTTTATGTTGTCTCTTCTCTAATCAGGGTCAGGATGAGACAGAAAGAGATCCTCAGAGTAGGTTGATTGTGATAATCCAATGGAATAGAGAATTTTAACAAGACTCACTTCTGAAATAAATATTGGTGAACACAGATGAAACTGTCAGGGTTATCCAATTTTTAGACAGCTTTTTAAGTTGGTGATTCATATAGGGAAGTTTTTCTTAGGTCTACATAGGTATAAAGCAATACATGGAATCTGAAATCATAGATTTTGAGGAGACATATATCTAAAATAGTGAAAACTGACTGCATGTACAAAAGGGCCAATCATATATTTGGTGTTTTCATGAAGATAAGAAATAGGGAAGTGTATTGACCATGCTCCACATTTACAGAAGGTTTTTCAGCTTTTCTTCCAAGAGGAAGAATTGGAGAAGGTAACAAAATACAAAAACCTGCAAATAGAAATAGAACAACTGTGACAAAACAAAGTAAAGAACCTATAGTAATAAGTGCCTTGGGAGCGATCCCAAAACAACTGGAGTATCACTTAAACACCATCGGCATTGACAGAATCATCACCAGTCAATTGCAAAAGGCAGCTTTGCTTGGAACAACTTACATCCTGCAATGATATTTGTAACACCACCAAACATCTCTATATGCCTATCCTAGGTCCTTGAGAAGGCTGTGATAGGTGGACAAAAATGCCAAATTTAAACTGAACATCTGGCTGTGTGACGAACCATAATAAATCTTAATCTCACATATCCTTTAGTTCCATCAAGTTCTTATGAAGCCCTAGAGTTCCATGGAACAGTTCGAAAAACAATTCAATGTTGCCATCTTGTGGGACTGAAAATTGTGCTTTCTCTATCATGGCCCCTTGTCCTCTGGAACAGCATCTCCCCAAAGATTCAGATGGCACAGATTCTCCTGGGATCCTGCAAAGCCTTTAAAACCTATTTCTGTTTCCAGGTCTGGGGTTAATTGTGGTTGTTATGTATAGGTGGAGCCCCTGTTGTTCTGTTGTATGGTTTATTGTTCTAACTGTTTTAATCCAAGTTGCCTGTTTATGAAGGTTTTAATTGTTTTAATAATTTTTACTGCTTTGAGGGCACTACTCTACCCAGAGTCTCTTGCAATAGGCAGCTGTAGCAACTAATAAATTAAATTAAAGCATATTGATGTAAAATACCAGCATTATAAATAAGAGCAGCTGCAATGATAAAAAGGGCAAGTGGTATTAAAAATTAGAGAAACTGGATACTTGCCAAGACCCATATCTCACCTTACAGATCCTATCATGAGTCCCTGAATACATTTGGATTATCTGCCCACAAAGTGAGCCTACAAAAGAGAAAATGGCAAGCTTGAACGGAGCAAGGAAGATCAAGCTATTTATTTGCTTGCCAATATACACTTTGGGGCAAATAAGGAGCTCTGGAGGTTCAGTGGCTAGAATGCAATATTGCAGGCCAACTCTCCCTACACCACAGCCCAGAGTTCAGTTTTCCATCCTTCTGAGATCAGTAAAATTATTGGGGGCGATATGCAAATAATGCTTAGGTTGTAAACTGCCCAGAGAGTGCTGTAAAGACCTATGGGGTGGTATATAAGCCTAAAATGCTATTGCTACGCTAAGGAGTAACAGTGATTGACCAGGGTAAATATAAAGGAAGTGACCCTACTGAGACACTGGGTCTGTACACAAATTGAGCTCATTGGGGACTTCTGGAGAACCCCATCAAAAACTTCCAAACTCATTTTTTAACACTGAAAGGAAGAAAAAGCATAATTAGTAGATGAAGGAGTAAGGTAATGTATGATTCAGCTTGTAGTTTCACCCATGTTTTCCACATTAATTTTTATGCTTAGGAAATGCCGGGGGCAGGGTGGGGGGGAGAAAAAAAGAAATGGTATGTTTTCTTATGTTCGCTACTTCTTAAAATAGCATTTTACGTTGGAATCTATCAAGTTGCAAATTTTAAGAAAGAGTGAAATGCGGATATGTCTGAATTTGTTACCTTCTTGGGCAGCCCTTGCAATGTTCACAATGTTTGTGACATTTGGCGTCAGCTTGGCAAAGAAAGGAATCTGAACAGCTTGTCTCACCCAACGACAGATGTTGCGCACCAGCTCTGGATCCTGTTCAAATAGGTCAGATCAATACAGTGCATAATTAAAAGTAATGTGATCAAAACTTTCCAACAATCTGCTTTCCTGTAGTTTTTCAATGCGTAATTATATTTCAATACTCTGCTTTGCCTCATTAATTTAAGCTATGTCAACATTCTAAGTAGTATGAAAAAAAAACTATACTAAAATATATTAGATATGTGAAGCATAATAAAACTGCAAAATGTGTGTGTGTGTGTGTGTGTGTTATGGAATTAAACAGTCTCCAGTTTGGAATTTTAAAACAATGCGAATCAGCAGAAGAAAGCCATTGTAAGAGACTAGACTTTTCTTAGAGAAAGATATTTTAGATATTGCTAATCCCTCCCTCTACCCAATGGGAGAACAGTTGACCATATATGCTTTGAAATTGAAATGGATTGCCATTTACAAATACATACATCACCTCTTCTTATCCTATTTTCTAAGCGTGGGGGAAGGGAGGAAGAAGGGAGCAGAAATGAAATAAGCATCCCCTAAGAGACAAAGAATGTGGAGGGAAGAATCCATTCTTATGAGTAGCCATTTCTGCAATCTAAAATAACTATGCTGAACACATTTGGAACAACTCCAATGCCATGATCTGTTGAAAATTGCCAGAATTCAGTAGGCACAGTCCAATAGATAGCATGCTAATCACGACTGCATTGAAACACTTGGCACTTGGATCTGATCTTGGAAATATATTTTATTTTATCAAAATGCTGTAATAAAAACTTGATTAACATAACTGCATTCATTATTTTTTATTTAACCTATTGCTGATTTACATAAAGGATTACAATGAATTACATATATATATATTCTGAAGGTGTAGAAGATTGCTTTGTTTCAGAGGTGGTATTCAGCAGGTTCTGACCAGTTCTACTGAGACCAGTTCTAGCCAGTAGCAGAAATTTTGAGTAATTCAGAGAACCGGTAAATACCACTTCTGACTGGCCCCACCCCCATCTATTCTCTGCTTTCCGAGTCCCAGCTGATCAGGAGGAAATGGGGATTTTGCAGTAACCTTCCCCTAGAGTGGGGAGGGAATGGAGATTTTACAGTATCCTTTCCCTGCCACGCCCACCAAGCCACGCCCACATAACCAGTAGTAAAAAAAATCTGAATCCCACCACTGCTTTGTTTGGTTCGGCTGCTGAGCAATTTGGACTTGATTAATATTTGGGCAGCTCCAGGATATAACTAAGGTTGTAGGCTAATTTTGAGTAATATTAAATTCATTTTCTTACTTGTTTTTTTTTTCTTGTTCCATGTACTTTATTAATTAAACCAATTAGGGAATGCTATTGTATACTTTATGCAGATTTTTTTTTTTGTAGCAGAATACTTTGTTATTGGCTTGGCATCAGTACCTTGATCTTTGATCACCGCTAGGGCCTTCACATCAATTGTGATTAGCTATCAATTGCCATCTTAAATTTTCCCCAGTGCTATAATTTGTGAAATTAAGCTCAGAATGATGGGGATTCCCCCAAAATAGACACGATCCCTGAAGGGCATCTTGCTTGAGAGGCCTTCAATCCTTTAAATAGCTTTGTGTATTACAGACCAGTCCAGCATAAGAGTGTCAATTGTGTGATTAAAAAAAAATCCCAAAAAATTGATTGATGAGTCATTTTATGGAAGATTTTTTTTAAAAAAAAAACCTCCTGCCCTGATATAAATCGGAAGTTCGGAGATATATACATTAACCTTTTCCTAAATTAGCTGGCAGGGTGATATTTAACTACTCTTCCACCCACCTGTCCACAAAATAACCTCCCAGCAATTATTTTGACAGGGTCAAAGCTTTTCTGAATACTCATCTCCTTGGATGAAAAGTTCAGGATGACAAAAAGCTAAATGGGAAAAAAAGAGATCAACTTATACTCTTTAAAGACAGAAATAGAAATCTTGAAGCCTTACCTTTCTGGGACAGCCTTCAGAGGATAATCAGCTGTCTTTCAGTTGATAATGGCTCTGGAGTAGTAATTCTCCTTAATTACATACATTTTATTTTATTTTATAATTTGGTAATGAGGCTGTCAAGTAGTCTGACAACCACTGATAAACTATATTAAAATTTTCAATATCTATTTTATTATTTGATATTTATATGTAAAAAAAGTTCTCAGAAACCCCAAAATAAAATAGAAATGTGTTCTAACCAAACTAAAATATAAAGCAAGGGCAGGAAAACAACAGGAAATATAGACAAGGATTTGGTAGATTTAAGCTACCTGGGGAAAGGATAGTTTATAGTCCTTGGTGTTCTCCGAGTTTAGAGAACTCCACAGTTGAATCAACCCTGAGATACTTATGTTCTCTTCTAAAGGGTGGCTTATATTAGGATGTCCAAATTCCACGAAGCCCCAAATAATGTTAATAAATTGCAAACAAGTACACGCTAAACATCTATTTCTCCAGAACACAGGTTCAAGGCCTGAGACTGGGCCACTAGTCAGCAAACATACTAGTATAATTTTGAGAGAAATCTATTTTTTCTAGGTGTCATGTTGACTCCTACAAGTGCAAAATTATTTTGTCAGCAATATAATAAAATAACTTATCTTTTTTCAGTGAGTTAAGTTCTGCCTTAAAGATAAAGGTAAAGGTTCCTCTCGCACATACAGTATGTGCTAGTCGTTCCTGACTCTAGGGGATGGTGCTCATCTCCGTTTCAAAGCTGAAGAGTCAGCGCTGTCCGAAGATGTCTCTGTGGCCATGTGGCCGGCATGACTAAATGCCAAAGGCACACGGAACGCTGTTACCTTCCCACCAAAGGTGGTCCCTATTTTTCTACTTGCATTTTTTACGTGCTTTCAAACTGCTAGGTTGGCAGAAGCTGGGACAAGTAATAGGCGCTCACCCCGTTACACGGAACTAGGGATTCGAACCACTGAATTGTCGACCTTCCAATCAACAAGCTCAGCATCTTAGCCACTGAGCCACCGTGTGCTGCCTTACCACCACATTATTTATTTTTTTCTCACACATGCACGGCCTATTATGAAAAGGAAAAATTTATAGAAGAGGATGGCAATTGTCCAGTTTCCCATCCCTTGACAATTCTCTTTTTACAAATTAAACACTGTCTCAAGTTCCTTTACAGTTTTACTACTAAATTAAAAACAGTGCTAGAGATTTTGGTTTCTAGAGGAAGACAAAGCTTAAAAAGTACAAAAACCGTATCTGCACTAGTAAAAATGTCAATATGTATTCCAGTAATTCTAATATGGTTGTGGAAATACTGTGGACTGGATCTGATTGTCCAGTTTGAATGGTTGAGTGGAATGAATTTTCTACATAAATTCAAATCATAAAATTGAAACAGATTATTTTCCAATTTATATTAGGGTTTTTTTTGCCTTATTTACGTAGACCTAGTTTGACACATTTACATATATTTGGCGTCAATGTCTACAGTTTCAGAAAGTTTGTACTGAGATAATGAAACAAAATTATAAATTATAGAATTATGTGTAATAACTTAAATAATATTATTAGAGATATTAGATGACTTGATGGAAAAATTATATATATATACCAGAACTCATGACTTTCTGGTTTCTAGTTTTGATGCCTTAACCATTACATCAGAATGGCTAATCTCAAACAACATAGAAAATGCCACATGAGGCAATCAGTACATCTTCCAGTTGAACACTAATAAGTAGGAAGGCATTTCACTAATATAGCATATGTGTGTAAAGTATGTGAGAATTTACATTCTGGATAGTCAAGTCACCAAGATTACATATCACCAAAACACCATTCTCCTGCTCATTTTTTATAAAACAGAAAGGAAGCCTGAAGCTACAGTGTCCTGATCTCTGCAGGAAGTGGGAGGGGGAAATCCATGAGCTGGGTCAATCTTTCAAAGTATGTCATCTCAGGAAACGAACTCCACGAGAATAAATAAAACTTATTTTATCATGATACGTGGGAATGACTTCGAGAGATGAGGAGGAGAAAGATGCTGCCGAGGGAATGATGAGATAAGGAGGGGTTAGAACCTGCAGCTGCATAAGGGGCAGAGAAAGAAACTTAGAAAGGAACCTCCCTACCTTATCAGGCTGTAAAAGGAGATAGTAGGAGATTTGTATTTTCAAAATTTGCAAGATTCTGTCAAGGTAGTCTTACAATAAAGTAGAACTAACTCATCTAGTTGTTGTTTCCTGTCAGGTCTATCTGGGAAGGCTGACATTTACTGATATAGACTGAAGTAACAGAACCCTGAACACTGACAACATAAGGAAGAGGGGGTTAACCTATTCTCTAAAGCAACTGAAGGCAGGACAGGAAGTAATGGATGGAAACTAATCAAGGAGAGAACCAACCAAGAACTAAGGAGAAATTTCCTGACAGTTAGAACAATTAATTAGTGGAATGATTTGCCTTCAGAAGTTGTGGGTGCTCCAACACTGGGCAGAGGATTGGACTAAAGACCTCCAAAGTCCCTTCCAACTCTGTTATTCTATTATTCCAATAAGAACAATTAAGGTAGTGTTAGTCTGAGCTTCTTTCTAGTGCTTTCCCCCCTCGCCCTGGAATTCAATCATGTTTCTCCAAGGTTACCTTTGTGGTTCTCTACATTGGGAGGCAGGATTACTGGGGGGAGGGGGGCATCTAGATAACCCACTAATGGGAAGCAGATTCACCCTTAAATTTCAGAATACTTATTGAACTTCCTCTGGAAAAAAAATTGATTCAATGCTGACAGATATTATGTGAACATGCAAGGTTGATTAGAAACATCACAAATTCAGCATGAGAAAATGTCCCAGGCAAGGTGGAAGATAAGAAAAGATCTGTCTCGAAACTTTTGTGCTAGTTTATCTCTTTCTTACCATTCTTTATACATTCCATGACTGTACAGTTACTAATTAAGTACCTCAAAAAGAAAAGATCATTGCTTAAATCCTTAGCAATTTGAACATTCACTTAAACAACTAAGTAAATTCATTTCCTCTGTATCTGTTTTCTAGTTAATATTTCAATAAGAAGCAGGGCAGTGCACTAAATTCGGGAGCGGATTGAAGAACCAGAGATTAAATTACTGATCTAACATTACAATTAGACTTTTGGGTTAACTCATTAGGTACTCTTTCTCACAAGCTGATTAGGAGGACAAAATAAGACAGACTTCCTTGCAGGAAGGGGAAGGAGAGTTGGTTATTCAGCTCAGCAAAACAAAAAAAATGACACAATCCTTCCGGTTATTGTGAAATGAGGAAAGGGGTTGCAAAAGGAGTTATAATAAATGGATAACATAGATGTCCATTTATTATAACTTTGTATGCATACAGTAATAATTTGCAGAAAACATCAAGTTTCTGAGTAAAGCAATGTGTGATGCCCACTCAAAAATAGCACTGGCTAATCATCATGTTTAAGAATCTTTTATGCCATGCTGTTGGTCTGAGTCTTCTATTTAGCAAAGGTTCAGTGTTTTTTTAATTCTGGAATTTTTTAAATGCTTTAATAATTAATCATAAACATTCAAAGACACATACTGTGTGCATCTACAGGGCACATTGTGTATTTGCATGAATAATAAACCTCCAACAACCTAGGTCTGCAAATTTCCAGCTAATAAAAATGGAGATCTCTCTTGCACAAGCAGCTTTCGTGAAATATTCATTACAGCTGCATTGGCGTTCTGAAAGCAGCTGCATCCTTGCAATTTTCATTGCTCACTTATGAATACCCTGACAGGGCCCACTTTAGAAAGGAAAAACCTCTCTAACTATAAGTCATATGTCATATGTGACAATTTGCTTAGCTTAGGCATTTAAACAATATTGCATAGCCTATACACATTTCATATATGCTATATAAGAAGAAAGTATGACATTTTAATCCCCCTCCCTTTTCATATACATTATTGTGTATCTTCCATTCACAAGCAGAATCAAACTGATATAGGACTAAATGACCTTTTCTACAGTTATGGTGTGCTTCAACAAGTGGGGAATACCTACCTAGAATGAGGAATACTTTGATCAAATATTTACCTCTACAATTATGGCTCCAATACACAAATTGATACACCCTTTACTGTACTACAAAGGTAGAAAAAATAAAATTGGAGATTTAACTTGTTTGCCAAATAAAAGGGCACTACAGTAGAAAGAATATAGCATGGATTGCTGCATACTGGAAAAGTTTAAGAGGTGAGTGGTACGCCATGAAAGCAAATGAAATATCAATTTTATTTACAGCCCAAAGGCCCAAATGCAAGTTACAAGCATAATTTAAACTTGACATTGAATAAAACATTCTAATAAGTAAAATATTTAACACATGTTACAGAATATGCATAAAACCCCAGCTTATTGATTTGTTACTGAGAGCCTTGCTTGTATAGCAATAGTTAAAAACCTGGCTGTTGCCACTATTTTAGGATTTTCATCTGCAAGTATTTTTTTTTTTTTACATACTCCAGAATTTCTTCCTGGATGAGATTTTAAAATAGCTAAAATAGCCAGATAAATTCCTCCCAAAGACTTTTATAAAATTCACAATAAAATATAAAATAAAATAAAATATGATCTACCATTTCCAGATCAGTACCATTACAGGGACGAAATTTTGAGAGATGGGTTTTTTTTTTTGAAATATACCCTATAGCATATTTGAGAGCAATAATTTGGCTTTTGAAAATATTATTTTGTACTTACTAAAATATAAGATACTGAAATATTTAGAGAGGTGAAGAATATATTTATAATTATTTACAAATTTTATAAGTAAACATGGTGTTTGGACTTTGGCTGTTAATTCTTGGTTGCTACCATTTGATAACATTAAGCAGTATTAAGTTTTGATTACAAATATATGTTTTTTTTTTAAAAGCAAGGAAGGATTGCTTCAGGAAATCCCAAATGAATCCTTTGTAGAAACTGTGTGCGGTTCAAACAGCTGACTCAAAAGATTAGCCAGATTGGCATTGATCCTAATTATTTATTCTCCAGGGATCATGAATCAGCAATTCATTGTATCAAACAAATATATTAATTGAAAAATGGAAGATGGAGAAGAAATCAAGCAAAAATTCCTAGGATTATTGAACCAATGTAAGGTAAATAAAAACTAGCACTTTTGAATTAATCATAAGTAGGTGTTAATAATGTTAGATTTTTTTTAGAAGAGTCCATATATTTATTTATTTATTTTTATTAAAAAGTTTTATAAGAAATACAAACAATTTTCTCGCCCCCACCCTTCCCCTTCCCCACATAAATTATACATTTTCTTATACATAAGAAATCCTCCATATACATATTTCCCTTAAAGAAAGCATTACAATAAAACATTTTAATTATCTTTGGAGTTGCTCTTCTCCTTCTTCCCTCATTCCACAACAAACCTTCTTCTCCTCCTCCTTTCTTTCCCATCCCCCCCTCCTCTTCCCTTCTACCTCTTCTCCCACCTCATCCTACTTCCTTTCCCTTTCCCCCACTTCTCTCTTCTTTTCCCCCTTCTCGCCTTCACTCCTACTCCTGTCCCCTTCCCTTCCCTTCCTCCTCTCCTTTCTTCCATTCCTCTCCCTCCCTCTCCTCTTCCTACCCCCTCCTCCTCTCTCCTTTCTAACTTCTTTGCTGTGAAATATTTTCCTCCTTTAGTATCTGAGCAACTCCTATATTCTAGAATACACTTTCTTCTGCTAAGACATTTCACTATTCATCACTTCCCCCCCTCCCTTATCCCCCCCTCCCCACCCCACCCCTGACTTCCCAGAGCAAAGACAGGGTATAGCATCTAACAAACATATGCTAAAATAAACTAACAAATTATAAAGTTCAAAGCTCCCACATGTTCTTTAACTCCCTTTGCTCCAATTCAACAACCTCCCTTTTATAAATTCTCAATACCAATTAAATTAAATTCATTCTTCCTACTTATATAGAAAAAAAAAGAAAAAAAAACCTTTTTCTTAATGCTTAATCCGATACTTTAGCAGTCTTACAAACAATAAAAATCATGAATAAATTCCATTTCTATACCAGAAAAAAAAATTTTCATCTTAAAATCTTGCACATTTTATCTCATATATCTTATTAAAATAATATAGTCTAATGTTAAGCATTTTAAAAATCTCTTAATACCTTTAAAACACTTATTTACCAAATATAAATTTCAGAATCTATAGGAGGGTATCCTTCAATTTTTCAGTTAACCGTCTTAATACCTCTAACTTTTTTTTTTAAAAAAACAACCCTTAACTATCCAAAACTAACTATCAGTTTACAATAAAATTCTGAGTTTAACATTAATCCTCTTCACTTCAAAGAGTTAGACACCCTAAAAACTTATACAATTTATCTCATATATCTTTTTTTTTTTATTGAAAAAGTTTTCAAATACAAGTTTTTCCCCCTTTTCCCCCCCCCCCTCTTCCCTAACCCACCCTTTCCACCCAACCCCCCCTGTGACTTCTTCACAACAATAGGCTATTTCATAACTAGTTACATACATAATATCTTCCCTTTCCCTTAATCCCTTCTCGGAATATTGACCCTTAATTTGTTAATCTTATAACTCCCATTTTTACGGTAATCTGCCCTTTTTCTCCTCCCCTAAACTTATTGAGTATTATTACAAATTAACCTTTAATCTTTTATATATATTAATATAACATTTTAAATCGGCCTTCTCCCTACAACCAAATTTGTTCAATTCTGTCCACTTCCTCCACTCCTCTAAATATATGACTTGAAATCAGACAATACAATTCTAAATATAATCCACTACCCACTTTACTAGAATATACACATATCTATATATGCATCCCATTTTATAACAATCAGTAAACTAACCTATTTCAGCCCTTCAATTCCTACAAAATCATGCAATACAATTCTAAGTATAATCAACTGCCCACTTTACTAAGATATACACATATCTATATATGCATTTCATTATGTAAAAAGAGAAAAGACAATAACTTTAAGTTTATGATCCATATAATATCTTCTTTGATGTCTTTCCACTAGATTGTTAAATCCATCACCCATAATAGGGTAAAATAACATGCTGGTGCAACAGTTTGTTCAAAATCTTCAGTCATCTTCTGCCCCCATCAGTAGTAGATATCCTCACACCTGTATAAAAGTAAAAACAACCACCCGAGTGACATTATAATTATGAATATATCCGTATGGTTATAGTTGTGGTATTCATCAGGATTGTTAATTCCCGTCATCCTACTGAGTAACATCCAGATCTTCTGCATGCCCCAGCAAAACTCTCCTGCCTTATAACTCAAAGTAGTTATAATATATTTCCAAGAGAAAAAAAAAGTAAATAAGAAAAAATTAGATGATTCAAATCCAACAAAGTGAGGCTCTTTCCACTTCCCAAAATCATGGCCTTGCAGAGATCTGCCACAATCCTCAGGATAGTATCAGACAATTGTTCGCCACCACTGTCTTTTCTAATATTCATTCATTTTTTAAAGCGCCTGGCTTCACTGTTGCTTAGTTTGGAAATTGCTGTTTCTATAAGATCTGTTTCTTTTCTTTTTCTTTTTCGGGTTGAATTTCCATCCTCTTTTCTTGCTTACCAATTGTATATCTGCTGGTTGATTTTCATTCTGCTTTGTGGATTGTTCTTGTTGGGTTAATTTTATCATCTCATCTTTCTTCTCCATCACTTGTATATCAACTGATTGATTTGCGCACTTGTCTGTGACTTGATGATTCATCACCTTGGGTTCGGATGACACTGCTCTCTTATTTATAAACAGTCCAGCTGGGGTCTCCAAGGAGTCCAAAGACAATTTATCCATCACAGCCTCTGTAATTTGATGTTTTCCTTTTATTTCCAACTCCTTTTACTTATCCTGTATTATGCCTAAAGGTGTTAAATTCATTTTTAGAATTTTTTGATAAAAATCTTCCGCTTTTTCAACAGTGTGCAATTGATATCTTACGCCTTGATATCTCAATATTAAACCAGCTGGGATGTCCCACCTGAATAGGATATTTCTTTTTTTTAATTCAGTCACTAAAAAGCCAAATTTCTTCCTCTCCATTAACATCTTGGGCGGGAGCTCCTTGAAAATCCAAATCTTTCTTCCATGAAATTGCAAATTGGAATTAAAAGAGTTCTGCACAATATTATTCCTAATTTCTTTATCTGTAAAATAGATCACCACATCTCTAGGCAGTTGCCTTTGCTTTGCCCACCAGGAATTTATCTCATATATCTTGTAGAATAATATAACCTTATGTTAAACATTTTAAAAATCTTTTAATACCATTAAAACACATATTTGCCCGTTGCCAATTTCAAGAATCCACAGGAGAATATCTTTCTTAATCTTCTGTTCTTCACTTCTTTTTGTATTTTTTCCAATCCATTTTTTTTATAAGTTCTTTCAACAATCCCCCCAGTTTTATTTTGGAAACTTTTAAAATAGTGATTTGAGGTTGATGTTTCTGAAATACTCGCTCTCTTCTTGAAGTCAGATTTTCTAACTTAAAATCCTCATCTCGTCTCTTCTGGTCTGTATAATCATTCAATCCATTTCTTTGTCCATATAACCAAAATTTGTTGCCATAAAGATTGTCAGCTTGCAATAAAGAAACCATTTGTTGCTTTTCTGTCATTGGAATGGAAACGTCCACCAAAACCTTTGTTTCAGCTGTACCAGCCAATCTCTTAATCCTGTCCATTTCCTGATCTTCCAAAAACAAATTCTTGTGAATAATTTCCTGCTTATAATTTCCCAAGCTATTTTTTGAAAAAGCCCTTTCGATTGTATTCAGCAGGGCTGAGGTAAAAAAGTCTAAAAGTTCTTGAAAAGCCTGGACAGTCACGGCTTGGGAATTTGCTGATTCACCAGCCCTGTTGTCAGCCATATTTCAGCTACTTTGTATTTATCCGGCTATCAGGACAACAATTCAACTTTTTTCCACACAGTATAAAGACCAGATTTTAGTTAAAATCAGAACCAAATTCTTTTCCTCGATACCAAATTCTTTTCCTGGCCGCTTCCATTTAAAACTTTCTCTTAGGGTGTAATCCAGTAGCTGTAAAGTGTTAACAAGCCTTAACGAGCACTTCCCCTGGTAGTTTCTTCCTCCCGCCCTCAGGCGCCATTTTCTGCATAATAAAGCGGAGTTAAAGTGTTACTTGCAAATTTCCTTTTGTTTTCTCCTGATTTGCTCCGTCTGCGATCGAAGTAAAGCTGTTAAAAATCCCCCGTTGATTTTCTGCAGATTCTGGTCGCAGCTTCTAGCTCCGCTTCAGCGGAGTCGTTTCTGGTCCGGAGTGGCTTGACAGGCTTCAATAGGGAGCCCACACCCTTTGCACCCCAGGATTTCTCCTAGCGCACTTGGGGGGGCTCTACCCCCGCCTGTCGACTCTATTCTCTCCCCTTTGCCCGGGGAGAGGGTTCCAAGCCTCCAGACAGCAGTTTTCCGGCTGTTCTGGGGCTTTTACGGAACCAGAGAACGGGCGCTCAAAAGAGAGCATCTTCAAAGCTGCGGAGCCAGGCAGGAAGTCCCCATATATTTATTTTAAGTAACTATAAAAATAGAAGGAATCAACTGAGTACAGCTATTCCTTGACTTGCAGCTGTTCGCTTAATGATGATTCAAATGAAGGATGGTCTCAGAAAGGGTACTTTACGGCCTATGTACAATCAGTTGCCAAACACTTGAAATAATTTCCTCTGTAAGAATGACTGCAACAATTAAAATTCCCACACCATTAGGAGGATAGTATAAGGACAAGACAGTGGCTACATCAGCATGCCAGCTTAAAAGAATCAAGAAGCCCCAGTGGGAAAGTACATTTCAGAACTTCAAATAAGTACCATCTTACATATATAAAAACATACCATGATAAATGCCCAGGTGGTTTCTCTTGGAGATAAGAAAACTAAGCATTTTCTATCAAAACTGGACTGACCAATTTACAGATATCCTAGCAATGATGTGCTGTGTAACATTGCTTTCAGGTGTAGCAAATTCTTGTGCCAAAGTAGGTAAAACCAGTGAAAAACACAAGGCATGAACACAAATGAATAGACAGATGGCATTCAAGAGGGGCTTTTATTTTTTGTAATGAATGGGAATTTAGAAAATGCGTTATTATTAACACCAGTCTTTTAATCCACTTTACAGAAAATGTCAATGTAGTTATCTAAAATAAATAAGAAAAGGAAACATGTTCAGGCCTTGGGGATTGCCTAGAGTGGTTATTTGGAATCGGGCATGCATATTTATATGCTTATCAACCTGCTGAAGTAAGAAAAGAGTGTCATCATAGCAGGAAGGGAAATATTGCTCCACAGATATAATAAACTGTAATAACCTAGAAGACTGAAAAAAAGATAACCTAGAAAACTGAGAAAGGAAATTGCTGCCACTTCTACTCAGGCTATTCACAACCAAAATATCAATAGCACATTCTTCTCATTCTTATTCAGTTCCTTAGCAAGTGTCGTGTATTAGCCCTCATAACGAAGACAACGGAATATCATTAGTCTGCAAAAATGTCAGTGACGACAGAAAACGGATGAAAATTGATATTCCTTATCAAATTCTGATTTATCCTACTTCTCTAATGCACTGCCCACTAATGTAGCTGAAAGGCTTTGGAGATTCACACACACACACACACACACACACACACACACAAACACACAAAGAAACACAGACACACATAAATGTATTGTATAGTGATGATGTGCATTCTCTGGGAAAAACTGGTGTGCATTATGTGAAGATTTTTAAAATGTGTGAATTACATTTCCCAGTAATACTATTACTAAATTTGCAGATGATATAACAGTGGTGGGACTGATCTCCAGGGGGTTGGGGGGGGATGAGTCTGCTTATCGAGATGAGGTGGAACAGTTGTTTTCATGGTGTGGAGACAATAACTTGGTCCTTAACACAAATAAGACCAAGGATCTTATAGTGGACTATAGAAGGAATAGATCAGACATCCAACCCTTGCTTTCTTGGGCACTCACATTGCAGCACTGGTCAAAAGGGCCCAGCAGAGATTATACTACCTGAGACTTCTCAGGAAACAATAACTGAATGAAAAACTGCTGGTGAAAGACACTGACTACCTAATATGATTGCCCTGTTTTCTTTAAATAAAGAATTTTAAAATGCTACAAGGAGCCATAAGGTTGTTCCAAAGCTATATTTAATCTACAACTGGCAAATTGGAGGGTAGAATTTCACTGAGATGTGCCAGAATTGAAACAAGTTATGGTTGCCTTGGATGAGGCTCCCCAGAACTCATTTTACCTATATAAAAAACAATCAGGACTCAGTGGGAGTGGTGTAAGAGAACATACAACAGAGATATTTTTGCGGTGAAGCAGTGAAATTTCCAAGAGTTGAGCTGCAGTCAAACTACCTGTTAACCATGGTTCACCAATGTTCCTTCCTAATCTTTTCCTGTAGCAAATGATTTACTACCTTTTCATTCATAGGTAAGTAGTTAGCAAATCTGCAACAACATGGTTTAGGCTTGTTTGAACTCTCTATAAACCATGGATTGAAACTACTTAAACCAGGGCATGAAACTTCTAAAATCCTGCATCAAATTAAGAATAAATTGCTTTTGTGCGTATAGCAATATACGCAATTGTGCGTATAGCTATTTCCGTACGATGAAGCCCCATGCTGCAATAGCATATATATTAAAATAGAGCATTCTTCAAATAACACCTAGATTACTTTATGTTTAGGGAAATGATTTACTTCAGTCATGATTGCAATTCGGATAATCACCTAATTTGCTCTAAATCGGGACTGGAATCTCCATTCAGTTATAAAATCTACTTGGTTACTTTGGGCTAGTTTCCTAACTCTAACCTACTAGTTGCCGTGGATGTGTATCTTTCCCAAGTAATCTGCATCTTTTAACCTAATATCAATCGGGTTAAAATCCACAGCTTTGCATAGGTTAAATGTTTTCAAAAGGATCTGATCAAAGGGAAATGTACTGAATGATCTAAACCAGAGGTGGGTTTCAGCAGGTTCTGACCAGTTCTGGAGAACCGGTAGTGGAAATTTTGAGTAGTTCGGAGAACCGGTAGTAAAAATTCTGACTGGCCCCACCTCCATCTATTCTCTGCCTCCCAAGTCCCAGCTGATCGGGAGGAAATGGGGATTTTGCAGTAACCTTCCCCTGGAGTGGGGAAGGAATGGAGATTTTACGGTATCCTTCCCCTGGAGTGGGGTGGGAATGGAGACTTTGCAGTATCCTTCCCCTGCCATGCCCACCAAGCCACGCCCACCAAGCCATGCCAAGCCCACCAAGCCATGCCCATAGAACTGGTAGTAAAAAATTTTGAAATTGGCCACTGATCTAAACTATTTCTAGAGTAAAGCCAAGTTTTTATCATACAAAGCTAGCATTAAGAAACACTGAAGATAGGAATGTAGACCATAAAGACTATACCTCAGGACATTTAAATTAAATGAAAGAATGTGTGCGTGCCTAGTATAATACTAACTTGTCCTTTAACTGACAAGTCTGACAAGTCTAAATCTGAAAAATCTGAAAATAAACTAAAAACTTCATTTTATGAGAGAGCTTTAGGCTTTTGCTATTGATAAAAAAATGGTTGATGAGTTTTCTAGGGAGATCTTTTTTTATTGATATGCAAACTTATTAATTGCAAGAACAGATGGATGTTTACATTTGCAAAATCAACAAATGCAAGCCATCACTGCTTATGGTTTTGCTTACTCTGGTTAACAAACTTCTTCTGAGGTAATACAACAAACAAACAATATTATAATAATTATAAGCATATAATATATGCTTTACTATATTGAAAATGATTTCCTTATCTTTTTTAAATTAATAACTAAAATTGTGGTCATAATTTAAAATATGTTAATAGTTTTAATCCAGGGAAATGAGCATATGACCTGAAGGGCTAGGAGAGATTGATTATACCACAATCTGTTCAATTGGCTTCTATTACCTATATTATTTTTAGTATCCTATATCAAAATGTCTCCCACTTCTGGATGGTTATATTTTCCTAATCAATTCAGCAGCAACTGGCAGAAATAAAAAGATTATAGGATTAGGCTGCATACAACAAGAATCTGTTTTTCATTCTTTATTTCCCCTACTCCTTTCTCCTTCCCTATTATTTATTGGATGGCCGTATGACATATATTAATGAATGCCCTATTTTGACACTCTAAAACTGCACAGAATACAATACATCAAAGCAAAATATATTGTAAAAGATCTAGAGGCAATCTGCTGAGAATCCCACCCCTTAAGAAGTGCAGAAGGCTTTCTTTGCCATAGTTTAGGGTTTCCAAACTCTCTGGAAGGTGCAGACAAGAGTCCAAGTAAGATGTGAACCTTTAGTAAAACTTTACTTCCAATAATTCTACTTTTCCCAAAGCTTCATTATGTTGCTTTCACTGTTTATCTGTGTTCATTTTGGTCTTTGGATTTTTAGGGCAGGTGTGCTTATATTAAGATTACACAAAAGATTGATGACAAAAACCTTAGGTATCCTTGCCACAGACTATACTCTTTGGAACACATTTCTCCTGGAAAGTCTACTGGATCTCTTTCCTTATCATATTTCACAAAACCACACTATTCTAATATCTATCTGGCTCGCATAGACTGATTGTGGATGTTCAGTTGCATATAAATAATAATGTTGCTTTTTATGCTGGGTGTTACTGTCTCATTCTGCTTTGATGCTTTCCCCCCCCCTCGAGTTGCAATTGATAGGGAAAATATTGTTAAATAAGTAGGTAAATACATTTGAGCTACCATTTATATAATAGGATATTCTTAGAATAGAATATTATTATTTATTCATTTTATGTATTCTATTTATTATTATTATTTGACCTCACCAGTCATTTTTTCTTTTGATCCAGTTCTAAAAGTACTTTATTTTTCAACAATCCAATCCAATCATATTAATTACCTAATTCTCCATCACTTCTTTTTAGCAAGACTTCACTTAGACTTTTCACTCACTGATACAGTAGATAGATAATATGATTTCATGGCATAGGTGAAATGAAGCTCCACACAAAATACTAGCTAAAGCTCTTGGCCAAGTATCATCTAATGGTCTCTTACTGTCAAAATAAAGGTCCACATTGTTCACATCTACGGCTTCCACTGACACATGTTTATAGTGTGATATCTTTCAACTTTCCAAAATAAAGAAATGCATTACAAAAAGAAGTTTAAAAAACCCAGCTAACCTGGTTAAAATGTTTATCACTGACTACAGGAAATAAAGCATTTATCTCAAATAGAAACACAAATTTACAAATAAATAAAAATAATTTCTCCCCTTGTGCAGGCATTGTACTTAAACTGAAAAAAATCTCTAAAATTGAATTAAAATACTTTCAAGCATTCATATGCCTCCCCAACTAAATGATGCCCTTGCCATCTCCAAATTTGATGCAAAATATATAAAATTTCTCTCTCATGCCTCACTCTTATGTACCATTTAACCATTTCATAGTTAATGAGAGGAGAAAAAACCAGTTTCAATCAGCTTCTAATGATTTGGGGGTTGTGAATACCTCCTCCTGCCAGTTTAGTAATTTGTCCCCATGGTCACTGCGATTCACAGTAGGACTGAAATACAGCCACACTACCATAAATATGCATAGTCAGGGCTTGTCTATCCAAGGACATTTGTTTGCATTATTTACAAACACCGTGGATCATAGAGAAAATAGATAATAAGAACTTAATTTATTTTATTATGTGGAGGGAGTGAAAAGATTTATTGTATCCTAATCAATGGAAGTTCAGGGCATAAGGAAACTTAGTAGAAGCTGTCCTGAAGATATTGGTGAAAAGAACAAATTAGTTGACATTTTCTATTACAAGTAACAGACTCACACAAATATAGCCATGGCTCAGTTGCAGAATGGATGTAACCTGACCCCCAGACTACATTTCATTTAAATCGTTTTATGATATAAATAGATAAGATAGTAGGACTTTTATTAACAGGAAAAAGTAAAACCTTACAAAATTGCCTTTTTAGGATTGAATCAGTCAGTCAGTCAGTCAATCAATCAATCAATCTTTGTTTCTAAATCAAAAAAGGCCATTACCAATGTAGCCCATACAATACATTTCATGTCTAGATGATATAAAATCAAGCAATGATCAAATGCTAGCCAACCCCTTCTTGAATCCTACTTGCTTATGTCTGTCTGAATTCACTTTAAGATTCAGTTCAAGGGATAAATGTTTTCAATAAGTAACTATTATAACTTTTACAATTTACTAATGACACGTAAATAAGGTTAGTTAGAAAGCTTATTCCCATTTATTCATTTTTTTGAGATTAACAGCCTCCAACCATGACAAAGTTGTCCAGTTTGTTTCTTTGTGTAAACACAGTTCAACAAACATGACTATCACTAACTATTAGCCTTTAGAAATTCAGGCTTTACTGGCTCTCACCTCTGAGCTCTCATATCATGGGAGTTAAAGCATTTAATTTCCTCAAAGTATACATAATTAGTCAAAATATTCACACATTAATTTATAGATGAAGATGCATGTTCCCAAAGGTTACTGTTACTTCAAATGGAAACTTAATACAATGTATTGGGGAAAATTGGGAACAGGAATTGTTCATTCTATTGTCTAGATGCTAACTGCTGATCAGAAAATTCAAGTTTTCACTGTTCTACCTTAAATTTAGGCAGATTTTCCAACAGAGGGCTCTGGTTAACAGTTCTTCAAATTGAGCTTTGTACTCTATAAAGTAAGGCACATGTCCATCCTACACACTAAATTCCATATAAATAAACATTTTTCTTAGTTTCAAACAAATGCCAATTGACATGTGTGCTAAGGCAAGGTAGCATGTAATTCTGGAAATGATCTCTTTAACGATATCAGCAGCACATTTCTAGTCAGTGGATTTTGGAGGTTAATTGTCTATTGAGAACTTTAAATAGCATTTTTGTCTTACAGTTTTGAAAACAGAAGCTTATGAGATTCATGACACCTGTTCTGGAAAAGTTAACCTGTTTTTAAAAACCAAGGTATATATTCTATTTCTGATGATTCTGGAAGAGAAATGTTGCTAGTATATGCCTAATTAGAAATGTGCAATGTAGTCACAATGTGTTTAATGGTGGAAGTTGAAGAATACTGTTTCTGTGTGCCCAAATGTTTCTGAGAACAATCTGAGCAATATTTTAGCAACAGGTTTTATAACATGGTGTGTGTGTGTGATAGCTCAGCAGTTAAAGAGTGCTACATAATAGGATGAGCTCCCATATTTGCCCCAGCTTCTGCCTATCTAGCAGTTTGAAAGCATGCAAATGTGAATAAATAAATAGGTACCACTTTGGTGGGAAGATGAGTGTTCAATGTGCTTCATGTCTTTGGACAAGGCTGGCTTCCTCAGCTAAGAAATGGAGATGAGTATCAAGCCCTATAGTTGGAGATGACTGGACAGGGGAAACCTTTACCTTTTATAATAGAAAGAAGGAAGTACAGGATATACATTATAAGAACAGGTAAAGCTAAGCTACTTTTTACTAGCTGTCCATGCCTGCATGTGAGCTGGGAGGCAGTGGGTTGGACACACCTGATTTTCACAAAGACAAGGTGGTAATTGACGAATTCCGGATTCAGAATTTGTCAGAAAAGATAGGATTCCTGTACTAAAATTTAGCTTTTGTTAGTTTTTATCTTTCTAGTTTAAAAAGAAAATCTAATGAATATATATATATATATATATATATATATATATATATATATATATATATATATATATATACATACATACATACATACATACACACACACACACACACACACACACACACACTGCTCAAAAAAATAAAGGGAACACAAGCAGAAGACATCCGAGATCTGAATGAATGAAATAGCCTAATTAAATACTTTGCTCTTTACATACAGTAATTTATACACTGCTCAAACAACTAAAGGGAACACAAAACTATTGTATGTAACGGAAGAAGTATTTAATAAGGCTATTTCATTCATTCAGATCTCGGGTATTTCCGTGTAAGATTGAGAGTATCTTGGCAATCTTACATGGGAAAAGACCCAAATACACCAAAACGCATCATTAAAAGTCTGTTAGTTAAATGTATTAGTTAAAATGCTTAAAATCCTGGCTAAGATCTCAGCTCAAAATCCTCCAAAATCCCAACAAAACACTTTGTAAGGTCTTTTAAAACTCTGGCTAAAATCCTAACCAACACTTTAAAGGCTTGATTGCTAAGAAACAAAAGTGAGAAAGTAGTCTTGCTCTCATGTCATGCTTGCAGGAGGGCACTGGGAATAAAATAATATATACTAACACCAAATACACCTTGATCCATAAAGTCTATATTCTTAACAGCTTGGTAACAATTCTACACAGAGCTGCCATTAGTAGTAATACAGGTAGTTTTCGACTTATAAGCACAATTGAGTCCGAAATTCCTATTGTTAAGTGAGACAGTTGTTAAGTGAGTTTTGCCTCATTTTACGACCTTTCTTGCCACAGTTGCTAAATGTAATCACTGCAGTTGTTAACTGAATCTGGCTTCCCCTTTGACTTTGATTGTCAGAAGGTCACAAAAAGTGATCACATGATCCCAGGACACTGCAACAGTCACAAATATGAATCAATTCCCAAATGTCTGAATTTTGGTCATATGACCATGAGGATGCCACAATAATCTTAAGTGTGAAAAACGGTCATACGCCACTTTTTCAGTGCCATTTTAACTTTAAACAGTCACTAAATGAGTTGCTGTAAGTCGAAGACTACCTGTAGTAATAATTTATACTTATGCCCTATTGCCTACCAGAAACATAGTCAAACTTTTATGAAGTAATGTATGAATATCCCAAGTACAATTTTTAGTATAATAATGACAGAATATTCACAGTCAATATTTTAAAGCAAAAGGTGCCTATTCAATATACGACCCTTTTGTGATGTCAGATCAGACATGGGATATAGGTATAGATAGTACTCGACTTACAACAGTTCACTTAGTGACCATTCAAAGTTATAACAGCACTGAAAAAAGTGACTTATGACCATTTTTCACACTTATGACCGTTGCAACATCCCCATGGTCATGTGAGTTACATTCAGATGCTTGACAACTGATTCACATTTATGATGGTTGCAGTGTCATGGGGTCATGTGTTGCGACCTTCAGACAAGCAAAATCAATGGGACAGCCAGATTCACTTAACAACCGTGTTACTAATTTAACAACTGCAGTGATTCACTTAACAAATGTGGCAAGAAAAGTAATAAAAATGGGACAAAACTCACTTAACAAATTTCTCACTTAGCAACATAAATTTTGGGGTCAATTGTGGTCGTAAGTTGAGGATTACCTTTACTGTATCAGTTGCCTGCAAGCAGTGCAGAAATGCAAAAGGATTCATTTTCAATTATTGCAGATCAATGCCTTCTAAGTGCCTTTCCGCTATTTGAATTTTACCACTTAGATTATTCTTTGTCTTGTTCATGATGATACACCGAGAACATAATCACTTCCTACTCCTCCTGTGGGATGTCCAAAATTACCTCCAGAAAATTAAATCTGTCTTAATCCTACCCAAAATTTCACAGTACCTAATTACAGAATTGCAATCAATCATTAAAGCAAAAGAGATGCCATTTGTGAATTTCACAGCTAATCTTATTGCAGACTCAAATCCTAGCACAGGGCTTTTTAGTGCATGTGCTTGTCCCATTGCAAACTTAATTAAAGCAAACAATTTGCTTAAAGCCTGTCAAATTAAGGGGAAAAATTTCCCTGGATAGAAAAAGAAAGAACTCTTGACTTAAGGTCTACAGAATGTATTTCCTTAGAAAACCTGACAGTAAGAGCTCAGCCAACATCTCCTGCCATTGACAGCTGTCAGAAGAGACAGACAAGTGGTGCTCCTATTGCCAGAACAATAATTTCCCTAGTTTAGTGTGCAGTCTCACATCTACCTCCACGAAGAGTCTATTTTATGTTAATATTCCTCCCTCCCTCCCTCCTTTTCTTGCATGACAGTATTACAGGACTAACATTTAGTTTTAAACAACTTGACAATTACTAAATTTGCAATGGTAAAATTTATTCACCGAATTTGGTTTTGTTTCCAGGATCATCAATGGGAACAGATGTGCTTCTTTTTCTGTTTTCTTTCTCTATATCCTGCAGAGTTATATACATCTATGATACATTCCCAATTCAAGATGGGAACTACAGTATATTCACTGCAATACTATCTCAAGATTCCCCTTCAGAAATGGATAAACATACTCGCTAATGAGAGAAGTAATGCCTCCTTTTATTAAAGACATGCTCCCTATGGTCATCCCTTTTGTTTTGTTTTGTTTTGGTATGAAGAAATGAGATCCACTGCTCATGGCTCATACTGACAGCCCACCCTATGGTTTGTTCAGAACATAATTTCCCCCATAAACAAAGTCACATGCTTGACAAAGTGACCTTTGAAGTCCTTAATGGCATAGGTCCAGGCTAACTGATAAACCGCCTCATCCCACTAGGACAGAGGTGGGGAACTATGGCTCCTTTATGATTTATGGACTTCAACTCCCAGAATTCCTGAGCCATAGTTCCCCACCCCTGCACTAGAAATAATCCCATCCTACTCATGCTGGCATAAAGGGCCTACTTTGGATCCCGCCAAATAATTCTTGACTACCAGAATCCAGAAGAAAAGTCTTCTTTGCTGCAGCACCTGCCTTTTGGAAAGGCAGGGGTGTCAAACTGGCGGCCCACACGCCAGATGCATCATGCCTAGGCCACTCCCGCACCAACTCCACAAATGGAAAAAATGTTGCAAAACATCAGGTGACAGCAATGCAACACGGCGAATTTGACACCCTTGCGCTAGGGTAAAATCTGTCCCCCCGCTCCTATCCTTTCACAAAGGTTGGGACCAGATGGGGGAGTTCTGAGTTGCAGGCGGCTGTTGGATTGATGGCATAATCTGCCTTCCCCTTCGCTCTCCACCCGTCCAACTTTTTCTTATCATATTAATGTATTCTCACTGTGTTCCTTTTTCATTGTTTATTTTATTGTTCTAGTATTTTCCTCTTTTCTGTTTACACTCTTTTTATTTCTTTTTTTTTTACTGTTGAAAGCCACCTAGACTAGCCCAAGGAGGCAGCAAATAAATTTAACAAATAAATAAATAAAATGAGAGAAACTACCTACACACATTTTCTAAAACTGCCACTTTCTTTACTATCATCTTTTTTCTTTTCCTTTCGTTTCCTTTCTCTTTTCTTCTTTCTCTTTCTTCTCTCTCTCTCTCTCTTATCCATCAATCTAATCTATCTATATAATAATCATCTATCTATCTATCTATCTATCTATCTATCTATCTATCTATCTATCTATCAACTAACAGTGAGGAAATCATAGCTTTTAGGCTTCCTTTAAGCATAGAACCTTTGCCCAATCAACTACTCTCACCCCTAGAATGGGAACTTGTAAAAAACTCCATCTACTAACATGTCCTAGACCACCCAAAACCTTACACAATCACATAAGGTTTTAGTATTCTTACCTAAAACATCATATTTAGCTGAGGAGAGCTTGTATCAGCTTTCTTCATCCTAGATGCCTTCTAGAAGTAACTTTTACTTCCCAGAACCTCTCAGGCAGTATAGACTTTTCTGGAAGGTATAGGATCAGGCGAAGTCTGAGCCAAACTGTAAGAGATCTCAATGATGATATCTTGCGTATTTAGTACATGTAGTCCTCAACTTACAACAGTTCATTTAGTGACTGTTCAAAGTTACAAAAAATAACTTTGAAAAAACTACTGAAAAAAGTGACTTATGATGGTTTTTCATACTTATGGTCACGTGATTAAAATTCACACTTGGCAATGGATTCATATTTATCATGGTTGCAGTGTCCCAGGGTCATGTGGTCACTTTTTGCGACCTTCTGACAAGCAAAATCAATGGGGAAGCCAGATTCATTTAATAACCATGTTCCTAACTTAATAACAGCAGTGATTAACTTAACAACTTCATCGCTTTGAGATATTTGTAAAAAGGCAGGAAATGAATGAATGAATGATGTTGTAATCTTCAAATTCAGATTGAAATGTCGATTTGACTGCAAAATTGGGACAGAAAAATATTTGGTAGAAACACCACTAAGAGTTAGGAAAGAAGACCACTTTCCCATGCTACAATGGCTGAGAATTGGTGTGTCAGCTCCTCTTAGCTTAGTGGCCTTCCAGAGTTAGTGTGGAACTTTTTTCTTAACCTGAATGGAGAATCAATAAAAATGAGTGTCTTATGGCTTTCTGACAACCTATTACAGTTGAAAAGTACAAGCTGAATCTTCAATGAGAAATGGAACGGCTTTTATTGTACTTAAGTAAAAGTGTAAGCAGAGTGTCAGGCCTCACATAGGTATTCTACAGATCACTCCCTTCCAGTTCCACTCTGTGGTGCCTCAGTGGAGACAAATTCCTTCCTTTTTTTCAGTCACATCAACTGTTCCTAGACAGAATCAAGTAACTCTGAATTAGGTAGGTCTGTGCTTTCTGTCATGGCTGAACTGAGATGTCAGAGCTCAAATCATTGCCTCAAAATAGTGACAACTGATTGAGAAAAATGCTGAGCACCGAACTGTGAACAAGTGGGTGTTCCCAGCGCTTTGGAGAATTTTGCCTGCAACTGGGAGCTTTACAAACAATTTATAGCTAGGAAACCAGTTTAAAAATCAATGCAGCAGCCAACTCAGGGTGATAACAGAGAGCGGATGCATTATAGTCTCATAGGCTCTCCCTGTTGTTCAAACAGTCATCTGTATGGTAGTTATTTCCACTGCTCTTTTATTATGCTATCTATTTTAAAATCGGCAATGAATTAGCTAGTACTCTGCTAATTGCCACACTCTGAAAAGAAATCTTTGTAGCCCAAAGATGTATAAGCAAGATACAGTAAATACTTATGCCTCAGTCATTTCCCGTTTGGGTTACTGCAACATGCTCTGAATGGAGCTGCCCTTTAAAACCATCTGGAAGTTTCAATTGGTCCAGAATCATGTTGTGTGAACTGCATTGTCTTCCGGTTTCTTTCTAGGTGCAATTTAAGATGCTGGTTTTACTGTTAAAGCCCTATATGGCACAGAATCTTTCCCCCAGGACTTCTATCCATCCTTAGATAGGCACGTTCCTGGTCCTTCCCTTTAAATATTGCATCTTATGGATTCTTGGATGTGTGCATTTTCTAGGGCAGTCCTTGCCCTATAGAACACCTTTTGTCCTTGGAGTTTGATAGGCCCTCACCCTCCTAATCCTCTGAAAAGACCTGTTCCCTTCCTTCAAGTGTTGGGATAGTGCAAGATCGAGGAGAGTTTTTGTGATGGACTGCTCGTTAAAAAGTTTATTATGGTGCCAGGTTTCTTTACAATCTGTGGTTTTAATAGATATATGCTTATATTAATTGATGATAATGATACATTTTAACTGTTGGTTATTGGCCACCCAGAATTCAGTATGATTGGTTATATACATATTTCAAACAAACAAACAAATATGGCAGAATTCGTTGCAAAGAGAAGGGAAAACTTTTTACCCACTCTGGCCAGTAATATCTTCAAATATTACTCAAAATAATGGTGTAAGAGTATCACCAGTTGGCTTGTCCAACTAAAGGTGAAATATGTCTAGTTAATTAATCTACACAAATGACATAATATAATGATAAATACCGCATAGGTGAAGATAACAATCAGAACAAATAAGTATCATGAGTCTATAAATTCCAAGTCCTGATTGATTGTACTGTATCTCTAGCCACAATTCTGAGAAAACGTGAAAAATCTGGCCATTTTCTTCAGTGATTTTAGCAGAGAGGTCTACAAGTGTGGTGGAAAAACAGGTGCAGTTTGCATTTCCTGTGCTTTCATGATGCCGCCTGAAAAACAGAAGTGCTCTGGAACTCCTATGCAAACAAATCCAGCTCCTGACCAAAGCTGGAGAACAAATTTTTACTCTCTTCCTCAAACCTAGATAGAACATATGTTTTGCTTTGTTTTAGACCGGGGTGTCAAACTCAAGGCCCAGGGCCAGATGATATGAATATGGAAAATTCTGTTTTCACTGGCAGAGGGTTTCAGGTCATCGCAGCTGGCAGACTGCTCGGGCCACTACAGGCTCCCCCGACAGGAGTGACAGGAGCTGGCCACACTCACCCTGCCCCCCCCCCAGGTCAAACACAACCCTGATGCAATCCTCAATGAAATCAAGTTTGACACTCCTGTTTTAGACTGACCAGGAGCAAGGAAAGTGCTTGAATATGGCTTAAAACCTGGCATCCAGCAAGCTCTGGAGTATAGGGCAGAAAAATTACACTCAGAGAGCTTACTTCTGATTGTTATAATCACTTATCAGTTGGCTATCTTCCTTACCTATTATTGGGTTTTGAATTTGTATTATTTCTATAGCTGTTCTACTCCTCACTTGCAAACTGCCTAAAGTTACTCTGGTGACTGAGATAATCAATAGACAGAAAGCCAGATTGCAAAATTCCTTGCTACCCACTCTCTTTCTTTTTACTGAAAAGGAAAAAAAGATTTAAGTGGGTTTGAGCAGGAACAAATACACCTTGTTTGTTGCCATATAGCAAAGTTATGATTTGGAATTGTGTACACAATTGTTTTATTGTTTTCACTTTAAAATTATAACCACATATTCTGTTACCATAATGTACTCTTTTAAACTTCCCAGCCAAAACTGTGATGACATTAAAACAAGTAGCAGTAAATGTTACCATATATTTAAATATTTTTATGTCTGGAGGTACTCTGTTTGCTGATCAGACCTGTTACAATACATTTAACTCACCAGAATCCTATCACTGTCTTAAAATTGAACTTGATAAACAGTGGGGAACCCCAAAGGTAGGGGGGGTTTAATTTTAATTTAAAATTAAATTTTCTTTTTTTTAATTAAAAAGTTTTTTATTAATAATTCAAATTTAAAAAAACAATGGACATGGTTTGACATCTCCAGTTTCTAACATTTCCATCTAATTCAAATCAATAAATAATATATTCCTTAATCTATATACAAATTTACATATATCTTACTTCATTACATGTCAAGCATACTACATAATTCCTCCTAAACAACTGCATTCATATCCAATAAACCTATATCTTACTCACAAGTTCAGTATACATTGACATATATATTTCTAGACATTCACTACACCTTCTTCTTGGTGTTCTTCCTCTTGTCTAACCATTCATAAAATTTAGTCCAGATTTCATAATACGTTGATTCACTTTTATTTTTGAGTTCCAAAGTGAGTCTGCACATTTCTGCATAATTGAAGATTTTACATAACACTTACATTTTCAATAGCTACATTAAAACCCATTATCCAAAATTATTTACCATATAGTAGCTCAATAAGTGTCTTGTCCATACAAAAAATGGAACTATTTTGCTTGGGAAAGTTTATTGAATAGCTAAAATCAAAAGAATTGCCATCACTGGGCCTATTAGCTGAGTCAGAGTGATAGGGGAATAATACATACAGGAACATTGTGATTGATTGATTGCCAGAATGAAACATTCCCTACTTATATTCTCTACAGCTAATTTATGTCGGGCAAAGAATAGGGCATAGTGTTTTGCCATGTAGTGTTTTGCCATCCTATTTTCAACCTGAGTGAAAAACTGTTTACTGAACTGAAATGTATCTGGTCAATGCAATGTATCTGGTCCTGTAAAGTTATAACAAGACATGGCATTAAGACATTCACATCTTAATTGTTCCAAGAAAGACAACATCTGCCAACATTTTACATAGACTTCTGGCTCAGTCAATCAATGACTAAAGCAGTTCTGCAATAATGCTTAATTATTAGGGAGAAGTAGATTATAAACCAGCAACAAAAAGATGTTAAGTGCAAAAGATGGACTTCAGTTTACACATGGAAATCAGATATAGTCAACCACTTGAACCTTCATGGTCTAGCTGTACTACTGGAGAAGCAGCTAACTTTTCTCATCACTTCCCACCAGTGTGGAACAAATGAGACCTTTGAATGAATGAGACACTTTGCTTCCATAATCAGAAGAACATTTTCTCTGAGATACCCAAACAACCCATGTGATATGAATTTTATAAGTATTTATATCTAAACATTTACCTTATGTTGGGAAACAGTGGAAGGGAGGAGGGATCAAGCATGGAGCTTGTCTAAAATTACTGCACAACTGCAAAAAGGACTAGGACCACAACCACCCTTAAGTTCCTTGGAGGCTTATCTAACTCTTCCCAAGAGTAGGCTGCCAGACAGGAAAGATTCCTGAATTAAAGCCAGAACATAATAGAGTAGTTAGCTCAAACTCTGCATATGTGGGCCTGTTTGTTCATTCCTGACACTGTGTTCCATCCAAAAAACCCTGTATTTTTGTTCCTTTTAGGAGGAAAAAACCCTCCATCTGTTTTATCATAATTGATTGAAAGTAGGTTCATGCCAGTGGTGAAATCCACTTACCTTCACTACTGGTTCAGAAACGGGAGTATGTGGGAGTATGCGCGCACCTCTTTTGCATATGCACAGAAGGTTCTGCACATGCGCAGATTTCAAAAAAAGGGGGACATAATGATGTCTCAGCGGGTGGGCGGAGCCTTCCACCGCTGGTGCTACCGGTTTGACAAGCCAGATAGAATCAGGGGGATTTCACCGCTGGTTCATGCTATGTATGTAGACTTGTGTATATAGAGAAAAGAATGAACTTATCAAACACAGTTCAAAGCAAATGGAAAACAAAGGCAGAAAAGTAGTTTTAAGTAAGTAAATATGGTGGTAATTCTTACTTGTGAAATCAATCTTTATTGTACCATAAAAGAAGTTGTGATGCAATTTCTTTGGATTTGGTTTTATACATAATGTGAAGTCCATTAACATAATTGCCTTAGCCATGAAAAACTGGTTGGGTGACTTAGGGCCAGTCATTGTCTGTTGGTCCAAACCTTTTCACAGGATTGTTGTTGTGGATAAATGGGAGGAGGAAGGAATATTAGGTATGTTTGCTCCTTGAGTTATTTATAAAGATAATAAAAGCAGGATTTTTTTAAAAAATCTAAAAAACCAAGCTATCATTTTACAACTTATGTGAAATCAGTTTTAGAAAATCACATTCAGAAAAATATGCCTTCAGACTACTATGCAAAATCCATTACCAATGTCCTTGCCCTCAATTTAGCAATTAAAGTACAACATAAAACACAAAACAGAAACATTTTGTACTGACTGGTGGGTACTCATTTTAAATACAATTTTTTGCTATGAGTTACAAATTGCTGGCAGCAAACAGTTCCTGTGTTGAGATGTTTTTATCTGGTATCCTTTATGACTTCCTTTCTATGATTTCCCCCTTTCCTACTTTAAAAGTAAACTTTAAAAGTTTAATTTTATGGTTTGGTCTTGTACTCTTTCTTTATCCAAACACTGTTGCCTCTGTTCAATGAAAGCATTTCCCGACATTATAAACTCCCCCTTTAAAGATAAAAAATAGGTTTCTGAAGCAAAGTATAAGTCAGGACATGCAAATAGTGACTTTAAAAATTGCGACAGAGCAGTTAAAACAAGAGCAACTGCCATTTACACTATTGATTTTGGAGTGACATTAAAGACCAAATTCAATCACTATTCTCCTTGGTTGTCAAAGGTTAATAATAGTTGAATTTTGAACCAAAGAAGTCAGACAAGCATTGCCAGGTAAAAGCAGCAAATTGTTTTCTTGTGAAGCAAAGTCAATATATAATTTATATTTTTTTTTCTTTCCTCTTTAGCGGCAGGTTTAAGAACAGACCTGCTGAAAGGGCAGGAGATAGGGATTATGCGGCTCTTGAAGCCAGCATTGACTTCAGTTGCCCCACTAAATTGCTCCGTTTCAGATCAAATATTAATTCATCAAATAACATTCATTTCTCTTTGAAAAAGACCATTGTTGTGGAAAATCTCTTACAGGGAAAATAATACTTTTCCTAGAATTTTTCTTTCAGATTTTACAGATGGAAGAATGTCTACTAGGTAGTTCCAGACATCTCAAGAAATGAATGTAGAAGTTCGCTATTCTATACCAGTCAACTTTGCCAACATCAGCATGTTCTTAGTTATGGAATACCCAAAGATATCCCCAGATATTTGGCGGACTATTGTGTAAGAACAGTGTAAGGAATGTAGAATGTGGAGTCAGGCATCAAAATGATACAGATCTGTTTCACATAGCCATGAAGTCCAATGCAAAATTAAGGCAAGTCCATTTTCTGTCTCCATACTCATATCATTCTGAAGTTCATTATATTATCCTTATTATTCACTTGCCATAATATACAAATGTACTAATTCAAATGATTCGGGTCTCAGTTAAGCCATTGATAAATGCAAAAGAATTGAACAATGCTAAAAGATACGAAAGACAAAAGCAATGATAACAACAAAAAGTCAAGTGAATTGTCCAATTGCTACACAATAAAATACTTGCTTTTGCTTTTGTCTATACAAGCAAAATAGTACTTCTCCCATCACTCTATAAAAAGGTGGCATGCAGTATGATTAAACAATATTTCAGTACTTTAGTTCATATAGAGGTTATATACCAGAGGGCATAAAGGTTTGATTAGGTTTACATCGGACATGAGAAATTTCAAAGAAAACTATATACAATCTCTAATGTATAAGTGCAACACCTACAAATGACTTTTTCCCTGTGACCAGGTAGAGCAAGCTTGAAGTCCCTTTCCGATTACAAATAGAAAGAAAAGAACAAGCATTACAGGAAAACATCAATCTCTGAAATGATCAAGTGTTCTATTACAAAGCAGAAAGATTATGCATTGGCTAGATCTTTCATTTCTATTTGGATTTGAAGTAGTAGCTGCCAATATTTGACTATTTTCTGTGTATATGAAGATAAAATAGAAACTTTTAAAGCCATAAAACTGTTTTGTGGTCAACTTCAAGCTAGATGGAAGGAAGATTAAAAAACTGGCTTTGTGCAAAATGAGGAGAATTTGGTAAAACAAATTAGAGATCAAAAACAAGTGCATATTAAAAGGTTGTATAATGCTTTATTGGAAATAGACTCTGAGACGGAACTGGTTAAAGACTGTATGATTAAATGGGCACAAAACTTTCAAGAGCCAGTAATGATGGAGACTTGGGAAAAGATCTGGATTAGAAATGTGAAATTTACACAAGCACAAAATTTAAGAGAAAACTTTTATAAAATGTTTTATAGATGGCACTTAGATCTCAAAAAATTATCATGTATGTATCCTAATGTGCAAGCTAAATGTTGGAGATGTGACTGTGATGATGCAACTTATTATCATATATGGTGGACTTGTAGAAAAATCAAAGCATTTTGGATAAAGATTTGGTGGGTGATGCAGAATATTCTTAAAAAGAGACTGAAATTTACTCCACAGTTGTTCTTATTGGGTATAACTACGGACTGTACAGTTGCAGAGACTAAACTGATTTTGAACTTGATTACAGCAGCAAGATTGTTGGTAGCACAACACTGGAAGAAGGACTTTTTGCCTACTATTGATGACTGGATATTGAAAGTAACTAATTTTTTTTTTTTAATTTGATTTATATGCCGCCCTTCTCCGGAGACTCAGGGCGGCTTACAATGTGTTAAGCAATAGCCTTCATTCTTTTGTATATTTTTATACAAAGTCAGCTTATTGCCCCCACAAACTGGGTCCTCATTTCACCTACCTTAGAAAGGATGGAAGGCTGAGTCAACCTTGAGCCTTGGAGAGATTCGAACCAGCAGAAATTGCAGGCAGCTGTGTTAATGACAGGGTGCACCAAACCACTGTACTATCAAGGCTCATGGCTAAAATTTCAGCATATTTGAAGGATCACACACAAGAAAGGTATATACAGGACTGGAGAAGATGGATTGATTATATACAAAATAAGTATCAGACCAAAAAATATCAAATAGCTTATGAATGATTTCTTTTATCTGTATAAGCACTATATAAGTGATATTAGAAGTTTTATGTCCAAGAAGCAGGATTTTATATATGGGGGGTTAAGAATTTTTTTTTTAGGGGGTGTTAGTTTAATGATTGGTTAAGCAATTTAGTTTATTGTTAAAAGTCAATAGAAATACCTTGTGTTCTGCTCTGGGAAGTCGGGGAGGGGGAGGGGGGGTTGGGTGGGAGGGTTGTGGGAAAATTGTGTTTGTTTTAAAACTTTTTCAATAAAAAACAACAACTGTTTTGTGTGCTAATTTCAGTAGTCCATCTAACCTAGTTCCTTGAATTTAATAATGGCTTTTCCTATGTGTAAAGAATTCACAAGATAACTACATTCTTTCAAAAAAAGGGGCACATTTAAACCCAACATTGGCATCCATCTATTATATATTAAACTTATTGATTTTTCATTTA
Source organism: Arizona elegans (assembly GCA_022577455.1). NCBI lineage: Eukaryota > Metazoa > Chordata > Lepidosauria > Squamata > Colubridae > Arizona > Arizona elegans. The sequence continues at coordinate 121,889,172 of JAKOOJ010000002.1, forward strand.
TGTGCACATCTTTGTTAATATTCTGAACAAGAGTTGTACTTGGATTACAGAAATTAGGTTCAAAGAAGCATAGAAATGGTTTTATATTAATTGATTCAACTCCGTAACAAATGTGTACACTGACTGGCAGATTCTTCCCAGGATTTCATATGCTTGAAAATCTGATGATGGAAGCAGGAATTTTTTTATGGAAAGTATATCTTGTACCAATGAACTACAGACATCCTAACAGGTTCAAAAGAAACTAGATGATCTTAAGCAGATACTGACACTTTTCTCATTGGTCACATGATAAAAAGGGATGGAGTCTGATGCACATTTTGTAGTACAATAAAAAATGCTGGTATAAACAGTGAATATTACAAGGCAGTAAAAGAATATTATTTTTTCTTGCATTCTAATGTGACATTCTAAGAAAAAAAAATTTTTGAGTTTGATTTAAGAAAGAAACAAGACTAAAAAATGTAGGAATGAAACAGATTTGGAAAGAAGCTGGTATAAAAAAGAAGGCCATGGCATAAATGAATTATTGGTACATTCCAGTAACAATAGTATTTTTGTTTCCTTACTAAAAAGCAACAGTAGGAGAGGAAATTAAAGAAAGCAACAGGGAAGAATGGAAAACAGATGCCCAGGAGGCAAAGGGAAAGAAAAGCAGTTAAGCTGTTGAATTCAATAAAACTGGAATAATGATCTAGTAAAATAACATAAGGAACAAAAATATCAAAAAGAAATGGAAAAAAGGTTGAGAAATGATTCAAACAATTCTTTTTCATATTTCTTTGAAACTAGTTTATTATTTTGTTAACCCAAATTAAATTAGTTTATGGATAAGTGAACAATTAACATTAATCTAAATCAGTCTATCAAAATATTTAATGATTCTGATTGTGCAGGTCACACAGGGCTATGGGTTCAGACCCAAAACTAGTATATATTATAGGTGCATAAACACACACATTTTAGAAGTTTATGTGAATTGGTTCAGGAACTGATTTGTTCCATAAAGAAATAAGTGACATCTATATTTAAATAATTTCACCTATATATTGATATTAGTTAAGTAACAAAAGATAAAAAAGATAAAATTTTTAATATGGCTTTATAATAAGATAACTAATTCAAAGTATGAAGGTGCCAAATGTATAGCTATAATGGAGTCTCACAAGCCAAGTGTGTGTTAGGATGACAAAAAATATGTTCTACATGCACACACGCAAAGTAGTGAGTTCTTAAATGTCAGACGCCCTTCTTTTATCTAGAGATCTCAGAGTGTTGAATTGGAACTAATAAGTACTTCTTTATTTTTAGCCTAAATACTTCTCAGAAGTAATTCTTACTGAGTTCAGTGGTATTTATGTTTAAGTAAGCTGTCTGTAGTTTTTAGTAGTTTGAATTCATTTTTTTGGTGGGGGGTGAACAAAACAAAGAGTTGCATTTCTTTGGGACATCCCTTAACTTTGAGACTATTATCATATCCATTTCCTCTTTACACTAAACACACCATGGGTAAATCCTTGAGTGGATTCTAGTGCTTACTTACAGCTCTTATAGCTGTCCATACTTAAGGTCTTTACTGTGATGACACTAAAAGCCAACTAAACATGGTACTAACTGCACATTCTTTTTATTATGTATACTACTTTCAGGGCTGTGAAAACTGGGAGAAATTTAATACTTTTCCTGCCAGGCTGAATTCGAACAACAATAATCTCTCTTGTTTTAATTTAATAAAAATCTCAGGTAGAACTGATAGTCCTTTGAAGTGTAACTAATAGTAGTTAGGTATTTTTATTTTTATTATAAAGGCAACACTATAAAAATAAACTCTCCAAATGCCTTGAGGTACCTTAAATTGTCCAGTAGTTGTCATTTACCTAACAAATACTCTAAATGCCAGTTAATTATATCTATGTAATTATTATAAATATAGTCTGATTTTAAGAAGCATACCTAATTCTTTCTCCCATGCTTGCCACATTATGTTTGTATGCTGTAAATGCAAGAAACAATTTCAAATAACTGTTAAAAAGAAAAGTCCGGTGTGTCACTGATGGAAAATATGATTAAAAATAATTTATTAATGACCTGAACCCTTTTCCAACTAGGCACCAAAATCTTTATCCATACTCTTTTTTTTTTTATTGAAAAAGTTTTCAAATACAAGTTTTTCCCCCTTTCCCCCCCCCCTTCCCTAACCCACCCTCACCACCCATCCCCCCCTGTGACTTCTTCACAATAGGCTATTTCATAACTAATTACATACATAATATCTTTCCTTTCCCTTACTCCCTCCTCAGAATACTGACCCTTAGCATATTATTCTTATAACTCCCATTTTTACGATAATCTGCCCTTTTTCTCCTCCCCTAAACTTATAGTGTATTATTACAATTTAACATTTAATCTTTTATATATATTAATATAACATTTTAAAGCGGCCTTCTCCCTACATCCAAATTTAACATTTATTCAGTTCTATCCAATTCCTCCACTCCCCTAAATATATGACTTAAAGATCCTTTTTCTTAGACTAATCAATCAGTAAACTAACCTATTTCAACCCTTCAATTCCTACAAAATCATGCAATACAATTCTAAATATAATCCACTGCCCACTTTACTAAGATATACACATATCTATATATGCATTCCATTTTGTAAAAAGAAAAAAGACAATAACTTTAAATTTATAACCCATGTAATATCTTCTTTGGTGTCTTTCCACTGGATTGTTAAATCCATCACCCATAATAGGGTAAAATAACATGCTGGTGCAACAGTTTGTTCAAAATCTTCAATCATCTTCTGCCCCCATCAGTAGTAGATATCCTCGTATATATATAAAAGTAAAAACAACCACCCAAGTGACATTATAATTATATCCATATAGTTATAGTTGTGGTGTTCATCAGGATTGTTGATTCCCATCCTCCTAATGGGTAACATCCAGATCTTCTGCATGCCCCAGCGTAACTCTCCTGCCTTGTAACTCAAAATAATTATAATATATTTACCAGTAAAAGAAATCCAGAGTAGATAATTCAAATCCAACAAGGTAAGCCTCTTTTCACATCCCAAAATCACGGCATTACAGAGATCTGCCTCAATCCTCAGGATAGTCCTTGGTGTCTCAATATTAAACCAACTGGGGCATCCCACCTAAATAGGATATTTCTTTTTTTTAACTCAGTCACTAGAAAGCCAAATTTCTTCCTCTCCATTAGCATCTTAGTCGGGAGCTCCTTAAAAATCCAAATCTTTCTTCCATGAAATTGCAAAGTAGAATTAAAAGAGTTCTGCACAATATTATTCCTAATTTCTTTATCTGTAAAATAGATCACCACATCTCTAGGCAATTGCCTTTGCTTTGCCAACCAGGAGTTTATTCTATAAATTCTATCAATCCTGCAAAACACTTCATCAGGTTGAACCTTTAAAATCCCAGCCAGAATTTCAGAAGATATTTTCCTTAAGTCATCTCTATTATTTTCCTGCAGACCTCTCAGTCTAATTGCATATTCTGTTAAATTATATTGAATCATTAAAACTTCTCTTTCAATCCTCTGTTGCACATTTTCTTCATTACCAGTCTTTTGGTCAACCTCCATTTTAGATTTGTCTTCTGAGCTATTATCCTGAATGTTTACCAAATCCTTTTTAATTTTTTGAATCTTGTCATCCAAATTCTCCTCAGTTTCCTTCATTTTAGACTCTAATAATTTAGTCTTTGCATCCAACCGAATCAAAAAGTCTGATAAACCATTAGCTGTATTTAAAATCTTTCAATTCAAAAAGTCAAACTTTGATTTCACCAATTCACCAATTTCTTTAATTTCCTGCTTAAATTTTTCGAGTTGCTGGTTCATAATCTCATCCCTTCTTACAATCTCTTCAAGAAGAAATTCTATTATATTAAAATCAGGTTTCTGACACTGGAGAGTTACAACTTGTTGATGTAATTTATTAATGGGGGAAATTCCCCCCCCCCCCGTTTGTCTAGCTGTGTAAGTCCCGATGCCATTTCCCACACAGACAAGATTTAGTGGAAAAGAGAGAGAAAAAAAAGGCTTGTTTCCAACCAAGATCAATATCAGATCCCCAGGAAAAAAAAAAGAAAAAAAAAGCAAGAGTGAGAGTGAGGTTTTGCCTCAATTACAGCCAGAAGTATTCATTCCGCTACTTTGTAATAGAAAACGGAAGGACTTTCCCTTTTCAGCCTCTCTTCAAGCCTCAGCAATCGCCATTTTAAAAAATCTTTTTTCCTTTCACTTCTTAAACAACTTCAGTAACTTTTCTAAAATAAGAAAAAAAATACTTGCGCTTCAGGGTCAGCGGTCCAGCTCACGTCTTCTTTAATTAGTTTAACAAGTTTACAGGCTTGCTTTTGCCACCTAGCTCTGCGTGTAGCAGAGATCTCCCAGAGCCCGGAGCATCGGCTGGGGATACGGGGAGTCTCTTCCGCTCCGTCCCAAAAGTAAAAAAAAAACTTTTGGGATTAGGCAGAGGACTCAACCCACCCCAGCCTGCTCTATCTCCGTTTCCTCATGGAAACGGAGTTTTTTCGAGCCGCCATTCCGCTATAAAGGCGGCTCTTTACAGGCAGTGGGTGCGACGATCCCAAAGGAGCGTCCAGCGGGGACAAACAGCAAACCGGAAGTCTTTATCCATACTCTTGATATAGAATATTCCAGTGGTGAAATCCTCCGTGGATCACCACTGGTTAACTGCCTGCGCATGCGCGGTGTGCACCAAATGTGCACAGTGCACAGGTATGCACAGCATGCGTAAAAACCACGCTGAACACGCATGCACAATTTGCGCCAAACACACGCTTCATGAGGAAAAAGAAGACTTCACTAGGTAAGTAGAACAGTGAGAGGGGAAACAGCTGTGCCGCGCAGTTTAGCTTCGCTAGAAAGCACGATTTCCTGCTTTCTAGTGAATATAAACCACGTAGCACAGCTGATCGTCAGAAATACTGGTTCAGACAAACCAGTAGCTTTTTTTAACTACCGGTTCGCCTGAACTGGGGCGAACCAGTAGCATTTCACCCTGGAATATTCCCTTAAAAAAGATTGTACTCTACCTTTATTGTATTAATTCAACTGATGATATGAAAAACATATAGAATAATGGGGAGATCGATGTACCTTTCTCACCAGATATTCAAAGATTGTGAGGTAAGACCTTCAGTGAAAGATTAATTGTGGATTAATCCCACAACTGGGATTAAACCCAACATAATGACGGTTCTTTCAGTTACTTTAACACAGAACACAGAGTTAATGTCATGATGGACAACAACATATGACAATGAAATTAATGCAAGAAACAGTAGATATATGACCAGCTATGAAGTCAAGATAATCTGCTTCATTCATGGGTGTGGATAATTTATTTTATAGCTGCTCTTTCAAGTGTCAAGAGAGTTAATCCATGTTTCTTTTTGATTTTCTTGATTTGCCTTAGGAGCTTTAAGAATAATAATTAGAAGATGAACCACGAGTTAAATACAAAATGTTACAAAATGCAAACTAAAAAACAAGATTAGATCTGCTGGATTTGAAATTAGATTTTGCCACTTGTTTCTTAGTTTGGATGAAAGAGTGGGGTATTGCTGAGAAATAGAAGGCTTCTACAGTGAGAAGGACATTCAGGTGGCAGGGTTATTTATGGTATGATAAAGTAAGTTTAATGTAGATTTTAAAAATAATTATGTTAGATATGCCATATTGAGAATATGGAACAGATACAAAGCCAGGTTGTGATTGAAAACACCTTTGTGTCTACTATATGTGTTAATATATACATTGATGTGATGTTATTATACTACCATCGAGAAGTAAATAGATATAATAGAACAGACAACCACAAAAGCAAAATACATATGCCGATACAGAAAGCTGTAAAATGACCTCAGATGGTATGTATTGTTTGCTGTGTTTTGTATTGTTTTTATGTATCTGTAGTTGTTTTTTATGTTATTTTTAAAGACAAAACTGTTTAATAAAAATTATTTTTTTTAAAAAAAAGAAAACATCTTTGTCTCTGTCATCACTAGAAGCTTTTTATAGGCAAGAAATGATAAGCAAACACAAATGACTAACTTATTGTGAGATATTAGAATTTTGTCAGAGGGAATGTAAAATCAAATCAAGAAAAAACAATCTGGTAACAGAAGGATTTTTTTTTACTTTGAACTGTGTAAAACTGAGTTTGAAACAAAATCCTGTACAAATGCCAAACATACTATTGCAGGATCCAATCTGGATTGGTTCATCCAGACCAGAGCAGAGGTGGGTTTCAGCAGATTCTGACCAGTTCTGGAGAACTGGTAGTGGAAATTTTGAGTAGTTCGGAGAACCGGTAATAAAAATTCTGACTGGCCCCCATGCCCATCTATTCTCTGCCTCCTGAGTTGCATTGGGAGGAAATGGGGATTTTGCAGTAACCTTCCCCTGGAGTGGGGAGGGAATGGAGATTTTACAGTATCCTTCCCCTGCCACGCCCACCAAGCCATGCCACGCCCACCAAGCCACACCCACAGAACCAGTAGTAAAAAATTTTGAAACCACCACTGGACCAGAGGTTTAGTCTTCTAACGTTTTGGACTTGTGCTGGAGCCCATTTTCAGGGGACTTCTCTGTCACCAACATGTATGACAGCACAAATCCGAAAGATCAGAAGACTAAACCTCTGGTCCCGGACAGTGACCGACCCAGATTGGATCCTGCAACATTATCCTACGATATGTATATTCGCCTTCATTCATGAACATACCATTGTTAAAATGCATAATCTTTACTGCAATTTGAAATAGAAGAAGTGAATGAATGTATGATAAAGCAGGACAAAAAAATTGTTTTCAATGTACAAAGGAAACAATGGAAGAGTATGTGGTTGAAAGGACTTTACAGCAGGTCATAACCTTAAAGAGAATTTTTATACAATCATGTAACATTGGTATATATCGCATAGAGAAATTGTCTAGAATGTATAAAGACACTTCAAATTTATATTGTAAATGTAAATAAAAACAAAGGATATTTTATCCTGTCCGGTGGATGTGTAAAAAAGGCAGAAAATTTCAGATTCAAATATTTTTATTAATTCAGAGGAACTTCTAGATTAATATATATTTGAAACTGGAAGTTTTTCTTTTTGGGACTAATGGATAAACAGTTGGAAAAAATGATGGGATTTTGTTTTTACACACGAGAACTGTGGCACAATTATGATATGCACAACACTGGAAAGATTTGACTCTACCCCAATAGAAGACATGGATAGAGAAGACAATGAAGCTTGCTGAGGTGACTAATTTTACTACTTTGATTACAGATAAGACATGATATTTTTGCTGACTAGAAACCCTTTATAGACTTGTTGCATGAAACAGAAAAAAAGAACTTATGTATTTACGGATTTGATCATTGTAAAAAAATAGATTATAGGAATAAGTGAAGTATGCTGCACCATAGAGTAAGAGGTAAATTTATACTTACTGTGCACTTATAAATGCTGTAGAATAAATGGGAAACGACTTCTACATATTTTTTCCCCTTACTTTTGCATCTTGGGTTCTTCCTTCCTTTTTTATTTGTTTCCTTTAATCTATATTAGTTTCTGTTTTTTTAATCTTTCTTTTAAAATAATTCAATAAAAGATTTTCCTGATTTTCCCCAACCATGGCAGCAGAGTGGGGTGCATTAATTATAACAGGGCTCTTGGCACATAAACTTCACAGGTATGTAGCTTTGCCTTGTTGCTGATAAGTTTAAAATCAGTTGATCAATTTTATTTTTAACCCTTGACCTAATCTAACAATAACAAATTCTTCAGTAAAATCATTGATCTTCTGTCCTTGCTAGGCTGTAATTATAGTTAATTCCAAAATAGAATACTGAGAAAATCTGGACTTGTACCAAAGGAATATAATTTCATTGAAACAGACAATCATCTTTATTGTTTCTGCAATAGTTTATGCATCTCAATCTCTCTCTTTCTCTTTATTCAATCTTGTACCTATAAGGAGATGTGATACAAAGAGCCCAATTATTATTAAGGATTTTTAAAAAGCTATTACATATGGTTTCTTTCAAAGTGCAGATTCTGAGAGGGTGAGGAATTAAAAACATCAACCAACTGGGATTAATTTTTCCATGTAAATTCTGTAGTAAAATCTGTAGCTTATTGTTGGCAGCAGATTGACTTTCAAATTTCAGATTTAAAATAAACTGCTAATGTTGCAGCCTCTGATAGGAAAGGGTATAGATGACAAATGGATGCAATCTGATAGTTTTTTTTTAAAGTTTCTGTGTTACAGGTCAAGATATTCTTGATATATATATATACACACACACACACACATTCAAGTATTAACACACACACACACACACACACACCCTTATCTTTCTTTTGCATAAACCATTTCCAACCTGCACCAGCAGGAATAATGAATGCAAACACTGGAAGCCTCTTAGATGTGTAGTCAGTAGGGAACAACTTGGCTACAAACATTTTTACATATCTTCCAGCAACAGGAGAATCAAAGAGCCAATTGCTCAATTTTAGAGCCCAAGGCTATCCTGTGGATTTATAAGACCCCTGGAAGAAACCACAAACTAATAATACACCAAAATTATTATTCCATAAACATGCATATATGGTTTTGCACTCCTCTCATATGGATTTTCTTTTAATATTTTACACATTTCCATTAAACAAATCCTTATTTTACTGGCCCAAAGCACCATTTTAGGGGAATCAGTCTGGTATTAAATTATAATTCTTATTTCAGTGTGCCCCAGAACATTTCTTGATTGTTTTCATTTGAATTCCCAAAGCAGTATATCCCATAGCTTGCTGTAACTTAACATTTAAATTCATACCCCTTCCATACCTCTCTCCCTACATTTCCTTTCAACCATCTTTATTCCTTTCCACCAACACTTTCCACCAACACTTTTTGAAAAGGTAAAAAGGACACACAGCCAAATTAACTCCTCAATAATAAACGATATACAGTATATAATACATACAAAGGCATTTAAACAGATGGATAATACATATGTTTACATAAAGCCCAGTGGTGCATATAATAGAATTTATTATAGGGTTGTGGAATAAGTTTGATTTGAACCTGATTAAGCATTTCAGAAAATAGATTGATTCAACTCCTACTGAAAAAGAGGTGGCTTGGTTTGTGGGCCAAGTTTGAAGCTACTTTTGGCTATCATGGGAAAATAATAGATCATTGAATTTTCTGTTTTTTAACAGAAGGGGATTTGATTAGCAGGCACAATAGAATCTTCTGATGGGAAGAAGCCTGCCCACATTCCTAGAAATAGAAATCCAAAATCCATAGGTTTTGGAGCTAGACTGTTTGATTATTTCAAAAAGAAAAGTGCCTGTAGCCTTGGTGGTTTTGGAAAGAATTAAACTGCATAGGCATTGTGGCCTTTTCATGCAATAAATCATACCAAATTTGAGACAAAAAACTAAAGACATATTCATGCAAAGGTGAAAATGTAGCAATTATCACCATTTCCATTTTTTTTGGTTGCCAATGTCTAAGAAACCTGCCAAATTACAGAAGGATAGGGGAAAATCTTTGGAGATAGGGTCATTTAAATTCTAATTGTTAAAATAGGAAAGTGACTGTAATTTCTGGTATTAGCTATAAACAAGGACTTTTGAGAACACCATAACTGGTAAGCCTTCAAGAACCATTCCTTGTGAATAGATTTGTAAGTCATTTGAATTTATTCTTCTTCGTTTCTCTGTTCCCCAACCTGACCTTATATGGAAAAATGAAACCCAGATGCTGGTGCCTTTGCAGATACTACTGCCACTAAATTCATCTATTGTTCCTATGTTTAGAAGGGATGTTTAAAGAAAATTTGAATATATCTACAGTCTATTTTTGCAGTTCTGTTCTGATATCCTTAAAGTTTCTGATATAAGGTTGTCTCCATATTTGCACTTCTGTTCTGGTCCCCTTAATTTGCAGACTATGTAACAGAACCTTGGTCTAAAATTGTAAACAGAGAGTGTTGTGTGTTGTCAGCTTGTCCTGTCTTCTAGTGTGCCCCCCAAAGTAGTAATCTCTGTTCTCTTCAGAATTGAATGAAATAACTGCCATTCCCTACTCACTCTTTAACCATGTTTCTATATACCTGTGATGGCGAAACTATGGCACGCGTGCACAGGTGTGCGCCGGCCAGCTGATTTTCGGGTCTTCTGGGCCCACCAGAAGTTGGGAAACGGGCTGTTTCCAGCCCCCTGAGGGCCTCGGGTTGGGGGTGAGGGTGGGTAGGGAAGACCATTTTCATCCTCCTCCCTCCAAAGGTTATGGAGCCTGAGGAGAGCGAAAAACGGGCCTACTGGGCCCACTGTGCCATTGCATGCCAAAAGCAGGGAGAGCACGGGGGGCGCACACGCATGTGCACGTGGGGGTGGGCACACATGCGCACGAACTCCCCCACGCGCTCCCCTCACTTTTGGCACACGATGGCAAAAAGGTTAGCCATTACTGCTATATACATTCTATTTACGCTGAAGTTTCTAGCAATTCCCAGAAAATAAAAGAATGAATGAATAGCATAGATTTCTGAAAGACTGTGCTAAGGACAGTAGTGGTAAGGTTAGACCATTTGAAAATATGTTTAGTTCTTTGCTTCTCTATTCAGACATCTATATGATCAAAGTGGTAGAGCAATAATAATAAACAAAACCTTCTAAATGAGAACAAAGTAATGTATGAACCAACCTATATACAGAAGTGGAGGATGCAGCAAAGTTGAGGTTACCTATTCTTCCAAGTTTAAGTTTAGTTTAACATTTTGCTGCCACTACTGCAAAATGGTATCTTTAGAATTCTGTTCCTCATAGCCTGGTATCTTTCCGCTATAGGATGAAAAACTACATTTTCTTATTTACTCAAAGGTCAAATGAATGCGAAACAATTTAAATATTATTTAGCGATAATGTTAGCAATTATACTGTATGTAAAACTCACATAGAATGTTTCTGTTTAAGGATACAATACCAGTACTTTCTGCTTATTTACAGATAGATAATTCATTTTGTTGTAAGAACCACCAGTGTTCATCTCTTCTTTAACAATTGTTGATTATTATATCTGCTAATTATCTCCTCTTTCTTCCCTCCCCTTCCCTTCTTTTTCACTGTTCAGTTGTCCTCTGTTTTTCTCCTAGTGTCCCTCCCCTTGGTCTTTTAACCTTGTCGTGCCTGCTTTATGAGGACATGTTTGTTCTCCAGTTTCTTATATTATATTAATGAAGCAAACGATCCTTTTTATCATAGAAGGCTTAGTGGTATTATGTCAAACAAGTACTATAGACTTCCATCGAGCAATGAGAGTGGAACCAGAAGTATGAAGAAATACCAAAAAATGCAAAAAACCAGGATAGGCTAACTCCATGCATAGTGGGCAAATACTTCAGATAGAAGGGGACTAGAGAAAATAACTGCAGATGCTGTAATGTGGAAAGATGGAAAACAAATTCTGAAATTCAACATTTTGAGTTGAGGGATGGGGATTAGTGAAAGCAATAAATCTCTTTTATAGAAAAATGACTGTCTCAACGGGTATAGAAATATAACTGAAGATCTCAGAGGAAGTTATAAGTGGGGGAAAAAGGTTTTTTTTTTTTAATCATTTGGGAAAATGACAAGTGAGACAGGAACATAGTTATATTATGTATGGAAAAAGTATAGGAAGCTGGTTTTTTTTAAAAATATGTCTCAATGTGTACCTTTTGGATTACCCTCAAGTTCCAAAGCAGCCTGAGCTACTGTTGTGTGTTGTATCATCTTATTGCTTATTCATAAAAATATTTTGCTTTCTATATACATTCCCTAAATATATCCTGGAATCTGTGCCAGCATTGTCCAATATATTTTCCTGATTGAATATTACAAGAAGTATAATATAATACATCTGGTAAGCACCAGTTGGGGAAGGCTGATTTAGGCCAAAGCAGAACCTCAAGATTTAATGTAGCATCAGATAATTTGGTTGTGGGAATAAAGACAGCAACAGCACTATGTAAAAAGAAAATAAGCATCTTTGGAAATGCAGAAAAAAAAATCACACACACACAATGCTGGATTTAGATTTAATCAGATCTATGAAATACAACAAATTGTTGCTTTACATGTGGATTACATTAGCAGAATATGTAAACTAAGTCTACCTGAAACATTTAAAGCAATCCATGAAAAATGCTGAACTCTTTGATGCAATAGTCTCTTTATCTAAGAAAAATCATAATAAGATGTTGTAGTGAGAGAAGAGAGAGAAGGGAAATGGAGGAATTTCTGTTTTTTCCTCCTCCACTTTTGCAGTATGACTCTTCCCTGTAAACAAATTATGTGCCTTTAGAGATGGTTATGGTTTTCTTAGCTCTGTATTCACTTCATAGTATTGGTTCCTTAAAGATAGATCCCTGTTTATTTCTTTAGATATAAAGCAGATGTTTTAAATTGGTTAAGCTTATCTTGTGAAGTATCCCATTATAATACTTCGTGTTTCTCCGTACTCCTAACAGTTCTATATGCTGAGTTCCTTTTAAAAATAAAAGCTGGCACTGGAAGCAACTAAAAAAAATATACTTTCTTCTGTTTCAACTAATTGGGTTTCTAACTGATAAATACTGAGGTGGGTAGGCATAAACGAGGCCAATTCAATTAACCATAACCATTCCTTTAATTAGAACAAGTTTACAGCAACGGCTGGATCTCTACAACAACTACTAACTGAGGAACTAAGCAATTCTGTCAGGCTTTGACAGCTCTTAATATATTCAAGCTGTCAGCATCTTATCCAATGAGCGCTCTGCTCATTCCTGCCAGAAGAGCGCCCTCGCCTGGCGGTGGCTGACACGCATGCTCCAATCTGTCAGTACATAACACCCCTTTCCCCCGGAATGGCACATGCGTAATCGCGCAGGTATGCCGGGCGGTGACGGCTCCTCCCTGAACGGCGTAACTTGGTCCCGGCAGTCGGGATGGGCGACTGGGTTGGAGAATCGGCGATGTTTGGGGACGGAGGAGTTAACCCCTTGTCGCCCAGAGTATCAAGCGCTGCCGGTTCCTTCCGCACAGGTGAGTCCAACGGAAGTGACGGCGGTAGGTGGTCAGGCACGCGCATGCACACTGGTGGACTCACAGGAACGGGCGAGGATCGGGGGCCAAACTCCTGCAAGTCTGGCAAACACCACGCCCTTAACTGGTCAATGTGCCTTCGCCACAGACGGCCATCGGCCAGGAGGACAGAATAAGAACGTGGTCCCGTAACCCCTGAAATTTTTCCCGGAACCCAACGGGGGTCGCCACTGTAATTTCTAGCATAGACAGGGTCCCCTTCGGTGAAAACTCGGACCCCACCCATGGAGTCTAAGGGCAACTCAAGGGAATAGGTTGGATGTAAACGATCTAAGGGAATTCGCAGACGGCGGCCCATAAGCAGTTCCGCCGGGGAGCGATTAGAGACCAGGCAGGGGGTAGAGTGTTGCGTCAAAAGGTAGGTGGCTATCTTAGACTTCCAATCCCCTGACCCCAACCGACGGAGGGCCTCCTTAGCTGACCTCACGGCTCTCTCAGCCAAACCATTTCCGGCTGGATGAAACGGGGCCACACGGGCATGGCGAATGCCCAGCGCTGCCAAAAACCCTTGGAAAATGGCAGATGTAAGTTGAGGGCCATTATCAGAGACAATGACATCAGGGAGCCCATGGGTAGCAAACAATAGGCGCAATGCCCAGACAACAGCGTCCGATGATGTGGAAAGCATAGGCACCACTTCAACCCATTTAGAATATGCATCTACGATAACCATAAATGTATGACCTTGTATAGGTCCCGCAAAATCAACATGCAGATGGGACCAAGGAATGCGGGGGGACTCCCACTCCCGAGGAGGGGCAGCTGGAGCAGATGCTCGCGACTCTTGGCAGGGAGAACAGTTAGCGACCCAATTTGCAATATCCTGGTCTAAACCAGGCCACCAAACATAACTTTGCCCCAAGGCTTTCATACGGGCAATGCCCGGGTGACCCTCATGCAAAGAAGATAAAACACTCCCCCGCAAGGCAGGCGGTATAATGACCCTCGAACCCCACAGCAATCACCCCTTTAGAGTAGTCAGTTCAGTCTGGCGGATCTTGAAGGGCTGGAACTCAGGGGCAGTAGGATCAAGAGGCCATCCTCTCCGAACCCAGTCAAGAACTTGTGAGAGGGTTTTGTCTTTAACGGTGAGCCGCGCCACATCCGCGGCAGTGTCGGGGAGGCGGTGGTCATCAATCAGCAGAACAGCAGCGACAGGTGCGGGGTCGTCGACTGGTGAGGAAAGCGGGCAACGACTCAAGGCGTCCGCGTGGCCCAGTGCCTTACCGGGGCGGTGTAGGAGACGATAATGATAAGCCATCAGGAACTCGACCCATCTCGCCATGCGAGAGGAAATGATCTGAGGGGTTTGTCTGTCTCCAGCCAGAATACCAAGGAGAGGCCTATGGTCAGTCACGAGGTCAAACGAACGGCCATACAAGTAGTGGTGGAAACGTTTGACTCCAGCCACCAAAGCAAGAGCCTCCTTATCAATTTGGCCGTAGCGGCGCTCAGTTGGCGAGAGTGTGCGGGAGAAATAAGCAATTGGAGCCTCAGAGCCATTGGGAAGGCGGTGACTGAGGACAGCCCCAACGCCATAGGGCGAAGCATCACAGGCAAGGGTCAACGGGAGGCAGCTATCATACTGGACCAACAGGTTGGAAGAAGTCAGTAAGTCCTTAACAGCAGCAAAAGAAGCAGCCTCCCGGGGCCCCCAGGACCAAGGCGTTTGAGTCTTAAGCAAGCAGTGGAGAGGCTCAGCGAGAGTGGCCTTGTGAGGAAGAAACATGTTGTAAAAGTTTAAAAGGCCCAAAAAGGCCTGCAATTCAGACTTGGATTTAGGAGTGGGGGCCTCCTTGATGGCACGTACCTTTGCCTGAATGGGGTGAATTCCCGCAGCGTCAATCTGGAAACCCAAGAACTCGACTTGTGAAGAGCCAAGTTGGCACTTGTCATGCTTTAATTTAAGGCCAGCATGCTGGAATCTAGCTAGGACCTGCCGCAAACGACTCAGGAGCTCGTGGTCATCTTTCGCTGATACGAAGACGTCATCAAAATATGGTATTACTCCCGGAAGTCCTTGTAACAGCCGCTCTACCAAACTCTGAAAAATTCCAGGGGCAACACAGACGCCGAATTGCAGGCGGTTGCACCTGAAGGCGCCATGGTGGGTAACTATTGTCTGGGCCTCTGCAGAGGCGCTGTCCACCCGAAGTTGTTGGTAAGCTTGCGCCATGTCCAACTTGGCAAACACCGCACCATGGCCCAAAGAATGCAGCAAGTGTTGTACCACAGGAACAGGATGGGTTGGACTGCAACGCCTTATTTAATGTCGCCTTATAGTCGGCACAAATTCGAAGGGAGCCGTTAGGTTTAATTGCCAGCATGATGGGGGTCTCCCATTCAGCGTAGTCCACAGGCTCCAGGACCCCTTGACTAATTAGTCTATCTAGTTCCTGATCAACCTTGGGCAGGAGTGCCAGGGGGACTCTTCTAGGTTTGAGCCTGATGGGGGCAACCCCAGGATCTAGGCTAAAAGATACAGGGGAACCTTTGTAGGTACCAAGACCCTCGCTGAATACATCAGCAAACTCATCAAATAAAGAGGCAAACTTATCCTCGCTAGTCCTATTAACCCCCGTTATGGCCAGACCCAGGGCATCAAACCAATCTAACCCTAGGAGATTGGGCAAGGAGCCGCTGACAACGATGACTTGCAGGCGGCCACTAAAATTGCCATATTGCACTCTAACGTATCCGTGCCCCAAAATGGGAATGGAGTTACCTTGATAGTCCCGTAACCTAATATTGCATGGAGACAAACGGCGTTTCGAAATTTTGGGTGACAGGCGTTTAAAGGTGCTCCATGACACTATGGACATTGAGGATCCCGTGTCAACTTCCATTTTACATGGAATACCCTCAATTAACAAAGTGAGGAAAATTTTTCTTTTTACGTCCTCACTGGCCTGGCCAACAACTACCTCAGGGCTGTGCGTGTCTCGATAGATGGTAAAGCACTCTCCCCCCCTGGGGCCTTGTCTACCTTGTGGCGGGGCTTCCTGGGGAAATGGTCTATTAGGCTTAACTGTGGATGGTTGGCCGGCTCGGCAGACTTTGGCTATGTGGCCTTTCCTGCCACATCGCCTGCACTCTGCGTTCCTGAATCTGCAAGAAGACCGGTTGTGGTTTCCGCCACAACTATCGCACCAACTTTGAACCTTCCGCTTCTCGGGGTCCCGATCCTTCTTAGGCGCTGCCTTCAAACGGCTCACCCCTTCGTCATCTGTGGAGTGGTCTGAGTCGATGTCTTCATGGTGAACAGCTGACGCCTGTTTCGCTAATGAGGGGCTAGCAGTCTTCTGCATTTCGTTCGAGGACTTATCTGACAGCTCGGATGCACGGGCCTCATCAATTGCCCACTGCAAGGTGGTGTCCATTCTGGCCAACAGACGGCGTTGTAGATTAAGATCCCGTACCCCGCAAATTAATTGATCCAGCAGGAGGTCATCTAAGTCTCGGAATTCACAATACAAGGCGGCTGTCCTTAATGCGGCCATGTATTGGTTAATCGTTTCCCCTTCAGCCTGATATCTGTGGCGGAAAGCATAACGCCTAGCAACACGGGAAGGCAGTGGGGCATAATGTCCTTTTAACTTGGCCATCAGAGTATCCCAGGGTACGTTCTGAACCCTCAGGGGCGCTAATAGAGCTCTCGCAGTCTCAAACATCTCATGACCACAAACGCTGAAGAAAACGGCTTGCTTCCGATCACCCGGTAAAGCCTTATAGTCATTAGCTGCTAAGAAACAGTCAAACCTGTCTAGGAAAGAGTCCCATGTCTCCTGCGTCTGGTTAAAGGGCGCAAACATCGTTAGGGTGGCCATGGTGCCTGGACGGTTGCCTGAGGCACTTACTCTGTGTTCTGGTATGGTTAATAGCTCAGTGACAGCTGAAATGTAGTTGCTCGATTTGCTGCCTCACAATCCCACCTTCGTCGCCAGTGATAAATACTGAGGTGGGTAGGCATAAACGAGGCCAATTCAATTAACCATAACCATTCCTTTAATTAGAACAAGTTTACAGCAACGGCTGGATCTCTACAACAACTACTAACTGAGGAACTAAGCAATTCTGTCAGGCTTTGACAGCTCTTAATATATTCAAGCTGTCAGCATCTTATCCAATGAGCGCTCTGCTCATTCCCACCAGAAGAGCACCCTCGCCTGGCGGTGGCTGACACGCATGCTCCAATCTGTCAGTACATAACACTAACACTCAGGGAGTTTGGACCAAGGTCTTCCATTCTCATTCCATGGGAGAGAAATGTGGACATACATGACTCCACTTTAGGAACTGAAATGACAAAACCAGTGGCTTAGAAAGAGGTCACCCAAGTCCATTCTGTGTTCCCACGCAAATTCCTCATCACTTCTTAGTGTAGTTTCAACTAACCATAAAATGCCACCAGTGTAGCTAACCTTCTGTAAAATGCCTATGAGCATCATGTTGCTTGTATGGTTCTTCCCCAGAGAGGCTAGTCAGCATTAAGAATGTATAAAGTACAATTCTGTCTGAGCATTTTGGCAACTATTTGTTATGATATTGCTTCCTGTCAAGCGCATAATGCAATTTTGTCTTCCATAAAAATAAACACTGTGTGTAATCTCAGACGCTTGTCACTTCCCCCATTTTTGGCACTAAATATTTAAAGAGGAAGAGACCAGGGAATTCCAAGCTAGCAATCTACTCCTTGTGTTCTAGCCCTGAGCTAGAACTATCAGTGAAATGGTGCTGTACAGCAACAGAGAAATAAAAGAGACTAAAAATCCTACCTGCCCACAAGCCAGTCCCATGCCTCTTTCTCCCATGCCATGCGGGCATGATAAATTCAACTCCAGGGCATCAGCTCCAGAAGCCTACATGATACACAGAAAAGGAAGGAGGGAATCAAATATTAACTGCCAAATGCTCGAGCACTTTAGTGAAGGCAATTTCCCAAATGACAACCTGATATGTAACTCGCAGCACATACAGTATTTCCTCCCCCTACATCAATATTTATTTTAGTTCATTACTAATTCCACACAAAATATTTCAGAGCAACAGAAAATCAAATAAAAACAAAGGGAATATCCAAAGGAAGGCATCCTTTTATATTAACAGGGGTAGTTAACTTTCTACTTTTCCTAAATTAATTCTGAGTTAAATTAAACAATTCTGGAAATATTGTCAAATGAGTAGTGCAATAAGTCTGTACAACTCAGACAACAGATTCAAAATGTGTTTATATCAAACTATTGTACATGTTTCCATATAAAAAAATCTCTTAGGCATTTTAAGATGTGGGCAAGATGAATACATTCTCCCCAATACGTTGGTTTTCTGTACCAGAAGAATTGCATACAATTGGTATTAGTAACTGGTTGCCAGTGGTGGTCTGTTTCCATTGTTCAATGTTCCATGTTGGTTTATAACACAGAAACAGTGTTAGAGAATTTAATTTAATTAGGTCACTACATTAGAAATCTTGAAGGAATGGGATTCTTGGAAGGCATGCACACATTTAGTACATATGTCTGGAACAGAACATTAAAAGAACAAGTAAATGGTGGATGACAGAAAGCAATCAGAATTAGAATAAATGCCAGGCAACTTGACTGAGTCCTCTTTATATGAAATATATTTCTTTTAGCCAGAGGTCTGTCCACTTCCACTGAATGCCATTTATCCACCTTTTTATTTATTGACTGGAATTATATCTTGCTTTAATGTACAGAACCCTTCAGTTTTTTTCCAATAAAAACCCTTGAAGTTGGGCTGGTAGCTCATGTAG
This sequence comes from Arizona elegans, assembly GCA_022577455.1. Classification (NCBI taxonomy): domain Eukaryota; kingdom Metazoa; phylum Chordata; class Lepidosauria; order Squamata; family Colubridae; genus Arizona; species Arizona elegans. Next base: position 121,908,142 of record JAKOOJ010000002.1, read on the forward strand.
TTGGCTTCCAATAGGTTCAGCTAATCTGAACTGTGAGACTATACAGTATACCGTATTTCCTATAGTATGTGCCCTGGGGACGAAGCAAACCAAACCTCTTCAGAGGTTTGCAAAGATTATATTTCCTTAGGAGATATGATTAAGTTCAGGAAAAAGTTCTTATTTTATCCCAACAGATTTCCTGTCATTATGAATTATAAAGATTCTACTTCTCATGATTAAATTAGTTTTACCCTGAAGATCTTTATTCAATGGTCATCAAGATGAACCTCTATATTTCTAGAGAACTATGATGCAGATTTTAGGAAATGTGTACTTGAAATGAAGTCCATTAACTCTGTATTTTATCTTCATCATTACATTAAAATCCTGCTGGCCTGCAAAACATTTCTGCTCAGGGATTCTTATCTGCAGAGAAAAAGGAAGAGAAGCCGAAAGCTAACTTGCCTCTTCCTAGTAGCCTGAGATCATTCAGTAGAAACTTTCAGTTCATAAAGCATGTTTTTATAGAATGCTTCAAACCAGAGTCCCCCAATGTGGGTAATGTTGACCACTAAGGATCAATGGGACTATCCATTGTTGTTGCTGTTGTCATTATGGTTAGTTGCACAGTCAGGCAAATGTTTAGTCTGGATTTGTTATCCACCTATAGAGTCCTTCTCAAGGATCTGGGATAGGTGGATGTTGTTTAATGGTGTTAAAGGTATTATTGCAGGATATAAGCTCTTACATGTAAAGCTGCTTTTTGCAATAGAACCTTGGTGTTTTTGGCAATGCTGATGAGATTCAAGTGATGCTCAGTTGTTCTGGGATTGCATCTTTTGTCTTTCTTATGAAAGATAGTTAAGTCTGGGGTTTATGTGGTAGGTGCTTCACTGTTTGAATTCTAAAACCCCATAGCCCTTTAGCTTCTTCATTTTCTATTTCTTTGTCTGTTTTGTAATCCCACCCATTCTTGCTTGCAGGCAAATAGTTTTTCTTGCAGATATTCCATTGCACCATTGTTGCTACTTTGTCATGCTGCTGTTCGTACTTCATTTGTGCAATCTTCTTGCGGCAGCTAACTAGGTGGCCCACTGTTTTTTCAGCTTTACAGAGGTGGCATTTGCTGTCTGTTGCTATCTTCTTTATTTTGGCTTTGTGTACATTTGTGCACAAAGGTCTTGTGCAGCCAGAATTTGCAGTCAGAATTTGCCCTCCCCCCCAATCTCTTTCTGTACGTTTCCTAATCTTTGTCATTGCCAGGTCTTGTTATCTATTTTGCCTACTAGTACTATGTAACACTTGCCTTGCCATGTCTCTTTGCTATTCTTCATTTGGTCTTTTTGTAGACCAGTAAGCCTCCATGGAATACTAGCTTCAATGCATCTTCTTCGCTGTTCTTCAGATATTCTTCCAATGCCCTTTTTCCTTCTTCAACTGTTTGGGCTACTTGCAACATTCCACATCCACCTATTGTTAAGCAGAATCTCTCAAGATTACTGAGTGGATAAAATACAAGATTTATTGTAATTCTTTTTTTTGTGTGTGTGTGTGTGTGTGTGTGTGTCTCTTCCTATCCAGGGCTTTTAATTCTGTTTGAGTCAAGCTCAGACATCCAGCTGTGTATCCAATGATGAATTACCATGCCAAGATTTTAATTGCCTTGATGGTATTTCCTCTGCTGATTTTGGATTTCAAGATCTTCTTCACTCTCATGATGTATTCACTTCTAATCAGGGGTGAAATGCTCTCGGTTCGGACCGGCTCGGGCAAGTAGGTAGCGATGATGGCCGGTGGTTCAGAGAACCGGTAGCAATGGCAGCTGGAGGCTCCACCCACCTGCCCACCCTCCCCATTCCCTGGATTCCTACTGCTCACCTTTCTCCCGCGGCTGGCTGTCAGGGAAGGCAAGTGCCCGAAAGGTACCAGAGTCGCTCACTCTCCTTCTTGAATGAGCCGCTCTGGTCTACGCGCCGGCTGCGCAAGTGCACACCCAACCTGCCACTGAATTAAATAAACGGTGTGTGCTTGCACAGCCGGTGCATGGACCAGAGCAGCTCATTCAAGAAGGAGAGTGAGTGACTTGGGTACCTTTCGGGTGCTTGCCTTCCCTGACAGCCAGCTGCAGGAGAAAAGTGAGCAGTAGGAGTCCAGGGAATGGGGCAGGTGGGTGGAGCCACGGGAGAAAGAAATTTAAAAAGTTTTCCTACTGGGTTCTACGGGCGTGGCTTGGTGGAAGGGGGTGTGGTGGCCCACTCAGTCACAGGACACCCCCCCCCAAGCCATGCCCACAGAACCGGTAGGGAAAAATTTTAGATTTCACCCCTGCTTCTAACCTTCTTTTTTACTTCAGTGTACTTGATGTTGTTAGCTTGAAGGATGCCAAAATATTTGCAGTATTCATCTTCATTCAGATTCTTAATGTTATTTAACATTAAGACATCTTGATTCCTTTAGTTTTCATTATTTTCTGCTGTTGATGGTGAGTCCATTGTCCGGTCCATTGAAAAGCCTGATTATATATATATATATATATATATATATATATATATATATATATATATATATATATATATGTGTGTGTGTGTGTGTGTGTGTGTGTGTGTGTGTGTGTGTGTGTGTGTACAGTCATGGCCGTAAATGTTGGCACCCCTGAAATTTTCCCAGAAAATGAAGTATTTTTCACAGAAAAGTATTGCAGTAACACATGTTTTGCTATACACATGTTTATTCCCTTTGTGTGTAATGGAACAAAACCAAAAAGGGGAGGAAAAAAAGCAAATTGGACATAATGTCACACAAAACTCCAAAAATGGGCTGGACAAAATCATTGGCACCCTTTCAAAATTGTGGATAAATAAGATTTTTTGAAGCATGTGATGCTCCTTTAAACTCACCTGGGGCAAGTAATAGATGTGGGCAATATAAAACTCACACCTGAAAGCAGATAAAAAGGAGAGAAGTTCACTTAGTCTTTGCATTGTGTGTCTGTGTGTGCCACACTAAGCATGGACAACAGAAAGAGGAGAAGAGAACTGTCTGAGGACTTGAGAACCAAAATTGTGGAAAAATATCATCAATCTCAAGGTTACACGTTCATCTCCAGAGATCTAGATTTGTCTTTGTCCACAGTGCGCAACATTATCAAGAAGTTTGCAACCCATGGCACTGTAGCTAATCTCCCTGGGCATGGACGGGTATCTATTCTGCAGAGAGCAACGCAGAGTTGCAGTTTGTCAACAGAAAAAAAGCTCTGAAGCTGGTGAATGAGATTTCACACAGTCAGAGCTGCAGAACAACCTAGCTTACGTAGGTAAAACCTGGCTAGAAAGAATATGCACATAAAAGCCTACGAAAAACAGAAAAAGACACATTGTACCTTTACAGGGGGAATATCTGAGAAGTGGGTGTGGCTCACCGACGAAGCCTTATAAGGCAGAAATAGCTATCTGAGTCTCCCAGAGAGCAACGCAGAGTTGCAGTTTGTCAACAGAAAAAAAGCTCTGAAGCTGGTGAATGAGATTTCACACAGTCAGAGCTGCAGAACAACCTAGCTTACGTAGGTAAAACCTGGCTAGAAAGAATATGCACATAAAAGCCTACGAAAAACAGAAAAAGACACATTGTACCTTTACAGGGGGAATATCTGAGAAGTGGGTGTGGCTCACCGCCGAAGCCTTATAAGGCAGAAATAGCTATCTGAGTCTCCCAGAGAGCAACGCAGAGTTGCAGTTTGTCAACAGAAAAAAAAGCTCTGAAGCTGGTGAATGAGATTTCACACAGTCAGAGCTGCAGAACAACCTAGCTTACGTAGGTAAAACCTGGCTAGAAAGAATATGCACATAAAAGCCTACGAAAAACAGAAAAAGACACATTGTACCTTTACAGGGGGAATATCTGAGAAGTGGGTGTGGCTCACCGACGAAGCCTTATAAGGCAGAAATAGCTATCTGAGTCTCCCAGAGAGCAACGCAGAGTTGCAGTTTGTCAACAGAAAAAAAGCTCTGAAGCTGGTGAATGAGATTTCACACAGTCAGAGCTGCAGAACAACCTAGCTTACGTAGGTAAAACCTGGCTAGAAAGAATATGCATACATACATATATATATACACACATACATATATATATACACATACATACATACATACATACATATATACATATATATATATATGGACAACATTGAATAGCAATTCTATTTCAGATGGTATTTTTCCATATAGCTTCAGATGATCCATGAAATGGAGATGGGATAACCTGATAGATGTTTTTGCTGTTTGATAGCCATAGTTTGACTTGTTCAGTATTGTTGACAGAGGAATCAGTTCAGTGACAAATGGTAGTGGTAAAAGTGAGTTTCCCTGAAAGAGTCCTCTCTTGATACCGTGTTTCCCCAAAAATAAGATCCTTTTTTGAACTCCAAAATAAGCACTCGGTCTTATTTTCAGGGAGATCTTATTATTTTGGGGTGTGTGGAGCAAGATGGCACTCCTCTTGCCATCTTACCTGATTTCCAGCTCTGCGTTTAAATATTTTTGGGGAGGGCTTATTTTCAGGGGGAGGCTTATTTTAGCGCATGCACTCAAAAGCCCGATCAAGGGATGTCTTATTTTTGGGAAAACAGGGTAGTAATCGCTCCCAATCTATCTCCATTGACCAGCAACTGTGTCTTGCATTGTGCTACTGATCTTTGCACAAAGCTTCTCATGACTTCTGTTATTTCTAGGCACTAGATTATCCAATCATGTGGCAGGAAGTTAAATGCCTTCTTGTAATCAATCCAAGCTATATCAAGTGCTCTTTCTACTCTTGCAGTTTTCCAAAATCATCTTGTCAACTGGGATCTGATCTTTTGTTCCTCTGCTATTTAGGAAGTTTTCTTTTGCTCAAATGGAGAAACCTTGTCTTCAACTAAATGCTGTTGGATTGCATTGGCTTCCACATCAATTAGCAATCTGTTGGTAAGCAGGTGATTTTTCTGTAGTTGCCTGGTACTTCCCCTGTTGTTGGATCTTTCATTATCAGGTGATTCAGTTTCACCTTCTTACAGTTGGTTGTTAAACTGATTGGCAATGAATTGGTGTAAACTAGACAGATGTTTCAATCAAAAACATGCAGTTTTACTTCTTGTAATGCCGATGAATTCTTGATCTTTCTTGCCTTTTCCCCTACCATTTCTGCTGTTATTACAAGTTCTTTCATTTCAGCTTATTTTTTAATTCTTATCCACCTCCTTTATCTAAGCTGCATTTTTTGGTTGAAATTTCTGGGTTTGCCCCATAGCTGTGCTCAGAATTGTACTGTTTCTTCTTCATGAAGTGTTGACTGATTTTATTTTGTTTTCAAGCTTTGTATATTTGTGACAGATAAACACATTTTCTTTCAGAGGTCCTGCAAGTTCTGGCCATGGTTGCACAGCCAACAATTCTGAGTCTTATAGCTATTTGTCACCCAAGACCTCCAATAGTTGGCCTGGTCCTGACTCTTTGATGACCAATCCAATCACTCTTAGCACAGAACATGTATTATATGAATGCATATACATGTATGTTGTATATGAATGTATATACAGTATGTGTTTATGTATTTTATATATGTGAGATATGTGTGTGTTTGTATCCACCTCCCTGTTCCTGTTCTATATTGATGATTATGTGATATTAAGTTGGTGTAAACTCTTAGTGACTACATAATTTTATATTAACATTTTTAATTATTATAATTTGATAGCTGTGTCTTAATAATGTTATTTGTATACCAGTTAAAATGGCTACATAAAAAGATGTATTAAATATTTTAATTTTACTAAGCAAACAAATAATAAATAAGACATTAGCTTAACTAATAGCAACCGTAGATGCATCTCTTTGGATTGTCTGCAGGAGGTCTAGTCTTCTCAAAATCAATTGTATAACTCCAAAAATGATTTAAGGATCAATATATATATATATATATTTTAAAAAAGAAATTTGGCCTAACTCCACCCAGTCTTACATGCTTATTCTGATTTAATAAGCCAGGATGTTTGATTTAAAAAAATCTGACAAAATTAGAACTTGATTTGCAATTTGTACTTCTGAGTGACAGAAATGATTTTTGCATGCTGTGTAGTGATGGTTCACAAATTCCAAAGAGACCAATCATGAAAAATGCTATCCATAATTTTCTTAAAGCCTTTCCTCTCCTCTTGAACGTCTTAACCTATACATGTGCTGTTGTTATTTTTGTTCTCCACTTCTGTGACAAGTTGACCTTTTGTATATATAGGTTGGCCTCCTGTGGAGACCAGACTGACTACTCTCTAGAATTTATGTACCTGGAAGGTCACAAATACTTGACAGTGAAATGTTTAACATTTTTAAAAATGTTCTTTTTATAGGCCCATAACATAACAGGTGATTGTGACAGTTTGTAAAACTGCAATAGTTTTCTTGCTTCTAGGATACTGGATAGGTCAGGGTACACACAGCACAATTATATATTAAAAGCACAATCAAATTTCACTTTCTAAATTTACATATATCAAATACTGTTGTATAGCAGTGTGTGTGTATGTGTGTGTATACATACATACATACATATATATGTATATGTATATGTATATGTATATGTATATATATATGTGTGTGTGTGTGTGTGTGTATAGACACACGTCTGTATGTATATGTATATGTGTGTGTGTGTGTGTGTGTGTGTGTGTGTGTGTGTGTATGCATGTCTTGGCGTATTCGGGTCTTTTCCCGTGTAAGATTAAGAGTATCTTGGTGATGTTTCGACAAGGTCCCACTCGTCATCTTCAGGCTTGTGCCTTCAGCTTTGCTGTGCAAGCAAAGAACAGGCACGAAGCCAAAGGCACCAGCCTGAAGATGACGAGTGGGACCTCGTCGAAATGTCGCCAAGATACTCTCAATCTTACATGGGAAAAGATCTGAATATGCCAAGACTTCCATACCTCTACCCGTGAAAATCTACGAAACCACACACACACACACACACACACACATATGTAAGTCTTGGTTTATTCGGGTCTTTTCCCATGTAAGATTGAGAGTATTTTGGCAACGTTTCACACACACACACACACACACACATATATATAGCTATACAATATGTATAAGCTACAAATTCCAAGTGTTTGACAAAGTTACTTTCATTTGTGCAAGATGGTATTTAAAGTATAGAAAAACCAACAAAGTGCTATTATGTACAGCAACTTTTATGTGGTATTTTTTCTCCTCCTTTATTGTAAATTTGTATTAGAACCAGAACAGCATTAAACGAGCCTTTTATATTTTAAATATTCAAGAGTTTTATATTCAAAATTTCTTCCACTGCTGTCAAACTGGAGTGCCTGAAGGCAAAGTAAGATCAAGTTAGGTTCTCAAAGGTAGAATTAAATTTTATCAAGGCATCCATCATAATATGCATGTTGCTTAAAATGCAAATAAAAAAGCATAGAAATTCAAAGGCTACAGAATTTTCAGGTAGCATGCAAAGTCCAGGGGACCATTTCTATGGAATAGATTCATTTAATTTACATTTCTATCATTTTAATGAAAACACAGAACAAACAAGCAATCACAGATACATTTTAAACCCTCATTTTTCATTTGAATTTCTTCTTTTACACAATTACAGAGTAAGGGGAAAGAAAGAAAAGAGGAAAGAGGGAGAAAAGAGAAGGCATATTAGTAAGTCATTACCTCAGCCATTTTTGAAAGCTCAGTCCAATCATTCTTATTATAGCTGCACATGATGCTGGCAATGACAATCTGAAAAGATAAGTATGAAATTCAGTTGTCTAGATAATAAACTAAAGTTAGGAAAATCTGTTTGAAAATCTTCTGTCTCTATTGTTTAACTACAATTGCATTTTTCTGCTATGGGTATCTATTGAAGAACAAGTCCTATTAAATTCAATTGATCTTAGTCTCAGGTAAATGTATAAAATGGATTACATCAAATCTCTTTTAATATGCATTTCTAAAATAATTTGAAGAAAGTACATGGAAGATACATGAAAACTGTCAGAGATATAATTGAGAACTGAATGGACAATATACTCTTAAACTGACTACAGGTATTTTGAAATCTACATTAAAACAAATTGACAAATGGAAAACTTTAAATGTCTTTCAGTCCTACTGATTAAAACTTCATCCCATTCATAGACATCTTGTGGGTACAATGTCCATCTCAGGTACTGGATATATGGAATAGCTCTTAGATATAATGGTTAGCTGTGATATAAGTGTGTCAAATAACAACTGTGAACAAATATGAGATTCCTAGAAGAATGTAGTAACCCTAACATGCAAGAAATATATTGACAACAATATATCCAGTGCCGTGACTTGACAGGTAATAAGATTAACTCTGATAGAAAGCAGCTGCTCTACCAGTAGCAACTACAAATGGAAGCATGTAGGCTAGAACAGCTGTGGCAGATATATATTGGCAATGATAAAATACATCCATACAAAAAAAATAAACAGGGATGCAGAAGACAGTGGAAAATCATTGCACTGTAGTTTCTCATGAAAAGTCACTAGTGGGTAAAAACAATTACCACTATAACAGAAAAACTACAGAATTGATTGCCTCCAAGCTTTGAGAGATGATTTTAAATAAGTAAGAATATCCTGATAGGTGAAATCTCTGCAAGCCAGAGTCATTTTTTTGTGTATACAGCTGTGAAATTTCCACACTGAGATTTAGAAGTTTTGCATGTAAAAGTTTGCACACAAAATCCTGGATTGGTTTCCTTCCTTCAGACAGTGAATAACCATTTGCCCCCAATAGTAACATTTGTGTGTATGATTTATTTGCAATGTTTATTTGAAATATTAATAGACACTCCAATCAACTGAGTCTCTGGATGTTATACAACAAACAAAGAGGACATAGGGCTACTTATTGTCCAGCTTCAATTTTTTTACACATTCTCATAATACCTGATAGTGTTTAGGTACATTTGTACATGTATAGACATGCATTCAAACTGAGAGCCAGGCAACCTAAGGACCATTTTAGTATTAGCTTGTGGTGCTGGAAAATCTATCATTAACAGCTACTCGACTGTCCATTCAGCAATATACAATTCACCTTCACGTTAGAACTCTCAATATCTAGCCAACATATTGTGAATTCTTTTAAAATTATTATTTGTAGAGCAACATACATCATAGCACAGATAACAAACTACAGATAAGCAAACAGATAAACAAACACAGATAAGCAAACACCTAGAAGCAAACAAAGTAATAACCAAAAGCCAACATGGGTTTGTCAAAAACAGATCATGCCAGACTAATCTTATTGCATTCTTTGACAAACTGACAAAACTAGTGGACCAGAGGAATGCTGTCAATATAATTTACTTGGACTTCAGTAAGGCATTTGACAAAGTAGACCATAACCTACCACTTGATAAAATAAAAAATGTGGGTTAGACAGCACCACCACAAGATGGACCACACCAACCACACTCAATGTGTAGTCCTCAATGGAACTGCATCTACGTGGAGGGAAGTATACAGTGGGATATCCCAGGGCTCTGTTTTAGGCCCAGTACTCTTCAACATATTCATCAATGATTTGGACAAGGGGATAGATGGGGAATTCATCAAATTTGCAGATGACACCAAGCTAACAGGAATAGCCAACACTCCAGAAGATTGGCTTAAGATACAGAAGGATCTTGACAGACTTGAACATTGGGCACTATCTAACAAAATGAAATTCAGTGGTGAAAATAGTAAGGCTCTACATTTAGGCAAGAAAAACAAAATGCATAAGTACAGTTTATGTGTCTTATGAAAAGAAGGACTAGGGGTGACATGATAGCAGTGTTCCGATATCTCAGGGGTTGTCACAAAGAAGAGGGAATCAAACTATTCTCCGAAGCACCTGATGGTAGAACAAGAAGCAATGGGTGGAAATTAATCAAGGAGAGAAGCAACTTAGAACTGAGAAGAAATTTCCTGACAGTTAGAACAATTAATCAATGGAACAACTTGCCTCCAGAAGTTGTAAATGCTCCAATATTGGAAGTTAAGAAGAGATTAGATAACCATTTGTCTGAAGTGGTGTAGGGTTTCCTGCCTAAGCAGGGGGTTGGACGAGAAGACCTCTAAGGTCCCTTCCAACTCTGTTATTCTATTCTATTCTAAACCAAGTGTGTGGTGCCTACAATTTTATGCCTATAAATGTGTAATTCTACATCTGGAGACTCTGACACTTATGCCACATTAGACTGAAAATTTGGTGAGACTGTTGGGTAGCAAGAAAAACTTTTTTGGGTAGCAAGAAAAATAGAGGATTTTGATTAGAAATAAGAAGAAGAAAATATGTATGCTGGCATCAGTGCTTTGAGACAATGGAATGTTAAAATAAAGAGATGGTGAAAAATTCCTTAGATTTTGGGATGCTTTCATTAATCAATTGTTTTAATTTATTAATTTATTATACCGACTTGCCAAGGATTCTTTTTTTTCCCTTGAATCATCCTTTATTTTTCAGAAATATGTAATGTCATACTGTTCTCTGAAGTGTATAATCAAAGTAACGCTTTTTACCTAAAAAATCCCTTGCATGGATATGTGGCATATTTATTTTACAAATGTCTGGATTCCAGACATTCCTATGTACTGTAAAACTGCCCATGTGTAAACACTGCGGAAATAAACGAAGATTTGTCTTTGATTAATGTTTACTGCTATCCAATTCATTGAAAATTATTTTCTGCACTGATTAAAGAAGTAATGCATCTGAAGGAACCAGATTTACTCTTCAAAGTAAAATATGAGTCCCACATGCTTCTGCTGTAATTTTCAGATTTTTTTCTCTATGCACAATTTTCATGTCCATGTTCTATTCATTAATCTATTGTTTGAATTTATGTTTCTTGCAAATATTATATTTGATAAAAGTTTTAAAGTCCTTTAAAAGTTGAGTTCAGGTATATTAATTCTGTGTTTCTCAATCAATTTGGAAATTCTACAAAATACTTACTTTTCTCAGTAAACAAAGGGTTTATTTGGAGCCTCCACATGAGTAAAAGTAATGTAGTTGAGTGTGACATAGCATTTTTAGTTTAGAAACATGACTAAGGTGCAAAGAGGTCTATTCACATTCCCTTCTACATGCTGTGTTTTGCATTCTTCTCTCCTGTTATAAGCAAATGGTTAGATGAGAGCAGCCTCTGTTCAGAACCTTATTTAAAATCTTGCTTCTTCTGCTTATTTTGTTTTGTGGTGGTGTTTTAGAAGGCGGTCTATGTCCACCTACTTTCCAGCTAAACAACCTGTGATCCTGGCAGCACACTCTTGAAAAGAGATAAGCTTCTTGCCTCCTAAAAATAATTTTGTGGAGCCTCCAGGACTATGTACATTCTCCTTGCTGATAAGTATATAGAAAGATAGAAAGACATGACAGGAATAAATCCTGCAGGCCTACTGTGCATTCGAAATAATAAGACAGAATTAAATTCAGTTAAGCATAAGGATTGAAACGGGGCAAGACACTAAATATATCCTTCATCTTGGATGTTTTTGTTGATGTATAATTCATTTTATTTATTTATTTTGTCACATTTCTATGCCACCCAACTCCCAAGGGACTCTGGGCAGCTTACAACAAAGAATAAAACAATGCGAACAATCCTATAAAAATGATAAAAAGAAAAACATTAAAACATTAAAAATTTTAAAAACATTAAAACACATGCACTCCAATTCGTGGCCGGGTCTCGCAAGATCATTATAACGAGATCAACAGCCCCAGGCCTGCCAGAAGAGCCAGGTCTTCACCGCTTTGCAGAAGGCCAATAGGGTGGGGGCGGTCCGGACCTCAGGAGGTAATTGGTTCCAGAGAGCTGGGGCAGCCACAGAGAAGGCCCTCCCCTGCGGGCCTGCCAGCTGACATTGTTTAGGTGATGGGACCCGGAGGAGACCGTCTCTGTGGGATCTTACCGGTCGCTGGGATATTGCTCCTAAATCTATAGGTGCTTATGCTTTTAAAAATCTCCCTCACACACAGCTTAGGCTATCACAGAATACATAATTATGTCACAATAAAACTGAAACTTCATATGATATAGAACAGGGGTGTCAAACTCACGTCATCATGGCAGCGTCACATAACATATTATGACTTTTTTCCCCTTCACTAAACAAGGCGTGGACATGACCAGTGCGTGACACATCCAGCCTGCAGGCTGTGAGTTTAGCATCCCTGACATAAAATTTTTTGTGGGGGAGGCTGCAGTAAGTTTTTAAGTATCCAACTGTTGCACCCCAGCATTTGTGAAAGGCACAGTAACTAATATATATTTCACCCATTACCCTCCCTTTGTTGGAACAAATTGTGATTTCACTGAAATGTACTATTAACTTTTATCTGACAGCAACAATAGCCCATGTCTTTATAGCTTCATAATAGCTGAATGAGGGTTAGGCTGTGTTTTATCAAAATTATTTCAAAGATCTGATTTAAATCTTCCCTGTGGGAAAGTACTGATTGACAATTCTGTCCAAAAGTCTTTATTTTAAATGAGGGAGTGCAAGAAGAAAAAGAAAAATGACTAATTGGATTACTGCCATATGTATGATTAGGAGTGGTTTAATCTTAACATAGCTTGACTGGAAATGTAATATTAGGCATTCTTTTTCATTTATTTTTAAAGAGATATTCAGAACTATTTATGCCATTTAATGCCTCTTAATTGCACTTAAACAGGTTTAGATCCAAATTAGTCAATATCAAAAATCCATTTGAGTAAAAACAGGTTGGATTAAATGTTTTAGAGTGACTGCATTATAATTATTACAACATAAAACATTTTCAGATTCCCTTCCCTGCAATTATACTGGTTAATGTGCTTTCTGAACTTAGTTGAATCTTAAAGTTTTTCAGTTACATTTTTAAATATGCTGATCTTCACAGTCTCTTCACACTGCCACCATACTAAGAATCAATATTTTAAGAATCTGGCTATATTTTGAGATAGAAACCCCTATTCTGAAAATGTAACACTGAATTAATATGTAACAGGAACATCTTAGACTCATTGCCTTTTGTTCTTTAAATATCTCACCTCTGTCATCTTGAACAGCTCATCAACTCCACTCATCTATGACATACTCACTCTTCTCCTTCATCTTGACCTGTGCACTATTCTGTCATATATTTGTCTTGCAATTCAATCTTTTTTCATTCTTTTTGATCAAACCATCTCAACATATTTCTTTTGTACTGACCACTCACTTTTTTATTCAGTCCACAGTCATTCAGCACCCGTTCAGTTTAGATCTTACCTCTTTTTCTTTTACCATATGTACTTTTTAAGACCTCTATACCCACTGCACTCAAATTATTTTTACTTTTCTCCTAATTATTTTTACAATTCTCACTTCCATATAATGATGAGGACAGAAATCTTATACATGTACTCTTAGACACATTCATCTTCACCTCTAATAACAAATAGCAATAGCCCCTAGACTTATGTACCGCTTGACAGGGCTTTTACAGCCCTCTCTAAGCAGTTTACAGAGACAGCCTATTGCCCGCAACGTTCTGGGTCATACCTCACAACAGATCTTTCTAGAAGAATGTTTTACTTGTGTTATATATTGAACATTTATAGCATACCTTTCAATTCTATTCTTTCTTGTATCATTGTCATTTCCATACAATATTCCACTTTTCTTTATTTCAGTTTCATTCCAGCTACTTTCATTAGTTATTTATACATGCATTCACCTTCTTGGAAATTTCTTTCTCTTCTCCCAGTACTAAAATCTTGTATTTACAGCAAAATTACCCTGCATTTTATCTCTTTTAATTTTAACTGTTCCTTGATCTCTTTGACTACATTTTTGTATCCATCTTTTTCTCTATATACATAATATATGAATATTTTCCTCTCACCCTCATTCTTTTGCATGCATTTCCCTCTCATTCTCCATTTTTATAATTCCTAGTAGCTTAATCCCACATACTGATTATGATCAGGGGTGAAATCCAGCAGGTTCTGACAAGTTCTGGAAAACCAGTAGCGGAAATTTTGAGTAGTTCGGAAAATCAGCAAATACCATCTCTGGCTGGCCCCAGAGTGGGGTGGGAATGGAGATTTTACAGTATCCTTCCCCTGCCATGCCCACTAAGCCACACCACGTCCACCACGTCACGCCCACAGAACCGGTTGTAAAAAATTTTTGAATTCCACCACTGATTATGATGTTTTGTTCCAAGCAGTTTACACATCATCTTTCTTTATGTCCACTTATGTCTTCAAATACATTTTACCTTTTCTTTCCTTCTTCTATGGCCACTCTACTTATTTGTAAGATAGAAAACATATAGGTAAGGTTAACAGCTTTAGTTGTACCTTTGTCATATGTATACTCCCTGCTAATGATAAAGAAAATACCAATCAGTTTGGGAATCTTTAGGTGAGTATACCATAAATATAACCTCAGCCCAGTTTCATCTCAAACAAGGCTCACACTTTTCTCTGCAAACTAAGATCACTAAATCTAGAGACTAACATGCAAGTCAGTACAGATAGTATTGACAACGTGACCAGACGTCCTGCTTTTGGCGGGACAGTCCCGATTTTTAATAATTTGTCCCGTGTCCCGCGGCATTTTAAAAAAGTCCCGATTTTTGGAAAGAATGCACGACAAGCTAGGGAACGGCAGGAGAATGGGAAGGGAATATACGGTTTTCACTCACCCTCACCCTCTGCCTCTGTTGGATTGCTGGTCCCCGTTCGCTTACCCCGCTCTCTCCCAATCTATTGCTGAGTCCCAGTTGATGGCTAGAGGGAAAAAAACTGTTTAAATTCTTGCCGTGGGGCTTCAAAGGGCCGCCCTACGGCTGATCAGTGTTAAAAGAAAACAAATGAGTAGACTGGTGCTTGCAAAAATAGAAAAAACAGCCCCTTTCAGCTTCAGCATAGGTTAATTACCATAAATTGATTTGATCAGCTTCCCGACTCTCAGATGATTTGCTCTCAGCTGTTTTACGGAGGGCTCTGTTGCTAGCTAGCTGCAAAGAGGTAAATTGCTGGAGCAAATGTTTTTTTCCCCTAGCTATGCTGAAAAAGCGAAACTGAAAGTAAAGCAGGGTCTTTGCTGCAACCTGACAAAATGAGGCAGAGAGAGATTTCTTTTTCTTTTTCCTCACCAAAAAAGGTAAGTGAAAACTGCAAACAATGGGAAATTTAGGACAAAAGAGGAGGTTCAAGATTTTAAAACACAAAAGGAAAAAAGCTCTATTTAACTAGGGAATTGTAATAATTGAAATACTATTAATTGTATATTGTGTTGAAAGCAGAAATGGTTGTGGTTTGGAGGAATATATGGGGGAAATTATTTGGTTTATTATTATTGGTAAATATAATTTATTAATTTGTAAGAAATTGGATTGCATGGAAATAATTGGAATATTCATATTCATATTGATTAATATACAAAAAAGATAGTTATATAACTAATTGATTTATATTAAAATGTTGAATTTGTATTAAACAACTGTATTACATAATTACATAATTAACCAATGTGAGGATGGATATAAAAATAGATGACAATGGGAAGGAGTATAATATAGAATAGAAGGGAAAAATTGAATTTGATTAAGATTAGAGATGAGGATGAAGGGTAATATTGATTTTTTACAAAAATAGATGAGGAATAAATATGGCAAAAAGGAAATATAGAAATTGTAAATTTAATTGAAATGTAAATTTGTGAACCGGCCAAATACTCTGTTCAAAGAAAATACATTGTATGTTTGTATGTGTGTTTCTAATTATTGCTATTTATTCATATTTGTTCTCTTTTATTCTTTAAAGTTTAACAATTCATTCTTTATCTTAATATCTTTATATTTGTTTGTGGTTGGCTTTCTTCCCTTTCATCTTTTTTATTGTACAGCAATCTTTCTCCTCAAACCTACCACCACTCTCTTTTCTTTCCTTCTTACTTTCTCTACCTCCCACCCTCTTCTTCTCCTCCCTATTTCATCTTCCTTTCTCCTTCTCCTCCTCTCTTCCTCCCTCTCTTATCGTCACTCCTACTCTAATTTCCCTTCCCTTCCTTCATCCCTCTCTCTTACTGGATTACTCAGAAGGCTGAAAAAGTTATTTTTGACTGGTCCTCACACTTTTGACCAGTCCTCGAACTTACGACTGTCCTCACATTTTACGTTTTTGCCCTATCTTGTCACCATGGTGAAGAGAAGCAGTTGTGAAATGAGTGACATGGTTGTTAAGAATCTACAATGGGTATAAATGATGACCAGTCATAAGTGCGAAGACTGGTCAAAAGTGCGAGGACCTGTCAGAAATCACTTTTTTCAGCCCTCTGGGTAGTCCTTTTGTGCACATGGACTACTCAGAGAGCTGAAAATGTTATTTTTGACTAGCCCCCCCCCCCCCCCCCCCTGGTCAATGGTGTCCCGCTTTACCAATGTTAAAATCTGGTCACCTTAAGTATTGAGTTATGATCAACAACCATTGAAAGTTATGCCATCATTAAGCCACATGGTTACATTAGGTTTCACTTTATGACCATTTGGCTTAGTGATGGAGTTCCCAATCCCAATTGCTGTTGAAACTTGAGGAATACCTGTATGCCTCTCATGGCAATAATGCAAATTACTAGTCTTTTTGCTATTCGTGTACAAAGAGTTAATCCTTCTCAGGTTTTGGTTTTGCTTTTACAAACAATATTGTTAGCAAAATGATTAATCACTGAATAGATTAGAATAGAATAGAATTGTTTATTGGCCAAGTGTGATTGGACATACAAGGAACTTGCCTTGATAGTAATAGGGAAACAGTCAATATAAATCTTAAGGATACCAGCAACAAGGTTACAGTCATATTATGCCTCTTATTCAACTTTGAAGATTACACACAAAAAAGAATATGGATTTTGAAAACAATATCATTTTGTAAAACTCTATTTCTATCTGTAACACTTCTTCAAGTAGCAGAAAACTGTATAGGTACAATGGTAATTATTTCAAAAATAGGAAGCTCATAGTTTATAATTAAGAAATATATATTTCAACATTGTGATTTCATTATTTCCATTAATTTTGCATTTATAAGATAAAAATAGCAGTTTCTGATTGAATTTATTTATTTATTATCAAATTTGGAGATCACCCATTTAAGTTACAGAGTGACTCAAAATAGATATCTCATTTCAACTTGGTGTGTTCCTATGACTTCAGTGTGGATTTAAAAAGATTAATGGAATTAATATTTTTCTTCTCCTTACATTTTTAGAATATACATATAATTTAAAATTATACCTCCCTTATACGATATAACCCATTATACTTTTCTTATATCTAAAAAACTGCTTTCTCCATGCAATAAAGTTAGATAGGAAAAAATATTTAAGAAAGATAATTCAGTGGGGTTTTTATCTTTCTCTTCTGATAAATATACAAACTATTATTTTATCTGACCTGTTCAATAATTAATTCTCTGGCATATAAGGGAACATGATCCACCTATTCCACCCACCAGGCAAATGTGATACATCTTGAACTATAAGTGAACTGCAGCATAAATATAGCATTTGTATAGGATATGGAGAAGCCAAATCCAATCCATATAAATCTAACTGTAAAACTAATCCTTCCTCATCTTGCTCATTACTGTACGATATGGTATCTATTTATGTATCCAATACAAATATAACATCCATTAACCCAACTTCTAATGTTATTAAAGGCAAAGAGAGATAGATAGATAGATAAATTATTGACACTTATTACTATAGGCAAAGTGTTATTATTGAAACTGATAGCATAAACACCAATCAAATAATGTCTCTATAAACTCAAGGAATTCTTCATTAATATTGAAGTCCTTTTAGAAAGAATCCATAGGAAATGAACATCACATCTCTTCAAATATGTGACTGTCATTTTTACAAATATGTTACTATATAGACATTTGAAAATCAGTTGAGTTTATATAAGGGTAACCTAGAAAATACGTTAGCGAGTTTATTCAGGACTTTGTGGTCAATTGCATTTATGGTGAGATTTACATTAAGTATGCTATAGCAGTCTATTAATTGATTTCATTACTTTTTTTTTTAATTTGATTTATATGCCGCCCTTCTCCGGAGGCTCAGGGCGGCTTACAATGCGCTAAGCAATAGGCTTCATTCTTTTGTATATTTATACAAAGTCAGCTTATTGCCCCCACAACTGGGTCCTCAATTTACCTACCTTAGAAAGGATGGAAGGCTGAGTCAACCTTGAGCCTTGGCGAGATTCGAACCTGCAGTAATTGCAGGCAGATGGTCTTAATAACTTTCTATTTCTTAGTAAGCCAAGAGGCATTCCAGATTCCCCTTAGCCAGGGAAGACCCCTGAATACACCCCAGTTCATTTTTAGTACATCACATATATTAAACACTGGACTGAGAATGCAGTATGCCATGCAAAATATGAAGGGATTATGTTGTTCTATCACAGACCCATGCTTGTGATTTCTACAGTGAAATCCAGAGCAAGACTTGATGGACTAATGGGCAAGTGAAAAGAATGTTGGTCAATGGGATGGACGACATACCATCATAAAGATCCCTGTCCCATCTTTGTAGCTCAACATCAGGAACAAAGTCTTTTCAGCCAGGTTTCCTGTAAGTCTGACAGAATTCCAAGCTACCTCTTTGTATGGCCCTCTGAGCTGTCTTGGTGCAATATTCAGCATCCAGCTGGTAAATCAAGTCTGACTCAGCTCCACGTCTCTCTCTCTCTCTCTCTCCCTCTTCCTCCCTCCCTCTCTCTCTCTTTCTCTTTCTTTCTTTCTGTTGTGGCCTGCTGGCGGCCAGCAGAGCTGGCAGCAAAGTCAGACAGTGAGGAGGTTGGAGAGGAACATGGGCCAGTCCTGGGGGCTGGGGAAAGTTCGGACGAGGGCTCTGCGTCAGATGCAGAGAGGGAGATAGACAGCAGTGAGGCAGAGAAATAGCTGGAGCCCGTTCCCAGTGTGCACATTCGCAGAGCTGCCAGAAGACAAGAACAACTCAGAAAATAGGGTCGGCTTGGGAGTAAAGCCACACCTTGGAGATGATTGGCCCCTCCCAAAAGAGAAGCGAATGGGGAGAGGGCTTTTGCAGGAAACAATTTCTGCGTTCGGTAGTTTCAAGAGTGGAAAGTTCTGTTCGTGACTCTAAGAGACTCTGTGCCAAGTTTTGCCTTACTCTGCGGTTGGAAACAAGTTACATGGCAGCTTGCCAAATGAGATAAGGTGTGTTGAGAAATATTCCTTTGAAAAACTGTTTGGACAAACCTTGCTGACTATGAATGAAAGTAATTCACAATAGTGTAAATAAAAGAAGTTTTGCCGAGACCAATTCCTGCTTCCTGCTTTTTAAGGGAGCCTAGGTCAGAACAATTTGTTTGTAAAATTTACCGGCCATCCATCTTATCATGGTGTATCTTGTTAATGACAGAAACAATGGAACTATTATTCTTGGTTGCTTAGCATCAGTTAACAACACCATGAAGTTAGGAGTATGAACAGCAAGAAAAGCTACCATAGATTGATGGGCAGGTGTATGCACTGCTCAGAATGGGAACAGGAAATATTTTTTCCTGTAATTTTCTGGCCCATTATATTTGCAAAGAAGAGCATAACACATTAGCAAAGATGATGTCATCCCTGGAGGCCATCTTTTCTTATGGATCTTCAGGGCTGCCATATTTAGTTTGTGGGAAACTGGGAGGGGGTTTGTATGGAGTTGGTATAAGTATTTAGCCATAACAACATTCTTTTCTCTGGGAGTCAAGGATGTTCAGTCTGCACCTGGAATGGCGTGACTGGGAGGCATCTCCAGTTGGGATATGGGATTGATTGGGCCATGTGATGGACATGTGGGTGCAGGGAAAGGGACTTTGATTTTCCTTTGGGTGGGGAAAACCCGGGAGCTTTCAGATTTGGGTTTTCCCAGATGTGCCAATATGACATCTCTAATAAAATGGAACTTTGAGGAACTACTGGTCTTGGTTGGGGGTGTTACTTGGAACACTAACAGATGACTTATCTCAAGTTTATCATGATTTACATCACTGCTTGTTATTATATGATCTTCCATATTATATGAAAAAGGGAACTGTAAAGCACACATAATTCCTTAATGGCAAACATTGGTTCTAGGCATCAAGTTTTCATTGGCTTACTGATGATTGTGATAATCATCATTTAGAAAATAGATGTGAGCTTAATTTTAAATCTGTATATGTGGAAATGTTTATAAATTATTTTGGGGATGCTTATTACAGGAATAAACAAAAACATTATTCTCTTAAAATTATAAATATTTAAATATAATCAGAAGATTCTTTTAAATAGAAAAAAACATTTTTAAAAACCACACAGATACTGAAACTTGCCTTTTCCTATATTTTTGTCCTACAGACCTTTAAAAATGTATTGTGACTTTTTTTCCTTCTTGAAATTTTGATTTGTCACTGGATTGAAATAAAAATAAGCTTCTTATTAAAACGCTCTTACAGCATCAAATCCCATGCAATAAGAGAGTTAACAGTTGTAAACCCTGTCATGCCTGTGAGAAGCAGAGGAATTATCTTGTTATCAATTTAATAATGGAGTATTGAAGTAAATGATGCCATCCACTGACACCAGTAACACTGTGCTCCCCTGGGAAATTCAAGTCTGTGGAAACTGTCAATCTAGATGGATATGGACATATTAAACAATGTACTTTCAGTCCATAAATCTATTCTTTCAATGATGCCTTACTAAAAAAGATTCTGCATAGTGATAAAGACAAGTAATGTAGGATATCTTGACATTACTGACTTATAATCCTCTTCACTTTAAGATAGGACAGTAAGAAATTCTGTACAAGGCCAGTATACAATTTAACCCTTTTTGCAGTAGGGCCAATATGTAGTTTAACTCTTGCTAGCCTTATTTTATTCATAACATGCATTAAAACTTAACATTTCACAAGAAAACCTGTATATAGGTAAATCTTTAATAATTGGCTGGTAAAATGATTGGCAGATACTCTTTGTGAGCACTTATTCATCCCCTTATTGTTGGGATTTTTTAAAAAAAATAAATATACAATATAACCTCAAAAAGAAGCAAAAAAATAATAATAGAAAAATCAATTTTTCAAGATATTTGCAAGCACTTTAAAATGACAAAAAATCAAACTGACATTGATATAAATTTGCATATTAGAATATCTGACATCATTTTGATAGATGGAATCAGTGTTAAAATAGATTCAAATTACTGTATATTAATTGACATGTAAATCCACTATAATTGAATTTATAAATTAGAAACCAAGAACAAATTTCATTAAATTCTGTCTGGTCTAAAAAAAATTAATGAATTCAGCAACTCAGGAAATAAGAGAAAAAACTTAAATGTTATAAAATTAAATCTAAATATTTGGTTTAAATATTTTAAATACCAAAATAATCTAAATATGTATTTAGAACACAGATATGGTTTTCTGGTTTTCTAACCTGAACATGTTTCTTGACAGGTACAAAATCATGAAAAAAAATACAAAAGAATATAACACATATCAATAAAGAAAATTAAAACAATTAAATGACAATTAGGGCAAGAATTTAATCTATTTTACACCTGAGAACCCAGGTGCTCAATGAAAGAGTTATACCTTAAATGCCTAGGGTGAGATACAAAAGAATTTAAAAATAGAAAAAATAGAAAAATAAAAAAAAATACATACAAACTATTGTGAGAAAAGGAAAATTGAGTTTGAATCTGCTAAAATTATATAGACCTAAGATATAATAGTAGGCCTCAAGTGAAATAATACGTATCAATGCTTCAGATAGAATGATTTCCTAAGGATAATGAAATATTTGTAATCTGCTGTGCTAGCGCAATACTGCAATATGAATCTACAAAGTGGACAGGTTCAGAAGCTATTTTTAACAAGGAACATTGAAGATGTTAAAAAAGAAGGAAATGAAAGTTGCAGATGCTAAGAGTTTCAGATGTATTCACATATATGCAGTGGTGGGATTCAAATAATTTAACAACAGGTTCTGTGGGCGTGGCTAAGTGGGCATGGCTAAGTGACTGGGTGGGTGTGACTAAATGACCACGTGACTGGGTGGGCGTGGCTAAGTGACTGGGCAGGTGTGGCTAAGTGACCATGTGACTGGGTGGGCATGGCCAACTTAACATCATTTCTTTTCCCCAATTACTGTTTTAAATATAAAAAAGATATACCAAAAGATTGTTTATTTATAAGTATTTAATACTTAAGAATAAGAGGTACACAGAACTAGATTTTGTTACGAGTTTTACAAGATGAATGAAAAACTATACAAAACCATACAAGTTTTACAATATGAATAAAAACTATTTATCCACCAAGCCGCTACTTACTCAGCAACAGCAGAATAGTAATGGAAAACTGTTTAAGAGGAAATGTAGCTATTGTCAGCTCTGTGACTTTTACATTAGATTTTCTGATATTATAGCAGTAAGCTAATTCCTACTCCAAAATAACCAGTTTTACTGTAGCTGATTTTTAACTCCGATTTTCCATATTTTCCCCTAAGGCCAATAGAAAATTGTCTTTTTATTACAGTCCATTATTGAAGATCTAAAGGGTTTTTTCACAAAATGAAATCTGGATAATTATGATGTCCACATTAGGCAGATACATTTTTACATGGCTGCTCCATGCAGTTTTCTTATGCACCTTATTCAAGTACTCAACTTATGACCATTCATTTAATGACCATTTAAAGTTATGATGGCATTGAAGAATGTGAATGAATTGTCCTTACAGTGTCCCCATGTAATGTGATTGCCACTTACAACCTTCCCAGGAGACCTCTGGCAAGCAAAGTCAATAGGAGAAGCCAGATTTGCTTAATGACCATGGTGATTTATTTAACAACTTCTGCAAAAAAAGTCATAAAATCAGGTGCAACAAACTTAACAACCACAATGCTTAGTCATAGACATTATGGTCCCAATGCTGGTTGTAAGTCAAGGATTGCCTGTATATTCACCTTTCCTTGCTTACTTTTATGATGTATTCTGTATTGAAAGAAAATAAGCTCTTGTGTTGTTTGTGCCTGAAGAACAAGAGCTCACAGTATCTGTGAGGATTCTCATGTGAGTAAAGTTAAAAACAATTTGTTAATAGTGTCCCCTTATTGTTCAAAATGTCCTTTTTAACAGTAGACAAAACTCAGGAGTCATCTGGTAGCCCCTTTTCAGAGTAACAAAAAACTCATCCCGCCTTTTAACTTAATCCATACAGTATATCTGCCCTATTCAGCTGTTCCAATGGAACAGCTCTGCAACCAGAGGTTCTGGAATGCATTAAAGCTGTTCTACAGTGCAGCTCTTATGATGACAGTAGATTTGTTTTAAATAAACTGCAGAAAAAAAGGGGTAGATCCACCATTTTTTAGAATACTGCCACATACTCTAAAATTAGAATAATTTAAAACAATGGAAATCAACCACACATTCATCACAAGCTCAGTCTTGCTTTTAAAAGCATATTGTCTGTGGAATGTATTCCTACCAAGTTTATCCTTGAAAAATATTTGTTCAGAAAAATAAGTAACATGGTAACCTTGCTTTAACAAGGAGTTTACAAATAGCTTCTTTAGAACATATCTGGCAATATTTTAGGTGACAAAATGGGCAACAGGTAGAAAACGCCTTTTAGTTTTCTAACAGGTAGAAAACGCCTTTTAATGTCTGACAAAACAGGGAATAGTGTTATGTCTTTTTTTCTTCAATCTAGCTATGACCAGTTCTCAATGTTCAACTATATAATGCCAACATTACCATAACAGTGTTAAGAGCATCAACAAATTGCCGCCACCGCCACTTCCGCCTTGCCAAGTCTCTGCTTCTGCCGACGACCCTTCCTTTCTCAAGGGCGTCCGGGAGTTTGGTACTTGGCACTGGCACCACCCGTGACAGGGGACCAACCTCCCCACGACCACAGCAAGACACGCACCTGCACGACTTCACTTTGACCCACACCCGGAGCTTAGCCTCAACGTCATGTGCTGTCCAATCAGGACCGGCCAGTAAGTTTTTTCGGGGGCTGCTCTCGGCGGGATTAGAATTTGCTGAGAAGACCCAGGAGAAGCATTCGATCGGCCCCTCCGCGACTGGATGGGGTAGGGTAGCCGGTGGCCGCGTGGCCAACAAGGCTTGGGTGGAGAAAGCTGGCGAGGCACTTGGGTGGAGGAAACCTCCTGTTCTGTCCCTGTATCACACACACACCCAACTAGCCAGCCGAGGGTTAAATAAACTCTTCAAACACACAACGTCAGTGATAAGGAACTTGGCAGCAACTCCATGGCTTTTACTCTGATAACACAGACAAAAATACACACAGTTTGAATTAAATCCACGGCAAATAGATGTTGTGTCCGAAGGTGCAAGTGCCTCGCCAGAGATTAGCTTTGTCCATCACAGAGTCGGAATGGCCACCACACTCCCTTTTATAGCCTGTGGGGTGTGATCCAGTGACTCAGATAATCTCTGGCACGCCTTCCTTTCTGCTGCGCACGTTTCTCCCTGCGCCTCTGGTGAGGGTCCAGCCAGCACTTATTTTCCTCGTTGCTGTCCACCTGTGGCTGCGGGGATGTGCTCGGCTCTGAGCCTATTGTTTGGCCTTCGGTGTCCTCTGGAGGCATTGCCAGAGAGGAGGGTCCTGGAGAGGGAGGCCTGGCCGTCTCCTCTCCTTCATGTTTGGAGCCTTCTTCCTCCGATAAGATAGGCTTGGAGGACGGAGCCACAACACCTCCAACCAAGTGCCTCACAGGCTTCCTCCACCCAAGCTATCCCCGCAGGCTTCCTCCACCAGCTATCCCCACCGTCCACCCAAGCGCCTTGCCGGCTACCCCCACCCAAGTGCCTCGCCAGCTTCCTCCACCCAAGCGCCTCGCCGGCTACCCCCACCGTCCACCCAAGTGCCTCGCCGGTTTCCTCCAACCAAGCGCCTCACCAACTACTCCCACCCAAGCGCTTCGCCTGCTTGGGTGGACGTAGCCGGCGAGGCGCTTGGTTGGAGGCAAACGGCGAGGCGCTTGGGTGGGGGTAGCCAGCGAGGTGCTTGGGTGGAGGAAGCCGGCGAGACGCTTGGGTGGAGGTAAATGGTGAGGCGCTTAGGTGGACGTAGCCGGCGAGACGCTTGGGTGGAGGAAGCCGGCAAGGCGCTTGGGTGAGGGTAGCCGGCAAGGCGCTTGGGTGGAGGTAAACAGCGAGGCGCTTGGGTGGGGGTAGCCGGTGAGGCGCTTGGATGGAGGAAGCCGGCGAGGTGCTTGAGTGGAGGTAAATGGTGAGGCACTTCGATGGGGTTAGCCGGCGAGGCGGTTGGGTGGAGGAAGCTGGTGAGGCGCTTGGGTGGACGTAGCCAGTGAGGCGCTTGGGTGGAGGAAGCTGGCGAGGTGCTTGGGTGGGGGTAAACAGTGAGGCGCTTGGGTGTAACCGGCGAGGCACTTGGGTGGAGGTAAACGGCGAGGTGCTTGGGTGGACGCAGCCGGCGAGGCGCTTGGGTGAAGGAAGCCGGCGAGGCACTTGGGTGGAGGTAAACGGCGAGGCACTTCTGTGGGGGTAGCCGGCGAAGCACTTGGGTGGAGGTAAACAGCGAGGTGCTTGGGTGGAGGAAGCCGGCAAGGAGCTTGGGTGGAGGTAAACAGCGAGGCACTTCGGTGGGGGTAGCCGGCGAGGCGCTTGGGTGGAGGAAGCTGGCGAGGCGCTTGGGTGGGGGTAGCCGGTGAGGCACTTGGGTGGACGTAGCCGGCGAGGCGCTTGGGTGGAGGAACCCGGCAAGGTGCTTGGGTGGAGGTAAACGGCGAGGCACTTGGGTGGAGGAAGCCGGTGTGGCCAATGAGGCTTGGGTGGGGCTACCTCCACCCAAGCGCCTCGCTGGTTACCCCCACCATGGAGATCACGAATAAAAAAAAAGCCAAAATATAATTTTATTATCCTGTCCAGTTCACCAAGATTCTGCTCCTACATTTTTAAAAAGGGTAGGCTGCGGCCGGTAGCCGGGCGGCCGCAGGTTGACCACTTTTCCCAGCCCCGCTTCCCCAAGGCAGCAGTCAGCTGTACTTGCCTGTTCTGCTGCTGGAGTGGTCGGGGCAGTCCGAGGTGGGCGTTCGGGTGAGTGAGAGGCCACCGCGGGCAAAGGTAGGAAAGCAGGCTGGGCCATGTGGTTGAGAGGAGCCAAAGACGAAAAGAAGCTATGCCTCGGTGTGTCACAAAGGCAAGCCTTGCAACACAGCGAGGGAGGCTAATAAATAGTGGCGGGGCAGGGTGAGGGGCAGGCGCCGGGTGGGCCAGCAATTTAACAAATGGTTTGGTGTGCTGTCTGGCCAATAAATAGTAGTGGGGCGGGGTGAGGGGCAGGCGAGCCAGCAATTTAAAAAACGGTTCGGTGTGCTGTGGGGCCAATAAATTACAAAAAAACACCAAACAGTTTGTTAAATTGCTGGCTCGCTCGCCCCATTTATTGGCAATAAATAGTAGTGCGGAGGGGCGGGGCAAGGGGCGGGGCGAGCCAGCAATTTAACAAAGGGTTCGGCCGAACCCCCTAGAACTGGCAGAATCCCACTACTGCATATATGTGGTAATTAATGGTCAGTATGAGAGTACAAGGATTTAGCTCCAGTAAAATTCCATTTATTGAGGGGCTGTCAGAGGAAAGGTATAAAAGAAGAAGAGAGGTCTCAGATCAGGGCCACTGGCTGTAGCTATTCCTTGTTGGACCTAGCTATTGTCTCTGGATATCATTGCAATGAGTTGTTGATGTAAGTAATGTTACGATGGTTATTCATGTTTCAAATTGCTATTCATAATTCAAATCATGAAATAAATATCTGAATCTTAAAGTAAGAATTGTTTACTTGTATCACTGTCTCTTGTTTCTTTATTGGGATATTTTTATGACACGATCTAAAAAGAGCCCTGGTGGCGCAGCAGACTAAAGCACTGTTATTAACATCAGCTGCCTGCAATTACTGCAAGTTCAAATCTCATCAGGCTCAAGGTTGACTCAGCCTTCCATCCTTTCTAAGATAGGTAAAATGAGGACCCGGATTGTGGGGGCAATAAGCTGACTTTGTATAAAATATACAAAAGTATGAAGGCTATTGCTTAACGCATTGTAAACCACCCTGAGTCTCCGGAGAAGGGCAGCATATAAATCAAATCAATAATAATCATCCTCATCATCATCCTCATCATCCTCATCATCATCATCTTTTTTAAAAAGGCTAAACGTTTCCTTGTAAGTTCTTCTTCATAAAGATAGATGTTTTATATAGAAGGAAGAAGTGAACAATTTCGATTAATTCTTTTTCTTCTTCAAATCCATACTATGAATAAAGTCCCACCAGGAGTTAAATATAATAAGCATATTCTATTTCTGAAAGCTGCCAGAATCTCCTTTGGACGATTCAGAATTACTGTATTTAAATTTAAGGGGAAACCCCCCCCCCTGCAATTTCAAAGACTCATCAGACTTTTATCATATGATTTGTTTTATAATAATTTGGGGTATGCATTGAAGCCACTTGTTTTTCTTTGTTCAGTTTGGAATCATAATATTACAATTTGGGGAGAAGGGCAGAATGACTTAGTCATTTTATTTTATTTTTTTTGCACTTTATCTGGCTTGTCCAGATTGAGAGGTAACAAGTATTTGTTATCATTGTTTATTTTTAATAAAGCAAATATCCTTCCAGCAAGCAAATAATCTCAAAAAGCAACATCTCTAAATACAAGCACACTGGCACTTGTTCACAGTGGGATGAGGACATAGAAAGGTATAGGCAAAATCACAAAGGGTAAATAGAGATATTTCACTGAAGTGCAAGAAATGAGGAAGCTAATAATCCTGCAATGCTATAATTCTTCTTGTGCTGTATATCTCAGGAATGCCAAACTAAAAGAGATTAAAGGATGCTGATTATAACTGATTTTAAGATTAGGTACAGAGCTATCCCCCCCCCCACCCCTGGTCCCATCAATAGCAATGGTTATTTTTTTTAAAAAAATGCTATCTTCCACTGGAATGGAATACTGCTTCCATTGGAATGAAAAGACCCAGCTGTGGATTATGATAGAATAATGGAATAACAGAGAAAAGAAAGGACATTGGAGGTCTTCTAGGTCAACCCCCTGCTTAAGCAGGAAACCCTGTATCATTTCAAAAAAACATCTTAAAAACTTCCAGTCTTGGAGCACCGACAACTTTGGGAGTCAAGTTGTTCCACTGTTGAATAGTTCCCACTGTCAGGAAATTTTTCCTTAGTTCTAGGTTGGTTCTTTCCTTGATGAGTTTCCATCTATTGCTTCTTGTCCTTTCTTCAGGTGCTTTGGAGAGTAGTTGACCCCCTCTTCTTTGTGGCAGCCCCTTAGATATTGGAAGACTGCTATCATGTCACCTCTAGTCCTTCTTTTCATTAAACTAGACATACCCAATTTCTGCAACCGTTCTTTGTATGTTTTAGGCTCCAGTCCTACATTATTAGCCTACATTATGATGTAACCTGACCACTTGGATGAAGAGGCACAAAATCCAGGTATTTGCATCAAGGTTTTCCACCTTCTCTTTGTAGAAAAGCAACATAAATAAAAATGTGTGTGACAAATTTACAAATCAAGATGAGTATGATGGGCAGGTTTCATTATGGTCATAAATTGAGGATTACCTGTGTACTATTATTATGTACAAATAAAGAAGGCAACACTGTTCTTACATAACACTGTTTCTATTCACATATATTAAAATACACTATAGATTAATATATGCTTTCATAAATAAGGACTGTGCAATGTTCCAGATACAAAGGCAACATCAGTATTCTTCAATTTATGATCTGTTGCTTAATAACTGTTTGAAGTTATGATGGACTAAAAAAAGTTACTTATGACCTGTCCTCAAAGTTATAACTGCTGCACCAGCCCTGAGGTCATGTGATCATATTTTGGGTAGTTGGGAAGTGGCTCACATTTATATATGGTCTCCTTTTCTCACTCCCCACCCCCAATTTTTCAGCAAAATTATCCACTGGATAATCTGCATTTTAAAAATGGTTGTAAAATTCACACGGTGCCCTGATATGGGATTGCAATGCCTTACAACCACAATTCTGGGCTCAATTGTGATCATAAATCAAGGGCTACCCATAAAGTGCTATAACAGCATGCAGGAATTCAAACATAGCAACTCCTTAAGGTAACTGAATCTTTTCCTGGAATTGTGTGATTGTCTTCTATAGCTGCAGGATGATCCTAGCATAGGATGTGTTTGTCTTAAGAACCTGCAGAGAGTCGTAACTAGTAGGAACTCCAGAGCCTTTCAACATGAAGCACTGCAGTTTTAATTAATCTTGTAACTAATCTTGTAGAATTACATAAAACGTGTAAGATGATGCTGAGGAGAATACGCAGGATTCTGTTCTTAAAATAAGACAGGACCTCCCCCACTCACACCTGATTATCATCCCACTGATTGAAACAACTACTCTAAATGTCCCTTTCAAATGAATTGATAATCCTAGAGGTTCACATATTTTACCACATATAGACATGCAGCTTTGGATCATTTGAAAACCTTTGAAAGGCTAATGCTGTCCCACTTGAAAACCATCACGGATCTGCTATTAGACCTCTTGCAATTTGCATGCCGAGCAAATAGATCAACTGATTATGCTATTAATATGGCTCTGCACTACATCCTACAACATCTCGAATCTCCAAAGACCTACGCAAGGGTCCTCTTTGTAGACTTTAGTTCAGCATTCAATACCATCATTCCAGACACTCTTCTAACTAAGCTAAACCAGCTACAGGTATCTGAAAACACTTGTAAGTGGATCAGACATACAGGGCCTGGTGGCTCAGCAGACTGATAGCATTGTGATTAACACCAGCTGTCTGCAATTACTGTAAATTCGAATCTCACCAGGCTCAAGGTTGACTCAGCCTTCCATCCTTTCTAAGGTAGGTAAATTGAGGACCCAGTTTGTGGGGGCAATAAGCTGACTTTGTATAAATATACAAAAGTATAAAGGCTATTCTTAACGCATTGTAAGCCGCCATGAGTCTCCGGAGAAGGGTGGCATATAAATCAAATTTTAAAAAAAGCTTCCTAACAAACAGGAAGCAGCACATGAACCTAAGCAGAATCACATCAGATACCTGTACAATTAGCACAGGGGCCGCCCAAGGCTGTGTGCTCTTTCCTTTTCTCTCTGTATACCCAATGACTGCATCTCTAATGATCCATCTGTTAAACTACTGAAGTTCACAGATGACACAACAGGGATCGGTCTCATTTGAGACAATGATGAATCCGCATACAGACGGGAGGTTGAACAACTAGCCTCATAGTGCGGCCGGAACAATCTGGAAGTGAACACACTCAAAACTGTAGAAATGGTGGTAGACTTTAGGAGAAACCCTTCCATACTTCCACCTCTCACAATACTAGACAACACAGTGTCAACAGTAGAGACCTTCAAGTTTATAGGTTCTACCATATTGCAAGAGCTAACATCAAAAACATCATCAAAAAAGCATAACAAAGAATGTTCTTTCTGCGCCAACTCAGAAAGCTCAAAGTGCCCAAGGAGCTGCTGATACAGTTCTACAGAGGAATTATTGAGTCTGTCATCAGCACCTCTATAACTGTCTGGTTTGGCTCTGCAACCCAACAAGACAGACCCAGACTTCAGAAGATAATTAGAACTGCAGAAAAAACAATTGCTACCAACCTGCCTTCCATTGAGGACCTGTATACTGCATGAATCAAAAAGAGGGCAGTGAAAATATTTACAGACCCCTCGCATCCTGGACATAAACTTCTTCAACTCATACCCTCAAAATGATGCTATAGAACACTGCACACCAGAACAACTAGACACAAGAACAGTTTTTTCTCGAACACCATCACTCTGCTAAACAAATAATTCTCTCAACACTGTCAAACTATTTACTAAGTCTGCACTACTATTAATCTTCTCATCATTCCCACCACCCATCTCCTTCCACTTATGACTGTATGACTGTAACTTTGTTGCTTGGATCCTTATGATTTATATTGATATTGTTTCCTGATTGCTTATTTGTATCCTATGACTATCATTAAATGTTGTACCTTATGATTCCTGATTAACGTATCTTTTCTTCTATGTACCCTGAGAGCATATGCACCAAGGCAAATTCCTTGTGTGTCCAATCACACTTGGCCAATAAAAAAATTCTATTCTATTCTATTCTATTCTATTCTATTCTATTCTATTCTATTCTATTCTATTCTATTCTATTCTCCTCGATAAATAAATGAACAAGTAAATATTTTGACTCATTATTTAATTGGATTCTTTTAATATAATTTTAGGAGTTATCGTGTTTTTAGGTCATACTTATGCAGAAATACTGAAGATGCAAAGGGGTTCACAAACTTTAAAGCACCACAGAATGTACAGAGTACACAGAATAACTTGGAAGGGACCTTGGAGGTCTTCTAGTCTAACCCCCTGCTCAAGCAGGAAATCCTATATCATTTCAGACAAATGGTTGCCTAGTCTTTTCTTATAAACCTCCAGTATTGGAGATCCACAACTTCTGCAGGCAAGTTGTTCCACGTACATTTATTTTATAGAAAACTGCACAGAAGTGTTTATATTATGGAAAGAATCATATAAATATTTGCATATAAAAATAAACAAAGTTTTCTGTAAAAGAAAAGTGTATATTTGACAGAAAGGACTTATTACTGAGTTCAAACAAAGTGAAACAGACCCAACTGAGATCTATTTCTACATCACACACTAGTCACAGTCAAGTCACTACTACCTCTAACTTTAAAGAAACCGAAATTAATATATTAGCTAAAGCAAGAAGCAAATGAAAGAAGATAAAGATGTAAAATCTGGAAATTTATGTATGGTTTGCTAAATGAAGGTTGAAGAAGGTTGTGTTTTAACTTAAACTTGCAAACTTTGCTATTTCATATTACTATTCTTTTAGGTCCAAATATTGCTAGATAAAGAATGGAAAGGAAAAAAGATATTGTAAGAAGTTAAAAGGGAAAAATGGTATCATTGTGACAGTAACTTTGAAAACATTTGCAGTTAGCCATCATCATTCAATAAACTACTGTGTTTCCCCAAAAATAAGACCCTGTCTTATGTTTTTTTGAACCCTGAAATAAGCGCTT
Source organism: Arizona elegans (assembly GCA_022577455.1). Classification (NCBI taxonomy): domain Eukaryota; kingdom Metazoa; phylum Chordata; class Lepidosauria; order Squamata; family Colubridae; genus Arizona; species Arizona elegans. The sequence goes on from JAKOOJ010000002.1 coordinate 121,940,397, forward strand.
GGGGCTTATTATTTTGGGGCACATGGAGCAAGATGGGGTTCCTCTTGCCATCTTACCTGATTTCCAGCTCTGTGTTTAAATATTTTCAGGGAGGGCTTATTTTTGGGGAGGGCTTATTTTCAGGGGGAGGTTTATTTTAGTGCATGTGCTCAAAAGCCCAATTGGTCTTATAATCAGGGGAGGGCTTATTTTCAGGGAAACAGGGTAATAAGAAATTCTAATGGGTTCCTGCTATTAATTGCCAGACACAACTAGTTTTTCCAATTTTTAACAAAAGAAAGAGTTTACTTTTTAAAGATATTGCCTTGGTATGTTGGGAGCAGAAGAGGTCGAGAAACAATAAAAAACTAATAGAAAGTGCTTATATCTAGTTTTACAATATTTCAAACACATAAACTCTAACCTGCAGCAAAACCTTAACAACAGGGTACTGACATCTCATTGATTCTTAACACATGAGTTGAAAAGCTAGATAGGGAAATGGAAAAACAATCCCATGGGTTTTACTCCTGGACTACAGAGTTTTCCAGCATTTTAATGTTAAAATAAGGCAGATCACCTACACAAATCCCCAAAAGTTTTACCATTTAAACTTCTGATTGCTTTAATTCATTCCATTTCAAGTATTGTTATAGATTTGTAAACAGCTCAGAAAATTTATAGGTAAATCAGGAGAATTACAGGCATGTTTTCCTTGTAGTCCTACACTGTTTGTTCCTAATATTTTACCATTCTCTGACCTTTCACAGGGAGACAGAAACATTAGACTTAGCCAATGGTATTGTCTCTGAAGGGAGCAAAGGGCATAAATATCAGAGAGAAATGGGCAGTATAACGTTCTTACAAGTGTTTCCACAAATTCCCCCACACATAAACTTAGCCCTGGCCTGTTTGCTCACACATCTGCAGGTTTTTAAAATGCGTATCAAAATTCAAGAACTTGCCTAAATTCAAGTCCTAATGTAATCAGATGGGAAATAACAACTATTCTCTAACTTATTTTTTTTTTTTTTTTGGCCTGAGGCAGAATATGGGAGTTATTTTTTCATTTTGAGGCAACAAATGGAGTAGACGGTCATAACTATATTTGCACAGGAAATGTGTATTTCCAGAATATTCCTACTTGTTAGAATACCATAAATCTTTTCTTCCTTTTGACCAATCTAGCAGGCTAATACATCAGAACTAAATACTGATATCCCCTACTGCCTTCACCAAAGGGTGCACTTAAATTAAGTTCAACATCAGGAACTCCTGTAGTATAAATATATAAATCAGAATGTATCAGATCTAAATATTCCTATATTCTGTGGGTTGTAGTCAACACATCTTCCACATTGCCAAGTTTGAGAAACAATGGAATAGAGACATTCCAGAAAAACATCATAATACTACTACTCAAGAATGGTGTAAAAATAGTTGACTATCAGGAGTCCAGTCAGCTGATAAATTCTGTCCCACTGCTCTAGTTATTTATCAAAACATGTATCCATCATAGACACAATAAAGGAGAATGTTTGATGTAGTTTTTGTTAGAGGAATGGGACAACTCACCGCACACTGCAGCCAACTCGCTACGGCCAACTCACCATGCACAACTCACCGCAGCCAATTCGCTGTGGGACAACTTGCCATGGCCAATTTGCCAATTTGCTGCGGGATAATTCAACATGCCAATTTAATCATTTAAAATAATTAAGAAATCAATTTTTGTCATTCACGTTTCATTTTATCTAACCCTAACCCTTCTTTGGCATCCTTTCTTTAATGATTTTATTCAACTATTCGATATTGATGTAACTCTTGTCCCGTGGCAAGTTGGGCCATGGTGAGTTGGTCACAGCGAGTTGTCATAGACCCTTCTTCACAGCTGGTGATATTTCATGGGAGGGGAAGTGTCAGGCACAAAGGTTCATGACTATATGTTAAGTTTCAGCACAAAAAACTTATTTAAGCCTATACACAAGAATCCAATAAATTAATGGTCAGCACTAAATTGGTGCTAGATAATGATCAACGGAATTCAAGGAGGGATGGAATTGGACCTCTTGTGGCAACACAAGGATTCTAAACTGATGACACATTTAATTCCATCCCAAAACTCTGCCTGCTTTTTATTCTTCTCTTTCTAACTTGTCTTATATTAGAATTGAGAATAACTCCAGTAATTATTAAGACAGAATAGGGGTCAACACAATCTTTCTGATGCCTTAAAACCAGGAAGAAAGCATTTCAACAGAATGAGGAAGATGGGTCTCTTGTCAATCGTCTTTCTGTCCCTCCCGCCTAGTCTCTCAGATCTTCTTTAGCAGAATTGTGACCAAAAACACAACAGGAAGTCCACCACTTGGACAGATTTCCACATACCAAAACTACAGCCTATCAGCATCCAGGGTCTTTCATATGCCAAACAGATATCTTTCATTGTTTATCTCAACTTCTAAGTCTGTCACTCTTATTTCAGGATATTCTGTATGCCATTATCTCAAGAGCATTGGCAGCCTGAATTTTATCTTTTGTCATATAGTTAACAGTTTAGTCTGTCACAGACATAAATTTTAAAGTACAGCTTAAGCTACAAAGTGTAATAGCAGCACTAGGTTTTGGCCTGAAGAAGTTGGTGCTGTGATTTTAAAATAGGCATTACTAGATCAATAGGTTCCTGCAACTAATATCAAAATGGGCAAATGATAGTAGGAGGATTCAGTACAGTTTGCATGAGACTATAAAAACAGTACGGAAAACAAGATCTGAATCGTAGAATCATAACGTTGGAAGGGACCTTGAAAGTCTTCTAAGTCCACCCCCTGCCCAAGGCAGGAATCCTTATATCATTTCAGACAAATGGTTCTTCAATCTTTTCTTAAAAACCTCCAGCGATGGAGCCTCCACAATTCTGAGAGGCAAGTTGTTCCACTGATTAATTGTTCTTACTGTCAGGAAATTCCTCCTTATTTCCAGGTTGAATTTCCCTCTGACTAGCTTCTACCTATTGCTTCTTGTTCTGCCCTCAGGTGCTATGGAGAATAAATCAACACTCTCTTCCCTGTGACAGCCCTTCAAGTATTGGAAAACTGCTATCATGTCTCTCCTGAGCTTTTCTTCATTAGGCTAAACTTATCTAGTTCATTGTAGTATTTAGCATCCGTACTCCTTATCATCTTTGTTCTTCTTCTCTGCACCCTTTCTAGGGTCTCAGCATCTTTTTTGAATCATGGCAACCTGTTGTGGCCCACCAGTGGCCTGCACGGATCATGGCTGATCCCGATGACGAGGAGGCTGGTGTGGTGTCACGCCAGCAGCCTGTGCAACCGGCGCTCGCGTTGGACAGCGAGGAGGCTGAAGAGGATGTGGTGCCAGAGGCAGAGACTCTTAAGTGGAGAGAGCGAAGTGGAGGAGCCTCTTTTCAATGCTCAAGCACGCAGGGCTGCCAAAAGGCAGGAGTGGCTACTCAGGAGGAGGAGGTCTCCTTGAGAGTAAGGCTTGAGGATAATTGGCCACTCCCTTAAGTCACATGCGGTTAGTAAGTTTCTTGCTGGAAACAACTTGTAATTATCATCAGAGCATTTTTGGAAAACTCTTATTGTATTTTGTTTTCTGGGCTGGTTGCCAACCTTTGCTAGACTTTGGTTTATTTTTGCTACTTAATAAATTTGATAAGGACCATTGATGTGTGTCAATATCCTCAGAAATCTGGAGCTGGGGCAGAAAACAACCAGAACTAGATGCAGTATTCTAAGTGTGGTCTCACCAGTGCAGTCTAAAGCAGTACTACCACTTTCCATGATCTTGATGATATCTAAGTGAATATATGGTGTCATTCCCAGTAGGCTACCTTATGCCATGATAAAGTGGAATTCTTCTGAATCCTGGCTTATCAGGATCAAACAAGCATGCAGGTGCATCCTGCCTAAACTTGGTATGAAAATGCTGGAGTGTAATATATAATTATAATTTGCTAGAGTAGTGGCTACATTGCCACAGCACATCTGTTATTTATTCTTGCAGGTGTGCTTTGTTGCCTTCTATTGCATTTCATAACATATACATATACAACACTTTAGGAGGAAAACAGTTTAATATTCTAAAATAGGAACGTAGATACTTTTTATGTAGTCAGACCATTCATTTATCTTGCCAGTAATATCTACACCAGGGGTGTCAAACTTGATTTCATTGAGGGCCGCATCAGGGTTGTGTTTGACCTCAGAGGGCCAGGGTGGGTGGGGCCAGGGAAGGCATGGCCAGCTCGACGTCACTCATGTTGGAGTGCTTGTGGTGGCCCGAGTGTTCAGCCAGTGAAAATGGGCCCCCGAGCTCCATTTTTGGCTGTGACAGCCTCCTGCAACTGTCTGCCAGTGAAAATGGAGCTCAAGAGGTCCACCTGCAGCCCTCTCGAGCTCCATTTTCTCTGGCAGAGGCACCAGAGCCGGTCCTTTGCTGTTTCCAGGGCAGTTTTGGACTCAGGGCGGTGAACAGCCAAGTAAAAAACTTTATATACAAAAGTTAAAATAGATTTAAAATAATTAAATAATTTGGCCCATAATTTAAAATGTTACAATTTAAAACCAATTTCAAAAATTTTTAAAAACCCATCATAAAATCAGGAGTTGGTGAGATATAAGAACATGAGCGGACTGGTTTTATTTAATACATGTCATTTAAAAAAAAGAGATTTTATGATAAGGCTTGAGACTCAAGGAAATGTTTAATAGCTTTAAGTATAAAATCCTAAAATGACATTTTGCTATATAACATAAACATTTAAAGCATTTCTATTCCATGAAATTAAAATTACATGCCTTATATGCACTAAGGGTACTAGGGAAAGTGTTTCCATAGTCCACAACCATTGTTTTCTTGAGTATTAAAAAAGAGAGTTAATGTTTTGTTATCCAACTGAATTTAACTTTCAGCTGTTTCGTTTGAATCCAAATATGTGTCTCTCTGCGACAACTATAAACATTAAACATAACTCAGCCTGAGTCAGGTTGACTCAGCCTTCCATCCTTCCGAGGTGGGTAAAATGAGGACCCAGAGTAAACTGCTTAGAGAGAGCTGTAAAGCACTGTGAAGCAGTATATAAATCTAAGTGATATTGCTATAACAGAAGTATTTGATTTATTTTAAGCAAGAATGGGTAAACCATGAAATTATTTCTAAAGTGCTTAAAAGGTATACATTTCGTTTAAATTGAGCAAATTCTAGAGCACCACTAATTCTGCCATTTCTACTTTACATGATTCTTTTTTTTTTTAAATTGATTTATATGCTGCCCTTTTCCAGAGACTCAGGGCAGCTTACAATGCGTTAAGCAATAGCCTTCATACTTTGGACTTAATTTAAAGAAATCAGTACACTTTTAACTGTTACTGTGTCACAGTGTCACTCCAGAGCTAGCAGAAAAGAAGAGGAAACAGTCCATATTGGATCCAATTTAAAAGTCTGGATGTAAGTTCTATTATTTTACTAAAATAAGTCTAGAAAAATAGCCTAACACATTCAAACCATTGCTGACCTATATATTGTAATGTTTGCTGATTATATCAAACATTCTGCTGGACATAAAAAAACCGACGGCATTTATAAGTTATTTTCTTGCCCTATTAATTAGAATAAATATTTTTTGTGAAGGAATACATACATACATACATACATACATACATACATACATACATACATACCAGTGGTGTGTTTCACTACCTTTGCTACCGGTTTGTTTGTGCACGCACGCACCACTTCTGCACATGCACAGAACCTTCTGCGCATGCGCAGAGCGTATTTGATGATGTCCGGGTGGGTGGGCAGAGCCTCCTGCCACTGCTGCTACCGATTCATCCAAACCAGGGCGAACTGGTAGCAACCCACCACTGATACATATATACATACATACAATACATCTGATTTAGGAATCACAACCTATGTGCTTCCACATATTACCTAAATGTTTGTTCTTGGCTCTTCCAAATGGATCTGATAATGATTATGATTTTTCATGTGAACTGAAAAGAGTAGAAATGACAAAGATGAAGAAGTTGCTACCTTCTATGGAAAAGTATTTTCTATAGGTTCTGTTCATCATGATTATTCATCTTAATTTCATCCTTTGTATAGCAGAATTAACCAAAACAAGTAGCCATCAGAAAATCCTTTATCCACAAACAAATGCTTACAATTTTTTTGGACTGTTGCCTTCTGGCAGAAGATACAGAACAATTAAAACTTGGACCACACGTTTTCTGAATAGTTTTTATCCCTGAGCTATAATTGCACTCAACAATGAACTAAAGGGCCACCATCAGTGAGCTGTTGGACAGCATTACTTGGTCTGTTGTGTGGATGTTTGGGTGGTTTAGGGGTTGGGAATTTGTGGTGGGGGGGTGGGGGGGTGTTTGGGATTGTTATGTGTGTTGGACCTGGTCTTTGGGTGTTAAGTGAATTTCATTATATGGGTATACTGTGTATACCCATACAATGACAATAAAGTTATTATTTTATTTTATTATTATTTTTTTATTTTAAATCGTCTGATTTATATCCAAATTGGTCATTTTAAGAAACAACCTGTTGGATAGAAAGGCATTAAAGCAGAGCTATAATCCACAAATAACAACCTTACATATGTTCCCTGTTGTTCCAAATGATTCAATATAGTATGGACAACAATAGACATAGCATCATCAGTTGATCTATTACACCTATATGCAAATTGGTATGGGTCCAAAGTAGATGCAATACTAGCCTTAATATATTTATTTATTTATTTATTAGATTTTTATACCGCCCCCTCTCCCGAAGGACTGGGGGCGGTGAACAGCCAAAATTAAAAAACATACAATATTAACATTAAAATAGGTTTAAAACAGAATTAAATCCAAAATGGCTCCCCAATTTAAAACGCCTTACCCATGACCCTATAAATAAGACGAATTTAAAATTTAAAATTTCCACATTTAAAAAGGGGGAAGATTTAGGCCAGGCCAGCTTGATAAAATAGAAAAGTCTTCAGCGCGCGGCGGAAAGTGCGCAGATCCGGGATCCTACGTATCTCCGGGGGGAGCTCGTTCCAGATCGTAGGTGCCCCCACAGAGAAGGCTCTCCCCCTAGGGGCCGACAGCCGACATTGTTTGGCCGACGGCACCCGGAGGAGCCCCTCTCTATGGGAGCGTACTGGCCGGTGGGAGGCTATTGGTGGTAGCAGGCGGTCCCGTAAATAACCAGGTCCTAAGCCATAGAGCGCTTTAAAGGTGATAACCAGAACCTTGAAGCGCACTCGGAAGACCACCGGGAGCCAGTGCAGCTCGCGCAGGAGAGGTGTTACATGGGAACTCCATGTCACTCCTATCACCACCCGCGCGGCCGCACTCTGCGCCAGTTGGAGCCTCCGAGTGCACCTCAAGGGGAGCCCCATGTAGAGAGCGTTGCAGTAGTCCAGACGAGAGGTAACGAGGGCATGAGTGACTGTGTGTAGGGAGTCCCGATCTAGATAGGGATGCAACTGGCGGATCAGGCGAACCTGATGAAATATCCTCCCGGTCACGGCCGTCACATGCTCTTCTAAAGACAGCCGTGAATCCAGGAGGACACCCAAGTTGCGAGCCCTTCTGTGGGGGCCAATGATTCGCCCCCAATAGTCAGCGATGGCACTAGCTGACTATATCGGGACGTCGGAAACCACAGCCACTTGGTCTTGGATGGGTTGAGCCTGAGCCTGTTCCTCCCCATCCAGATCCGTACGGCCTCCAGGCACTGGGACATCACTTCAAGGGCATCGTTGGGGTGGTCCGGGGTGGAGATGTACAGCTGGGTATCATCCGCGTACTGATGGTACTTCACCCCAAAACCACGGATGATCTCGCCCATCGGCTTTACATAAATGTTGAACAAAAGAGGCGAGAGGACCGATCCCTGTGGCACCCCACATATGAGGGGCCTCGGGGTCGACCTCTGCCCCCCTGTCAACACAGACTGCGACCGGTCAGAGAGAAAGGAGGAGAACCACCTTAGTACGGTGCCTCCCACCCGCAACTCTTCCAACCGGTGCAGCATGATACCATGGTCGATGGTATCAAAAGCCGCTGAGAGATCTAACAGGACCAGGACAGAGGAGCAATCCCTGTCCCGAGCCCTCCAGAGATCATCAACCAACGCGACTAATGCTGTTTCCGTGCTGTACCCAGGCCTGAAACCCGACTGGAACGGATCCAGATACAACGCTTCATCCAGGTACTGGGGAAGCTGTCCCACAACCACACTCTCAACAACCTTCGCCACAAAACGAAGGTTGGAGACTGGACGATAATTAGCCAATATTGCCGGGTCCAGGGAAGGCTTCTTGAGGAGGGGCCTCACCACCGCCTCCTTAAGGGCGGCGGGGAAGACACCCTCACCCAATGAAGCATTTATAATCCCCTGGAGCCAGCCTCGTGTCACCTCCCGGGAAGCCAGCACTAACCAAGAGGGACACGGGTCCAACAAACATGTGGCCGCGTTCAATCTACCCAGAATCCTGTCCATGTCATCTGGGGTCACAGGATCAAACTCATCCCAGATAACAGTCTCAAGACCTGCCTCTGTCACTCTTGCTGGATCTACCCAGTCAGAGTCCAGACCTTCCCGAATCTGAGTGATTTTGTCATACAGATACTGAACAAAATCCTCGGCTCTTCCCTCCAAGGGGTCCTCCCGCGCTTCCTGGTGGAGCAGGGAGTGGGTCACCCTAACCAGGGAGGCCGGGCGATTATCTGATGACGCAATAAGAGCAGCAAAATGCGTACATTTTGCTGCTTTTATCGCCACTAGGTAAGTCCTAATATGGGATCTTACCAGTGTCCAGTCCGATTCAGAAAGACTAGCTCTCCAACTACTCTCTAGGCGTCTTTTCTGGCGCTTCATCTCCCTCAGCTCCTCGGTAAACCAAGGAGCCAGGCGAGATCCGTGCCGGGTCAGAGGCTGCAAAGGCACGACTCGATCCAGAGCCCCAGCGCCGCCCTATCCCAGGCGGCCACTAGGTCTCCAGTCGAGGCGTGAGCCAGAACCTCAGGAATTGGCCCAAGCTCCGTCTGGAACCTATCGGGTTCCATCAGGCGCCTGGGGCGGTACCATCTTATCGGTTCCGCTTCCCTGCAGCGGGGTGCCGCGGTACGAAGGTCAAGGCGAAGGAGAGAGTGATCTGACCATGACAAGGGCTCAATGACTACATCCCCTATCTCAAGATCACTCAACCACTGTCCAGAGACAAAAACCAAGTCCAGAGTGTTTCCCCCCATGTGCATAGGGTCATGAATTAGCTGGGTCAGGTCCATGGCCATCATGGAAGCCATGAACTCCCGAGCCACCTCCGACGCCTCACCCATGGACAGCAGGTTGAAATCCCCCATGACCATAAGTCTGGGGGTATCAACCACCACCGCGGTGATAACGTTGAGTAGCTCAGGCAGGGTTGCTGCCACGTGGCAGGGAGCCAGGTACGTGATCAGCAAGCCCATCTGAACCCCATGGCCCCACTTCACAAGGAGGGACTCACAACCAGCTGTCTGAGGTACAGTGGTCTCCCTCGGCCTAAGGCCTTCTCTAATAATAACCACTACTCCCCCGCCCCTCCCATGTGACCTCGGCTGATGGAATGCGTGGAAGCCTGGTGGGCACATTTCTACCAGAGGGACCCCTCCCTCCGGGCCCAACCAGGTCTCCGTAATACCCGCCAGGTCCGCTCCCCCCTCCTGAACAAGATCACAGATGAGGGGGGCTTTATTTACTACGGACCTGGCGTTGCACAACATCAGACAAAGGCCCGGGCCATGAGGATCTGTGCAACCTGGCGAACGGGTGGAGCCTTGGGGGCTGGAGCACCCTACCGCTCGGAGACAGCGGGTGCATGCTCCCTTAACATGATATGGCCCCCTGCTCCCGCCATATCTACCCCTCCCACTCACAGTACTGATGGTAAAAACACAGTCTGAACAAGCTCGACCCCCTCCATTGTCCCCGGGTCCCCCACCCGCCCTGCCGCGCGTCGTGGCCGGGCCCAACCCACCCCTTGGTGGGTTATCCCCCAAACCCACGACCCTAATTCCAATACCACCCCCCTCCCCTCTCCCCAAACCCCCTAAAAATTAGATATAGACAATTTAAAAAAAACCCGCAACCCCCTCTTGGCGACATGCCACCTCTCGGGGTTCCAAAGCCCGTCATCGAGGTAGGCCCTCGATAGAGTGGAGGGCCAAGCCTGCGAGAGGGGGGAGTCTCGCAGACCAAGAAGCTCCGCTGCTGTGTACAGATTGGTCATAGTGGATAGACATGACCATATCCTGAGGGTCCTTAAAAAGGACAGGGGAGAAGACAGAGAAATGGGGAATCTCACACATAATTCACAGGACCAAGTCCACTGTCCCCTCACAACAGAGGACACAGTCACAATCCACAACGACCACAATCCAAGGGGGAAAATCGATCCAACCACCCTCTCACGGTGATTAGGTCAGCTGGTCCGCCCCCATTTGTGGTGAGGTGGCAGCAATAGAGTCAGTACATCCAAACAGTGTCCAGGGATCAGGTCCAAAAACCGCCCTCTCATGGCGGTTGGTCCGATGGTCGGGTCCCCACCGCTGGTAAAGTGCTTATGTGTGAACACATCCCGATTCAGCCCTCAGGAGGCCCCAACACCAGCCACCCTTTCACGGTGGCCAACTGGTGTCCAACCCCCTTAGCCGAAGGGATGCAGCCATGAACCGACCTCCATTTTCCATAGCCCTCTCCACAGTCAGGGGGTTCAGCTGGTAGTGAAAACATAGCGAAAGTGAGTCCCACAGGCTAAAGTTGGTCCGAGTGGGCCCGGTCTTAAAAGGGAGCGCTGGAGGAGAGAAAAGTGGGGCGGAAGTGGGGCAGTTGTTTCAAGTCCCCAACCCCCGCACAACCACAGTTTGAGGCCACCTGAGGCCTGGGAAAAAGTCACACCAGGTCCTTTTCGCCCCCACCATGGTTGCAGGTCTCCCGGTCTTATTAAGTTCTCGTTGGTTCGTTGCCCCCCCAACTCCTAAACTCCGACTCCAAGGGGGGGTCGCCAACGCCCTCTGACCGCCAGGCAGCCTCCACCGCCATCACCATCGCCGCTGTGTCATCGTCGCCAGACTAAAAAAGCCTAGCAACGCCCCAGAGATCTTTGGGGGTGCCCGGCACGTCTTGTAACTCTTCGGGCAACCCCCCCCCGGGCTTAAAAATTTATTGCACGGCGGCGCCCCGGTGCAACGCCGCCCCGGCGCTTGGATGGCCTCTGGCTTCGGAAAACACTGCCGACGCCCAGCTGATCAGCCCGGCGCTCCTGACATCGCGCTGTCCTCTCTGCTCAGTCACGGAGGAGAAAAAATCCCTCTCCGTGCTGGCAGAGAGCTCCCCTGACCAGTCCTGGGGGTCATAGCTCTTCAAAACGACCCCAAAGGACCCAAAAGGTAGGTCGGCGCCCCATCCTCAAATCGCAGTCCCAGCGGGCGCCACCATCTTGGGCATGCGCAAAAGGATTTTAGTTCAGCACCAGACTCTTAAAACATTTCATGACAACAGATGTTAAAGCTACTGATCTATAATCATTAAGAGATACAACTACTGTCTGCTTAGGGACTGGCACTATAATGGCTCCTCTCCAAGAAGAATTTCCTTCTTGGAGAGGAGACAAATAAGAATGATCAAGCAGGGTATATAGAAATTCAATTTGGAAACCATAAACCAGGATTATTAATAATTCTGGTAAACCAGAATTATCAGCAATTCTAACTAATCCTAAAACAGCCACAAAGAACTACCGTATTTTTCAAAGTATAAGACACACCGGACTATAAGACGCACCTACCTTTTTGGTGAGAAAAAGAAGAAAAATAAAGTTGCCTCTGCCTCTGAGCAATTTTGCCTTGTTGCAGCAAACAGCAAACAGCCTGCTTTACTTTCATTTTCGTTTTCAGCATAGCTTGATTAGCACAAGGAAAAAAAAGATCTGCTGCAGCAATTTACCTCCTTGCAACAAGCAGCAGAGCCCTACACCAAACAGCTGAGTGCAAATCAGCTGAGAGTCGGGAGGCCGATCCAATCAACTTGTGCTAATTAGGTGTGCTGAAACTGAAAGGAGCTGTTTTTTCTTGCTGTTTGCTGCAAGGAGGTAACTGCTGGGAAGCAGAGGCCAAAGGGTGGGGGCCAATGGGTGGACGGGGCTACATTCAGTGTTTCACCCCCTTTTAGGGGGGAAAAAGGTGCGTCTTATACTCCAAAAAATACGGTAATACATGATTTTGTTTTTCTCCCATTATTGTTAGGTGAACAAACCTTTACTTTAGCACTAATAGCACTTACATATTTTTTCTCTTGTGTTTTTTCTTCTTTTTAACTCTATATAACATTAATTCTTTACTTAAATTTTCTATAAACCAGTGAGAGCTGAGGAACAGGAAATTTATTTTGGATTAATGATGGGCTATGAACATTTGATCACCTAAGGCGTTGTGTTGTTAACCTCAACAGGACTTTGATTCCTTGGAAATTAAAAAAATAAATAAATGTACCTAGGTTGTCATTGTTGTTTTAAAATGAAATGAAATTGCGATGGAAAGAGATTTTTGCTTAACTGAGTCATTTTAATTCATTAAAAGTTTATACTGCTTATATTTTAGGGAAATGAATGTTCCATTTTTTTTTTACCGAGTGAAACTGCATACTCATTTATTTAGAAGAAAGTCCCAAGGATGAAATGGACCATTTCAGAGCAAATGTGCATTACATTGTGCTGTTAATGTTCAGAATGATCTGTTAGGATGTAATCTTATATCCATATAATTGAAGCTATATGGACCCCACTGAACTCAATTGGGCTTACTTCAGAACAGACATGAATAAGAAAACAATAAGCAGAATGGAAGCCTGTATGAAAATAAAATTGTTGTTGTTGTTGTTTTTAGCAAAATCAGTTGGATGGAAATGTATTCATGTTCTCATGACACAGATGCACAAAAGATCACAGACACATCCACCATTTTTACATAATAGGTAATGCAATCATTTCAGAAGAAAAAAAAGTGCTGAGCTGTAATGTAGTACAGTTTCTTTCTTAGAAGCAGCTCTTCTTGTATTCCTTCATATAGGATTTTTTCAGCACAGGCATTAGCCTAATTGTTAAGACCTTGTGATGTGAGTACTCAAGCTATTTCTAGCCATTAAGGATTTGTTTTTCCCAATAATCAAAAGAGGCTCTCAATTCATTTTCTGGAAGAAGTCTAGCAGAATGTTTCAGAAATGGCTTTAATTTTCTCCCTTTTTACACCTTGAGGCAATGTGTTTCAAGATGTGCTTATAGTCGTCATAAAACTGTGAAATGTGTTCCCATCCAACAAGACCAATGTCTTGTGCTCTAAGTAAATAGTACTTTACACTGAAAATACAAATCTCCAATATGCCTTACTGTTCTTTTTATAAAAAAAGATCTTTGAACATAAACAGAAGACTCGGAAGACTGCAGTCTTGCAACTTGAGGTAAAGCCACCGTAACTTTGTGGAATGGAATTCTTGAACCAATTCCCTTCTTTTCTTTCTCTCAAGGCCTTAACACACATATATATTATTTCCTGAGAAAAAAAAAATACGGCATGTTTTATGTTTTCCTCTAGCAGTTTGTGCACTATGAGAAAGAATGGTCACTTTCTAAGAGGTCAAAACATAATGCTTCCCATCTATAACATGCAGTATATTGTCCAAATAAATATATCATAATTGAGCCATAAATTGGCTTATTCCTATAAAGTAAACTTCAGAAAAGTAATACGTAACATTTCTAATTTATAATAACATAACTTCAGGAATCTAAACATATACTGGTTCATTTGCTGTTTTGTGACTGTGCACACACTCACTCCCAATTGCAAAGTTCTGTTTTCATACATGTAACGTACAATCTAAGTTATATTGCATCTGTATGTCTGCCTAAAAAGTAGTTCTTGTAGTATGGGCTAGTTGATTTGTTTAGAACAAGATTATTTGAACAACTGTATTTTTTATCGTTGATATTTCCTGAAACAATAGTCAAAGTATTTAGTTGTCAAATAGCATTAATATACAGCATTTTAATCAGAGAAGTGTTTGGCTAAGAAAATTCCTAATTCTAAAGTGGTTTAAGTTATCAGATGCTCTAACTATGCCATGAAATATACTTTCAAGTACTGAATTAAAGTCACAAGGTGCTTATATACATCCATGGAAATTTTACGCTTACTTTCAGTCATTCAGTGCTGCCATATTTACCTGAAAGCTACATTAGGATACGATGGGAAAACATCTGATCTATAGTTCTTGCAGTTTTATGTGAAAACAAATTAATAAGTCTTTTAAAGTGTCATTTATCTCTTGGTTTTGTCTATAAAATATATTTAAGCACAAGAGGTTCCTTCCTCCATTGTCTTTCTTAATTGCTTCTTTGGCTCAGTCTGCCCTGATCTGAATTCCTCCGAATTTTTTTCATTAAGAGAGAATGTTTCCTCCATGAAAACATAAGCATGTGGGATGAGCAAATCTAACAATAACTTCTTTTAAAAGGGTTACTCATTCCCATTAGTCAAATTTAAGTATAAAGATTCCCAACATGGAGACAACCCCATAATTTACCCGATTCCCATATATAATAGGTTTTTTTCTTAAGAAAAATATTTCAGCATCAGCATCCCATGTTACAAAACCATTTGACTACAATGGCCAAAGGGGCCAACTAAGGACTTAATTAACTAAATGAATCAGTTTAGTTTTCTCTTATGACATCTGCAAGATTTTTCTCCTTTTGTCAAGATCTGCCTTTTTATATGAGTGCTATAGTGACACACTTAGCAAAGGAAGTGGCTTCTATTGAGATATTGCAACACTTCTTTTGTCAGTCTGATTTTCACTTGCATTGACTGTCTATGGATACCACTGACAACCAATTCAATTTTTTTTTTCATTCTGTTAGGAAAAATTCATGAATACTTGGAAAAAAAATCTAATCAAATAGAATTCACAATTCCAAATGACTACACAGGTCAAAATTCTTGTTAAATTGATCTTGCCTATTTTATATTTTTTCCCTTTTATTAAATTTTTTGAGTGGGCATGTATACAATATACTAGGGTGTCAAACTCTCAGCCCGCAGGCCTGATGCATCATGCGCTGGCCATGCCCACACCTGGTTTAGTGAAGGAGAAAAAAGTTGGCCTACATCACGTGACAATGCCGTGACGACACAAGTTTGACATCCCTGCAATATACAATGGAGACTTCAACACTAAGTAACTAGCTCAAGATCAAAACCTTCATTGTATAAACTGTACAAGTTTCTTTTTTCTTATATTATGTACTGTTTTACATAGTGTCAAATAATTTTATGTTTGTAATATCAATATCCTAAATTGTAATTAATACTGATATTTATTTATTTATTTATTTATTTCTAATACTATTAGTAAACGAAACAATATAATGTCAATAATTTTAGTACTATGCAAGTATCATTATATCAAAACAATATAATAGATTGAGATTTGCCCCAAAATAAAAAATATATTTCTGCATAGTACTTTACCCGTTTACACATGTAGGTGATTTTTGATACTAGTTTTTCCCCTTTTGCAATATTTTATGAGTGCTTATATGCAAATCATTCAACAGTGCAAAAACAAAACAAAAACATCCTGAAGGAACCTTATATGTAATTACATTAAAACTGCCTTTTTTCAATGCTTTATCCATGTAAACTTTGTAATATCCATGTAAATATTTATGTAGGAGAAGAAAAGAAAATATCGGCTATTTAAAAAACAGAATTAAATTAAATAAAATCAAGATTCAACCCCTGCAGAAAATTAATTGATCATTTATTTTGATTATTTACTGTTATTCAGTTCAATTTCTGTCATGGTTCTCTGAAACTGAAACATAATGTAGCTAAAATTTGAATAATGTTAATACAAATCCCTTTGATTCCAGAGTTCAACCAAAAGAACTGTCAACTATTTTAACAGTAACAAAGGCTTTAATTCCTAACATATTAATTTTTGAACTCAGCCTTTAAATTGCTGCATTACAATGCAAAAACAATTATATTTTCTTCTTTTTAATATTTACAATAATGCAATAATTTACTTTACTGTAATCATTAGCTAATAATTCTCTTGTGTTTTTAACTCTGCTTTCTTTTCGTTTCTGCCAAAATGTCATTCTTCATTCATGGTTTTCACTCAGTCATGTTTTAAAAAGAACATTTTGTTTTTTCTGTTGCTGAATATAGTATACCATAACTGGTACTATGGAATTTCTCAAAGGAAGGCATCAAAAATGAGTATTTGGATAAAACTATTTCTGCAAGTTGACACCCTATTTGCCCCCAGCATTTTATAACTCAGAACAAAAAAATTACCCTTCTTTAGACACAACCAATTTATCTCTTTAATAATGAGAGTTTTGAAATGAATTTCATGGCTACGCTGAAGTACAGTACATGTATAAGTATTTACCTCATGATAAGCATTGCATCTGTGAACAAAAGCTAGAAAAAGGGGCAGATCTGTGCTACTGTTTGAGCAGATGCTTTGTTTCTCACAGTATATAAACATTTTCTTAATCCCCCTTCACGTCTGGTCAAACATATTTGCAGGTTTTTAAAAACAGAAAATACTAAAAGGCCTGATTATCAGAAAAGTGAATGAATATATATACCCCATGGTAGCAATTGTTTTTCAAGCGACTTCCAATTTTCTGAAAAAAATGTATTGATCGTCTCTACTTGACACGTGAATTTTTTTGCAGTTCATTCTGACTTACTTTGTCAGGGAAGTCTGACTTCAATTCAGTAATACTCCTGCACCAATAAGCTGCTATCTTCTCACTTATGAGCTCAATGTTCAGGAAGGAACCTTGACCTGGACCATACATGGGACCTATGGTAGTTCCACGTATTATCCTTGGAGAAACATTCGTTACAATGTCCTGTGAAAACAGTAAAAAATAAAAATTAGCAATTCAAATTGAGCAAAGAAAAAATATTTCTACTTCTTAATTCTGAAACTTTGCCCTCTTGAGATGCATATAGTAGTCCTTGCTTAACAATCATTTGTTCAGCAAGCCAAATTATGATGGCACTGAACAAATTATAATTGTGCCTGGTTTCAAACTTATGACTGCTGCATTGTTCTCGTGGTCACATGATCAAAATTGGGCATTTGGCAGACCTCCCACATTTATGACCACAGGGGAGCTTCAACTTCCTCTCATTCACCTGTCTCCCCTCTACCTATGCCCTTTTGGTTGCCTTGCACACTATTGCCCTGTAATAGAATGTATAGCTGAAGATGGGGCAGAGGGAGTAGAGGGAGGGGGAGTAGTTGGCAGTAGCACTGTGGTTTCCCAGGGAGGAGGCAGCACATTCCAGAGCGGGCCCAAGACCAGAGACTGTGTAGTCCTGTATTGGATGGTAGGGGGAGGAAAAGTTTCAGGATAGGCTCACCTTAGAATCTCCCATCTATTATGTATCTATTAGGTTAGAAGCTTATAACTTTACTTTTTCAAGATTAAACTGGAAGACTCCATAAAGAAATGGACTCAATTGGATCTCACTGTGGCATCTTTGGGCTTAGGCCTGACATGCTCTGGCCACACCTGCTGCTCTCTCTCACTTTCCTGCCAATCTTGCCATGCTGTGTTCCAATTAGAGAGGGGCTTCTCAGGATGCCGTCAGCCAAACAATGTCGACTGGCGGCCCCCAGGGGGAGAGCCTTTTCTGTGAGGGCACCCACCATCTGGAACGAGCTCCCCCCAGAGATACAGAAGATTCCGGATCTGCGCACTTTCCGCCGTGCCCTCAAAACATTCCTGTTTCAGCAGGCCGGCCTGGCCTAACTTTCCCTTTATATTGCTTTTTGATTTTATTTTAAACTGGGATGTCTTGAATTATCTAGGACCAGAGTGTTTAGTATATTTTAATTGGTTTTTTTTTTATTAACGTTTGTATTAAATGTATTTTTATCATTCGCTGTTCACCGCCCTGAGTCCCTTAGGAATAGGGCGGTATATAAATTTAATAAATAA
The DNA here is from genome assembly GCA_022577455.1 of Arizona elegans. Lineage (NCBI taxonomy): Eukaryota > Metazoa > Chordata > Lepidosauria > Squamata > Colubridae > Arizona > Arizona elegans. Next base: position 121,958,482 of record JAKOOJ010000002.1, read on the forward strand.
ATAAATAAATAAATTATATCAGCCACTCTGCACTCCCTGATGCTTTGTGCTCCACCATCTAACAGATGCATCAATGGAAATTCCAGCCCCAATTAGGGTCATTAGGGGAAGACTTTCTGAATTTAATACTGGGTTCTTTTATTATTTTTATGAATGATAACTACTATCATTCTACTACTACTACTACTAATAATAATATTCAATTAGTATGTTGATTACACAAATCACAATATCACAATATTGTGATATCACAATATCAATCAAGATATTACCTATAATATCTCCTAGTAACGATCAAGTTTTCAGGAAGGGGTAATGGTTTATTTTCTATTCTTGGACAGGAACCCTGCTACTACAAAGAGAATTACTAAATTCTTATTGGCTACTATTGTCATAAGAAAACTGAAAGTAACCTAAATTGTGATGACAACATGAAGAAGTCTTTTATTTTATTATTTTGACTTCATTTTATATATTTGTTTTTGTTTTGCTTTACTTTATTGAGGTGTTGGTTGTTACTTTTAAAGCCCTACATGGCATGGGTCCAGATTATTTGAAGTGCTATCTCTCCCTGATGTGACAAGCCTGTCCCACTCATGCCCACAGAAGAGGGTTGCTACAGATCCCATCTACTAAAAAATTGAAACAGATGGGGTCAAGGAGATGAACCTTTTTTGCGGTGGCCCCATTCCTGTGCAACATTCTACCACTGGAGGTGAGAACTTTCTCCTCTCTTTTGGCCTTCCAGAAGAATATTAAAACCCAGCTTTGCCAGCTATTCTGAGGTTCTCTGGAGATGGGTGATGGAATAACAAGATCTCATCCCATCCTGTCGGGCTCTTAGCTCTCTTAGTTCAGTTTTAGAATAGTTCTTAATAATATTTTAACTCTGTATTATTTTAATCTTTCAACTATCTTTTACTTGTTTTATAATCTGTAAATCGTCCAGAGTCACCTTGGAGGGGAGATGAATGGCATAATAAACAAACAAACAAATGAACAAATATAACTTTGTTTACTTCTTATATGTGCCTCCATGGTGTTTTTAATGATTTTACTATATTTGCACCAGATTTTATATGTTATTTTAGTTTCAGTCATGATTACTAACTATGAGTGAATAAATAAATAAATATATTCAGGCAGAATTTCCTCAGTAGATAAACTCCAATGTTCAAATGCAAACATTCAGTTTGGTGGCAGACAAGTATTCTTGTGCCATTCACTAAATATAGTCTACATTAGAAGCAAGACGCAGGTTTTGTAGACAATAGGCACTCCCTTTAGGCAAATTTCAGCCCTTATGTTTCTTTAAAAACTGTATATTATGTCTAAATAGAAAATATAATCCATAAGTATTCTGATTATTTTATTCATGTTGCTTTTTGAATAAAAATATTTTGTATGATCATTTCATTTCATTCAAAAATTAGGAAGGTTTAAAGGATATTTCAGTTTTAAATTTGTAAATAATCATTAACATTATTGTGTTGTTTGGAAACATCACCTAAACTGAAATTCATTTATAGAAGTATGTAAATTTACAGGTTTAAAATAAAAACAATTTTAGGTAAAGGCCATTTGGTTAAGGATTTCATAGAGGTATTTGGTTAAGTATCCCTACTCACCATCTTGTCACTTCTGGAGCGATAACATGAACCCCCATTAGTATATGGCAATTAAGATCAATTTACATATTTTAATTAAGATCCATCCCACATAAAACAATTAGGGTAATAGGCATACTAACTGATTTCATAACATTTGGACGTTTTTCCAACTAGATAGACAGGAAACGTTAATTAGCATTAATTAGTGCTGATCTGCATATGTTTGATAAGGCATACCCTCACTACAAATGATTATTTATTCCTGAATCTGCCAAGTGCTACCATAGCAGAAAATAAAGGAACTTCCTTCATATTGTATGTAAATGTCTGGTAATTTTTACTTGTTTTTCTATTTGGACTATATATTATGAAATAAATGAGTAGAAATGAATATACAAATATATACATTCATATATAGAGAAAACATACTAATTAATGTGCAGCAGTTAATAGGCACTGATGACATTTCCATAATAACTGTGAAAATGATGATGTTTAGAACCTTTTCTATTACATTTTGCCTTTATATCCTGATACTACAAATCAGTATAATTTTCAGATAATTTTTTTTGGCAATCTTTAAAGATGAGGATACTGTAATATATTTAGAAAAATACAGCATTTGTCAATGTCTCCTCCCACTGAAATAACAACAGCAACAACAATAATAACATTTGCAAGAAATTACACTTGTCTGCAAGTAAGAACTGGTAGGATTACAAATATATCAAATAGAATATTCTAGAAAAGTCATATAGAATATAGAAGAAAAATAAAAAGCAAAATAGTTCTGGGACAAAGCACCTACCACATAACACCCCAGATTTAGCAATTATCAATAGGAAAGAGAACAAAGTCTGGATAATGGACGTGCAGTACCTAGAAGTGAAAGAACTGGGAAAGATAAGAAAATAGAAAGACGAGCAAATAGAAATAGAATGACTGTGGCAAAAAAGCAAAGATAGTACCAATAGTAAAGGTGCTTGGGGTGCAATCCCGAAATCAGTGTTGTATCACTTGAATTGACAAAACCACCATCAGCCAACTGCAAAAGGTAGACTTACTACAAACAGTTTAGATCTTGCAATAATATCTTTATCATCATGAAACAATAGGTTTGGATACTTACAGAACTGAAGGTTTGAAATATTATTTATTTACTTAGTTATTTTTAATCCTGGTACTGTGCTAATAGAAGGATTGCCTTCTTTAGCTTTACAGAACATACCTCTCTATCCAAGTGAGTATTTTATTGCCACATAACCTCTGCTTAGTGGAGATACTCGAATTAAAGCATCCAAGGCAGCTGTCTCACTTCCTGAATACCTCAAATGAAGGGAATCCAACACCTCTTTGCTTGATTTGTTCTACTATCCCAGGGCTCTTTCAGTTAGGATTTTTTATTTTCAACATTCAGTAAGAATCAATCTTCTTGTAGTTTGACTCTGATATTTTGTGCCTTGCACTCAAGAAAAAAAACCAGATCCTAATATTTTTCGATATGACTGTTGTGGTCTGCCAGCAGCCTGTGGAGCTGGCAGCAGAGTCAGACAGTGAGGAGGCTGGAGAGGAACATGGGCCAGTCCTGGAGTCTGGGGAAGACTCGGAAGAGGGCTCTGCGTCAGAGGCACTGGGAGTTATGTGCAGACTCCAGAGCCTCCAGAGTCAGACATCAGAGAGGCAGAGGAACAGGGGGAATTTGTTCCCAGTGCGTGCATGCGCAGAGCTGCCAGAAGGCAAGAACAGTTAAAACAAAAGGGACGACTTGGGAGTAAGGCTTGGAGATGACTGGCCCCTCCCATAAGATATAAAGGAAGAGTAAAGGCACATGGGGCTTTGCAGGAAGCAACGTTGTGGATGGCGTTGGTTTGTACTTTGAAGCTCCATTTTCTGACTCTGTTTCCGTGTGGCCTTGCCAAGATAATTGCCAATTAGATCTTTGGCAGCGTGTCAAAGAAGATAAAGGTGGGTGTTTACCAGCCTTATCCGAAGGACTGTGGCAGACTTCTGTTGGACTATTCATAAATTCTTGGTGATTCAGCACGTGCTGTGTATGAAAGGAATTCACAGCCATTAAAATAAAAAAAAAAAGGTTTTTTGAACTAATTGTGTGCTTTTTACTATATAGGGAAGCCTAGGTCAGAACAATGACATTCTTTCAGCTATTTGAAGAGTGCTATTTTATGCCTCTCACCTGTCTATTTTTTTTTATTTAAAAAGTTTTACAAATACATTTTCTCCCCAGTTTCCCCCCCCCCGAGCCTCCCTGACCCTCCCTAACCCTCCCCTCCTCTCATGACTTCCTCAAAATATAATCCAAATCAAAATCACATTTTATAAAACTTGAACCCCTCCACCCCCTGTATATTATTCAAATCTTCATAAAATTCAATTATTCTATCCCTATATAAGACATTCAGTTGAAAGCTATCTGATATTTCCTAGTTTGATATTTATTCTGCACATAATCTATCCACTTTTTCCACTCCCATACATAAGTCTCTTGAGTCCGATCTTTTAGATATGCTGAAATCTTCGCCATTTCTGCAAAACTGGCCATCTTCATAATCCATTATTCAATAGTAGGCATAACATCATTTTTCCAATATTGACCTATCAATAATCTGGCTGCTGTCACCATATACAATATCAACTTTGTTTCATCCAATGTGATACCCTTAACTATACCCAATAAAAACAATTGTGGAGAAAACTGTAGTTTTTTCTTCAAAACATTTTGCATAACCCACCAAATTTTTATCCAAAAAGCCTTCACTTTCTTGCAGGTCCACCATATATGATAATATGTAGCATCTAAACAATCACATCTCCAACATTTTGGTTGAACATTAGGATACATGCAAGACAATTTCTTAGGATCTAGATGCCACCTATAAAACATTTTATAAAAATTTTCCCTCAAATTCTGCGACTGTGTTAATTTAACATTCTGGACCCATATTTTTTCTCATGTTTCCAACATCACTGGCTCTGCAAAATTTTGTGCCCACTTTATCATACAATCTTTAACCAATTCATTTTCCGAGTCTCTTTCTAACAAAACATTATAAACCCTCTTAATATGCTTTGGACCTTTCTCTTTTATATGTCTAACCAATTCTTCTTCATGCATCATTATACCAGTTTTTTGGTCCTCTTTCCATCTCAGTTGAAGTTGATTATACTGTAACCAAGTTAAATTAGTCCCTTCTTCCAACAGTGTTTCTAATGTCTTTAGTTGCCAACTGCCCCCATCCATAAAAAGAACTTCTTTATATAACAACCCCCCCCGAGTGACATTATATTTGTATTCCACATGATATGACCAAGATAATGGTATTTTATAATCCCATTTGAATCAGTGCTTCTTCCAAACTCTCATCAAAGAGTTTCTAAGTATGTGGCTTTTGAATATTTTATCCACTTTATTCTCATAAAATAAATATGCATGCCAACCAAATTCAAGATCATAACTCTCTATATTCAATATTCCAGTCTTTATCCTTCCAAACCAATCACTTGCTTGCATCAAGGCTGCTGCTTCATAGTATAATTGTAGGTTTGGAAGTTTAAGGCCTCACCTTTCTGGAACATCTTGCATAATTTTCAGCTTAACTCTCGGCTTTTTCTCATTCCATACAAACTTATTCACTCCTCTTTGCCATTCTCTCAGTTGTTTATCAAATTAAGCACTGGAATCATTTGAAACAAAAAGAGAAATCTTGGCAAAACGTTCATTTTAACTGCTGCTATTCTTCCAAGTAAAGACAGCTGCAGCTTTTTCCAAGTCTCCATGTCTTTTTCTACCTGTCGCCACAACACCTCGTAATTATTTTGAAACAATTTTATATTTGAATCTGCAACTTGCACTCCTAAATATTTAACCTTTGATACTATTTCAAAGCCTGCCTTGCTTTCAAGTTCCTGCTTTCGATCTTGTGTCATGTTTTTAACTATCATCTTAGTTTTTTTCTGGTTCAGTCTAAATCCTGATACCATACCATATTCTTCTATAATGTCTTTCATCTGGATTATTGATTCCATCGGCTGTGTTAGGGTAACAACCAGATGATCTGCAAATGCCCTAGTCTGTAATCTTCATGCCTTATAACTATGCCATTTAAAGAATCTGAGTCCCGTATTGTATTCAACAAGACTTCTAATGTTAAAATAAATAACAATGGGGATAATGGACAACCTTGTCTTGTTCCTTTTTCAATACTAAAATTTGTAGTCAAACTTCCATTAATAATAATTTGTGCCATTTGTTCTTGATAAATTGCTGAAACCGCCTGTATAAACTGATCCCCAAAGTCCATTTTTCTTAAAGTCTTTAGTAGAAAGTTCCAATCCACTCTATCAAAGGCCTTCTCTGCATCCAAAAACACCAGCACTGCAGGGATCTGTTTATTCTTCTCAAGATATTCCAATAAATCTATTTGCCTTACATTATCCTTCATATATCTGCCTTCTATAAATCCCGCTTGATCATAATGAATCACCTCTTGAATAACTGGCATTAACCTGTTGGCTAATACTTTTGCAAATATTTTATAGTCATTATTCAGAAGAGATATTGGTCTAAAATTCTCAGGTTTTTTAGGACCTGTTTGCTCTTTCAGTATCAATGAAATATAAGCTGCTTTCCATGAAGGGGGTATCTGGCCCCCTTGTTGTATACTACAAAATAGATCTTTAAGATGTTCAATCATTTCTGCTTGTAAAGTTTTATAATACACCGCAGTTAAACCATCCGTCCCTGGTGCTTTAGCTGTTTTCAATTGTTTAATTGCGGCAATAATCTCCTCAGCTGTTATAGGTTGATTCATTCTCTCCTTTTGTTCACTAGAAATTTTTGTAACTCTTCTTTTTAACTCTTCTTTTTCTAAATATTTCTCTATAAGTCCATTCTGTATATCATCTTTGGCATATAATTTGGTATAATAATCTAGAAAAGCTTCTTTAATTAATTTTTGTTGAGAAATTTCCTTCCCTCCACTCTCAATACTATCAATGACCCATGTACTCTGCCGCTTCCTTAGTGTATAAGCCAACCATCTGCCCGGTTTATTAGTGTTACAAAATGTATTGTGTTTCACAAATTGTAAATTTGTTGCTGTTTGTTCCGCCATAAGCATATGAAATTGATCTTTCAGGAGTTTTATGGCTCCTCGTATTCTTTCATCTGTTGGGTTTTTATAAGTAACTGTTCTTTGTTCTTTATTTCTGCTTCCATTTCAGATCTTTTCTTTTGTCGGTTTAATTTATGTTTAGAGTTCATATAAATGAGTACCCCTCTCATATATGCCTTACTCGCATCCCACACAGTTTCAATAGGGGTACCCTTATTCAAGTTCATTTCAAAAAATTCTTTCATCTGCTTTTTAAGTTCAGTTACATTCTTTTCATATCTAAACAAATTTTCATTTACTCTCCATGATCTTCTCTGACTCTTTCCCATCTCAATTTCTATCCATACCGGGCTATGGTCAGTTAAAGTCCTTGGAAAAATCTTTGTTCTTTTTGTTTTTACAAGTAAATCAGATGATACTAAAATAAAATCAATCCTAGAGAAGGATCTGTGTGTATCTGAGAAAAAAGTAAAATCCAAATCTTTTGGGTTGTGTATTCTCCAAATATCTTTTAATTCCAAATCTTCTTTCATATCAAAAAAAGTCTGTGGTAATCTAATCCTTGACTTTGCCAAACTCTTTTTGTCTGTTTTAGGATCAATTACTCCATTCCAATCTCCCATAATTAAAATAGATCTATAATCCCATTGCAATATTTTAGAATGCAAAGTTTTGTAAAAATTTTCTTGTTGATTAGGAGCATAAATTCCAATCACCAGAGTTGGGCCATTTGCTGTACAGAGTTCAATAGCTATAAACCTGCCACAGTCATCTGCTTCTATAATTTTAGCTGACAGTCTTTTATTTATATAAATCACTACGCCATTCTTTTTTTCCAAATTGTGTTCCTAATCTTGAATTTATCAGGTATTTTTGATCTTGTGTTCGGATATGAGTTTCTTATAGACAAATAATATCATTGTTAAATTGTCTCAAATAATTAAATAATTTCTTCCTTTTCTGTGGTGAGTTTAATCCATTCACGTTCCAAGATAAGAACTTAATTGTCATCTGAATCTTCTCGAAGCGATAAGAACATTTGCTGAAGACTTTCCAAGTTGGTAGTGTTTGGCTTTGCTCCTCCCATGGCTTCACATTCTTGTGTATTGCCCTTAACTCCTTTCTTGTGTTGCTGTGGCTTGGTCCTTTCCTGTTGCTGTTTTTCTTTGATTTGCTTGGAAACTGCTCGAGTTATACGCTGATCTTTGGTTTCACACATCCGGGCTAGGTCCAAGGCCACTTCTCTTGTATTTTTAGGTGGTCCAGTTACAGTTTCTGAAGGAAGATCTATCAGGGGCGCATCCAAAAATCCTCCTGTAGGTCCCTGCATTTCCATTGTCTCCAGTTCCAACTGCTTACACTGCTCTTCAGTCTCTTGCTCAAGTTGCTTCTCCTTATCGCTCTCCTTTATCTCCAGCACAGAGGATGTACGTGGGGATGTTGAGCTTGTTTTAAAAAAATTAGAATAAAATTCTTCCGCTTTCTCAACAGTATTTAATCGGTATCTTTCTCCTTTGAACTTCAATATTATGCCAGTTGGAGCATCCCACCTGAATGGAATTTGTTGTTTCTTTAATTCATTCACTAAAAATCCAAAATCCTTCCTATCTTTTAACATCTTAGGTGGCAGCTCTTTATAAACTCCAATTTCCTTTCCATCCACTTGCACAGTAGAGACAAAGGACCTTTGCAGAATATCATTTCTTATTTTCTATCTGTAAAATATATCACCACATCTCTAGGCAGTTGTCTTTGTATGGCCACCCAAGAATTCACTCTGTACACTTTATCCATTTTGCAAAAAATCTCTTCAGGACTAATCTTTAACATCACAGCTAAAGCATCAGCGCAGATCCTTCTCAGGTCTTCCCAGTATTCTCTTTTAAGCCTCTCAGCCTTATGGCAAACTCCATAGACCTGAATTGCATCATTGTCATCTCATTTTCAAGTCTTTGCATTTTATTGTCAACATTAAAAATTTTATAATCAGCCTCCTTCATTTTAACATCTACTTCTGATCTGAGTTCCTCCACTTTTTTATCAGTTTGGATAACTGCATCTGACAATCCAGTCACCACTGTCATTAATTTTTTGGTCACCTTGTCATATTTTTCTTGTACCACCTCTTTAATTTCTTTAATCTCCTGCTTAATTTCCTGTTGAGACTTTTTAAACTTCTCATCCATATATTCATCTTGCCTCATCAAAGCCTGAGCAATAAAATCCTTTAGGTTTTCAAGATCAATCTCTTTTTTTCTGGCTCTGCTGGATGTGAGGCTGTTGTTGAGGCTTGTGTGGGGGGGATCCCCCCCGCTGCCTTCGCATCTTGCTTAGTTTGTTTAGAAGCCATTCTGCCATGTAGTCTAACTTTTTCAAGAAAGGAAGTCTTTTTTCCCTTTCCTCCTCCACCAAATCCTCTGAAAAATTTCCCCAGGTTTAGTCAAATTAAAGATGAGATTAGATCAGAATCAGGCTTGCTTTAAAAGAATTTCCCTTTTCCTTCACTTGTTACAGACAATGCTACTTTGTAACGTGTTGAAATAGCTATGCAAATCCACTCTCGCTTTCAGCTTTCGTTAACGCTGAAGCCGGGCGCCATTTTCAGGAAACTTTCAATCTTTCGTTTTAAAGTTAGTCACAGGGCTAGAACAAATACTTGCTGTTTCGTAGTTCAAGTTCCGATTTCAACCTGTTCGTTTGGAAAATTCACTTTATTTTCGATAAGAAGGTTGATCCCGCCGCCTTGTTCTACAAAGTGTAGAATTGTCCTCGCTGTCCGGAGCCTCGGCAAGCTGGATAGGGAGCCTCACTTGTTTCCTCCCCGGAAGCAAAGGGGTGCTATCTGGGGGCTTCACAGGGGCTCTACCTGACTCTCGCCAGCTCTCTTCTTGATCCTACAGGATTCGGAATTTTCTCCTTTGTCGAAGCGGTTCTTTACAGGCAACGGGGCTGGCGGTCTGAGAAAATACCGTCTGTCGGTGACGGGAACCAAACCGGAAGTCCCCTCTCACCTCTCTATTGTCAAAGCTAAACATACCAACCTTTTTAGTCCCTCTTCATACAGCTTAATTTTCTAAAGCCCTAATATTTATTGCTTTTCTATGAATCTTTCTTACTGTCCTGGTCTAGTTTCAATATTCAAAGTGTAATCTGATGAAATAGTATGATAGATTTTTTTTTGCATGTTTAGAAATTATACTGCTATTGATATAGCTTAAAATTACCTTCACATCACATTTTGGTTCAAATTCAGTTTCCATTTGACTACTAGTACTACAATATTCCAATTGCAAATACTATTACCAAGCTGGGTATCCCTCATCCTATACCTGTGTATTATATCTGTTAATTTTAACTCTTTTCTTTGCTGCTCATTTCGGTAAAGTATCAAGATTGTTCTGAATTTTATTTCTGTCTTCTAGAACACAATTTTGCATTATCTCCAGATTTAATAAACATTTTTTAAATCATTAATGAAAATAGTGTGCTAAATCCGGGAAGGGAACCTGATAGTCTGTCACTTGATATTCTGTTATCAAAGCTAGAATTTGATGTAGACCCATTGACTATGATTGTTGAGCCAGCTATACATTATATTGTGTAATACATCCCACACCTAACTAGATTGCTAATGGCCCACATCACAGTTTATATAACATGGCCCACATCACAGTTTATAAAAAACTAAAAACACATGTAACATAGGCCCAAAATATTTAGAAAACATTTTATTGTAATTTTATTGTAATATTGTCATACCAAATGTGCTACAACATCAATTAGTGCTATAAATGAATTGATATACATAAAATATAGACTTTCCCCATAGTTTGTTATTTTAGATATGATAAAACGCTTTAATGGTCACTTGACAAACATATCAAATCAATTCCTCAAAGAACATATGATTTTTTTAAAAAATTCTGAGTTTATAATCGGATTTTATTGGTAAGATCAATTAAATCTGTTTCTGGAAAAATAAGTTTTCATCTAAATAGGACTACCAGTCCTATTTTTTTTAAAAAGTCACAAAAAGTTGGTACTAGTCTTCCACATAGTTTTCAGTCATGACAGGTTAAAAATTCCCATGAGATATTCTATGGGTGAGCATCTTAATAACGTGAAAATCAATGATTTTATTCTTAGGGCTTTTCAGGTCAGTTCTACCTTTATTGGAATGACTGAGACAGGCTGGAAGTATCCACACAAGGGACTAAACGTCTCACCAAAGCAGATTACTCTAAAACAAGACCCAATCAAGCACACTTATTTACTGTATTTTATACTGAGAACGTCTTCAACATTTTCAGTCAAACAACTTTAACATCTTTTAAAACCATCAATAAATGGGTAATAAATGCCAAACTAACAAGGTGAAAACAATTCCTTATCTCTGTTCTCTCATTATGAGACATATTTAAAAATAAATGTTTAATGAGGTTGGGGGAGGACAGTATGTGATAAAAAAGGGGGGGTGGTAATTGAACCAATCACAATCTAACTAGCTTAGATTAACTCTAAATCACTCCCAGTATTATATATTGCTAAACTATTTCCATGCTGCAGGAACCCCAAAATCTAGTTCACCATCCTATTTGACCTATCTAGTTTTTCAAGAAAAAAAGCTAGAGAGATAAAGCAGGCAATATATATATATATATATATATATATATATATATATATATATATATATATATATATATATATATATATATATATATATATTCACCATTTTGAATTTCAAACCTGGGTTCCCGATAAACATGTCTCTCTAACACTAACTGGCTATAAATAAAACTCCAACTAACATATACTCTCAATCATGCACTTTGCAGAGATATTTCCAGCAAGTATAGGTAGTCCTTCTTTAGTGCTGCCTCAGTGACTGTTCTCAGTTATGACAAAGATGAAAAAGAAATTTGTAACCAATGCTTTGCACCTTTCCTCACTGAGTTACATGTTTGCCATCATGATCAGCACACACTGTCCTGTGGCTTATTTATTTTTTTCTTTCCTCCTCTTCCCATGAGTAGATGGTTTAAACAAACTATCTTTTCCTGAGCTGCTTTTCTGGGCAATGCAACAGGTCCCTCAAAATACTAAGGCAAGCGAACAAACTTTGTTCTGTGACTTTAATTAAGGCTCACAACTGCTGCTTGAAATTGACAAGACTCTAATCGGTTTCACAGAAAGGCTTTTGTTCACCTCCTTTTGGGCCTAGCACACTCCTTTCAAATGCATATTCCCCATTGTGTGCCTGTTTACTCTTTTATAATCCCTACCACATCAATGAATGTAAATAAAAACTGTTTATTCTCTTCTTCCTAATCATCCCAGTGCTGGGATGAACATTCCAAAGAATGGGAAGTAAGGAAAAAGGAATATAAGATTTGCCCGGCTTCCTCAGAAATAAGTTCTGGAAATCTTCATGACCATTTGTGTTTATCTGGCTGTTTGGAGTTGTATCCTTCTGATATTGTAAAGCAAAGGAAAACTGAAGTAAAATTGTAAGGACAGTTGCAGTCATAGGATTTTTACTTAGTGACTGATTTGCTTAATGACCAAATTGTCAGTCCCATTTGTGGTCACTAACTGAGAATTACCCTTACAACCAATGTTTCCTTTAATTTCTTACAGGCAGCATGCAGAAAAAAATGTTTTGTACAGCTTTTCTCAAACTAAGTGCAAATTTGTATGCCACAATGCAAGTGTATGAATAAATTGCAAAAGCATGTAATAGTGACATATTAAAATGTTTATATATTTCTTGGTTAAAATATAGAAACTAAGAGTATGTCACAAACATCCTTTAACTTATTTTTTTACTGTTGGCAAGTAAAATTGCTATGCAATTTCCTTAGCAGTGTTTTTCAGAAATGGCTAGCCACTTCCTTCTTCCTTGAGAGATATGACTGGCACAAGGTCACCCATATTGCTTTATGCCTATGGTAGGACTGCTTAGAATTGCTTATTTTCTTAGACTTACCTCAAACTCACAATTTCCCACGTTGTAGCCTGATGCTTTAAGCACTACACCAAATTGACGACATACACAGAGGGAGACTGGTATAATTACCCTCCGAATATGGTGGGATGACACTGATCCCTTCCACTGCCGTGAGAGGGCAGTGAAGTCCAGCTCCTGGTATGAAGATCTACTCTTGACCTAGTACTATTGGACTATCTGGTGAAGCCCAAACCAGTTTACTTTCCACCTCTGTTTTTTTGTGATGTTTATGGCTGCTGACCTTCTTGCGCTGCAAGACTCCCCCCTCTCACAGGTTTGGCCCTCCTCATTATCGAGGGCCTACATTGATGACGGATTTTGGAATCCCGAAAGGTGGCATGTTGCGAGGAGGGGTTGTGGGGTTTTTTGGGAAGTTTTTAGATGGGATTTTAAAGGGTTTGGGGAGGAGGGTGGGTTGTGTGGGTTTGGGGGATAACCTGCGGAGGAGGGGGCCTGGTTCGGCTGAGGGATGCTGCATGGGAGGTGCGGGACTTGGAGTCAAGGAGGGGGTTAGAGCTTGTGCCGATGATGGGTATCACATCAGTACTGTGGGTGGGAGGGGCAGATATGGCGGGAGCAGGGGGCCATATCATACGGTGGGAGTGCGCACTCGCTGTCTTCGAGCAGTGACGCGCTCCGGCCCCCAATGCTCCTCTCGTTCCCCAGGTTGCACAGATCCTCAGGGCCTGGGCCTTCGGCTGATGTTATGCAATGGCAGGTCCATGTTAAATAAAGCCCCCCTCATTTGTGATCTTGTTCAGGAGGGGGAAGCGGACCTGGTAGGTATTACGGAGACCTGATTGGCCCAGGAAGGGGGGTCCCCCTCATTGAAATGTGCCCACCCGGTTTTCACGCATTTCATCAGCCGAGGTCACATGGGAGGGGCGGCGGGATGGGGGTTGTCATTAAAGAAGGTCTTGGTCTGAGGAAGGCCACTGTTCCTCAGAGTGCCGGATGTGAGTCCCTCCTTGTGAAGCGGGGTCATGGGGTACAGATGGGCTTGCTGATTACGTACCTGACTCCCTGCCACGTGGCGGCGGCCCTGCCTGAGCTGCTCAACGTTAAAGCCGCGGTGGTGGTTGATATCCCCAGGCTTATGGTCATGGGGGATTTTAACCTGCCATCCGTTGGTGAAGCATCTGAGGCGACCCAGGAGTTCATGGATTCCATGAGAGCCATGGACCTGACCCAGTTAGTTCATGGCCCTACCCACATGGGGGAAAACACACTGGACTTGGTTTTTGTCTCTGGTCAGTGGTGGAGTGATTTTGAGATAGGGGATATAGCGATTGAGCCCTTGTCATGGTCGGATCACTCCCTCCTTCGCTTTGACCTTCGAACCACCACACCCCACCACAGGGAGGCGGAACCGATGATGTGGTTCTGCCCCAGGCGCCTGATGGATCCGGATAGGTTCCAGGCGGAACTTGGGCCATTCCGAGGCTCACAACTCGACTGAAGACCTAGTGGCCGCGTGGGATAGGGCGGCTGCTGGAGCTTTGGACCGGGTCGTGCCTTTGCGGCCTCTGACCTGGCACTGGTCTCACCTGGCTCCTTGGTTCACCGAGGAGCTGAGGGAGATGAAGCGCTGGAAAAGACGCCTAGAGAGCAGTTGGAGGGCCAGCCTTTCTGAATCTGACTGAACACTGGTAAGGTCTCATATTAGGACCTACCTAGTGGCAATAAAAGCAGCAAAATGTAATTATTTTTCTGCTCTTATTGCGTCATCAGATAATCGCCCAGCCTCCCTGTTTAGGGTGACCTGCTCCCTGCTCCACCAGGGAGCGCGGGAGGACCCCTTCGAGGGCAGGGCCGAGGACTTTGTGCAGTATCTGTATGACAAAATCGCTCAGATTCGGGAAGACTTGGACTCTGACTGGGTAGATTCAGGAGGGATGATGGAGGCAGGTCTTGAGAATATTATCTGGGAAGAGTTTGACCCTGTGACTCCCGAAGATGTGGACAGGATTCTGGGTAGACTGAGCGCGGCCACATGTTTATTGGACCTGTGTCCCTCCTAGTTGGTGCTGGCTTCTCGGGAGGTTACACGAGGCTGGCTCCAGGGGATTATTAATGCTTCATTGAGTGAGGGTGACTTTCCCGCTGCCTTGAAAGAGGCGGTGGTGAGGCCTCTCCTCAAGAAGCCTTCCCTGGACCCAGCAGTACTAGCGAATTATCGTCCAGTCTCCAACCTTTGCTTTGTTGCAAAGGTTGTTGAGAGTGTGATGGCGGGACAGCTTCCCCAGTACCTGGATGAAACGGTTTATCTAGATCTGTTCCAGTCGGGCTTCAGGCCTGGGTACAGCACAGAAACGGCATTGGTTGCATTGGTTGATGATCTCTGGAGGGCTCGGGACAGGGGTTGTTCCTCTGTCCTGGTCCTATTAGACCTCTCAGCGGCTTTTGATACCATCGACCATGGTATCATGCTGCATCAGTTGGAAGAGTTAGGGGTGGGGGGCACCGTGTTGCAGTGGTTCTCCTCCTTTCTCTCCGACCGGTCGCAGTCTGTGTTGGCAGGGGGGGCAGAGGTCGACCCCGAGACGCCTTGTATGTGGGCTACCACGGGATCGGTCCTCTCACCCTTTCTGTTCAACATTTATGTGAAGCCACTGGGTGAGATCATCCGTGGTTTCGGGTGAAGTACCATCAGTACGCTGATGATATCAGCTATACATCTCCACCCCGGACCACCCCAATGATGCCCTGGAAGTGATGTCCTGGTGCCTGGAGGCTGTGCGGATCTGGATGGGGAGAAACAGACTCAGCCTCAACCCATCCAAGACCGAGTGGCTGTGGTTTCCGGCATCCCGATATAGTCAGTTGGTGCCATCACTGACTATTGGGGGCGAGTCGCTGGCCCCCACGGAGGGGGCTCACAACTTGGGTGTCCTCCTGGATTCACGGCTGTCTATAGAAGAGCATTTGATGGCTGTGGCCAGGAGGACTTTCTATCAGGTCCGCCTGATTCACCAGTTGCATCCCTTTCTGGATCGGGACTCCTTACGCATGGTCACTCATGCCCTTGTCACCTGCCACCTGGACTACAGTAATGCTCTCTACATGGGGCTCCCCTTGAGGAGCACCCGGAGGCTCCAACTGGTCCAGAATGTGGCCGTGCGGGTGGTTATGGGAGCGACGTGGCGTTCCCATGTAACACCTCTCCTGCGCGAGCTGCACTGGCTCCCAGTGGTCTTCTGGGTGCGCTTCAAGGTCTCAGTTACCACTTTTAGAGCGCTTCATGGCTTAGGACCAGGGTACTTACGAGATCGCCTTCTGCCACCAGTAGTCTCTCACGGGCCAGTATGCTCCCATAGAGAGGGGCTCCTCAGGATGCCATCAGCCAAACAGTGTTGACTGGCATCCCCCAGGGGGAGAGCCTTTTCTGTGGGGGCACCTGCCATCTGGAACGAGCTCCCCCGGAGATACGGAGGATCCCGGGCTTACGCACTTTCCGCCGTGCCCTCAAGACCTTTTTATTTCAACAGGCTGGCCTGGCCTAACCTCCTTTTTAATTATTAATTTTAAATTTGTTTTAAAATAATAGGGGTGTTTTAAATTGTTTGGGCCAAATTATTTAATGGGCTTTTATATTGTTTTTAAATTTTGTATTATGTGTGTTTTATCTTTTGGCTGTTCACCGCCCTGAGTCCTTCAGGAGTAGGGCGGTATATAAATTAAATAAATAAATAAATACACACTTATTTTCAGGTTATGATATAAATTTTCTAGTCACTTGATAACTTATAATTGTAATCAACATTTTGTAAACATTTTAAAACTGTTTCTTTTAAGGGGGAATTTGAAATTGTAATTTGGGGGATTTACAAATTATAAAAAGACCAACAATGCAAACAACAGGAAACATACATGTTGGATGGATGAGAAGACACAATATTGCAGAATAACCAACACTGTTCAACTCTAGCTACAGGATAGGAGAACAGTTGGCTCTTCAAATCCTCTCAGAATATCACCAGGATGTGGGAATTGAAACTATCTCTGAAGAACAATGTGATCCATAAGATCTCTCTTGGTAGTGAGGACAGTTTTCCTTGTCTACCTATATTAAAGAACCTCCACAGATTGATTGATTGCTTTCCTCTGGAAACAACCAGATAACATTTCATGATGTTGTGTGTGTGTTATGCCTCTTGCAACTGCACAAGTGTTCCAGGCTCATTCCACATTTGACTTCTCCTTCCAACCTTGTTAGTAGTTTCCCAACCTGTGAACACCTTGTTCTTCACATGGACCATTTTATACTAATTGGCCAGGGATTTGGGGGAAGGTGGAGAGCTAGTCAAAGTTTTCCAATTGCTGCTCTAACAATTAGATTTTTGCTTTCTGGGACTGTATTCAAGGAGAGGACAGGAGAAATGCCTGACAAGGTCCAATGAAGCACACACTATTTGTCAGGGATAGGTAGAGGGGTTTGTGGCCAACACTAACCTTTGTTAAGTTTTATTACATTTTTTGTAATACAAAAATACATTTTTACTGGATGTGAACTGTGAGAGAGGCATGTTCCATACTGAAAGACAAACAAATCAGGAATCTGAACTAAATCAGTAGAAAAAGAGAGAGCAGACAAGAAATTCAGAAAATCATATGATTGTTAATGGTTTTTCATAGGGATGTGTTGCAGCTTGGGGGGAGGAAGAGAAATTAATGAGATGGTATTAAATTCTTAAACCAGAGTTTTTGTTAATTTTGGCATATAAAATAATTGTGTATAGTGAATGATATAACCTTTGTACGTTTCCTTTCATTATAAATGATGTAAAGTTTAAACAAAATGATCATACAACTTCTTTCCAGGAGTTAATTTATATGACCTTTCCGCATCCAGAGTACTTTGGTGCTTTGATGGTATGTTCATTAAGTGAAGTAAGTTTCAGATTGTAGCTGTGGTTAATACTTATTAAATGTCAGTGCTGAAGAGAGAAAGTCACAGTGGCCTCTTTATGAACAATTCTTATGAACCATTTGAGGGGAGGGTAGAGGAGAGGCCCTCAATTCAGTAAAACATAATTGTAGAAAAGTTTGAACAAGTACTCAGTTGTATTATGCAAGAGAAGACTTCATGTTTCGAACAGATTTAGTAGACTACTACATTTTGGTTCTAAGTGTGCAATCCGCAAATCACTTTGTTCGGAGCAGATTTAAAATACTGCTGTAAATTGAAATGAGCTGGCTCTAAACTAAATTCTTTATAATCTAGTTCTTGCTTGGATCAATGTGGTTCTAACTTAAATAAATCAGGACTATTTTTTTCCACATTTATTACAATGGGAACTAAGTGCAACTAAATTTTTAATTATCCCAGTGCCTTTTTTGCTCAAATAACATTGAAGGGTGTGCTTGCTGACTGAATCCTAAGCAGGAGTGGGCAGAATAAAGAATAGAATTTACCAATACATCTCTGAATTGATGGATGACAACATTCAGCTTTCTGGCTCCCCACTAAATTGCTTAAATTGACAATGAGGAAATGAAAGTTTAAGTAACCAGAAGTAGATTTGGAAGAAAGTATGTATGTCATACTGACTAATTTGATACACACATCCAAATGTTATATCAATATCTATAGAAATTCCAATGACAATATGCCAGTTTATGTCCTCTCTAAATTTCTGACTTTTTTAAAAAAAAGAATCAATCTACATTTCTGACATTTTTAGTTATCCCTTGATACAGAATAAACTGCTCACTAAAAGTCTATACTGCTACTATAATTATTTCTGGACTATTAACATTAGTAGCTGCTGTTTCAGAGAAAGATGCAGCATACATAGTTCCTTCCTTGTTGTCAAGAATCTTGGTTAAGGATTTTCAGCATTAGATGAATGTTAAACTTGATAGAGGCATGCAATCCCACAACTATGTTTATATATTTAATGGTGGAGGCTACAAATCTAGAGAATGGGTATGACACAGACTGGCAGCAGTCATGTAACACTAAACATTTAAGAAAAGGAATAAGAAAAGGCCAAGCATATTATGTGAATAAAAAAAATTTAACAGAGCCGGGTAATCTTATGAATTTCAAATCAATTTTTCCCTTCTCTGAATATGACTTCTTTTATGCCCTCCCAGAGACAACAGCAGTTAAAGAAAGCACTTAATCAATATTTTAGTATCTTCCTAGGATTGCTCACGTATTTTTGTGGTAGAAACTAAATCCAGTATTCTGTGGGGAGCATTACAACTATTCATGATAATTTGCTCATTCCTTCAGTGGGCTTCCCTAGAGCTTGTGTCATAATTAAAAACAAAGTCCCAGTGTCTGAATAAAATAGTGTAAGGCTTTTATTCATTGCTGTTTTCATATTACAAACAAACTTTAATAAAAATATGGCTTCCCAACTCAGCATACGTAGGGGAGGTTTGATCTAACAGAATAAACTCTTACAAAACAGATGCAACAGTAAATTTTTGGTATTCTCATGTTAGGAACAATTTGGTTGCCTGCAGATAGTAAAACACTATTTAGAGAAGGTTAAGAAGTCTAATATGATTAATAATCTAGTGATTAAAATACATGTCTACACTTTAGGTATCTCAAAGAAAATATGTGAGAAGGGCCCACAGGCTGTGTTATTTCAGATGCAATGAAAACTCCTTTCATCTAATGTATACATAAGGTGAGAAGAACAGCACTTGATAACAAAATGTGTCTGGGGAATTCCAATCTTTGTAAAGTTGATATCTGTGACATTTATTTATTTGAAGTTGTAAACTCTGAAGCTGTAACACTGAAAAAGGAAACAATGTCTTGAAACAAACTATACAGTAAACTTGAACATTGGGTGCTATCTAACAAAATGAAATTCAGTTGCGAAAAAAGTAAGGTTTAGGCAAGAAAAACCAAATGCATAGGTAGTACCTCGTTCAATAGTAGTATCTGTGAGAAGGAACTTGTAGTCCTAGTGGACAATCACTTAAATACGAGCCAGCAGTGTGTTGCAGCTGCCAAAAAAGCCAACACAGTTCTAGGCCGCATTAATAGAGGGATATAATCAAGATCATGTGAAGTGTTAATACCACTTTATAATGCCTTCGTCAAACCACAGTTGGAATACTGCATCCAGTTTTGGTCGCCATAATATAAAAAAGATGTTGAGAATCGAGAAAGAGTGCAGAAAAGAGCAATACAGATGATTAGGGACTGGAGGCTAAAACATATAAAGAACGGATCCTGGAATTGGGCATGTCTAGTTTGTTGAAAAAAAGGACTAGGGGTTTTTAAGAAGAGTCTGGACAACCATTTGTCTGAAATAGTATATGGCTTCCTGCCTGAGCAGGGGGTTGGACTAGAAGACGTCCAAGATCCCTTCCATCTCTTCAATTTCTATTTTTTTTTTCTATTCCATTCCAATCATTTCAGGTATGGCATTTAAAAGAATGTTCAGTATAAGATATTTTAAGACTAGAATGAACATATAAATATTTAGAACACACACACACACACACATACACACACAATGGGGATGATAATGCATACCACACAGATTATGCACTGAAGGCTTGCAACGTATCTGGAGGCAACTAAAGTTCCAATGATCCAATTAAACAACCCTTTGAGTTAAGTCAGATCACTGATCCTTTTGACACAATTTATTTGTCTCTGACCAGCATAGATTTTGTAAAGTCTCACAGACAAGTTTTATTCTGCTCTATCTTGATGGATTTTCTCTGTAAATTCCAGGGATTAAGTCCTTCCTATAAACAAATCCTCAATATATTTTCAGTAACCAAATAATATTCTAGTGATCTAAACAACAGTGTTATTACCTAGTTTTTAGTCAGGGTGCATGGAACATTGAAAGCCAGGACACATAAGGCAAAGCACTGAAATCTACCATTTCAGTAATAATGATGTTCAGCATCGAGAGATAATTATTATACAAAAAGAACTACATTTTCCACAAAGGGGAAAATGTTTTGATACTCAAATGCTCTCCAACCCCCAACACAGAAATAGTAAACGCTGAAGAAAACTCATAAAAAGGAGAATATCTAACATGCTTAAATTGTGCATGTTTGCTCCACATGGCACATTCAACTGGTCCTACTGCTTGATCAGGAATTATACAATAGCCACTGTTCAAAAAGCTTCTACGAAGGCTCTTGACTGTGTGCAGCGACAGGAGGCAGATAGATGAATAATGGCAACATCAGAAAATTGATCTGGAGAGAGAAGCAACAAGCACAACGAAGAACAGCTGGAAAGAAGAATCAGGAAGTGGGAAGGAAAGAAGAGGGATGATGAAAGCAGAAATTACAACCAGCAAGAGAGGAGAGGCGAGGAGGGGTGAAGAAAAGATGGGATGCTAAAAGGTAGTGGAAAGACGGGGAAACAGCAAGACAAGCAACATGAGAAGAAGACCAAGTAGGAAATATACAGCAGGGAGGAGGGAGGGAAAGGGAACCAGCAATAGAATGACAAGTGGGAGAAGAGAAGAATGAGGAGGGAGAGTGAGTGTGAAGGAGTTGTACAGAGCAAAAAGTCTGTTTTAATAATTCATGCAGCACTGCATACCATCTCCCCATTTCCAAGGATCTTTTCTATTTTCAGTAATGGGAAGCTTCTTTCTACCATTGATTAGTTGCTGTTTTGTGGATCCAATACTGCCTATTATGTTGTATATACCTAAAGATGCAGCATAGTGGGGACTGGGGGAGGGGGGTTGCCTCAGCAATTCCTAGTCCCAAATAGCCACTTTTTCAAAATGAACTAGGCACGATTCCTCTGTAACTGCACTACTATGCTACAGAAAAATAATGACGATCTGGTTGTAGGTATGGCTCCCCCTTGAATAGATATCCTTAGCTCCGATATGAGGATCTCATTTCTGTAACTTGGGAAGGAGCACAACACATCCAAGAACACATTTCTCCATATGAAAGGAATGAATTTGCTGAAGCTTCCCACCCCCGCCCCATTTTCTTAAACATTCCCAATTTAAAACAAACTTAAAAGAAAAACTAAAATCCCCTTCCCTGAAAGCTTTTATTATTTTGAAAATCAAAGGCACCTTTTATTTCCCACACTCCCGTAGGAAAATAGCAGATTCCAAGGCTGAATGGAATGTTCAATAAGCTATTGAAAATGGAGGAAAGGATAGCTTCACCCATTTTTGAAGAAAAAGATAATACAGTATGTTACGTTTATGAGTCTATTTAGAAAGCATCAAATTTGGTTCTCAAGGGGTGGAAGGCCACCTTCCTCAGAACCTTCTACCAGTCAAAGTGGACAATACCAGTCTGTGTACAATTGATCTCAAAATAAGAAGTAATTAAAGAAAATATATTTTTTTTACCTTTCACTGTTTTATTAAATGATGTTTTAAAGAAAAAAGCTACTTTTGTTCAAATTCAGCATCCTAGTAGCTTTAAAAGGCATTTAATTGAAAAGGGTTTTTTTTAATAAAAAGAATAAAATAAAAATTAGAACCATATTCAATTTCTGACATTTTTATTCATCAGCATTTTCTAGACCTTTAGAATGTTTCTTCTACAATTACAAAAACATTATTTTAGGAAATTATTTTGTCCTATAGCACTTAGCCTTGACAAACAATTACTACCTATCACATTAAGCAGAATTCATAAAGTAATCTTTATTGCAAGGTTAAAATCAGATTTTGAACAATAGGTGCTTGCAGAGCAATTCTAAGCTCTATGCTATTTTGTGCAGTTTCCATTGAGGGAGAAAACAGTAGAAAGGGATGAGAGAGGGAACAAAGTGAAGGCCATCTGAAAAACTTCCTGACAATATTTTATACGAACATACAGTTTATCATATTTATGACAAAACTCAAAGCTTCATAAATATGATTAAGCCTTTATCATGGAATTGACAATAGACTCAAACAGAAAGCAGATTCATATACAATTCTTTTGTTGTTATCAGTCTTAGCTAAATATTGTCAGAAATTTGTTCTCAACTTCTCTGTAGATTAGATCTTGGGGGTCAGGTGGGTCATGTTTCAGTTACAAATCATTTGATGATTGCCCTGTTTAATGACAGGGCAAACATTCAAAGTTACAATGGCACTGTAAAAGCAATTTTGCAATTGGTGCTGGCATTTACAATGGTGCAAATCTCCCAGCAGTCATGTATTTGCCTTTAGGTATTTCACAACCAGTAGGTGCTAATGACCATCAAAGCTTCCTGGGATCACATGTTCACCATATGCATGTTTCATAGCTGGCTTCCAACAAACAGAACCAATGGAAAAGCCATCAGTAAAATGACAAGTTATGGTCAAGTGGTGTCTCGCTTAACAACTGCAGGTGATTTGCTGAACAATCATAGCAGCAGAACTGATACTATAAGTGCAGCACGGTCATGTGATGTTTTACTTAATAACTTTGTTGCTATTGTGTTCATTATGCAAGACTACCTATATTGGTATAACAGATGATGCCCACCAAGCAGTGGCTGGATGATGGACTACAGTGATATGGCAATTTCCCAGGAAGAAGGGAACATATTCTAGAAAGAGAAAGGAGATGACAGGCAGCATGGACTATAGCTGGAAAGGAGACAGATGAAGAGAGCAACAATAGCCACTTCCTACAAGCTCCCAGGATATATCCATTAAATCCATTATATCCTGGGAGTAGTAAGGGTTTAGTGTGGCAAGATTCTGTCTGCTATGGGTAAGTGTCAAGGCTGACTGGTAACAACAGAAATGAAAGGAGGGAGAAAAAAAAAAGAAGGGAATACTTGAAATGGATTGTGAGCTGGGACAGAAGGGGATGAATTTATATGAGCCATTTGCAGCCTGAGAAAATCCTGACACTTCAAGGTCATGCAATGGGAACTTTCCAAAAGTGCAGACTGTTTTCCCAAAATAAAAAGAAGGTGTTGGATTGGTGGACAATGGGTGACCCAAATGGGGAAATTAACTATGCTGTTTTTTGCACAAAAACCTCAGAGCTAGCTTTGCTTCTTCTGGGCCTGTAATGTATGGATCTATCACTAAAGTTATACACTTCGTAAAATAATATCCCAGGTGGGTTTTTTTTGCTGCATATGCCAATAGGATGATTGACAGTAAACAAAGAAAGAACTTTACTCTGTTTACTCTGTTCCATGTCACTCTTGGCTTAGCTTGACAACTGGGGTCTTCATTGTTAGAGGCTTCCAAACAGAGATTGGAAAGGCATTTGTTGAGAAAAATCCTTCTGTGGATGTATTGCATTGGACAGGGACATGAGCTCCTCTCACTATCCAATTCCAGTGTGAAACTTAATGTTCCAACAAGACTGCTATCTGCTTTTTATAAACATACTAAAATTGTCCAGTCTGATAAAAGGAGAACATTTATATTTGTTCTGGTAAAAGGTTTCCTTGGAGGAAAAGACAAAATAATGATTGATTTATAAGATATCTTAGATTCCCAGCTGAATCAGATGAAGTTTTACAATTATGAGTGGTAGATAAAGCATGGGTTTCATTTGTCCCATGAAGCAGTCACAACAAAAGGAAAAAAAAAAGAAATCAACTATGAGAAACTCAAAGGTATCGCTTGAAGTTCAACAGTATAAATCTTACTTCAGCAGAATGATAGCAGAAAGAAAAGCAGCCAAGCAGGCACTCTATCACTTCAGTTACTATACATAGCCTCACTTCACTTTGTCACATGTCCCCATTCCACCCCAAAACCTTTCTTTATATGAAGGAATCTGTGTAAGTCTTGTGTTTATATTTTACTAATTTCTTCCCATGTTCTGCATTTTTTTTCTAGGGAAATCATGAAGACTTAAATATTCCTACACCGACTTTTATACAGTTCAGAAGCATGCAAAATGCAAGTAGATAAATAGGTACCACACTGGTGAGAAGCTGACAGCGCTTCGTGCAGTAAGAAGAAACTAACCAGCACCAGACCTGCCTGAATGCGAGGTGAAATTGGTAGAGAAAACACTGCTGCAGAATGTTGTTAGCCACTCTGTGTGAGGAGATAGTTTGCCCCCTGCAGTGGACCCTATATAGCACACCCGTGTGAGCTAAACAAACTAGCAATCTTAGGCAACCAAACCGTACTGACATAATAGACTCTCGGCTTCTCAATGCACAAACATCATACACTAAATTAAATTAAATTAAATTAAATTATTAAATTAAATTAAATTATTAAATTAAATTAAATTAAATTAAATTAAATTAAATTAAATTAAATTAAATTAAATTAAATTAAATTAAATTAAATTAAATTAATTAAATAAATGGCTTTGCATAAATGCAGTTTGTAATTTCTCTTGGATAAATTGGACTAATCAAATAATCTGTCAAACAAAGGAGCTGTCTATGACACAGTCAACTGCAATCAGAGATAGGCATTCCCAACCTGTTACTTCCAGCTCTCCAAATACTGATCCAAAAGTACCTCAGAAAATCTCAGTTCCCATACATCTGGATACTCGAATACTAGATTGGGAAAGGTACCAGGATCCAATGCAATTTTATTTTTGTCACAAATTTAATATCATTAATCACAATTGCTCTTAACCAGTATTTTTCTCTTTTTTTTTATTGAAAAAGTTTTCAAATACAAGTTTTTCCCCCCTTTCCCCCCCTCTTCCCTAACCCCCCCTCACCACCCATCCCCCCCTGTGACTTCTTCACAACCATAAGCTATTTCATAACTAATTACATAATATTTTACCTTTCCCTTACTCCCTCCTCAAAATACTGACCCTTAGCATAATATTCTTATAACTCCCATTTTTGCGATAATCTGCCCTTTTTCTCCTCCCCTAAACTTATAATGTATTATTACAACAATTTAACATTTAATCTTTTATATATATTAATATAACATTTTAAAGCGGCCTTCTCCCTACATCCAAATTTAACATTTATTCAGTTCTATCCAATTCCTCCACTCCCCTAGATATATGACTTAAAGACCCTTTTTCTTAAACTAATCAATCAGTAAACTAACCTATTTCAACCCAAATTCCTACAAAATCATGCAATACAATTTTAAATATAATCCACTGCCCACTCTACTAAAATATACACATATCTATATATGCATTCCATTTTGTAAAAAGAAAAAAGACAATAACTTTAAATTTATAATCCATATAATATCTTCTTTGATGTCTTTCCACTGGATTGTTAAATCCATCATCCATAATAGGGTAAAATAACATGCTGGTGCAACAGTTTGTTCAAAATCTTCAATCATCTTCTGCCCCCATCAGTAGTAGATATCCTCATATATATATAAAAGTAAAAACAACCACCCGAGTGACATTATAATTATATCCATATAGTTGTAATTGTGGTTTTCATCAGGATTGTTAATTCCCATCATCCTAATGGGTAACATCCAGATCTTCTGCATGCCCCAGCGTGACTCTCTTGCCTTGTAACTCAAAATAATTATAATATATTTACCAGTAAAAGAAATCCAAAGTAGATAATTCAAATCCAACAATGTAAGGCTCTTTTCACATCCCAAAATCACGGCATTGCAGAGATCTGCCACTATCCTCAAGATAGTATTAAACAATTGTTCGCCTCCACTATCTTTTCACATATTCATTCATTTTTTAAAGTCCCTGGCTTCACTGTTGCTTGGTTTAGAAACTGCTATTTCTATGAGATCTATTTCTTTTCTTTTTCTTTTGCGGGTTGAATTTCCATCCTCGTTTCCTTCCTACCAATTGTGTGTTGGCTGATCGATTTTCATTCTGCTTTATGAGTTGATCTTGTTTCATCTCGTCTTTCTTCTCCATCACTTGTATATCAACTGGTTGATTTACGCACTTGTCTGTAACTTGATGGTTCATCACATTGGAGTCGGATGACACTGCTCTCATATTTATAGACAGTCCAGCTGGGGTATCCAGGGAGTCTAAAGACAATTTATCTACCACAGCCTCTGTAATTTGATATTTTCCTTTTGTTTCCAACTCCTTTTGCTTGTCCTGTATTGTGCCTAAAGATATTAAATTCATTTTTAAAAATTTTTGATAAAATTCTTCCGCTTTTTCAACAGTGTTCAGTTGGTATCTTACTCCTTGGTGTCTCAATATTAAACCAACTGGGACATCCCACCTAAATAGGATATTTCTTTTTTTTAACTCAGTCACTAGAAAGCCAAATTTCTTCCTCTCCAATAGCATCTTAGGCGGGAGCTCCTTAAAAATCCAAATCTTTCTTCCATGAAATTGCAAAGTAGAATTAAAAGAGTTCTGCACAATATTATTCCTAATTTCTTTATCTGTAAAATAAATCACCACATCTCTGGGCAATTGCCTTTGCTTTGCCAACCAGGAGTTTATTCTATAAATTCTGTCAATCCTGCAAAACACTTCATCAGGTTGAACCTTTAAGATCCCAGCCAGAATTTCAGAAGATATTTTCCTTAAGTCATCTCTGTTATTTTCCTGCAGACCTCTCAGTCTAATTGCATATTCTGTAAAATTATATTGAATCATTAAAACTTCTCTTTCAATCCTCTGTTGCACATTTTCCTCATTACCAGTCTTTTGGTCAACCTCCATTTTAGGTTTGTCTTCTGAGCTATTATCCTGAGTGTTTACCAAATCCTTTTTTAATTTTTTGAATCTTGTCATCCAAATTCTCCTCAGTTTCTTTCATTTTAGACTCTAATAATTTAGTCTTTGCATCCAACTGAATCAGAAAGTCTGATAAACCGTTAGCTGTTTTTAAAATCTTTCGATTCAAAAAGTCAAACTTTGATTTCACCAATTCACCAATTTCTTTAATTTCCTGCTTAAATTTTTGAAGTTGCTGGTTCACAATCTCATCCCTTCTTACAATCTCTTCAAGAAGAAATTCTATTATATTAAAGTCAGGTTTCTGAAACTGGAGAGTTAGAACTTGTTGATGTAATTTGTTAATGGGGGAATTTCCCCCCGCTGCCTGTTTGTCTAACTGTATAAGTCCCGGTGCCATTTTCCACACAGACAAGATTTAATGGAAAAGAGAGGGGGAAAAAAAAAGGCTTGTTTCCAACCAAGATCAATATCAGATCCCCAGGAAAAAAAAAAAAGAAAGAAAGAAAAAAAAAACCAAGACTGAGAGTGAGGTTTTGCCTCAATTACAGCCAGAAGTATTCATTCTGCTACTTTGTAATAGAAAACGGAAGGACTTTCCCTTTCAGCCTCTCTTCAAGCCTCAGCAATCGCCATTTTAAAAATATTTTTTCCTTTCACTTCTTAAAGAACTTCAGTAACTTTTCTAAAATAAAAAAAAATACTTGCGCTTCAGGGTCAGAGGTCCAGCTCACGTCTTCTTTAATTAATTTCACAAGTTTACAGGCTTGCTTTTGCCACCTAGCTCTGCGTGTAGCAGAGATCTCCCAGAGCCCGGAGCATCGGCTGGGGATACGGGGAGTCTCTTCCGCTCCGTCCCAAAAGTAAATAAAAAACTTTTGGGATTAGGCAGAGGACTCTACCCACCCCAGCCGGCTCTATCTCCGTTTCCTCATGGAAACGGAGTTTTTTCGAGCCGCCATTCCGCTATAAAGGCGGGTCTTTACAGGCAATGGGTACGACGATCCCGAAGGAGCGTCCGGCGGGGACAAACAGCAAACCGGAAGTCTATTTTTCTCTTTTCTGTCACATTCCCTACTATTATTTGAGTGTGGATGGTAAATTTGATTATATAAGAAAACTGCTCCCTATTTTATTCACTCTCAAATTTCTTTTCTTAGCTCTGCATTGTTTCAGAGAGCCTCAGCATTGTTAGAGAATGCTTGCTTGGTCTAATTTTTAGCAGTTAAGCTAATGGTATTTATTTTCTGCAGCAGGAAGGTTGACTGTTGCTTTAAGACACTACCAGAATCTATAATGCAGGTTAAAAAGAAAGAAAATAACTGAAAAATCATGGATAGAACACTGGTAGGTATAATGCTGTATATAAAGCTGAATAAAATTAAATACCCAGAAATTCAAAGAGGTAAGTAGGATTTGCAACATTTACAGTATAATCCTCACAGGATGTCCATTTATACAAAACAGGGAAGCAGTTAAAAGGAAATCATTATGACTTTGATTTACAGTAAATTATATTACATATAAACATATCTGTAATATGAATATGATTTGTTGACAGAAGTTAAATCATTCTCACAGGAAATTTAATTTGGAGAGAAGAAAAAGAGGAGAAAGTATCTACTTTTTCTAACAAGAAAACCAGTAAAAAAGTCTAATATGAATGGCCTTTGTTTTATTTTATTGTTTAAACCATAACAAATTGCCACAAGCAATTATTATTATTAATAACAAATGTCAGACAGAGAAAACAAAGAACCGTGAAAAACAAGCTCTAATATATTGACAGTATTATATATTCACATTAACATTAGGTATTATAAATGCTATGACTGCTCTTGAAATCTTCTTATAACTCCTCGGTTAAAATCATTAAAACTACAGGTAGTTCACCCCCAAATTTTCTGTTGCTAAGTGAGATATTTGTTAAAGTTTTGCCCCATTTTATGACTTTTTTTGCCACAGTTGTTAAGTGAATGACTACAGTTGTTAAGTTAGTTACATGGTTTTTAAATGAATCTGGCTTTCCCATTGTCAGAAGGCCGCAAAAGGGGATCACATGACCCCGGACACTACAACCATCATAAAATTTGAATCAGTTGCCAAACTTCTGAATTTTGATCATGCGACCATGGAGGATGCTGTAATGGTTGTAAGTCTGAAAAATTGTCATAAGTCACATTTTTCAGTGCCGTTGTAACTTTGAAAGTCACTAAATGAACTGTTGTAAATCGAGGACTACCTGCATAGTCTGGTTACAACCATAATGTTCTCTTGGCATTAAAGAACCCTGTTTAACCAATGCAAATCATAATTGTACAAATGTTTTTAAAAGTAACAGAAGTTGTTCTGATTATCGTAAAATGGTAAAAATAACCACCTTTGGTTGATTATCAAGTTATGCCCAAGATTGAAAATACAGCATATATTATACATCCAGTTCTACAAATTCTATTCAAGATAGAATAGGAATTATAGTTGTTTGCCTCAGTCTGGCTGAACAGAGCTGGTCTGTTGTAAGCCACAGATTACATCCTATTGATAATGCTTTATTCTATTTGTATTAGTCCAAGGTCATTCATTAAGATGGATAATTAACTTCAACCCCAATATAATACTGGAAAATATGCAGAAAGGGTCACCCCAAATAATGAAGAACTCAACTCGTCTTTTTTTCATTTCATTGTTAATCCAGTATCTGACAGTAGAAACAAACTAAATGAGGATCAATACGCTGAAGTACTTTGTCATTTCAGACACAGAAATACTGTGGGCTTCATCTGTTCAGATGTTTGATTTCTTTTGGAGTGGTTGTCTTGCCTCAAAGATTCCTGTTCATAATTTAAAATATAGAATCATTTAGACCCTTAGAGAGTACAGAAATTTTAATCAAGATAATATCCCAGTTTTACGTGCATTGTGGTAATCTGTCACTAGAAATACTGCAATGTATTGTAAATACGGATGTCTTTAAAAAGACAACCAGTTCAGTCTTTATTCTATTTCAAAATCTTGAGCAAATTGCTCTAACTTTTAAAGTCTGTGCAAGTTAGGGACTTGGAGACTTAAGAAAGTTTCTTCCTACATGTACCTACCAGTGTCCTGATGTTGCACCATCTAAGGCTTTTATCTCAGCAAAATATACTTTTATGTCCCTTTTTCCATCAGTGATCTCTTTGTTGTTGCCCTCCACAGAGAAATCCATAGTCTTTATAAAGTCAGAAGCAATAGATTCTCTTAGGCTTTTCAATTAAAACTATATAACTACATAATACTACATATAACTTAACATACTACCGGTATATATAACTTAAATTATATAACTACGCAATTAACTTTGTTAATTTTTCTCCTGCTATGCATTTTTAATCAATTTAAAATTGTAATATGATTCTTCCCTTTCCAAATAGCCTTTTTATTCTACACTTATACATTATATGCTGGCTTTTATTGTTTATTTATTATAATTTTAATTGTTTTAAGATGTAATTATTCTTATCTTACAAATCATTTTGAACGTTCTCTACCAATTTTATAAATAGAACTTTATATACATTGGATTGTTCATGGCTAGAAATATTAATATTTAATTTAAATGAACTGTTCTTTGCTAAGGTTCTTGGCCTTTATACCATGGAAACTCATAAAAGACAAGCATATTAAGAAAGCACTTTATCACTGAGTTAAGCACAGAGCGCAGCACATACAACATACGTTGAAAGATTATGGCTATAATACCTGGTAATTAAACATCAAATTCATACTTACACACAATCAAAGAGGCAACTATTTGCTTAAGGCAGAATTTACTTTCACACTGGTAAAGCTCTTAAAAACAATGGACACCTGTTCAAGACTCACTTATTGCCTAATTAAATATTAACATGTCTTGATCCAATCTGTGGCATAATTTTAATTACTGTTGTCTCTTAGGATAGCCACATAATCAATGTATTTAGAGCTGTTCCTAGAGGCTATTTTGTAATTCAAACTGTGATCCATCATTACAATATTTTCCTCTGGACTGCCATTAGAAAATCAGCCCCATTAACTCTCCTAAATAGGGGAGGGGGAGAGATAGTTTCTCTTTAAATAAAATGAAAACTTAAGGGGTTGGGGTTTTGTTTTGTTTTTTGAAACTTACACAAAACCTAATCTTAGAAATCAGTCTATTATTGGTTGCTTTTCTTAACACTGATCCTATAGATTAATCATGGACATGCCCAAACTAGGATAAGCTTATTTAATATGCGGTATGAACAGTATTAGCTTTATTATGTAATCAAGCTGTAAAAAAGTAACAATCTTGATTTTGTGCGGCGGGGGGGGGAAGGGGAAGAATAGTCCTTCTAGAAAGTATGCATAGTACTCAGTGGTGAAATTCAAATTTTTTTACTACCGGTTCTGTGGGCATGTTGTGGCTTGGTGAGCGTGGCAAGGGAAGAATACTGCAAAATCCCCATTCCCTCCCCACTCTTGGGGGAAGGATATTGTAAAATCTCCATTCCCACCCCACTCTGGGACCAGCCAGTGGTGGTATTTGCCGGTTCTCCAAACTACTCAAAATTTTTGCTACCGGTTCTCCAGAACCTGTCAGAACCTGCTGGATTTCACCCCTGATAGTACTGTAGATTCAATTGAGCATGTAAATTTGCAAAGTTCTAACAGATACCCTAACGTCTTAAGAGGATCAATATGTAATAGCAGAATCTTTTCATGTAAGCATCCTTAGGTGAAAGACAAATTGAATATTAAGTGAGTGCTGAGGTTGATTCCTTTCCATGGTCCATTTGCTGAATATTCAAATTCCCTATAGAATAGCAACAATTATGTCTTATCTTGGTTTGGTGTTGGGTAGGGAACTGAATTTAGATTCCCTGTATTTTCTGTTCCATCACAGTCTCTCCATAGAATAGGACTGCTATTAGAATACTGAA
The DNA here is from genome assembly GCA_022577455.1 of Arizona elegans. Lineage (NCBI taxonomy): Eukaryota > Metazoa > Chordata > Lepidosauria > Squamata > Colubridae > Arizona > Arizona elegans. The sequence goes on from JAKOOJ010000002.1 coordinate 121,990,718, forward strand.
TTTGTACCACCAAACTTCAACTTAAACAAAGAAACCTTTAAACGTTCATTATAAATTGAAATTACTTCAGATTTATTAAATAGCCTCTTTCACATATGTAGGACACATAATGTGCCTCAGAAGTACGTTCTTTAGGAACAAGCTTTTTAGAAATTAACAACTTTTGTTTTATTCCATAATGTGCAATTTCATTTCACATTCATACCTGTATATGATTCCTGCAAAGATTTTGACTTCTTCATTATTATTAAAAGCAAGAGCTGACATTTGCATGCTTTTCAAAGACACGTTAGTCAAAATATTAAATGCCTACATATATTTAATATAACTATTGTTACTTAAATAGAGTTCCAAGTCCTAAAAATGATCATGATTGTGGGAGAGAAGGAGTTAGTTAAAAATCCTTTTATTCTACATCACATCTTAGTGGAGGAAAAAATCCTAAATCATAATTTACTCCAAGGTGGAAAATTCAAAAATAGGATAACATTAAATGCATACATGGATTTAGTGCATAATCTAGTCTGGCTCTGACCAAGGTATGAACCACCCTTTGAACAGACTCATTATTGCTGCATAAATCAAGGACTAACTATTGCAGTCAAATAGGAAAATAAGAAGAATCTTCCAACATTTGGGGGAAAAAATTAGCAGGACTATGCAAATAACCAATAATATGCCATGGATAAATCTATCCATTTCTATTTTTATCACTTTTGCATTTTTTCCAAGCTAAAATTTATTCTGCAAATTATATTAATTTACATTATTTTTTTAAAAAAAATATCGGCATGAAAAATTGTACTCATTTTCATGCCTATTTCTCCTAACACTATATTTTTTTATGCAAAACTGCTTAATGTACACAATCTTGATAGCAATTTACCCTGTTCCAATTTTCTGTATGCTATTTTCACAAATATATGCAGTTCATGTGCATTTTCTTTAATATATGCATCATAAAATTGGACGAATATGAATATTGAAGGGTAATTGTATTTTGGTTTGCATATACTTGGAAAATATAAATTAGATAAATTGGCATTAAAATATAATCCAAGCAAATTTCTCTTGTCCCTAAACTGAAAGGCTACAATAGCAAATAATTAGTTTTGGAGAAATGACATATGAATTGAATACTGGCCATGATCCCTCTGCTCACTAGACCAATGTTTAATTTCAGCCTGGGTTTTCACATATTTTTATTGAAGTGAACACTTTTTTTTCACTTTACTACTGGTTCATGTATATCTCTTGTTCTCAGCAATTCTTGTTCTTCTGGTAGTTGCTTGGGGGAAAAAAGTAAGCACTTTTGTTGCATATATAAAATTCACCTAGAAGAAAAATTATAGATGATACCATATTTTGGAAGTTTAATTTAGGATCAGGGCTTTAAACAAACAATTCCTTCCCCAAATAACTCTGGTATCTTTTTTTGATTGTGTGTGTGTTTGTGTGTTTATGTATAACTGGGTAATTGTCAACATTGCACAGGAAATAAACCATGGAAATGTCAATTGTACCTAATTCAATTGTTGATGCTAATCCAGCACTTCTAAAGTGTACAAGGGATTCAAACTATTTTAAGTCAATACAGCCTTTAATGGGATCTTTATTATAGATTTTGATTGTGACTTGAGACCTTATCTACTTGAAAATCCATGAAAATAAACCAATTTTTTTCCCTTAAGTATTGGTAGCAGCAATATGATTGTGGTCTCCTCCTTTCCCACACATATTTTGGTTTTGAACATACAATGTAGAAAACTGGGGTAAATGATAAATTCAAACACAAACTGTAGGAAGGGAATGAGTTTAAATGATGGGAGACTCTCTCTCTCTCCCCCCCTCTCTCTCCTTCAAATCTTCAAGAATATATATATTCTTTAAATCAAAAACAAAGCATTTGTAGTATTGATTTTAAAAGTGTAATTCAGATTATATAGAATGAATAACAACAATCAAGATTTTTATGGGATTTTATTTTTATTGCACCACATTTTGTAGACAATCAAGTTTTGTTTTATTACAATTACCTAGTTGTTTATATATTTATTATCTCGATATGTGTAACAGCCTGCCTTTCTCTTACTCAGAGGCTAGCTGAATAAGAAAAACCTTCATTCCTTGGTTGAAATGATCCAAGAAAGTTTCGTTCATAACAAATTAATTAGATTTTAGGAGAGCACAAGCCTTTTGATAGTTCTTGCTGCAAATGAGAAACTATCATTTTAGAACTTAATAAATTCTCAAAATTCTCTCTGCCTATTATTTTTTGGCTTTAACAAACAACCATGGAAAAACTGATACTAAAATTGTCAGTTTCAGCAACAACTTTTCATGCAAGAGAAAAATAATGGTTTAGGCCACAATAAATATATATCCTAAAACTCTTTGGGAAGAAAAACTGTTGAATTCATTTTATAAAGACTGAGTGAATAAGCTGCTATTAAGTATTTATCAGTGAGGGAAGAGGTTCTTCGTGACTAACATCTCTGGAAAATTTCAATGAACCATGTGTAACACGACTTAATACTTTTACTAATTTTAAAGAATTTAAATAAAATTTTGAAAGAATATAATAAAATTCTTTCAAAAGCAACTTATTTCTTATGAGAAGAAATAAGTTTCCATTTCTACTTTGTGAGAAATGCAACTAGCCCAATGTCAACCAGTCGAGAGATGAATCCAGTCGAGAGAGAGGTTCATTCTTCAATATGCTGGCCCTTTAAGAAATGCAAAGGTTCTCATCAACAATATATTTGTATTGCCTTATCCAATCATAGCTCTGGCAAGCCTTTTCTGGAGCCTGTTTCAGTGCCCTGCCTTTGGCACTCTTGGAGAACAAGTTTAATAAAATATCCATGTGTGTTTGGAGAAAATATGTGTTTGGAGAAATCTCACTAGAATGTGGGTTTTTATGATAAAATCTTTACTGAGATTTGCATTCTAGATTGCTTCTGCCTTTTTCAAAGAAATAGCCTGGCCAACCAATTGATTTTGTATAAAATATATCTTAGTCCACAAAGAGCCTGAAATTACCTGTTTAATTGCAGAATTTTCTTTTTATAAATTCAGGGGTGCTATATTAATATTAATGTAGTAAAATAAGTTAGGTCTAATCCTGATACTGGTAGTATTGTGTTCTGTCTATTTGTAAGGATTATATTTACATTTCTTTATTATATTTTTTGGTCTGGTCTGGTTTGTGGATCCTGACCACAATGAAATTTGTTGTTCTTTAAGCCGAATAATCAGAATAAAAACCAGTTTGTCTAGTTACATTAAAAAAAAATGCAAAAAACATATAAATTATATCCAGATCTTTTAAAGGAAGAAGAGATAGAACATTAACAGCTACAGCTACTGGTCATTTAAGAGTATATGGTGTGACAGAAGACAACTGGTTTATTACCTTTCTGCTATGACGTTTCTTCACATCTTTATGCACTACACATCCCAAACTCCAATTAACTTCCATACACATTTAAGTCATGAAGTGATTGCAAGCTTCACTGTGAAGCAATGCAATTTCTCTTTAAGTAGCTCCTGTTCTCAAGTAAATGCATGCTGAGAACAGCAAAGCACCATCACATAGGATGTTCAGCCAGCACTATGCTTCCTGTCAAAATATTTCCAGTGTAAATGGAATGATGGCTATGGCAAATAGTCTAGGATGACCTGCTCTTATTTCTTGGCTGTACAACAGCACAGCACAATTAGATTAAGACCATATGCAATCTTCTTATTTGTTACTTTAATTCTTAACTCAACCAACGCCACCCATATAGCTCTACTCTTTTAGACTACCTCAAATATTATTTTATTATTCATTAAAATATCTCTTCAAGTTATGGAAAAATTAAGTTTCTTGAAGGATGGCCTTGAGTGATGCAAGATGTAGTAACCAAGGAAGAAAAAATGACTTATGTGTCCTCTTCTTGCACTTCATTAACATTTACTTAGCACTCAGAACAATATATGGGAAAGACAGACAGCTGTTTTGATGAATAGTCAGTGCAGCAAGAACTCCCTGCAGTGACATACTGAAAAAAATGGAAGAGAATTATTTCAATGACAGAACACTAGTTCATGCAGTAGATAACTCTAGACTGCAGAAGTAAGAAACTGGGATTTCTTTCTTGCTAAAGGCTTAAACTGACATACTACGGTAGATAGAGCTAAGCAAAAGTCAAATGAATGGAACTAAGCAATAAAAATAAATAAAAAGTCACTACTAATAACCATCTCATTCACATCTATAAGATGAATTCATGCATCATGTTTGACATGGCAATGTAGTTTTTTTGAACAAGTTACAATGCCTAGTTCTATACTATGCTAAACCATAAAGCAAGGTCTATAAGCTACCATGCCTGTATTCATACTTGAATACTTGCGGGGAGGTGTGTTCATTTTAAAATTGGGCCATATAAGAAGGTTTCATAGTTCAAAAATAGTCTGTAGACCAATGATTCCCTCTACTTGGGCTATATTTATTCCTACTGACTGTTCAGGTTTTCAGGCAAGAGTCCTTCTCAATTCTTCTTTGGAGATGCCAGAATGAACATGTGTTCTTCCACTGAGACTCAGCTCAGACATTTTAGAAGAAGGAGAGGAACATGATTCCTCTCTAGTTTTTTAAACATTCATAACCCCCTCCTACAATAACATAAGGACAACCTATTTGGTTGGTAGATGTCACTGCTGAAATACAATAAGTGATAAAATATCAAAGGCCAATGCTATGCTTTAAAGGAAGTTATTACAATTATCCAAGTCTATACAAAACCAGCCAAGTTTATGGAAGAAAGTACATCTTGTGCATCTACTACAACTTAATGATGATAACTCAACTAGATAAAAAATAAACATGAAAGGAAATTGCATCTATTGTATCTTCTAAGCCTGATGAAGAAACTGTGATCTCTCAAAGGAAACAGTCCTGTCTTGGCAACAATGACTTACTCCATTGTATTTGACATTCCATTGTTATAGTTTCCATGTGAGCACACACACACACACACACACACACACACATCAGGACCCTCTTCTTGTGGTAGAAAATTGCTAATCTACCAATTATTCAGCATATCTCTACTGCCATTTTTTTCTCTGGAGTACACTTTACTAATGGCCTCCAACAGAAAACTGGACTACTACTGCTTTGTTTCATTCCTATCTCAGTTGGGTTACTATGACTGAGATAGGTCTCAGGAAACCAGAGCTCAGAAATATAGAGTATGTCTACCAGAACTCAGGAAAAGCCTGAATCAGCACAACACCCAACAATAATAGCTTCCATTGCCTGCCTGTGAGCAGACAACTTCATACAGTTAGCACTATGGATTTACCTCTCTTATATGAATGTCAGGATATTTTGGACATCATCCAAATAGTTTGATCCATATTTGCAAGGCAAAATATTGCTTGCTGAATTTTATATAGTTCAAAATAAATTGCTATGATGCAAATCCATGTAAATTATCATGCTAAACTTGTGCTTATTTCAAAGAAAAGAATAAAATATACTAAGCAATCTACAGTAGAAAACACTTGGGAAGATCTTAAATAAATTCATATTCTCTGAGACACACAATCATTTCAGTACAAAATTGTCTCTAAACTGTTTCTTCCTTCTAAAACTATAAAGAAAAGTTCAGTATTTTTATAAAATCAACAATTTACAATGTACCCAGAAATGCTTGAAAATTCAGATGCACTAGGCAAGGTAGTTTGAGCTCAAGATTCTCTGTCCCTCCCTTGGATTTTTATTTATCTACAGTATGACTGCATAATTTACAAGATCCCTAAAGTAAACATGAATAGAGAATGTGGGCAACACATATTAATTTGTATTATTTATTATTACGTTGCATTCCTTTTGGCATAATGTTGAGTGTCAGCACAATAATTCCTGGAACAAAATACCCAGTCTAATAATTTCCAGATAAAAGCTAAATTTTGGAACCTGGAAAAAAAAGATGAAGAAAGCTAACCAAGATGACTGGTGCATCTTCACCATTATTCAATGCCTAGTTCTCACCTAAAAATCCTTCATGATGCCAAGTACCTTTATTCATAAATTAAACTAGAAATCTGGCACTTCTGGCCAGGCATCTGCACAAAAGGTTAGCAATGAGGTGATTCTCAATCTTATTTTAACCAAGGTTGTGAGACAGTGATTTGCCTAGGGCTACCCAGTATCTTCAATCTAGTCTAAGTTCAACAGATGACAGAAGATATATTTAAAGAATACACTCAAAGCAGAGAAACATTCAATATGGCTCAGAAATTATAAAGAGAGATAATCTCCTCTAGAATGTTACTATGAACTGTTGGTATTTTGTTGACAATGACTTTTATAAAATGAAGATCAAGCCACAAACTGGGCAATAGTTGGCCTTATATAAAATATATGTACTGTAGATTCATACCTATATTTATGTTAGAAGTATGTTCAACTTCAGAGCCTTGGTAGTACAGTGGTCTCAAGCACCCTGTTATTAAGGATTGTATAAACCATGATATTTCCTGTGAGACTCAATGGAAACCAAAGGTGGATTCTGAAGGAATGGGATAGGAAGAATATTGATGCTTTTGAACATTGGTGTTGGAGAAGACTCCTGAGAATATTATGGATAATCAACAAAACAGACAAATGAATCATTGAACAAAACAATCCAGAGTTCTCCCTTGAGGCACAAATGACCAGACTCACATTATCTTACTTCAAACACATTATGCAAAGATCTAGTTCCCTGAAGAAGGAACTAATGCTGCAAATGGTGGAAGGAAAGAGAAGAGAAAGAACAGCAGCAAGATGGATGGACTTTGTTACAGTGATGATCAACACACTGAAAGCACTGAAGGTCAAGTTTAGGGATAGATCATAGTGTAGAAAATTTATGTGATCACTAAGAGTCACCATGTGACTTGACAATGACTTGATAGCAGATAACCAACCAATTGTTTGCATACTAGGATCTTAAGGTTAAAGAGAGATTTCACCAAGTTTGTTAGCTCAAAACTCAGGCTGGTAGCTTTTCCCAGGTATCCTTCTATAGGTGTACAAGCATACCTGCTTTATTTGTTTGCTAGTCCCAGAGGAAAAATGACAGAGTCTTCCTTTTCTTTAACAAACTTTGCTTCTGCTAACGGCATTATGAAGTACTTCGTTTATATGCATATAACTCTGCATTAAGAAAATGTATTTGTAAAAGCTTGTATTAAGAAATGCATTATTCTTAATATAACACATATTATAATAGGAAGAAATTGCTTTCTAAAAAAAGTAGATATACCACAGAAAATGTGCATTCATTAGAAAAGTTTTGTGCCAATTCCTTTTTTCTTTTTCTTCTGTCCTGTTGGATTTATTCACACTGGAAACAAGCCCCAGTTTATTTAAAGTTTGAAAAGTGAAAAATTAAGTAAAAATAAAATTGATTAACTTTTATGTATGATTTTATTATCCTTAACATTTTTACACAATTCTTGACACACTGATATGATCAATAGACTATTATTTGTATTTTGAAACAAAATTTATGCTTAGTTTTTAAAATTTTAATTATTATTTTTTTCTGAAGTGCATGTTTTGAAACAAGGTAAATTAAGAATGTAAGGAAAATCAACATTAATGTAGCAATGGGATTGCCTCTGGCCTAGGCATGTACTAATTTATCTGTACCTCACACTATAAGCTTTAAAGTCTGGTACTGAATTTAGGTATATCTTGAGCATGCTTTATAATAATAATAATTTTATTGTCATTGTACGTGTATACACAGTATACCCATACAACAAAATTCACTTAACACCCAAAGACCAGGTACAACACACATAACAATCCCCAAAACTCTCCCACCCAACACAATTCCCCATCCCTAAACCACCCAAACATCCACACAACAGACCAAGTAATACTGTCCAACAGCTTACTGATGGTGGCCCTTCAGTTCGTTGGGGCAACCAATGCTTGAGTTTTAGTCCACCCATCTTGCAGTATGGTAAACTTTAAATAGCATAGAATATCAAAGCCATGCTCTGTAAAGAACAAGTTACCTCAAACCAGATGATTTTCAGTATCTGTTCATTTTCTCCAGAAAATTAATTAAAAAAAAATATTGATCTGGCTTGTTGATGTTCTATGCTACTGCGATTATAATAATATTGTTTCAGTACTATCATTTAATAGTATTATTTAATATAATTATGGGAGTGGTGTGGTGACCTAGAGGTGGAACTCTCACCTCACAGTCAGGAGGTTGTGAATTTGATCCTAGATAGATATTTCTCTCTCTGGGCACAATGAGAATATATCTGCTACGAACTCAGCATTGGCAACAGGAAGGTCATCTGGCCAGTAAACACTCAGCTCTATTCAATTTTCCCGACTCCACCTCGATGCAAGGGATTTCGGGGTCATTAAAAGACAATTTAAAAAAAATATTGTGATGATATAGTATTAATATTTCTGTTAGTATTACAATAATAACATTCAAAGGGAACCTTCACTGTATTTAAAATAGGTAGAGGTCAGGCAGAGGTCCAGCATGGCACATATGCGGTCTGAGTTGAGGTTGGTTTTTATACTGGTATATAATAAAAGTCCGTTTGGCCTCATGCTTAAAGTGCCAGGTTAGAAATTAGGAAACTGTGATTTCTTTGTCCACTTTAGAAAGAGAGCCTCCTAAGTCACTTTGGGCCAGTCACTTTTTCTCAGCCCTAGGAAGGAAGGAATGGCAAATCACTTCCAATAAACTTGCCGAGAAAAATATACGAATTAGTCTAGGCAGTTGGCAGGAATCCAGATTAACTTGAAGGCACACACACACACACAAAAGTGCAATAGTATTAACAGAGATGCATACAATTTGCTTGTATTCATTAAAAGCAAGCCCTAAAATATTATTATGAATAATTTGCAGTTAGAATTTAAGACTGGTGGTAATTTAATAACTCAAGTCCTAACCAAGAGATCAAGAATTATTAAGGTAGCACTGAAGGAACTAACAGTTGCAAGCAAGGTGTTGTTATTTTTTTAAATTAGGGTGTTTTGGTCTGATAAATTTAACATTTCCAAATATTGAGGGAATCCTTTAGGCATTGCTCTGATTTTTATTACCATATTTTTCTTTTTATTAGGAATGATCAGAGATGGACTTTCCAAAGATAAGATGCATCTTATAATACATGTTATAACAGCGGCCAGGTTAATTTTTGCAAAATACTGGAAGGACAAACTAACTCCTCCAGAGGTAATAATAATAAACAAAATTTTAGAATGCGCAGAAATGGCAAAATTAACAAGTGATCTTAATAATGATATGAACTCAAAATTCAATGCAGTATGGGAAAGGTGGTACAAATGGTGGAATAATAGAATGAGATTGTAAGGTTACGTCTATTTTCAATAATGGTAGATTCGAATGTACCCGATATGTATATAATGTATATAATGTAAATATGTAATTACACGACACCTTAGATGTTAATGGAGATCTGATGTTTTTTTTTAATTTTAAAATCAATAAAGTATATTTAAAAAAAAAAGATGCACACCCCCCCCCCCCAAAAAAAATGTGGGTGGAAATGTCTGTGTGTCTTATACAGCAAAAGTTGCTGAAGCCCCGCCCACCCATCATCCCCCACCCTTCGGCCTCTGCCTTCCAGCAATTACTTCCCCTGCAGCAAAAGCAAACAGCCTGGTCAGCTTCAGCACAGCCTGGGGGAAGGTTTAATTTGTTCGTGGTTAGATTGAAAGGTTTCTTTCACATCCATCCTAAATTTTCTTTGATTATTCTACATACATTCACTCTGCTCTTTATTTTCACTTTCCACCCAAAGTGGAAAACCTGTACCACTTCAAATCAGATGATTTGACATCATAGTAGAGTAACGTGATATAAGATGCTTGGCTAGATGCAAAAATGGACCTGGGATTAGCTGCTCCAATCATACAATATGATGGAAGATAGAGAAATGGTTTTAATTAGTAATGTCATTTCTCAATGACTTTAAAAATCTTTAATATTTTTAAAGAAATTAAATTCTAAGGAGCATTGTTCCTTAGTTATTTTAAAGCTGGCTTTATTTCATTTTTATTTATTTTATTTTATTTATATTTTTATCAAATTTCTACCTTTAAGAATTTAAAAACTTCATTCAGGCTATAAGAGTAGAAATAAATGTGGAGTAGAAAATATAGTGTCAGACTTTTAAAATGTGTTACTTTCTTAAATAAAAGACTAGTAAGAATCCAAACGACCTACCCATTGTTAAAATTAAGATTGAAATTCTAAAAAAATCTGCTAAAATTTATTTACAAACAATTAGTAATGATGAAGTTGCACAATCCTGTATTAGAAGAGCACATTCCTTAAGTACAGGATATACAACAATGGAACCAAACAAATCCATTAATATACACAAGACAAGAATTATTTTAAAGATATTATTATTCTGTCATCTACTGGCAATGTGCTTTCTAGTCATGTTTTCTGCCAGTCTTTACCAGTTTGCCAATTACACAAGCTGTTTCCTAGACATCAGACAAAAATTCCACAAGACTGCTGTGCAAGCGCACCCTAATTAACCATCAGCTTAATTAGACAATTTACTGTGTAATTAGCAGGCAATTAGTCAACACCTCTCAGATCTTATTGACTGCTGTGACAGCCTTCTCTACTCTGTGCATTCTAACACACAACTACTACTACATTTCTAGCACTCTCAAATCCCTGTACTACACACTTCTAGGCAAAGAGCAACATATGATATTATATAACAAATAGGGAAGGGAAAAACCATGTGTGTGGTCTATCTGGAGACTGAACTTTTTGCCAGCCTAAATTATATGCTGCTGTTTTAGCAGCTGCTTCTGCTCTCTCTCTCTCTGTCACTGAGAGACAGAGAGGGAGAGGGAGAGAGAGAGGGGGGGGAGGGAGGGGGATGGGAGGGAGGGAGGGAGGAGGAGAATAGTTCCTAGTATGGTAGGTCAGGTTTATTTGCAATTCAGCAAAAAAAAAAAAAAAGGCTTACTCATAGTATTAAATCTCACTGATTGAGTCTAATGGACACAATTCTCCAATCACTGAAAGGTACTTGGTTATGCTCACATTAACTAGTAGAAAGTCCCTGTATGATCAGATAGGAATTTTATCTTGCCTTGTAAGAGATACTTTTTGGGCTAATGGTATATTTGGAAGTATTTCAACAAGTTATGAATTCTCTCACAAGATTACGCAATAACTTGCCCATCACAAAATGGATTTAAGAGTGTATCAGATTGCTACTTATCATCTCTTATGCTCACTCATTTCTTTAGCACGCTTTTCTGGGACTCTGTTCACCTTTATTCTTGTTCTGGGCATCTGGATAGACTTCAGCTACACATGATTTTTATTTCTTAGAAAGTTTATGGGACCCATTTGTTGACCCAAGCAGCCTGGCATGGGCCAAAACAAATATTTGTAGGCATATTTAACTGTAATTTCTTTTTAGAAAATATGATTGGTATTTTAGTGTGCATGAAATCCACATTGCTACATATATTTCTCCTCAAAATAGATATCAGATGTTACTGAATGTATTTTCTTTCAAGATACGCTTTTTTGAGAAATATAGTTTGATATTGTGCTTTTGAACCAAGAAACTTAGGATATTAGCAAAGTGAGACATCCAATAGATTTTCATTTTCTTTCTCACATTAATTCAAATGACAGTAATATTTATTGGTATTGGAGTTCATACAGATTTATTTTATAAACAATTGTATTCCTTAGATATTTTTTACCAATCAAATATTCCATACCATATATTTTAAGCCTTTGAAATCTTTTCAGTATGGAAGGATTTTTTTTTTCAATAGTAACTGCTGGTATTTTTTCAAAATATTCTAATCCATTGTCTGTTTATAGAAAATCTTGTTTTCTGAAATTGCTAGAAGAAACACTCATCCAAATGAACTGTAGCCACATCTATTCCATGAAAATAAACAAACATATAATTTAGTCACCTAAGATATATAATAATGGGGCAGAAGTGTACGATCACTTTGTAGTGCTGAAAGCTGTCCCCCTTTTTTGAGATTATAATCACACTTTGAGGAAATGGTAGAAGTCAGAATTTTTGCTTCATCATTACCAACAGGTAATATTCACATTTCCTTCCTGTCACTGCAAATATAGAGGCAAATTTTGCAAACGAAAAAACCCAATGTCAACTGCATAAAGAATATTCTAAGTTTGTGTACTCATACAATTTTAGTTAAATATAGTGTTGAAAATCTGGAAGATTTATAAGAAACAGTACTTTGACTACAAATGCTAAGCAACTGCAAGAATATCTGAAGAGATGCTTTTAGAAGCCTATGTTATTTTCTCACTTCAATACAAATTTGCTAACTGTACAATATCCTAAGGCAGTCTTTCTCAAACTGTTGCCTTCTACTTGTGTTGAACTTCAACTCCCCTAAATCCCGTAGGTATGCCAACTAGGGATTATGGAAACTGAAATACAACACCTTTAAATAATGCAAGGCAAGGGAAAGCTGCCCTAAGATACCTATGTATCTGTCCTGACATTATGTGGATACATTCCATGCTAATTTTTAAAATCTCTTCTTAGTACCATTTCTATTTCATTAGATAAGCATAGCTGGTAGGGAACATGAAGTCTAGAATCCAACAATAATCAAAGAAATGTTTTATATAAGCCAATACTGATTTGATGAAACACTGCATTTAAATAATAGTCCTCTTACCTTAATGATTGGTCTTAACTCATTTTTTAAAACATTCAAATATCAAATAAGATTGTATAACAAAGGATGCTATGGAATTTCTCAGGTTTCTATCTAAAGACTTTTCCCACAACTAATTTGCCCTGAAAAAATGGTTAATAAGGGATCCCACCTACACCTCTTCTCAGCTTCCCCCCTCCCCCATCTTTTAGTTTTATTTATAGCTGATAATTTGTATTTTTATAGCCTTTTACTCTTTTTCTATACAATTTGTTGCATTGTTTAATATTTTTTAACATTGTAAGCCACCCAGATTAATCATGTGGTTGACATGTGGCAAATAAATTAAATAAATAAATATAGCAATTATAATATTTAATAAAAATTACTATTTAAAAACTCAATATAAGGAAAATGGGAAAATTTATTTTTAAAACAACAGCATATGTAAAGATAGCTTGCAAAATGCCACCACCCCCTCCATCTCTGCCTCCTTTCAAATACAATATTGGTATTATTATTATTATTATTATTATTATTATTATTATTATTATTATTATTATTATTATTTGATGGTACTTAGTGGAAATATAAATAGCCCTTTTTCCATTTGACATTAACTATTTGATTATTTGTCTCTCCAAGGAAAAGCTGTGGGTTTTCATAGAAAATACAAAATAAAGCATAGAATATTTCTGCTTACTGAGATATCAACTGGCATTTAACTGCAAGTTAAGTGGTTCTGGCTATTGCGAACTAGACTTTTTTTTTTGAGTATCTAAAATCTCCCTTTCTCTCTCTCTCAAAAAGTAGAACAGTCAAAAACCAGTTCAAAACCTTGCTTTAGGTTATTTCTTAAAAGGAAACCAAGATTTTCTAAACATATTCTGCAAATAAATAAATAAATACACAATCTGTGCAATATTCAGCTGTCAGTCTAGAAAAATAACAAGGGAAACACTGTCAGTAGTACAGGATAATAAAATTTCAGGCTGATGCTCATGCTCAGGCTTTAATTCTCATACAACTCCCATGATAAGCATATACTTACTTTATCACATGCAAGATAGGCAAATTAAACTTCATTATTATAACTGAATTGTAAAAAATTAATATTTCATATTCTAACAAATTCCACAGAACAAACTTTAGCTACACTGAAAACATCAAGAATTCCACATTTTAATATTGTTTTAAATCATTTTTGGAGGGATAGGGGACAAAGCTGACATGAAATCTTAAACTGTAATAAGTATTTTGTAAATTACTGCAAGAGATAGCAGACAAAGAAAATGGGCTTTTTATTCTGTGAGTTCAGTTCAACAGAAACATTGACATTACAAAGGACAGTGCAAGCTATTGTGTTCCAGATCTTAGCATTACAAAAGAGAGAGATATGTCACCCATATTGGTCCCTATGGAAACACTATTAATCCTAGCATGAATCTGAGTATCTATATTATGGAGAAATGCTATTTCTTAACATAATTAGTTTGTTCATTCAGGCAATGGTTCTAACTGGCAAGCAACCTTTGCAGGTATGTCACACCATCTATCTTGTTATGAGTTTACTCTACATTCTGCTTGTAAAAAAGAGACAGATTATGTTTCTAAAGGCTGAATTGGACTTTAATCATTAATTTGTGAGATAGTTAGATAAAATATTGCATTAGGTAGATGCTGAATTTGGGCGCAAAACTTTTCATCAGTTTAATTTTATTGGGTTAATTTTCAGGCAGTCTCAAATATTCGGCCAGCTTCCTAAATTTTAGCCTCAGGTTGGTTTGTTTCAATCCTGGCTAGGATTCAGATTGCATTGCAAACAAGAGCTAATCTATTATTTCAATTTTTGAATTTTTCCTCATAGTCACCCTTAAATGGAATGAAAGTGGCCAAGTCTACAATTCACTCAGGCTCACTTTTGTATAACTAAACCATAGTTTACTGTCATGTGAACCAGGCCAATATATGTTTAGGGGGTAAGAGACAAAGACAATGCTTAGAGATTTCAGCTGAAATTGTTCCACATATTTATTTCAACGGGAGAGATTTAATAAAAGCAACTGCTTCTCTAAGTTATTAAAAGTGACAGCATCACAAATCAAAGCATGTCACCAACAGAGTGAAGACAGATTTTTCCGATTAATCAGAATTACATTTTTACCAATGAAAGAAACAGCTAAAATCAAATAAAATATTTCTGGTATCATTTCTTTGCGTTTAAGGTTTCTACTCTGCCCACACTATCATATATTGAAATATTCTTTGTCTAAAAATGACATTTTTGCATTTCTACTTTATTATATATTGTATTATATAGAAAAAAAAACAAAAAATATTGTCTAATCTCCTATGTATAGTTTAATAAAGAAATAATGCAGTTATCCAACTTTCAGATGAATTGTGTGACTCATATCCATTATTTTGTTAATCAGAACAAGATATTTTTATAGTAATTTATGGGATTGAAGTACCTTGATTTCTAATATGAGAGCCATGAAATACAGGGATGTGTTTATATTTTTCACCAGCAGGCAGAGAAAACCTACTTTGGCTTGGACACAGCTTTTATTCCATTCACCACCAAGGGAATTAGGACTAGAGACTCTTGCCTAGAACTTTCTTTTTGTTCCTTTTTTTGGTCTTTTCCTCATATTTCTCCTGATTGGAATATTGATAGTTCTCCTTTAGACTGCTTCCTATTAGAACAGTGAATACCTTTTCCTTTTCTTTCTCTTTATAAGGCAGGAAACTCCAACAAGCAGATTTTCTATTACAGCATATAACCTATTTAATGAACTTTGCTTGTCCTTTTTGGCCTTAAGTGTCTGTCCTTAGGTACTCTTAATGGGCTTGATTCTAATATATTTAGACTCTGCTAAATACACATCATGGTGAATGAATGGAGGATTTTAGCTTCAACATTTTCCCCGCACTTTGAAGCATGGAATACAGTATCTAATCAATGACAGATTCCTGTTGATTAGGTAGAAGAACAAATGTTGCTGATCTGCTTTTCGTGCATAGTTGTTCCCTACCACAAACAATTCACAAAAAAGTATGAAGATAGGTCAGTTTTTGAGCTGAGGTACAATCCTGACTGGCTTGGAAGCAGAGGGACTTAGAATCTAGCAGGTCTATGTTTCTTTCAGTCTGTCTCCATGCCAATTCCATCATCTTTACTTAAAAAAAAAAAAAAAAAACCTTCCTGATGTTGTAAAAGACTTGTCCTGAGATGAATGAAGGGCCAGGAGGGAGTTTCCAGTGATAGAATGGAAGCCTTTGAAATCTTTCATTAAAAGCCAGACCTTTGACCAGTGCTACAACCAGCAATTTGTGAAATAGCAATATCTTTGCCTCCAATTGGTGACATCTGGCTTCCCTACAACACTGAAGAAACCTGATTGAAGAGTCATATGTTATCAGCACTTAATAGAAACAGTGGAGCACATTTAAAATCTACTGGTGATTCTCCCCCAAAGATTCAAAATCTAGAGCTGGACAATATCTATACTAAAACCACATAATTTTGCAAAATGATATCAAGCTTTCATATTTTGTCACTTATACTAGCTGTTGCTCCTATTCTTATTATTGTATCATCCATCAGATCTTCACATCAAGAGCTGCTGTGTTACTTTGCAAGAAATAGCTGACAATCACCACATTGTCAGTGCTTCTTTGTAAATGTATGTGGGGTGAAATTGTTGGTGACACACTCAGGTAGGCACATAGACAAGCTTTGAGGGCCAAAGCAAAACTTGAAGTCCTATACTATATATTTGGGAGGAGAAAAGGAAGAATAACATGTAAATTATATCCAAATTTGTTTTGGAATTTTACCCTTCAATTATTGTTCATCTTTTTAAAGAAATAATTTTAAAAAGGCAATGAAATGTATTTATCATTATTTGTCATTATTAAAAAGTATACATTTTTATAGATGAATGTGGAAAAAGAATTAATGAATTAAAAAGCATATGTGTGTATTTAATTTAATCATATTTAATTACTTTTCCCTAGATCCTTGCCATCTTTTGAGGTGGTACTCTTAGCAATTCTTCGGAATTTTAGAAGTGTCCATGAGGCCACAAAAATTAGCCATCCTCCAAAAATTTACAAAACCTGTCATGGATTCCAAGCCTCAGCATGTGTATTCATTTTGAATGACAAACGTTTAAAAAGATAACATTTAAAAAGATGACATAAAAAACAGCATTTCATCTAGCAGTGCAAAAAAGGGGGGAGGGGGATTTGTCTTTTTCAAACGAATTCTTGGATTCAGAACTAAATGAGGTGATTTATAAATAAGATAAAATGAGGACAAATTATATTAAATTCTCAAGTCTTTTCTCCTATTCATAACCTTGTTAACATATGTTGATAAAATTTGTTTATCAACAACAATTTTGTTGTTATATTGTTGTTCAGAACAAAGATTGCCTTTGTCTAGAAAGGGGAAGGGATGGCTAACCAGATCCAGCTTTGTGTAAGTTTCTGCAACCCAGAAGAACTGACTGCTGAACATAATTTAGTGATGGGAATAATTCAGTCTAACCTATTTAAAAATTTGAAGCCTAGTTAAAAATACAATCATGTGTAAACCTATACCTTTATATTTGTGACTGGCATCACAACATTTGGGCTATCAAACAAATGAATTGAGAAGTGGGGAGGACACTTGAATTTAATTTCCTGACCTTTGACCAAAGGCTGATTTTAATTAGCTTAAGAGAAAGACGTTATATAGTGTATTATATGTAATAAATAGGAACTTTACATATTGCAAGCTACAGGACCTAGATGTTGCATACTGTCAAAAAGCTAAGTTGGGTTGGTTTATAGTTGGCTGGGAGACCACTGGCTATCTCAGTATTATTAGCAAAAAAATAATAATAATGATATGGATGTCTATGAAAGGGTAACTTTAGCATTTTATCTTGTATTTTATCTCTAGATAAAAATATATCCCAAAGAATATATAATTGCCAGTTGTGTTCAATACGAATGGCAGCTTGTCCATGAATGCACTGTGTGATTATTTATTCACAAATAACTAGCATGAGAGTCTGTTGGAACCCTGCGTAGGAATAATACATCCTTTTTCTATACTCGGCAATGACTAGTGGGGTAAAATCCACAGGGACTTTTTTTTTAAAAAAAAACATCATTTTCCTTTGCTGTTTTCCTATCTATAACAAGGAATTATATTTCAGTGATTCTAACAGGCTGCCATCAACTATTAAGTTTTCAATAGAAAAATGCAAAAAACCTAAGATTCATTTAATAAGATAAATGCAATAAATGAGAGATTATTTGAACATAGACAAAATACCACAAAATCTATTACCTTGTCCAGAGAAAACGTTTTGGTGAGTGCAAATGCCCATCCTGCTTCAAAAGCTCTGCGGATCATTGATGAGCTTGTAGTTGGTGTTGCACTGGCGAGGCCGAAAGGATTTGAAAACCTAAGCCCGGCCATTTCTATGCTGAGGTCTACCAAGTCGATTGGTGTATAGAAAAGAGGCAACCGAGGAACAGCAGGTACTGAGGCACCATGTAAAGACTGTGGGAATAAACAACACAACAGTTTATCCACTTTATTCAAATATACCTTTCTCGAATGAGTGTGCATCATCTCATTATATATATATATATAATGAGACTAGTATAGATCTATTTCAAGCTATTTAGATCTCATCAGCTAGCCCTACCCTTACTTGGATTCGAACTTGGGCTGTCCACATTTTAGACAGTTGTATTAACCTCTGAGCCACAAGTTCTCCTCCCTTTATCTTTATCTATGCTTTGAAGTTTAAACTTCAAGAGCTTAAAGGTGTACATTTCCTACATTGAAGCACCAGAAGGGAGACATTTATGAACTATTTGGGAATACTAACAACCAGCCAGAATGGTAAACATGGAAGGGATTTGGGGATTATCAGGATCCTCTTCATTTCTACATGGAGAAGGTTTATGCTTCATCCTTTAACAAAATAGTCTATTGCACTTTACACAGGAAGTAGTTCTATTTTTCTCTTTAGAAAATGTGTACTTTTATAAGAATAAGATATTTTTACCTTTTCTTTTCTTTTATTTTTTTAAATAGGTGCACATAGAAATTAAAAAAAAAACATTGCCAACTGTTCTATAAAATACTTCAATGCAATTAAACTTCTTGAGAGGCTCCTAAAATAAATAATCTCTAGAATGAAAGATGAGCCCAATTTCTGTATTTTTACTTATACACAAAACCAGCAAAAATCACAAAAAGAAAAAAAAATCTGCACAAAGATATAAATCTAACATTTTATAGGCAATTTTTGCATCCAATAATTTGCACCATTATTATATAATGATAGAAAACGGTACAGCTACTTACAAAAACAATGAAAACAAAGTCAAGTATTTTTATACTTGGTAGCTAATGAACTAAATCCGTATTGTTGCAGGAATGAAGTTTTTGCACAAATGGATAACCTCTACAAGATAGATGTGTAGGCTGTGGTTCCAAAAGAGCCCTCACCACAATGTAACTCAATGTTTATATTTTTGTATTGTTGTACTATTCCAAATTCTGCATTTTTCACTTACATTATATAAAATTCCAGAATAATCTGCAATTGCCTTTCCCATTTTTGTTTTTCTGCTGCTACTATTTTATATTTTCTTTCCACCAAATGGTGGAAAAAAATTTTTTCCACCGAATAGTGGATGTTGTCCACTGACTCAACCTCACTTGCACACATTGCCCCGGCCTCTTTTCTCTATCAGGGGCCTTCAGGAACTTCTTCATCTGGCAAGGCCAGGAAGGTTTTCCTGAAGGTCTCTGCAGCCGATAACAGAACTTCAGATCAACCCAAAGCTCTGTTATCAGCTACAGAGGCCTTCAGGAAAGCCTTGCCAGCAGAAGAAATGGGCCGAGGTGTGTGAGGCCTGGCTGCAACTGTCCGAGGGTAAGTAGTAGGAGAGCTCCACCCCCATCCTCACCCTAGCTTAATTTTTACCTGTGCACCCTGGAGTGGGTGCAGTCTTAATTAGGGCTTATTTTGGAGGTAGGGCTTATATTGGGCACACATGTAAAAATCAAGCTAGGACTTACTTTCTGAGTAGGTCATATTTTTGGGGAAACATGGTATTAACAGAAATCTGCCTATCACCCTGTGACACAAAGTAATTCCTCCAAAAATATCTTCAGATACTATATAATACATATATAGAGCTCCCATCAATCACACACTATATTGGTATAACAGGGGTCAAATGACAGCATGTATTAGGACTTTTCCTCACAGCCACACTAAAACATAATACACATTTCTTGAGGTGACACAAAGGTTTTGCCTCAGTAATGAGGGGAATAAGTGATACTGGCTCTAAAAAATTAATGTGGAATAAGTAAAGCAATTAATTGATTCACTGACTTATTTTTCTCTCCCACTGAATGTCACCAATCAGCTGGAAAGCATCCACCAATCTCTCTCAAAAACTTGTGGTAGAGGTGGGCATGGATATGGGGAGGAGGCAAATTTTAACAATTCCCCTGGTTTTACAGAAGGGTTCTGCACAGATGCATTCAAAAACAGCCTTTTTTACATGCATTCAATCCTATTTTAGAACAGCATTTTTCTGGAACAGCACTATTCTGGGTTAAACTCATATTTAAAACTAAACCCAAACAAGTTAATAAATTTCTCTCTATACAAAGCAAAAGTCTCCTAGATCTGTCAGCTGGAAGTCACACCAGATTCAACAACCTATTGAGAGTAGTAGCGAGGAGAAGAGTTGATTCTTTATCTACCAGGTTTCTGTTCCCATGGAGTAGTTATCTCAGATACTCCAATATTAGAAATAATGGGAGAATGTACTCATTCCCTTAGCTTCAATCCATGAGCTCCAACTTCAACACTTAGCATACTAGTTTGCATATAAAAGCATGCAGCTTCCAGTCAGTGGCTTGTGCCATACTTTAATTGTAACTCCAACTTAGCCAAATTTGTATTGAGAAAAAGGGAGAATGCTACTTTAAACCTGGACCAGTTGCTTCCTATGAAGAGTATCTCTTTTTAAATTATTAGTGGTACATCTTCATGCCATGGTCAGAGGACATGAAGAAGTCTTAAGTTTTAGATAGATAAGATTTCTTCTGAAACATTCAGGCATATCCTCCTTCAACAAAGCAACAGTGAGATTCAGAAACTATAATTGCTATATCACAACTTGCAGTGAGCCAAACAGAAAACTATAGTATTCCTCCATAGCTATAATTTCTTCTAGATGTCATTCTAGAGATATCTTTAGCTTAGCTATTTATGTTCAATCAAATCATCTCTTGCTTTTAAATGTTCATTACTTACTCAACTTTGAACCAAGCTTTTAGTGACCTGAAAAGAAATGAAGATCTGAACCATTTTCTACTTCTATTTGGACTATGAATGCTGACTATATGCAATGATTGGCTCCTAATTATTTATTTTCATATTTCTTCTATATTTCTAATGAAAATAACTTTATTTATAGACACTAATTAAAACAATAATAAAGTAGTCAGTATCTAACAACAAATTAAAATGTGCACTATAGAGCACCAGCAGTATAGCAAGCCAAATCCTGTTAAAAGTTAAAATTCAGTTAAAGGACATTTTTTTTTTTGGAAAGATAAGCAATGATAGTTCACAGGAACCTATCTCAGGCTTGGATATAACAATCAAAGAAACTATGATATCTAATAGAAATGATGCCTATAAAAAAGTAATAGAAGTGATATGGTGTGCTCTAGAAGGTTTGTATGGGAGAGGAAGGAGTTGTGCCTTTTTAATAGGGAACACTACTCTCTGATCACATAAGATCAGCAAATGAATACTGACAGTAGCAAGAAAGAGAATGAGTAACTATTTCCATCTGATTAATTACTAGGATTGTTGCCTGGCAAATGAATAGCAGACAAAAAGAAATCCATAATGAGGGACCACTGAAAGAGAAGGCTACACATTGAGAACAGTTCGACCTGTGGTTTTCTAATACTAAAGTTTGTACATTTTCTCTATGTCAGTTTTCTGTATGTAGATTACAAAATAAAAGACTCTCAACCTACAACAGAGCATAGGTTGCGTAGGAGAATAGAAAGTTGTAATTTCTCCCTCACTTCATTCTATTAATTTCTGAATTCTTGAAAATGGGAATTGATTCCAACATGGATTCCCTTGAATTGGGTAACTTGAGAGGCCATGTTTTACAATCACATCTAGCCACTCCCACTAGCTACTGAAGGATGGGCATGTTGATGGTCCTGTCCATGAAGGAATGTCATTTGATGGGACCCAGGAGACTCTTTTCTAGAGCAACATCAGTCCTCTGGAAAATCATCCCCCTGAGGTGTGACTTGCCCCAAATTGCAGACTTTCTGGAAGGACCTGGAGACACAGCTTTGCCATTTGGCCTGGGAAATCCAGTAATGTGGGGATGGAGCTTGCAAAGTGGCTATATTGCTAAGGAAATTGAGTACTCCTTCCTACAGATTATGAAAATTTTATGATTTTTAATGTTTTTTTAAAAAAGATTTTTATTATGTTTGGGGTTATCTTTTGTATTGATTTGTGTTTTTAACTTTTGAGTTACATATATGAGATGGACGGCTATATAAATTTACCAAATAAATAAATGAACAAATGAATCTATGGTGCCTTCCTCTTCCTTGTGAGTACTACAATTTTAGTATAAATGCAGGGATACTTATACTCTAAACATCAGAAAGAAAAGAAATACCACTTTACAATTCACTTACCAAAATTTCTGACAATATATTTTAATAAACACATTTATCCCTTATCTACACTTGCTCATCGTTATTGGAAATATACTAAATGGTATGATGTTCAAATGCATTTACCTCCTACATCTTCAAAAAAATGACACGTTGCATCAATATCCCTTTTTCTGTAGTTTACAGCATCTGCAACAATATTTCTCTGAACTTCTACATATAGTTAACCAACTTCTTTTTAAGTGTTATCCCAACAAATTTCTTCTTTCTTTATACATTCACAGCTCTCCTTGCTCTATTATTAATTATTTAATTCTGTAATTGCATTATTTACAGTCAGTCAGGGATACATATTATATGAAAGTCCTATTCAAATTAAAATTGTATTACACTGCGATATATTAAGCTGTGGCGCTGTATTCCTCAAGTGACTGAAGAACATATTCTAAGAGATACACATATTTTGGCTTACAGAAGTAAAATAAACAAACTGGTGTGTCTAAGGGAAGTGAATTATTACTATTTCCTCCTACAATATTCCTCCTACAATAATTTATGTTCAAATTATTTCTGAAATATTTGAAAGAAACAACTTCTGGCAAATCATACCAAACAGTTCATGTATTATTTGTCAAAAAAGAGTATTTTATGTAATGTAACATTAAGTTTGCTATTAAAGTACTCTAAGCTGCATCTTGCATCTCGAGCGAGAGTTTCAGAGTACCAGGTCAGCATCTCACCTACCAGTTACTTAAGAGTTTAATCCAGCCAGCTTTCAAAACCTGCCTTAAAAGATTTAAAAAAATCATGCCTTTTGAAGTTTCCTCAATATAATCTTAATTTTTTTTTCTAAATCAAATATTAAAGTACTTCAAACTAGTTTCCCCATAAACCTTGCACCACAGATTTGAATTAAATCATGTCTTCTTTGAATTTAAAACCTGTAATTCAAATTGAATCAGGACTAATTCGCGTAAACCTAGTTGAAATGGGTTGACCAAAATCTTTTGTTAATGAAGAATACTATATATAAGTACCAGTCTCCTTTGAATACATTTTCATTTTACACTGAACAGAATTCAATACAGAGAAATATATACATGCATGATGAAAAAGAAAAGCTGAGATGTTAGCCCTACTCAAAATAAAATAAAATAAAATAAAATAAAATAAAATAAAAATTACCACCCAATGATGATCTGCCTTTAAATTATAGCTGTCCCAAAATAACGCCCTCAGTTCCAATAACTAAAATTGCAAGTGGCCCAAATAGTGAAAAGTAATTGCCAAATTACAGTAATTGCCACCCCAGCAACCAGATTTACTGAAACCGCACACCCAAATAAATGCCTTTTGGCTACCCATTCATCTAGCAGCTGGAAAGATGACACTTGACATTTGGAAACTTTCCTGTGAAGATTGCTGGAAGGCTTTTCCCATTAGCTTCATGGTGAGATGGTAAGGTCGAATAAGCCCCCTCAAAATCTGCAAAGGCCAACGGAAACACTGTAATATTAAGCATGGTTGATCTAAAATTCCAATTGACAAGTTATATGAGATTTCCTCCAATGCTTTTAGTATATTCACGTTTCAGGGGACATACGTGCTTTATTGTGCAGATCAAGATCCAACAAGGCATTTGCAAAACTTAAACAAAATATCAAAACAACAGCAAGAAATAAAAAGCAAAAACAAAACCTACTTCAATAGAAATGTATGATTCAGTCTTTACCCTGAATTGGCATTACCACAAGTTTATCACAGCAAGCATTATGAAGTATCAAGGAATGTCTATTAAGCACAGGTTCTCCTCAAGGTTATGTCCTAAATCCGCTGCTGTTCACCCTGTTGACCCATGATTGCTGTGCCAGGTTTGCCACCAACCTTATTGTGAAGTATGCAGATGGTACAACAGTTGTTGTTGTTAGTTGCGAAGTCATGTCCGACCCATTGCAACCCAATGGACAATGTTCCTCCACGTCTTCCTGTCCTCTACCATCCTCTGGAGTCCATTTAAGCTCAAGTCTACTGTTTCAGTGACTCCATCCAGCCACCACATTCTCTGTCGTCCCGTTCTTATTTTGCCCTCAATCTTTCCCAGCATTAGGCTCTTCTCCAGTGAGTCCTTCCTTCTCATTAGGTGGCCAAAGTATTTGAGTTTCATCTTCAGGATCTGGCCTTCTAAAGACCAGTCAGGATCTCCTCTAGGACTGACCAGTTTGATCACCTTGCAGTCCAAGGGACTCGCAGGAGTCTTCTCCAGCACCATAGTTCAAATGACTCAATTCTTTGGCGCTCAGCCTTTCCTATGGTCCAAGTTTCACAGCCATACATTGCAACTAGGAAAACCATAGGAAAACTTGCCTGTTATTCCAGTTATCTTTTGGCTTCCTACTTTAGCATTCCAATCCCCCATGATGATAATGACATCATATTTTGGTGTTAATTCTGTAAGGTGCTGTAGGGCTTTATAGAACCAGTCAATTTCATCCTCTTCAGCATAGACTTGGACTACTGTGATATTGAATGGTTTGCCTTGGATTCTGAGATCATTATGTCATTTTGGGGATTGTATCCCAGTATTGCTTTCCCTATTCTTTTATTGACTATGAAAGTTACTCCATTTCTTCTGAGGGATTCTTGCCCACTGTAGTATACCTGATGGTCATCTGAATTAAATTCACACACTCCTTAATTTGCTGATTCCTGTTGGTGTTCAGTCTTGTCATTTCTTGTTTGACCATGTCCAGCTTGTCTTGATTCATGGCTCTTACATTCCAGGTTCCTATGGAGAATAGATCTTTACAGCATCGGACTTTCCTTTCACCACCAGATGCATTCACAGCTGAGCATCCTTTCAGCTTTGGCCCAGTCGCTTCACTCTTTCTGGTACTACTAGTACTAGCCCTCTGCTCTTCCCCAGTAGCATATTGGACACCTTCCGACCTGAGGGGCTCATCTTCTGGCATCATACCTTTTTTTCCTTTTGGTACTGTCCATGGGGTTTTTATGGCAAAGATACTGGAGTGGGTTTCCATTTCCTTCTTCAGTGGATCATGTTTTGTCAGAGCTCTCTGCTATGACCTGTCCATCTTGGGTAGCCCTCCACAGCATACTCATGGCTTTATTGAGCTACGCTAGCCCCTTTGCCATGACAAAGCAGTAATCCATGAAGGGGGATACAACTGTAGTGACCTTATTCAGGATGACAATGAGAGTGCTTATCACAAGGAGATAGAGGATTAAACTGGTGTAATAAAAACAGTATCGTTTTAAACATAGGAAAAACTACAGAGATCAGTGTCAATTTCAGAAAAGGCAGGCACAGCCACAGGCCTCTGTGTATTAATGATTCACCAATCGAGATGGAAAGCAGCATCAAGTTTCTGGTGTGCAGCTAATGAATAAGTTAGCTTGGTCATGCAATTCTGAGATACTGGTGAAGCAGGCACAGCAGCGCCTTCATTTTCTGCGTTGCATGAGAAAAGTACATCTTCCTTCCCCTTCCCCTTCCTTACCACTTTCTATAGAGGGACAATAGAGAGCATCCTATAATATTGCACTACTGTCTGGTTTGGAAACAGTAGTGCTTCAGACAGGAAGGCGGTGCAGAGAGTGGTGAGGATCATAGAAAATATTATTGGTAGGTTGCATAAATGATGCTTGAGCAGGTTCCGCAGTATTGTCTGGAATGCTATACATGCTTTTCATAACCTGTTTTCCTTGTTGCCATCTGGGATGGTATATATTACTATCCATTTTGAATATATATGGGTGTAGGTATATATAGGTAATATATATAGAATGAGTATATGTGTGTTATATATGTGTGTGGATAGATATATATTTTCTTCTGAGAGCAGGCAACAGAATTTCATTATTAACGTGTGCTAGTGTGCTCACAGTAAAAAAAATGACAATAAAGGTTATCTTACCTTATCATCTTAATTTATCTTATCTTAATTTATCTTATCTTATTTTACTTTACCTTACCTTAATGTTCTGTAGACCAATTATGCAGTTTGATTGGTAAGATAAGAGACATTCAGCTCTTAAAGGAAGAGTTGGTTATATGTGTAATAAATGAAATTACTGAAAACATATTGTAGACATATGCTACATGATAACAGCCAACTGTATCTCCATTGCATGTCCACACATGTTCTATTTGTGTGTTGTATGCATTAAGATGTTCAGTACAAGAAATATTTGTTTATTTTGCGAACTCACTTGCCAGAATCTGTCTGATTAAGTTTAGAGCTGTCGATTACAAAATGATTTAAATAATACTTTGAATATTCCAAAAGATCTGTGGACATCCCCTGATCAGGGGTGAAATCCAGCAGATTCTGACAGGTTCTAGAGAACTGGTAGCGGACATTTTGAGTAGTTTGGAGAACTGGCAAATATCACCTTTGGCTGGCCCCAGAGTGGGATGGGAATGGAGATTTTGTAGTATCCTTCCCCTGCCATGCCCACCAAGCCACACCCATAA
The DNA here is from genome assembly GCA_022577455.1 of Arizona elegans. NCBI lineage: Eukaryota > Metazoa > Chordata > Lepidosauria > Squamata > Colubridae > Arizona > Arizona elegans. The sequence continues at coordinate 122,017,724 of JAKOOJ010000002.1, forward strand.
AACTGTTAGTTAAAAAACAAAATTCAGCACTGCCCCCGATATAGAACATATATAAATATCAAAAAAGTTGTATATATGTAAGGGCATTTACCCCATTCAGGACAATTTTGGCAGTTACCTATTATACAAAAATCTTGAGATTAGGTTTTAAAAATCTGATTTGAATCTATACATCTAATTCAGTCAGGCTGTGTTTCTAAATTAGAATTTCTTCTTTAAAAAAACCCAAAACAAAACCTGGCTCTTATTTTAACAGATAAATGCAAGCAGATATGCATGCCTTTTCCTAATTAAGTTATTTTATCACTTTCCTATTATTATTAATTGGACTATTAAATACTTTATATTTGAGTAATATAAATGTTTTGGAAATGTTTTGTCTTATGTCCATTGCTTGCAGGTTAGCTTGTGGGACGGTTAGTGGAAATGTGTAGAGAATTACAGAATCAAAAATTTGGAAGACCTTTAAGACATCTATTCTGCATAGAAACACATATTAATGTGTTCCCAGTAATAGTTATATATCCTCAGCTTGAACAGAATCAGTAAAGGAGAACCCATGATTCCATGAATCAAGTACTCTTACTACTGGGAAGCTTACCCTAGCCTTCAACTGGAATCTGGTTTCCAATAAATTAAATTATTTTTTTATACGTAACATTCCTTTAAATGACAGAAAAATACAACCAAAATCATTTTAATCTTTTTAAGCTAAACATTTCAAATTTCTTTAATCTTTCTTTTTCATATGATTTAGTTTTCAATCTCCTTATCATATTGCCAAATTTCTTTGGAAGTAGCTAAGTTTCTCTAAGCTTTTTCTCAAATTTAGATGCCTAGAATTTAGTATGACAGAGGGAAACTTGTTTTATGATCATGAAATAATAAAAATAATGAAAAGAAACCATACTTGTATTGATTGTCTAAAATTGTGTTTAATTTTATTTCAGACATTTTGATGACTTATATTCAGCTCATTGGCCAGGCATTTAAAGAAAGATATGATTTAGATTTTGCTACTAAATCAGATAACTTCTACTCTTATTAGTAGAGTCTTCAAGTTGAATTGTAGAAGTACACGTTCATGCTTTCAGTATTTGAAATCTGTGATATTTGCAATCATAAATCAAGTGGTTAACCCTAGCTACAATACTAACAGATCTTTACCACCAAAAAACTGTATTCTTATTTCAGTTGACAGACTTTTTAAACATATTCATATCTTCACTTCACTCACATAAAACCAGTTCACTTTACTGCTAGAGACTGCTAGAGTAGCGGCCCCCAACCTTTTGGGCACCAGGGACCGGTTCCATGGAGTGAGGTTTTTCCACGGACCGGAGGGTGTGTGGTTTCGCATGCTTCTTGCATCCCGCAAATGGGGCTTTGCTTATTTGTGAGGCCCAGATTCTAGCATGCTGTGGCCCAGTGCTGGTCCACGGACCTGGGGTTAGGGATCCCTATACTAGAGATGGTTGTAATCTAGATGAGATGTTGAAAAAAAATAAAAGAAATTAATGACAAACCAGTTCCATATTGCTTCTTGGAAAACTATAAGAATAACTGTCAAACAATTACTGAAGCCTGAGCTCAAATTGAAGCAATGTTTATCTATCCACAGGCTAATGGCAAGAGGTATATATCTAAGAAATGTTAACATTTGCATTATGAACATTTATGATTTTCAGTTGCAGCAGGTATAAAGTTTCTGAATATAGGAAGTAGTCTTAAAACTTCTTTTCTTTTTGTTTTGGTTTCCTGGTCATTTTTACCATTTGAATCATTTTGAACTCAGACAAATTATTTCACTTTTGTTCTCCCTTTTGTTGTTGTTGTTGTTGTTGTTTTTACAAATGGAAATCATTCAACCACACACTCCTACACACACCAAACTACTCTTACCCATATTAGTTAGTTTTCAGTATGGCTCCATTTTTTTTATTACATCATAGGCTCCTCCTCTCTTTTTTTCTTCTACTATTTACCATATTTTTCAGACTATAAGACTCAGCAAGATTTTGAAGAGTTACCAGTAAGTAAGAAAAAAAAGGTTTATGTACTCCCTGGCCCCCAGGAACACTCTCCAGGCCTCCCAAACCCTCTGCGTGCCCCATTTTTTGCAAAAATGAGCCCATTTTTTGCAAAAATGAGCCCATTTTTCGCAAAAATGGGACGAGCGGGGCGGGGCTTCAGGAGGCAAAAATGACTGTATTCAGTGTATAAGACACACCAACATTTCCACCCTCTTTTAGGAGGGAAAAAAGTGTGTCTTATACTCTGAAAAATATGATATATTGTACTAATACTTGACAATGAGAAGAAAGAGCCTGGTGCTAACATTATTTACAGCTCTAATTGTATATTTGCCACAACAATCTATAATCATAAGACTCTGAAAATAGTTCAGATGAATGTTAATATTTCCCTTGTATCACTCCTCGAATATATTACCATGCCATCTTTGCAAAAGAACAGAAAAAAATTAAAATAAACATGATAAAAATATTTTGTAAGATTAATCTTCTTTTAAGATCATATAGATATTCTTTAAATCTCTAAGCCATAGTAGTCAATATGGTATACTCCAACTTTTTATTACAGAATAATGAATAACTAGTAATTCACCTTAATTATTATTTTTTTTTTTAAAAAGTACCTAAGAGTATAGACTTATTTTAAAATCTCAATACTGACAATAAGTTGAGAGCAGTAAACCGCCTTAATATATCTGGACCAAACTGTATAATCCAAAGAGGTTTAATTGAATATTTTCCCACTTTCTTGCAACTTTAAATAATAAAAAAAAAATTGCAATCATTCAGATGATTTAAAAACTCAGTTGTTAATAAGTTGATCAAAAGAATTAATACTCCTATTTGGCCATGATTTCAAAAAAAAAAAAAAAAAAAAAAAAAGTCACAAGCAATTTTAAAACAAGGATTGTCCCAGAGTGTCAGTTTGTGAAATCAAAGGGCAGAATGTATGAGCCTTTCAAAAGCAGTCAGTAGAATCTGCTTGAGTATGTTCGTTTTTCAGCAAGGTTCTCCTGCCTAACTCCTGTTGATCTCTTGTGTGACTGTCAGATGTATCTGACAAATAGACAGGTTTTTCTTTTCAGGTGCCTATGTTTTATATTTTATGGATTTTAGAAACTCCTGGTGTGATAACATCCCATACATAATAATTTCTGTTCCAGAAGATAATGCTCAGGATTTTTTTTTTAAAAAATAGATATTTCATGTTGTTCAATGCTGCTCTGTATTAATATATGTAAGCTGACATCCCACCATTAATTACCTGAATAATTTGTTGTAATGAATTTTTTTTATTACAAAACATTTTTTTTTTACTTTCAACCAAAAAACTGTCAAGCCCCACAAGAGGTGGGCAAGACCAAAAATGCAAAAAAATACACATATTTCAATAAGGCTCAGTTGGATTAAATACAAAATCATGGACAGTTAAAAAAGAAAGTTCCCAACCTTGCTTACAGTGAATAAATTAAAGTGAAGAAGCCTCTGTGAATATTTTGAGATACTTTCCCCAGATTTCTAGCCATATGGGCTGAGAGGTTATAACTAACTGGGCCATTGCTATTATTTTCATTCCTTTCCCTATAATATCTCACATCACCAATATAAGTAGATATGCCTCATGTCTAAGCATGCAGTTGGAAGAATCCATAATAACTTATATATAGTAATGTATGTTGAACATGACCAACATGGTCTTCTTTTTGGCTACAAAGAAAGACAGCTTTGGTGATTTTGAAATCCTAGCCTCAGAAATGAATGAAGAAAAGAGTTTTTCCTCACCCTATCCAGGAGGAGATTCTTCAGGCCATTATTGTGTGTATGTGTACACACGTGCCCCAGTGGTGGGTTCGTCCCAGTTCAGCCCGGTTCCACCGAGCTGGTTCTGGTTCTGCCCCTGTCCCCCCGCCCCTCCACTGCCCCTCTTATTCTTACCTTTTATTTGGCCCCACCCCCAATCTATTGTTGCCTCCTGAGTCCCAGCTGATCAGCTAGGAGGAAAAAAAAACTGTTTAAACTCTTGCCGCGGGGTTTCAAAGGGCTGCCCTACAGCTGATCAGTGTTAAAAGGCAGTGTGGTGGTAGACCGGTGCCTCCAAAAACAAATGAGTAGACCGATGCCTGCAAAAATAAATGGGTAAACCGGTACAGCTCTGCAAGCAGTTAAAAGCCTGGTAGATCAGTACCTCTGCTAAATCCTAAAGAATTGTCACATGACCATCAAGCCATGCCCACAAAATAAGCCACGCCCAAAGAACCGGTAGTAAAAAAATTTAGAACCCACCCCTGACGTGCCCACAAAAATGTATTTCTCTTGAGACAAAAGGAAAGGAGATAACTAGGAGAAATAGTCACCAAGATATAAAAAGATGGTGAGGCCCTTAAAAGAAGTACAGAAAAGAACAACAAGGATGATAAAGGGTCTGTAGGCTAAACTGCATCATGAATGCATTAGAGAACTAAGTCTATATATATATAAAAGGATGTATGTATGTTTGTTATTTTGTTCAAGCATAACTCTGGAAAGCCTCGAGCAATTCCAACCAAACTTGGTACACAGATGACGTGCCCTTTGGAAAAAATACTGTGAGGGTTAAGACACCCCTAAAACCCTTGGGGTGTTTGTGTGTGTGTGTCCTGCCACGCAGGTGGCACACAGAGCCCAGCTCAGTTCCACCGTGCAAGTGCATGCGTGTACGCCTTCCCCCGGCCAGCTGATATTTGGGTCTCTGCCACACATACATGGGGGGCAGGGGAAGTGCAGGGCGTGCAGCGCAAGCCCCCCCCGATGGCTCATTTTGGTTGCAGGGAGGTATACTAGGCCAAAAACTGGGCACAGGGGCGGCACGGCCCTCCCACAGTCTGCTTTGGCTCACAGGAGGCTGCAGGGAGGCCTACTGGGCCGAAAACGGGCCCCCAAGGAGATCATGCACACATGCACGGGAGGCAGGGGGGATTAGGAGAAAAAATACCTGGGCAGCCCAGGTCATCAGCTAGTACTATATATTTAGCCTAATGAAGAAAAGGACTAGCAATGACATGATAACTATCTTTTGGTACTTGAGGGCTCTCACAAAAAAAGGGAGTTGACTTATTTTCCAAAGCACCCAAGGCAGGAAAAGCAGCAAGGAGTGGAAGCTCATCAGAGTGAAATATAACCTGGAACTAAGGAAAAATTTCCAGACAGTGAGAACAATTAATCAATGGTATAGCTTGCTTCTCAGAGTTGTGGGTGCACCATCGCTGGAGATATTTTTTTAAAAAAATGTATAATGTCTCCTGCCTCAGGCAGGGATTAGAAGATCACTAAGATCCCTTCCAGACCTATGATTCTATGTCTAATGAAAGGAAACAGATAATCAGGCAAGGGTTCAAAACGAAAGAACAGTTAGGAGAGAGTGAGAAACAATATAAGCAAGATGGATACTAGTAGTCCTTGACCCAGGGGTGAAATGTAAAATTTGTTACTACCGGTCCTGTGGGCGTGGCTTTGTGGTGGTGGTGTAATGTGACTGGGTGGGCGTGGCCAACTTTTTTTTAAAATAAAACTTTTCAAAGCATTTTTTCTAATGCTTTGAAAAGCCTCTCTGACGATCAGGCAACTCAGCTGGGATCGTCAGAGAGGCTTTTTAAAAAATACCTCTCTGCTGATCAGGCACCTCAGCTGCAATCGTCAGAGACTTTTCCCGAGGCTTTTTTTTTTTACTTTTAAAAGCATTTTTTCATCAGAAGAGGTTGTAGAAAAAATGCTTTTAAAAGTAAAAAAAAAAAAAGCCTCTAATGATCGTGCGACTCAGCTGGGCCTGGTGGGAGGAGGGGCGCAGGGATTTTTGCTACCGGTTGTCCGAACCACCCGCCACCATCGCTACCAGATTGGGCAATCCGGTCCGAACCGGGAGCATTTCACCCTTGCCTTGACCTACAACTATTTTATAGCGATTGTTTGAAATGACAACAGCACTGAAAAATAGTGATTTACAACCAGTCTTCACACTTACAAGCTCTGTAGCATCCCCACAGTTACATTATCAGAATTCATGTACTTGGCAACCAGCATTTATTTAGGACAGTTGCAATGTCCAGGGCCATGTGATCACCATTTAAGACCTTCCCGTGTGGCTTACTACAAACAAAGTCAATTGGGGGGGGACAGATTCACTTAGCAACCACATGTTCCATTTAACGACTGGTATTATTTGCTTAGTAACCGAGGCAATTATGGTCATGAATCAAGGACTACCTATAGTAGAGAGCTACATGGTTTGGGTGAGCTTTTTTGCAGACGGGAAAAGAGCCAGACAAAGCTCAAATGGAAAGAACTGTGCTAGGAGTGGAACTGACCTCTTCTGGTTCTAAAGATAAGGAAGGTTACTGAACCACTTGCCAGAAATCTAGAGAGTTCCCATAAAGTAACCCAAGAGAAGCGAAGAAATGCTCCTAAAATTTGGATTGAAGATCACAAATTACAGGAATCAGGTGTTAGTCAGGACTAGATAGAGAAAAATCTCACTTTTCTAAGATAAAATAAAAAAATAAAAATTGTAATCAGATTCACTGCTGTAAAATATACTTGTCTACTGCCTGGTCTCTGATATTCTATATGTGTTTGCTAATTCTTTTAAGATGTTTGCCTCTCTTTCTTGCACCACATTTTACAGTCTTTTGTACTAATTCAAGTCTTGCAAATTTTGCATCAACTTATTTATTTTTTTTAACCGCTGATTATATGCTCTGGATTTGGGTACAATCTCCCCATAATATTTTATGGGAAGCAACTGTCTGGGATGCTGGTTGCATTTTTATCAGTGGTAAATGGCTTTATTCAAGCTAATTAAAATTATTTGGGCATTTGGCTACAAAAGCTTTTGTTCTTCTTATGATCAGTAGAAGTAAATCATAAGATAGTTGCTTTTATTTCCATCTCCTCAGAAGACAATGTTGCTGGCCACATAACCCATAGGAATGGGGCTGGAGGTGACCCTACAGAGTTTAATTTTCTACCATTATTATTACTATATCATCCATACTACCCATTAATAGGAAGATGTCTAGCTAAAGTACTGCATTGGGTACTATATAAAGTACCCAGAAAAGTGGAAGAAGGAAGTGAGAAAGAATTACCAAACCCATAAATTAGAAATAGCATCATATACCTTGACCATCTGAGAAGTAAAAGTAAATCTCATTGGTTAAGTGAAAAAACAAATTAGAGCAATTGCCTCTACCATGTATGCAGGCAGAAACATACATACAACTAATAAATTTATTTTTAGTTTACCAATGCTTTAAGTTCTCATATTTAAATATCTAATCTTTCAAATAATAATTCTTCTGCTGAACTTGTACACTATTTGCAGTATAACCTTAGAATTGATTATATTTTACCTAATCTTTAATTATACACTCTACTGAATTAAAAATTAAATATGGATCTGAATTAAATGGATAAAATCAGAGAAAGCTCCACTCAAAACTCACCTTTATGTATTTATGCATGAACCAGGAAGCTTGTTTGCCATCATTGACTGATTCTACTGTAGTATTGGTCAGCCCACTGATGTCACCACCTGCAAAAACTCCTGGTTCACTTGTCTGCATGGTCTCCCTATCAACTTCAGGGAGACCCCAACGGTTAAACTTGAGAGGATGCAGAGCTTCTTTTACTGTAATAAAAGGAAAGACGAAGAAAGATTTATTATTATTTTTTTTTAAAAAAAGCAATCCTTGAGTGATGCATTTAATCAGGGACTGATAGGATTGCAACACAATATCCAGGCTTTAAGTCTGGGACTTAGTTTAGAGAGTTCCTGTAGATTGTATGATTACATTTCACAGCTTTCACATAAAGGAACAAAAGTACGTATGTATGTATGTATGTATGTATGTATGTATGTATGTATTTATTTATTTATTTATTTATTTGTCAAGCACGTACAAGATAACAAGTGTAGGTATGAACATAAACATAAACAAAGGAAGTAAATACAAATAAATGGGGACAGTAAGACAGGGACGGTAGTCAACCTGGTGTGCTTATGCACACCCTCTTTATGGACCTCTTAAGAATGGAGTGAGGTCCACGGTAAACAGTTTGAGGTTGAAAGTGTAAGGGTTTGAGACTGTAAAAATGGAATCGGGTAGAGCATTCCAGGCGTTGGCCACTCTGTTGCTGAAATCATATTTCCTGCAATCGAGCTTGAAGCGATTTACCTTGAGTTTGTATTGATTGTTTGCCCATGTACTATTGTGGTTGAAACTAAAGAAGTTGTTGACAGGCAAGATGTTGTAGCAGACAATTTTGTGTACTATGCTTAAATTGGACTGCAGGCGGTGCAATTCCAGATTGTCCAAGCCCAAAATTTTAAGCCTAGTGGCATAGGGAATTCAATTGTGAGTAGAGGAGTAGAGTACTCTTCTCGTGAAATACCTCTGAACCCGCTCAATCATGATATGCAATAACATTTATTCCCATTGTTCTTCTATGAAATGTGTGGACTATCCTACTCTTTTATAATTCCTAGAACTTGGTCTCCTATCTATTCCAATCAAAGATTCCAATTTGATTCCAATCAAATTTCTTTAGAGATACTGCTCAAGTTTAGAATTGGCTACATAAGATTCTCAGAACTACTGCCATCTGCTTCGCAAGAATCAGTCTACTTTTCAGCAGCTGTGGGCAAAAGAGAGGCTTCTTGCAAACTGTAATGTTGTAATCATGAATTGCAGCACCCATGTATGTTAAAGAGTTTAGGAATCTGAATTCTCTTGTACATCTGAACCCTGAATATGGACATTACACGGTCTCAAAATATCTATATTTCTTGGATGCTGATACACATAGTGGTACTGTTTCAATACTTAAGAATCGAAAGAAGATCTAAGAAAGTCTTCCAATGAGGCTTCCTCAATATTAAAACTTTTAGGTCAATGTTGAAGTAAGGTAAGTGAAATATGGCAGCTAAAGTTTAAGAGAAGCTGTGTGTACCCAGTTGTGCACCTGATGCTTTCAGAGAGAAGAAAACTAGTTAGTTTGACTTACTGCACTTCACATTTAAATCTTCTGAATTTGAAAACCCTCCATCTGGCATGGATTAAGTGGTCTCATACACATATGGATGAAAATGTAGATACAATATGGGCTGTGTTTGCTTTCAAAACATTAACTATGCAAAATTAGTAATTGGATGCTAGCTCTCCTTCCCCTCACCCCCCCACTCCCAATTTCAGATAGTCCAGTAGAAAATATGGGCAATGCAGAAGCATGAGGTGAATGCTAATTTTTTGTTTTCTTCTTCCAGTGCTTGTGTGTTCCTAGTACAAGTTGTAGCAAAAAGGAAGTTGCCATAGCAATCAATCAAGCATTATGGAGGCTATAGCTTAGTTTTCATAAACAGCAGATGAGGTGCTAAAAACTGTCTCTGGACTATACCGTGTAGCGCTGAGACTAAATGAATGATATAATAAAATGTTATTCTGTACATTTGTCTTTTTTTTTAAAAAAAAATACCTGCATTAATTAGCAGCTCGGGGAAAAAAAAGTAGGTCAAGAAATACATCTTCTTGAGATGCTAACTTTCTTAAAAAATATTTATTTATGCATGTTTTCAAGTTAGTGTTGACTCCTGCAAACTGCCTGGACAAATCCCTGCCATTTTCTTGGCAAGATTTCAGAAGTGATTGGCCATTCTTCCTAGGGCTGAGAGAGAGGGACTCATACCTAAGACAGGAGTACAGTTCACAATCTCCAAATTCCTAGCCTAGTGCCTTAGCCATTACACCAAACTGGCTCTCATTTATTTATGTACTTATTTATTTTATAAAGCTACTAATGTCATATTGTGAAGCTGGGCAGAGGACCATATCGAACAGTCCAATACAAACAATACAAACCAATTAAAAATAAGACCATAATAAATTAAAAGATTAAAAAAACAAAACAATGGGGGAAAAACATACAGAGTGCATTCCAGTTAACCATCATGTAACCATCTAATAGGCTCATCTCTCCTAAGGGATACCCAAACCAGCTGCCGATGCCATGTTTTAAGAGCCTTCCGGAAGGTCAAGAAAAGTTGCTTGTTTTCCTTCCTGCTGAGGTTGGAAATATGAATCGCCTGGAAATCCTGGATCTCATTTTTTCTCTCTCTCTCTGTTGTGCCCTTTTTAAAAATTAGGACTCTTTGAACTCTTCAAAGGCCAAGTCAGTCTCATCAAATTCTTATCATAACTTTATGTATGGAATCAGCCTTATTTTTAAGTAATCTAGTCAGATATCAGTTTCAAACCTCCTTCTGCCATGACTTGGTGACTTTGGGCCAGTCACTCTCTCTCAGCCCTATCCATCCCACAGGATTATTGTTGTGGGAAAAATAAAAGGAAGGAGTATCATGTGTATTCGCCACTTTGAGTTATTTGTAAAAATAATAAAGGCGGAAAATAAATAGATAAATAGATAGAGGGACAGACAGACATAACCTCAGTAGCTTGGATCAACTGTTCCCTCAAATTACCTCACACGAAGGCTTTGGGAATAGAAGGTATGTAGGATCCCTTGCATTCAGGCCATTAAAACTAGCAAAAGAGTCAACAAATGTAATAAATAATACATGGTTGTAGTAAAAGACAAAAGAAGTGGGACATAAATATAAAGGTGTAGTTGTAGGGGCATTTTTCTTCTCGTCTTTTTATGGCAAGAATCATTTTAATCTCAGATTATAACTCACCTTTGCCGTAAAAGGTTATACATTAATAATCTGAGATTTGGGTAGGATTGAGTTTTCAAGTAGTTCCTTTGTGCAACTCCTCAATATAGTATATTTTATGACAGGACTGTGTTGCCATATCTTGAAGAATTACCAAGGATTGGTACCAAGGATTTTGTTGCCTTATCTTGAAGAAAAAAAATGGTACCCAGTTTTGTTGTTTCTAATTCCAAAAGACCTCTCTCTCTTTCTTTCTAATTCCAAAAGATCTCTCTCTCTCTCTCTCTCTCTCCCTCCCTCTCTCATTTCTTGGGGACATACAACAGACAGATGTAGATTGCTAAGGTCAATTAAACTGATGTAGCTGTGCTGTCATATATGTGAAAGAGAAACCTGCTAGCATTTTTCTCAGTTGTCATCAAGAACAGCGTCAAATCTGTGCTCTGTTTTTGCACAAAAGGAGCCCACACAGCTGGATTTTATCTTGGGAAACCTTCCTTAAACTGAAATCTCTCATTATGGAAAGGAACTGGATTTTTCTTACAAGATTAGAGATTCCCAATGGGCTGAAGTATAGACAGATGAAAAGAAATGGAAAAGAGAGTAACAATAGGGGAAGCCCTTCTCCCCACAGTGATCCTAGTGCAAATAACTATTTCTCTCTTGCAATTGGATCTTTTAAGTATGATAATCTGCTAGCATATTGCTGACCCAGAAGTATTTTTTTCCTATAGTAATTCTGAAGCAGAAAAGTCTTCTGTGAATTTTAAGCAGCTAGACCGAAGACGGTCAATCTTGTGACAGAGGAAGCAAAACAATTTAATTTGGATGAAGTGAATCAGTGAAACAAATGTAGAAAATATCAAAGAAAAAAAATGGGTCATAGGCCAATGAAATAAAAACGATTCCGGGAAGATGAAACTGACAGCTAATTTGATAGAAAACAACTCACATTGTTTGCCCTAATTCTGACCTTGGTATCTAGTGACATTGTATCAGAAGAACAGGGAGCAGAGAAAGGCCATAAAATGAGGGTGATTAGAACCACAAATTCCTTAGATAGGCATATTTGAAAAAAAAAGAGAGAAAGAAAAGTTTTCACAGACATTGCAGTTATTCCAGATACTGGGAGTTTATTTTCCTAATGTAAATCTAATGTGAGAAAACACAGACTCATTCAAATGCAGGACACAAGAATATTCCTTGACATGCTGCAGAAGATGGTTCTATCCGAGGTCATCTACTAATAAATATCAGACAAACATGAGATATGAACAATCAAGTATTAGAGTAGGAAGAAAATAAAAGAAGAATTCCTGCTGAAGGCAGAGGATCTACCTGAAATAGAGAGCTTAAGTTAGTTCTTTCTTGCATACGGTTCAGATAAATCTGTTAAGGAAATACTTTACCAACCTTGCTATGGAAATCAGTTAGCTATGGGGAGAAGGAAAGGCTGTGCCATGTAAACTAAATTTGCACACTTCTGATGCAATTTTTACCTATTTTAATCTGTAATAGAATTTTGTAAGTAAAAAGAGAGAAACACAATTTTGCCTCAGAGAATGACTGAAGGATAAATATGGGTAGCATTAAGCATAAAGCAAATTACTACTGGTCTTAATTTGATGGCATCATAAAAAAAAGCTTTCTTATACATGTACCGTATTTTTTAGAGTATAAGATGCACCTTCCCCCCCCAAAAGGGGGTGAAAATTTAGCTGTGTCTTATAGACTGAATGTAGCCCCGCCAGCCACTGGCCCCCACCCTTTGGCCTCTGCCTCACAGCAGTTACCTCCTTGCAAGCAAACAGCAAGAAAAAACAGCTCCTTTCAGCTTCAGCACAGCCTAATTAGCACAAGTTGATTGGATCGGCCTCCTGACTCTCAGCTGATTTGCTCTCAGCTGTTTTGCGCAGGGCTCTGCTGCCTGCTCCAAAGAGGTAAATTGCTGGAGCATATTTTTTCCCCCCTTGTGCTAATCAAGCTATGCTGAAAACGAAAATGAAAGTAAAGCAGGCTGTTTGCTGTTTGCTGCAACGAGGCAAAATTGCTCAGAGGCAGAGGGAGATTTCTTTTTCTTCTTTTCCTCACCAAAGAAGGTAGGTGCGTCTTATACTCCGGTGCGTCTTATACTAAAAAAAAAAACATATTTTATTATAGAGCAATTGTCAAGAGATGGGGTAGATAGGACTTCATCCTGTAGGTAGGTTGGGCTAGGTATCTAGGGTGGGAATTTGGAAGGTTTTTTTTCAACTAAAATGTACTGGTTTTTACATGTCACAATATAGTTTTGATGTGTTTCTCTTATGAAATTGGTGAGAACAAATTTCTGACGATTTTCAGCAATCGTAGAAGGACCTCCAAGAACAGAGAATCTGGGTACTTATATGTAGCTTTGAAATTACTAGCTATCCTCTTCATGCTAAAACAGTTTCATCTTTCTGATACTAGCATAACAATGCAAAATAAAATATTAGGTAAGCTGGAGCTCTGTTCAAATGTACAGTTAAATATATTGAAAAAAACTGGTTGGGTGCAATAGAAAGGAGAATGAAGAGTATATTGGATATTAGATGTTCACATAGGCACTATTTCAAAATGCAGTGGAAGGAAATAATAATTAGGCTCTGTATCTCATTGTTGATAACAGTATAAAAACCACTATTATGACAAATTAATATGAATACAATATAGGATTGCTAATATTAATAATGACAAGCTATTTTTTTTTTAAAAAAAAAAACTGAATGCCAAGATAAGATACCGATGATTTAGAGAAAATACCAACAAACTATTTGACACCTAATTTTAAAACTGGAAATATTTTCATAATCATAAGTGATTAGTTTCCTTTAAAGTCCCAGAGCATTTTACATTCTGAAAATGTAAACTAAACTAAAATAAAAACAGGTTATACATTTAGTATGTAAGTAAATGTAAAATGTACTAATTTAGTAAAATTTCCTGCAAGTTGCAAATATTAGCTTTGCTTTCTCCTAAATCTAGAACTGCTGATTTAATTCAATAGCCCTAAGATAGTCACTTGGTCTATCTGTAATAAAGCCATCTTCATCTACAATTTAATCATGGATGAGAAGAAAGGTGTGGGATACATTATCAAAATATGGCTCATAAAATGCCCCTTAATGAGAAATACCAGCCAGGTTTGTGGTACTGCAATAGCCTTAACAATAAAGTAATGGGAGATGAGTAGCATTTCTGATAGCCACAAGAAGGTCTGTTCTGTAGATGGATGGGTGTGAGATCCCCTATGTGTGCAGGTGGACAAGCTAGGGATACTGCTCTTATATCACCTTCTCAGTTGCATAGCAGCAATCCTGCTTGGAATCAAAATTCATAATTCTGCATAGGAGAGAAACTATTTTATTGTCCTTGTCAGTTACCTATGGTATACCTATTGATCCTACTAGATCTCTTGGAAGCTTTTAATATCATCCAATATAGTATCTTTTTGGACCATCTGCAAGGGTTAGGAATGATTGGAACTTGCAAAGATCTGGGTGGAAAAGAACATATAAATAAAATGGAACAGCTGCTGATGTAGAAACCTGGGATAATTCCAATAGCTTTGAATGGGCTTGTGCTCCTCTACAAACATGGGATTATTTGGGATTTACCAGTCCTGCTAAAACAGGACACTATGGCTAGGAAGGAGATTGCTCAGCTTTGACTGGTGCACTAATCACTGCTATTCCAAGAACAGGAGACACTGACATAATTCATGTTTCATTATTTCTCAAATTACTATAATGCATTCCGTATGAGAGTTTCCTTAAAAACAATTTAAGGACTTCAGTTGGTGCACAATGCAACTGCCCATGTGCTAGTGGGAACATCTTGATGTTTAAATGTAACATGCTTACTTCAGGAACTACACTGGCTACCAGCTTGTTTCCGAAAGTTGAATATGAGTTGGGATTTAGATATCTGCAAGAATATTTATTCTAAGTAAAATCTGCCTATCTAAGTCATGCTAGTAGATAAATTATATTAAGAGTTCTCAATCCTATCAGAGGCATCCAGTGGATTTGGATTACTCAGAAGATCAGAACCCTTGTTAATATTTAGAAGATATTTAGAAGATTAGCAAAAACCTAGCTACAGTATTTAAGTGGCAAATTGAGATTGACAAACAGCAGATCAATGTACCTAGGATGTGTACAGGTATGATTGTTGCTGTCATTTTATTATTACATTTATTATTAATATCATATGTACTGAAGGCTGTATTGGATATTGCTTTTGTAAACTTAGATTTTTAAAAAATTGAAGTGGAATAAAAAGCACTTGTAGTAAATAAATGGTCTATAAATAGATTTCTTGGATCTTGAAAGGGTACTGAACATAGCTCAGAGTTGGCAGAAAAGAAGAGTTTAATCAATTTTAATTTATTAAATACTTTTTTTCAAACTGTGCCTTTTTCAAAGGAAATTACATACATGGGAGTTCTCCATTTTAGCCCACAAATACTATGAGAAAAACTTGGCTTTATGATTATACCAATGACATGACCAATGTATTACTTGATTAAGTAGCCACAGTTAGAGTACAAAATTATACCACTGAGATTTGTATTAAAATCTTTATTCAGCCAGAAGTTTATTCAGTAGTGATCTTGGCCAAGTTATCATTTTTCTCTCCAAATCCAGTGGTGGGATTCAGCCAGTTCGCACCACTTCGGGAGAACCGGTTGTTAAATTTCTGAGAGTTTGGTGAACTGGTTGTTGGAAGAAATCATTAGGGCAGAGAACCAGTTGTTAAAATTAGTTGAATCCCACCACTGTCCAAATCTATTTCACAGAACCCCTTACAGCTCTTTGTCTTCTTCTAGTTTTGAAAACTTGAGATAAAATCTTGGTTTGGCATAATTATATTTTCTCTCATTGCTGAGAGACCACTGAACTGTTCTTCCTAAGAAATAAATACTGTGAATTCTAAGTAAACATAATTACTATTATTTCCCTCCATGTCATAGATAAAAGAAATATTCTGAGTGTCATAGAGCAAACAGAATATTTTTGAAATTAGCACAAACATCTTTACAACTAATTAATCTACTGACCATAATTGTGCATGCAAAAGAATTATGCATTTTTTAATGTATTAGTGGATATTAAACTGAATCAGGACTTTGGATCCAACTTTTGTAATTATATGATTATTTCTATGTATTACATTACCTTTCCACATTAGCAGGATATTCTATAAGAATGTCAGAAGAGATCTGGTGACCTACATCTCATCTAGTGGTGGGTTTCAAATATTTTTACTACTGGTTCTGTGGGTGTTGCTTGGTGGGTGTGGCATGGCTTGGTGGGCGTGGCAGGGGACAGGTACTGTAAAATCTCCATTCCCTCCCCACTCCAGGGAAGGCTACTGCAAAATCCCCATTTCCTCCCAATCAGCTGGGACTCGGGAGGCAGAGAATAGATGGGGGTGGGGCCAGACAGAGGTGGTATTTACCGGTTCTCTGAACTACTCAAAATTTCCGTTACCGGTTCTCCAGAACTGGTCAGAACCTGCTGAATACCACTTCTGATCCCATACTATATTAATTAATTTTACAGAAATTCCAACAATGTTGACAGGTTTCAAGTATCCTATGAAGACAGTGGTTATAGAATATGCAAAGGTCATTCAAAACGAACAACAGCATATAATTGCTACTAAATGATGTGATACCAAGACAGAAGCCCAAACTGTTTTGTATATTATATTATAGTTCAAACTGCAATATTCATTGAGTAAATAGACATAAATGGAAAAATATCAACCAATTATAGGCCACTTGGGGAGGGGGTAAACTCCAGTAATATTAAGATATATTGGTAAGCCACAAAATATTTTAATTAGCAAAACAAATCAAATGGAAAAGATTCCTCAAATAAAGCTTTAAAAGTGATACAGTGTGTGCTTGACTGCCACGACTAATTATGTATCCATGTAATGTGTGTTCAATTTGGGCTTATTTAAATAGCAGAAATGCTCATTAGCTTCAGTGTATCTGTGAAGCCTCAGTAAACAGTTTAATGGTATTTTATGTTTAACCAATTTCATAAGTTCCTGTAATTTTGGTGTTTGCAGCTCATTAATGTTATTTTTGATATGTATCTTATAGCCTTCTTTCCCTGAAAGCTGGCAATATACTTTTGACTACACTTAGAAAAAATAATGATTTTTATCTTAAACCTTTGCTTGAGAATGGCAATGATGACAACAACAAAAACAATAGTTGGAATAGCATTAATGATAAGAATTTCACAAACTGAGTCAATTTGGTTCCTTTCCTTTAAAGACGTAAAGTAAGTTTGTGGAAGAGGGGGAGAGCGAGGACTCTAAACTGTTCTGGTTTCTCTTTATTGGGGAATTAAATAATACGAAAAAGCATACTTAAGTGCCTTTCCAATCACATTTGATACAATTCTCAGCATCATTTTGGTATATTATAGAACAAAAACAAGTTCATCAAAACCATCTTCTCAAAAATTGTGATGAAAGTACTTTCACCTGTGTTGGGTTCTCTGGAAGAGAGAGGAAACTTCATCTTTATTCCAAAAATGAAGTTTACAGATACATGACAAACCAAGGGGCCCATAGAAAGCATTGCTAGAATTACTTCATTACTATCATGAATCACAACAGTTCAACCAAGAAACTGAACCCTCCTACCCAAGCCCGTTGATTCTATCCCAAATCTTGTTTTCAGCCTGATAGTCCTCACATATGATCTTCTCTGGAGGATGGACAGAAGCAATGGGTTCTGTTTTTTTAATTCTTCGACTCACAAGCTTCTACATTGTAGAAGTATAGTATCTTCCAGAGGTATTTCTGTGAGATCAATTGTGCAGCTGCTAGTGGAGACAATCTAAGAGAGTACAATGCTTATGTCTAGGCCAGTGGTTCCCAACGTGGGACCCATGCCCCACAGGGGGCAATTTGATTTTTAATGGGGACAATTTGAACCTTGTTTAAACCAAGTTAATGGCCTTTTAGGCTTCCTCCGTGTGAGTAGAGTTCACTTTTTGACTAAAGTAAGAATTACATGTCACGGGGGGAGGGTATCATGATTTTAGAGATACTTAGGTGGGGCACAGCCAAAAAAAGGTTGGGAACCACTGGTCTAGGCAATGGTTTCTGACTGTGCCTTGGCATCCTGGGACTCTGATGCAGAGTGCTGCAAAATACTATATTGTTTCAAATCCAGTGTAACACTGTAAGAAGCCATGGAGAAGATCCTGAGAAAGTATTTTAATTGTCAATGAAAACAACTTCAGATTTATAAAGGGGAAGGAGGAGGAGGAGGAGGAAGGAGGAGAAGGAGGAGAAGAAGAAGAAGGAGAAGGAGAAGGAGAAGGAGAAGGAGAAGGAGAAGGAGAAGGAGAAGGAGAAGGAGAAGAAAGCAATGCTTAATTACAAGGAATCTATTCAAAGGTAATTATTCAGAAATGAGTGGTACTTATGATTACTTAGCATTCGGTGAACAGGAACTACCGTTTAGCGTCTCTAGAGGTCAGCGTAAAAAAGCCTACAGTTGAGAGCAGGCTAGCTCATCACCTGTTCATTAGAGAGGCATGGATTGCTCACCATCTGTTTATTAATGTCAACGTAACTTCCAGGACCCAATATAACTGTTTTTTCCCTCTATTCCTAAGCATATCATTGTGATTGACCTACATAGGTTTTCTTTTTAATTCTTCCCCTAAAGGAAAGACTATTTTCCTGAAAGGAACACAATTCTGACTGTAAGATGAACCCTCACTTCTGTTTTGGTTTAAATATATATAGTTTTCTTGCAAAAAAAGGAATGATAGCTGGATTTTTTTTCCTGTTATATTGTTCTGCCACGTTCTGCCAGTGGGAACAAAAACTTAAATTCACTCCCAGCAATATTCATATTGATGGAACTACGCTATATTTATCATTCTTCTTACAAAAAAAATGCTTCCATTTATCTTGAAAACATTCACCCTTTATTTGATTCTTACATTATTAGCTATAGGACTGTAATACTCAACTGGGGTTGACCTTTGTTGCTTTATGATAGCTTAATTAGCAGAATAGCATATTGTTTCTCTATTCAAATGATGTTGCAATCATTAGGGTCCTTCTCACCTAAATAAAGTCCAGTTTATTTATACTGGCTTCCTTATTTAAGGATGGTGTGGCCCCTTACAAAAGATTAAACACTTCTGTATCCCTAATATAATGCGGAAGATCTCTATTTGGTTCTTTATCATAAATAAAGTAGAAATAAAATACATTATTCTGTCTCAGGTCTGGTACAAACTTAAGATTTATCAAATGGTTTCTTAGCAGGAGCATATATGGTATCAACTCCTAGTAAAACCTGGCAAATAATGATAAGCCAGAACTCAGAGCAAAGCTATTCACAAGGGAGAAAAACCCATTCTTCTACTGCTATTTGGAACAGGAAAAATAATTACAGAATGATCACATTGTGCTTCAAAGCAACCATCTAACATAATTCTCACCAATGTGATGCAGGTTTTAAAAAACAGTCATTTTAAGTAAGTCCTTTCAGTTCCATCATCCTTTAAAAGTAACATCAGTGATAATTATGCACATTCTGTCATTTCTAATGGGAGTTTATCATAAAAGATATTACATATAATACATGTTTTCTGTATCATCCGGCTTCCTATTTTAAAGGAAGAAAAGCAACGGAACATATAACATTTTGGGTAACTTTCATTTGGACTGAAATTCTAAATACACCTAATATTAAATATACAACTTTTTTTTTCTTTCTACAACCCTGTAGTCCTTTAATTCTGGTAGAGTTGGGGTTATTGGTTGAAGCTGAGCATTTACTGGCCAGATGCCATTCCTGATGCCTAAATGGAGTTTGCAGATGTTTTTTTCCTTGCACCCTACAAGAGAAACATCTGCCACTACCTAGAATTGAACTCTCAGCCTTCCGAATGGGAGTTGAGCATCTTCACCATTAGGTCACTTGCTGCTCAATTAAATTAAATGCTATCTCTGAATGTTTCAACCATGAAAATTGCATCTTTTATTGCCACAACAAAGTACATTAGAATATTAAATAACATGGTACCAAATGATATGCTAGAAATTTGGTATATGGCAGAGAACAGTATTTTCTGGTGGGCTGTGCATAGAGGCCCTCCGTAAAGTCATAATATACTGTACCTCAGATCCAAATGTCTATACTCCCCCTCTACACTCCCCCTCCCAACACCCTAAAATGGCTTCTGCTTGCTAGGTTCCAGTAAAAAAAAAAATTCTATTGATTATGGTAAGCCACAACATCAATTTGATCCTCTGCAACATCTCACAAAGTTTTTTTTTAATGAAAGCTGAGATTTAATCATGCTGCTGGATTCAGCATTAGTTGCTGTGTTCACCCCAAGGCTACAATAAAAGAGGATAAACAGAGGAAGACTACTAAACTGATTGATATTGCATTACTGCTTGCTGGATGAGAGCATAGATACTAGCAAAGTAATATGGTGAACTTTCTAAGGAGTAGTCAAGCTTTCCAAATATGCTTTTATAAGACCTAATTAAACTTCAGTGGTCAAAACTTCTATTAAGGTACAGATGCTTGTATCTTTTCTTTTCAGGCATCAGCCCCAAATAAATAAATCTTCCTTGAAACAAAAATGTTGGGGCATCTGGAAGCAAAATGTAAAAAGAGAAGAAAGGAAAGGGGGAAAAGAGCCATATTACATCACTCTAAAGATCCATCATTTTCAGCATTAGAACTGTGCATTCATTTCTTGATAAAAGAAAAATAAACCAAATGAAAAATCCATTTGATTTAATGTTTATTTATTCTGAAAGATCACAGGAAAAATGATTACAGATGAGTATACTATGTAGGTCTCCTAAAGTATTTCTACCTGTATGTGGGATTCAGGTTTACTATCTTCTTTGCTGACAGAGAGCATGTCTCTAATTATCCCAATCAGTTGTCATTGTATATTTCACTTAATAAGGTAAAAATCACAGGTTACAGAGGGTTCTTTTCTGGATTCAGCTTCCAGATCTAGAACCTCTCTGGCAGGGGCTTTTCTGAACAAATACCATACCACTGTGGTATTCAAAAATACGGGCAACTTACATATGGCCCTCCAGATGTGCTTGGAATGCAATTCCCATCATTTCTTATCATTAACTGACTGATGGGAATTAGAAGTTAAAAAAAAAAGCTGCCTGCCCATTTTTGACAAAAGAAGCTTACTGCAGTAATATCAGTATACAGCTTTGATCCACAACAAATCAGGTAGATCCAGCCAGAGATAGTATAGTATAATATAACAGTATAGTATAATATAACAACTGAGGTCTTAGTTTTCATTTAAGAATATTTATGTTCAAGATACTCTTTGAGTAAGGAACTCACTGAACAATTTTGAGACTGTTATATCATAGGACTGTTGTGGTGAGGGTAGAATTTAAAGGATAAATTATTTTACCACAAGATCCCAGAGAAAAGACAGGATTCAAATATAATAAAATAATAAGAATTAAAAAAGCTGGTGATATCTACATCTCAGTTTGAAGCAAAGTTGGTTGAGATAAGTGCGATTTCTTGGTCTTCCATATAAGGTTATTGAACGGGTAACACAGCAAGTATGCTATCCATGAATAAAGTAACAAAAACTATCGACTAAAAGGTAATAGTCTTTCATAGATAGATAGATAGATAGATAGATAGATAGATAGATAGATAGATAGATAGATAGATATGTTCATTTCAGATGTTTCAACATTTATCTTTAATAAATGAAATACGCATCAGGGGAGAATCCCGCTAATTAAATGTCTTTTAAGCAAAGAGGAAAAGAAGGTACACAGGTAATTCTCAACTCATGACTATAATTGAGCCCAAAATTACAGTTCTAAGTCTTGCGGTTGGAAACTGAGCCATCACAGAACCAGATCCAAATTTTTTGACATTTTTTGGGGTGGTCATTAAGCAAACACCACGGTTGTTAAGTAAATCCATTTTCCTTTATGGGGATTTTTTTTTAATGGAAATAAACCCGGAAACCAGCAAAAAGCATAGCAAACTCTGATCATATGGGATGCTACAACTGGCCATAAAGGTAAGCTGGTTGCCAAGTGCCCAAAATGTAATCAGGTGACTGTGGGAGGATGCAGCAGTTGTAACTTTGAAAATGATTCATAAGCAGCTCCACAAGGAGATCTATCATGTTCAAATGGTCACTAAGCTACCTATCGTAAATTGAGGACTACCTGTAAGCTTAACTTTTCCTCTGGAATGTTATGTGCTTGACTGTGGCTGATTCATAAACCTTGTGACTGGGAAATACCTTTAGGATCATTTAAGGTTGAACCGAAGGCACTAATCACTATATCTGCTTTCAGACGGACAGTTTGCTCCTTGTCTTCATTCCAGTTTCCATCCTCATCTTGCTCAGTCCGGAGAAATTTCATAGCAACAATTTTTCCTCCTTTTATGACAACCTTATGAGGAGAAAGAAAAGGTAGGAATTCACACTTTTCTTCCTTTGCAAGCTCCATCTGGAAAACAAAAATAAAATGATGTATAATTTAAAAAAAGGATTTCATATATAATTGTAAGTCTTACGATTTTTCCTTGCATTTTTTTCTATAAATTCCAATACTATATTAATAATGTTAAATTTTGATTAAATGAAACTGGCTCAAATAATATGTGCCAAGCAGTTTTCTGGATGAGTGGGTTTTGGTTTTTTTTTTAGTTATCAACATCTGTTAAAAGATTTTTGTGTTTTAAACCGAAAGTGAAAATTAGTTTGATTTTATGAAAAACGATTACATTATTCTTCATTACTAGAAAAGAAATCAATTCTGGAAAAATTAAGTATGCATAGATAAATTTCATTATGAGCTACTGGCTGAGGTGCCCAAATCTCAAAATCTAAAATGATTTCAATGAAAAATGGTAAGGCCTTTAATGAAAAAAAAAATGGACATGAGTATTTTGACCATTCATTTTCTCTTTGTATTTGAAAGATAACTTCTAACTACTTTTGCTAATTTTTATTCTTTCAAAAATATTTTGAATTAATATATTCATATTTTGAATGAATAAGGCTGCATCCTTTGTGTCAAATGAGTGGCATGTTGGCCTAGTGGTAAAGACGCTCGCCTCTGACTCAAAAAGGTGAGAGTTCAACCCTAGGTAGCAACATATGTTTCTCTCTTGGGGGACAAAGAAAAAATATCTGTTGCAAACTCCAAGTAGGCCAGGGATGTCAAACTGGCGGTCCACGGGCCGGATATGTCAAACACAGGCCACGCCCACCCCAGCTCTGTGAAGGGGAAAAACAGTGTGATACGTCACATAATGGCAATGTTATATCACGAGTTTGACATCCATGAAGTAAGCATTAGGAAGGGCATCCAACCAGTAAGCATTCAGCTACATCCAGTCACCCTGATTCTATCCCAAATTAAGGGATTACAGGGTTGTAAAAAGGGAATAGTGCAGTCCCGCAGATTACAAGTTTATGCTTTTTAATAGTTGTATTGTTTTGAATGATTTTTGTGATTCTATTTTTCTGACTGTTTTTGTATTTGTAAGTTGCCCAAAGTCATGGTAGTGAGATGGGTGGGCTATATAAATGTAACTAATAAATAAACAAGATAGATCAAAACAGTATTTTTTCCTTTCTTACTCAAAACCTCTTATCAGGAAGTCCTTTTTACCTAACATAGGTAAAACACTTTGAGTCAATTTAAATGTCCCTGTTGTGATTGGGTAATGGCTTTGTATATCATTATCCAAAGAAAAATCACTTTTACCCAATTCTGGGTAATTTGAGAAACACAGAGGTTCAGACTTGGTTTCATCATGTGATGTATGGAGGGAAGATCTTCAACTCTGCTTAAGGCAGTAATGTTATTTTGGCCAGCTGGGATTATAAACATTGAATAGGGACGAACTAAAGGCTGTTAGCATTTTCCTACTTCCAGAAACTGCCTGGCCAGCTCTCCGCTCTCCATATTAATGAAGAAGAAAAGGGAATAGGAAGGATGGTGATCCCTGCCAAGCAACACAGATAAGATAAAGAAACAAAGTCAGTCCCCCCCTTTCCTCCATCTCTCTAAGCAACCAATTATTTTTCTTCCATAATGTTTTCTCATCTGGCGTGCTGTGAAAGGCCTGGCAACCGGGAAAGCATTTTGTTGCAAACATACAAGTTGCTAATTATTTCAGTGTTAACACAGCATAGAAAAGTTTTCAGGAAAAAAAAATGGGCACGTAACAAAAAAAAAAAAATGACGATGATGACAAATTGGGTATGGAACTTAAAATCTATTCATAGAAAAAAAATATTTGTCTCAGTGTGTATCTTTTCAGTTATGATGTGGAAATTATAACTGTGCTAATAGAAAAGATGATACAGTATATAATCACAATAGCAATTAGGATACTCATAGTTAAAGGTGTCATGCTCTAACGGTTTTGGCCATGACATGCACAAAAGTTGTGTTCAGTCATATTCCATATTCGGAATTATTTGATTTTGCTGACTGAACTGTTTGTAGAGGGTATTTGTTATAATATGTATGTACGTACACACAGACACACAGACACACAGACACACACACACACACACATGAGAAAGAGAGAGCGAGAACTAAAGTTAGTTAATATTTTAGGGGAAAAGTTTGTCATTTCCAAACAATATTTATTCTCCTGTGATAGGAAAGTTACACAGCTGAAGACCAGTGGGATGTAATTAGAGTGGTACTGAATTAATTAATGTATTTATTATACTTGCTCCAAATAATCTTTCCCTAAATTTTAATACTATGACAAACACTTCAAAATATGAACTGTGTATCTTGAAATCTTATTTCTTTCTTTAAGTTACCTCTCTCTCCCTTGTGTATCTATTACTGAAGGGAGTGGGCTATGTCCCCATATATTTTCTAGCTGGGGCATATTCAGTGTCTCATTAATGTAAATTATGCAGTACTTCATGGTATGTAGCATATAAATTACAGCAAAGACACTCAATCACATTGCAATAATTAAAACTGAAACTAAAAAGCTTTCATGATAAGACAAATGATTATAAACTGCCAATCAGCAGCTCAGTATATATAGATGTTTACAGGAACTGCATATTTAATTCCAAATTAAGTTATAGTTTGAAATATTTCCATTTTATTCCTAAATTCAATATTTTAATCTCTAAAGGTATCTGTTATCTAACACACAGATCTACAGTTTCTGGCTGATCTTCAGTGTAATGAGTCAGTGACTTTGAATTATTCTTCAGTTCTATCTATCTCCCCAAATTCGGATGAAATCAGAGAAGAGAATGTGATATACACTACCTTGAACAACTGGAGGGAGGAAAGATATAATTTGACAAATAAAAATAAATAATATATGTACAGGTGGTCCTCAATTTATAACAGTTCATTTACTGATTGTTCAAAGTTACAATGGCACTGAAAAAAGTGACATGACCATTTTTCACACTTATGACCATGGCAATATTCCCATGATCATGTGATTTCCCATGATCATGTGAAAATTTAGATGCTTGGCAAATGGCATATATTTGTGATGGTTGTAGGTTTATGATGGTTGTAGTGTCTCAGAACTCATGTGATAACCTTTTGTGACCTTTGTGACCTTTGACAAAGACAATGGGGAAGCCAGATTTACTTAACAACCCTATTACTAACTTAACAACTGCAGTGATTCACTTAACAACTGTAGCTAAAAAGGTCCTAAAATTGGGCAAAATTCACTTAATAACTGTCTGACATAGCAACAGAAATTTTGGGCTCAATTGTGGTCATACATTGAGGATTACCTGGATTGTCTAAAACCACAGATTTATTTGCTTCATGAGCCTTGACTTACAGGGTTTGCTAAACTTAGATATATTCACGAAACTGGGGAATATCAGTTTCATATCAGTTAGTGTAGTTCCTCTATATTTAAATAGTGCTTCTATTCTGCTAGGTAGCAACATGAATTAACTCTGGAATGGACTGTCATTATCATGATGGATGATTCAGGTTTGATCAGTATCACCTTCTTCATTCATATATTTTTTTTCCTAAAGTACACTCTTATGCACTTTAGTAAGCTTCTAAAGCTAAGAAATTTTGGAAAGAAAAAAGCAAGGAAGCTGAATTACAGATATGCTTCAGTCTACACATTAAATTATTGTAATACTGATCGGATCAAAATCTGTGAAAATTCACACTGATCAAACAGTCTGAACAACGTTACCAGGATAGTCCATCAATACAAGATAAGAAAAGTATGGTGAAGGACTTGAATATTCAGCTCTGGTCAATTTCAATATTAAGCTCCGTGTTTATGTGTGCAGTCACATACCTATCCACAGATATCTAATGGGTAGTTTATTCTATGTATTCATCAAGATATATTTTGATTTGATGTATGATATGAAGTTGTTGTATATGATGACAAATGTTGTAATTTACTGTGTAATGCCTATAATTGCCTGTAAAAGAATCAACCTGACCAATACTTTCTGAATTTGGTTTTCTAAGGGCTACATGTAGAAAAGATAAAGTAACATACTGTGTTTCCCTGAAAATAAGACCCTGTCTTATATTTTTTAAACCCAGAAATAAGCACTTGGCCTTATTTTCAGAGGAGGTCTTATTATTTTAGGGCGCGGGGAGCAAAATGGGGCTCCCTTGCTGTCTTACCTGATTTCCAGCTCTGTCTCCCTAACCCTAACCAGAGGAAATGGCGGGGACCAGCTGCTCATGTGTTTAAATATTTTTGAGGAGGGTTTATTTTCAGGGAGGGCTTATTTTCAAGGAGTAGCTTATTTTAGCACATGCACTCAAAAGCCTGCTTATTATCAGGGGATGTCTTATTTGGGGGGAAACAGAGTATATTCCAGGGGTTTAGGACTGGATTGTTCCCACTCTTCTCACCAGCATTTCTTCTTTTTATTTCTACACAGTGGTGTGAAAGAACGATCAGGTCAGGGAACAAGCACTGATGGTGCTTTGCTTGTAGGACAGCCTTCATTCCGCCGTGTGATACGGCCTTTCTTTGCAACGGCTGTTATTTAGCTTTTTTGCTTTGTTTCTTTCTATTTCTAAAACCATGGAGATGTTTCACAGACTGTGTGCAATATGTAATTCGGCCTGAGCAAAATAATAATAATAATAATAAATCAGCATGTTGAACTTTGTTAAGTATTTTTTATTAATATGTCCCTCATTGCAAAGTAGTGCAATTTACCTCTTCCGGGACAGCCCGTATATTAGTAAATCCTTTCCTGAAGACCACAAAAACACGTCGAGCTCCGCAGCGCAAAGCTGATGTTGCACAATCAAAGGCAGTATCGCCTGCTCCAAGAACAATCACGGTTCCCTGTATTGATAGCAATGAAGAGCGACAGCCGCATATTCCTGAATGATGAAAGGAAAACCCCATTTTCAAGGCAAAAAAAAAAACTATTTCTGCATGACAGCTCAAACGACACTTGTACTCGAAGCAGTGTAAAATTGCATCTTGCCATTTCCAAGCATGGAGAGTCACTATCAAATTATTCTGCTTCATTGAGAGTTTTATTCCCTCTTTTAAGATATGCCCATACATGTAATTTCATAGTCAGTACCTTTAGTAGCATTGCCTTCCTGTCTTGGCAGGAAATAAAGTATAATGCACTTGGAAAAAAGAAGAAGAAGAAAGAAATTGTACAGCCTTGTCAGATTGAATGCAACTGACTCAAGATTGTTGTGTTCAAAAAATTAAGCCTTTGACTCCTCTCTTGTCAGCATCAAAATTATTTGAGAAATGAAAAAGAGAGAAAAAAATCCATGTTACAAGAGGTTCTGTCCATCAGTGGAGTCTATCTTTGACAACACTGGTTTCTCTTTCAGATTTTATCTTAAATAGTCTCATAAGTCATGTTGTTTCAGCACCAATTTAGACCACATTTAAAAGGGAATTAGAGAAATTCGAGGAAGAAAATCTTATTAGTGTCCACTATTTATAATATCACCTTAGTCTAAAAGTCATTTTGCAAGCCTAAGGAAAACTGCACATCTATTCTCCATTTTAGGGTCAGATTGTGCTGGAACAACATGTATCACTTCCTGTTTTGGAACTTCTAAAGACTGATGAATCACCCCAGAATGTTCAAATTAGTCAGTTTAAAGGAAGTATCACATTGTTATACACACAGGATGAAATCTCTAATAGCAATTGTTGAGAGCATGAAAAGTTATCCTATCTGTGGCAGGGATGAAATCCAGCAGGTTCTGACATGTTCTGGAGAACCGGTAGTGGAAATTGAGTAGTTCGGAGAACCAGCAAATACTACCTCTGTCTGGCCCCAAAGTGGGATGGGAATGGAGATTTTGCAATATCCTTCCCCCAGCAGTGGGGATAGAATGGGGATTTTGCAGTATCCTTCCCCTGGAATGGGGTGGGATTGGAGATTTTGCAGTCTCCTTCCCCTGCCATGCCTACCAAGCCACATCCACAGTAGTAAAAAAATTTGGATTTCACCACTGATCTGTTGGCTTCTGAAAGACACCTGATTGGTCACTGTGGAAACAGAAAACTGGTTAACACAGATTTTTTTTTCCTTCTAATCAGTAGATACTTTTAACACACGTCGGGGGTAACATATAGTTACCATATAGTTCTTTCTTATGAAACATTTCCCTAAACCAGAGGTGGGTTTCAGAAGGTTCTGACCTGTTCTGGAGAACCGGTAGCGGAAATTTTGAGTAGTTCGGAGAACCAGTAGTAAAAATTCTGACTGGCCCCACCCCCATCTATTCTCTGCCTCCCAAGTCCCAGCTGATTGGGGAGGGAATGGAGATTTTGCAGTATGCTTCCCCCGGAGTGGGGTGGGAATGGAGATTTTACAATATTCTTCCCCTGCCACATCCACCAAGCCACACCCACCAAGCCCTGTCCTGCCCACCAAGCCACACCCACAGAACCGGTAGTAAAAATTTTTGAAACCCACCACTGCCCTAAACTACTTTATTATGTTGATAAAGTGTTCTCAACAGAAGACCAATGGGATATAAATCCTTAAAAGTATGATTCTGTGTGCAATGCATACTAAAAGAAAAAGGTAAAGGTTTCCCTTGTCCAGTCGTAACTGAATCTAGGGAGTGGTCCTCATCTCTCTTTTCTGGCCAAGGGAGTCAGTGTTGTCTGAAGACGTTTCTGTGGTCATGTGGCCAGGATGACTTATATGCTGAAGGCACAGGAACACAGGAAAACCTTCCCACTTTAAGTGGTACCTATTTATCTACTTACATTTGCATGCTTTCAAATTGCAAGGTTGGCAAGAGCTGGTGCAACCAGAAAGTTGGCAGTTCAAGACACAATGGAGATAAACCTTAGTATAAATGTGCAAGGTCATAGCCTGAATGTGAACAATGTTGTTTAGCAATCTATAATCAATGTTTCCAACTCCATAGAATTGTAAGATTATTATGATTTTTGATATAATTTCAACTGTTCCAGATTAATTTCTCAATTCTTTTATTTTAAAAAAGCATTATGTAGAAAAAAATAAAACTTACACGTAAGCTTATGTTTACTACTGCACTGGAAAATTAAGAAAAACTGGGGAGAGGGGAAACCTTAAAATCATTCTAATGTTGTTTTACTTTTTAAACGATTAAATAAATTACTGTAATTTTTGAAATGATAATGTAAATTAACACAAAAGTATATCCTGAAGGCACCTCTGATATTTTTCTTCATAAGAATATATTTTAACCATTATCAATAGACTATAATTCTTACGTCAGGGTTCCAAGTAACACCCCCAATGAAAGAAGACTCAAAGTTCCATTTTATTAGAGATGTCATATTGGCACATCTGGGAAAACCTGAATCTGAAAGCTTCCAGGTTTTCCCCACCCAAATGAAAACCCAAGTCCCAGCACTCACATGTCCATCACATGGCCCAATCAATGCACAGTCCCAACTGGAGATGCCTCCCAATCACAC
Source organism: Arizona elegans (assembly GCA_022577455.1). Classification (NCBI taxonomy): domain Eukaryota; kingdom Metazoa; phylum Chordata; class Lepidosauria; order Squamata; family Colubridae; genus Arizona; species Arizona elegans. The sequence goes on from JAKOOJ010000002.1 coordinate 122,047,479, forward strand.
GCCTCCAGGTACAGGGCAAGATGTCCTTGACTCCCAGAGAAAGGAATGTTATTATGGCTACATGTCTCCCCAGCTCCATACAATCCCCCCTCCCAGTTTCCCACAGCACTAAATGTGGCAAGCCTGAAGGCCCAATGCAAAAGATGGCTTCCAGGCCTGACAGGCCACCCCCGCACTCATCTGATGATCTGTGCTCTGTGCAGACATGAATTTTTACAGCAAGAGTTTAAAACCTCAAATACAATTTTAAGAACAAAAAACATTAAGCTGACTCTATATGAAGTAAAAATGAAATAAAATTTACTCCAAAATCATCTCTAGATCATTGCCCCCAACCTTTCTAGCACCAGGGTCTGATGCAGTGCTGAAATCCATTTTTTTTTACTACCGGTTCTGTGGGTGTGGCTTGGTGGGCATGGCTTGGTGAGCGTGGCAGGGGAAGGATACTGCAAATTCTCTATTCCCACCCCACCCTGGGGCCAGCCAAAGGTGGCATTTGCTGGTTCTCTGAAGTACTCAAAATTTCCGCTACTGGTTCTCCAGAACCTGTCAGAACCTGCTGGATTTCACCCCTGGTCTGATGTCATGGAAGACAATTCTTCCACAGACCGGGGGGAGGGGGCTGTTGCACACAACCTAGATCCCATGAATATGCAGATTAAGCTTTGTTAACTTGCCTGCCGCTTGTGCAGTCCAGTTCCTAACAGGGTCTGAGGGTTAGGGATCCCTGCACTGGATCACCTTATTTTACAGCCATATTTATGAACATTGGATTTCTATATGCCAAATATTTTCTAATTTTATCTGGGAGGCGTGTGTGTGTGTGTGTGTGCGCGCGCACACACACACACACACACACACACACTCACTTAAGAGGTAAAATATTTCTGGACCTTTTTGTGCTAATACCTACAGTCAATTAAAACAATATGTACTATACATGAAAATCACTCATCATTATTGGACTGGTGCAGTATATGCTAGTATATACTTTGGCTCCTCAGTGCAACAACTATGGTAGAGATTTTTCATGTAGCCTATCCATAAGGTGAATAATTTACATCTATTACTATGTAAGATCACTACCAAGTGGAAGAGATTTTTGCCAGCATCCAAAAGGACAAATATAATATTTAAATCAGGTTTAATCTGCCTTAATTAACAGGTATAAAATAGATGGCCAGAGAAGTATTTTAAATAACTATATTAAAAGATTTGTCTGACAATCAGGCAAAAATCTGTCCACGTACATCTATATTAAGACCAGAGCCATAACAAATCTATAATGGTTCCAAAGAAATCTTGCAATATAGTGAATGGCCTTTATTGGTGATCTACTGGTTCTATGTGACAGATACTAACCTATGGGGAAAGTGTATACCTAATCTATCTTTCTTGTGATTGTCCTTGCTCATATGTACTGGAGTCTTTTAATAGTGAGTTCCTGTATGATCACAAGGAAGCTCTACTGACTTATGAATGGTGAAAGGCTATCTCCTGAATAGATACTGATTGCAAGAGATGTGTTGAGAGCTGATTGCCCATTGTGGGTGATGGGATGATTTCTTCTTGCTGAGTAAACAGAGATTGTAAGAAGAATATAAGGTAGACTAGTCCCAGGTAACAGGCTCACTGAGTGAATAAATACAGAAAGAAAATAGGAATTTTAAAGAGAGTCCCTAAAAATGTTGTAAATCACAGCTTAAGTATTTGACTAATATGAGATTCTGAGGAAGGAAGAAGAAAAAGAAGGAACAAAAATGGTGACTTTCAATACTTCTGGCAGAGCAGTATTCCCTTCCAACTGTGCATACTGTTATTCTTACATAAATAACCAGAGATGCTGCAGCCTATTGGAAAAAGAACTACAGAATGAAAGACAAGTCATTCCATCTCACCACTTAACTGAGTAAGTGAAAGAATCCACATTGTGTCTGTGAAATAACAGGATAACAGAGTTGGAAGGGACTTGGAGGTCTTCTAGTCCAACCCTCTCCTCAAGTAGGAAACCTTATACCATTTCAGACAAACGATTATCCAATCTCCTCTTTAAAATATCCAGTTATAGAGCACCCACCACTTCTGAAGTCAAGCCATTCCACTGATGAATTGTTCTGTCAGGGCATTTCTCCTTATTTCTAGATTGGTTCTCTCCTTGATTAGTTTCCTTTCATTACATCTTGTTCTGTCTTCAGGTGCTTTGGAGAAGAGGTTGGCCCCTCTTCTTTGTGGCAGTCCCTTAAATATTGAATGATTGCTATCATGTCACCCCTAGTCCTTCTTTTCATTATACTAGACATACCAAATTCCTACAACCATTCTTCATATGTTTTAGCCTTCAGTCCCCTAATCATCTTTGTTGCTTTTCTCTGCACTCTTTCTAGAGTCTCCACATCTTTTTTTAATATTGTGGTGACCAAAACTGGATGCAATATTCCAAGTGAGGTATTACCAAGGCTTTATTAAGCGGTATGATGAAAAGTTCATCAAAATTATTTTCTCCTTTGAAATAAATTTTAATAACAAATTCATTTTCATCAAATTGAATTGAAACTGGTAAAAAAAAAAAACCATATGGTTCTGTTTTCCTGCACATGCATTAATTGGGGATGATGTTAGTTAAAAACCCAATACATTTGGTAACGATGGAGAAAAATTGAACTATGTGCTATTCAACTACAATGAAATCTGACTCTTTGCCTTGGTTATTTTATCTTTCTTTCCAAAACTCTTTTTTTTAACTGTTTTGGAATTAGAATGTATCTTAATGCATTATGCAATGTATTACATCAATCATATAAAAGACGACATATAAATATTGCATATACTTAACTAAACAAACAAAATAAAATAGCATATATACCTGGTTTACTTGCCATAGACACCAGTGGTAGGAATTCTTTTGATGTATAAAATCCTTCTTCTATTCCCAATCCCTGAAATACAGATTCTTTCTTTGGTTCTGGTAGACCTAAGACAGTAAACATTCAATAATGAAATGAAAAAAGAAAGAAAAGGATATATGTTTTCTTCTGAAAATGCACACAAATTCTCAAAAGATTTATGTTTTGGCAACCATTTCTTTCTCTCTGGTAATTTTTTGTGATTTTATAGCAGAGGCAGGATTTGAACCTTAAACTTTTCAATGTGTAGCCCAGTGAAATCTGGATAAACAAGTTTGCTGCTTAACTGATTTGTTTAAATATCTGACTAAAAAGGAAACAATTGACACATTTTTCTACATAAGCACTTTTGTACATATTGGAATGATTTTCATTTTAAAAAGTTTCTTTCTGCTACAAAATGTCGCACACAAAAATATCACATTTCTCAAAAAATATTCTGTACATACACATCAAGAAATGTGTTGAATCTTCTGGTTGGTTTTCTCGTTTAGTGTAATAAATGATACTTGAGAACGATTTATGTAACCCATTTGAACGGAACTCAAAAAAAATGACACATTAATCCCAATAGTGTCAAAACAATGTCTTTGTGGTCTCTCAAAGCCTCTTATACAACATTCAGGACAGTGTCAGATGCCATTTTATTTTAGCTAGAAGTCTCAATCAGCAATCAAGACAAGAAAAGTACCTTTTCTTTACTTAAAAAAAAAAGATTGTTTCTGGTAGAAGACACATGGCATCTCAAACAATTGGGATAAACAAGTTGGGATGACTATATAAAGATTTCAGTCTCGGTGGCATTTATATGGTTAATGACTGTAAGGACATTTTCTCTGAATTCTTTGTAAGGCAATTGACAAGAGTGTAATTCAAGCGTCAATCAAAAGGAAGAAAATGATGCTATGGGCAGAATGTGCTAGCTGAGCTGTTTTGTACACAGCTCTAAGTGTAAATTCAGAAGGAATGAAAACCTGAGTATATTTCAACCCACAGGAAGATGTCCAAGAAAACAAAGTCTGAAAGGGCACTTGACCCTTGAGTAAGGCATAAAAGGCCATTGAAATGGTCCTGGTGAAACCAACATTGTCCCTCCAACCTGCTGAAAGCTGATGAGGAGAGAGGAGAGAATATAAAGAAAAACAGCAGCTGAGGCGTTTGGGTCCAAGAGATTTAAAAGACAGAACATAGACTACCACCACCCACTTCCAGTATTAGGTCTGTGTCCTATGAAGCTAGGTTGTGCAGGGGGTAGAGGAGAAGTAGTTGGGGGAGGGGTTGAAAATGCCCTTAACATCGATGTCTCCTAACCCAAAAAAACCCAGCATAGCGAATTGGGAGAGAAACACAAGAAAATTGGGGTATGATTGCTTCAGGACTCATCCATCTATGTTCTAAGAACAGATTAGATTAGTCTGCTGAGCCTGGTTGCTCAGCAGACTAAAAGCATTGTGATTAACACCAGCTGTCTGCAATTACTGTAAGTTCAAAACTCACCAGGCTCAAGGTTGACTCAGCCTTCCATCCTTTCTAAGGTAGGTAAAATGAAGACCCAGTTTGTGGGGGCAATAAGCTGACTTCGTATAAATATACAAAAGTATGAAGACTATTGCTTAATGCATTGTAAGCCGCCCTGAGTCTCCAGAGAAGGGCGGCATATAAATCAATTTTTTTAAAAAAAAATTAGCAGGATGTAGTTGTTAATTTGTTGGTTTGCTTGGGGTGCTGTCTCTGGATAATTGTTCACAAGGAGCAACACTTGGGTTGAACAAATTAGAGATGGGAGAGTAGGTAGAACTTCGATTTAGGGTGGATGGTGTCTGGAGAGTTCCATAAGAAAAGTATCATGGGCAGAGCAAAGAAAGCCAGATTAAGAATCAGAGTCAGAAGGTTGACTATATTCAGGGCTTCTGTGGAGAGAGTCCACTTTCAAAGAGGAACAGCCAGTAGTGTTAGTGCTAAATGGAGCAGCCATTGGATGGATACAACCAGGATCCATACAGGAGAAACCAGGGGGGATGGGGCTGTAGTTTGACTAGTCTTGTTCTTTGTAGATTGTTCCCTGTGGGTTAATCATCTGGGGGGGGGATTATAGGAGGATTGTGTACATTGAACACTCAGTGTTCCCTTCATTTATCTGAATGATTTGGGGTTGGAACACCTTTGTTATGTTATTTTTTTTGAGGAGGGAGTATTAAACATCCAAAGAATGAACTTCTCAACATTTCAACAGGAGGACAGCTAGAGGACAATAAAGTGTTGACGGAGTCTCAGTTGCAGCAGTTGATTCAAATGCTCCAAGTTTGCATAGATTGTAATTGTTTGTTCTTCTGTAGAAAGAGTGCCAAACAACTGAGCCAGTAGTTCTTCCTCATCTGCTGTAGGGTCGACTGATGTCTGTATCTTCTTTTTAATTAAATCAAGGGTGTTATGCCTCCTGTGCTTATCTGGTCCTGACCTTGGAGTTGGTGGAGCAATCTACTGTGTAGGTGGGTTGCTGGCTGAGATTATGAACTCTGGGGCTTATGCCATCCTCTCTCTCAGGCTTGGCTCTCCTCCCAGAATTTTGCAGTGGCCGTACACTCCTATTGTGAAAGACATGGATAGGCATAATTGGAAATCCACTTGCAAAAATTTTAAAGGGAATGTGAAATACCTAAAAACAAATATTATTCTTTCAAGGCCATGCCATCTGGGAGGACAGAAGATTTCTGTAAATTCACTGGAATATATTCTACACTGAAGAAGTTGTGAAAGAGACAGTGGTGGGTTCCTCCCAGTTCGGTCCGGTTCGGCCGAGCCGGTAGCGGTAACGATATGACCAGTTCTCCCCCCCGCCCTCCCACCCCCTACCCCCCACGTTATTCTTACCTTTTATTTGGTCCCACCCCCAATCTATTGCTGCCTCCTGAGTCCCAGCTGATGACTAGAGGGAAATGAGTTGGGTCGTAAGTGCGAGGACTGATCATAAGTGCAAGGACCTCCCAGAAATGACTCTGACCAGCTAGCCACGCCCACCTAGTCACATGACCTCCAAGCCACACCCACAAAATAAGCCACGCCCACAAAACCGGTAGTAAAAAAATTTAGAACCCACCCCTGGAAAGGGAGTATAGTACAGCTTGTCTGTTAGGCTATTACCTTAGTTTGGGAATACTATATCAGCTTTGTTAATCTTTGCCCAATTTTCTTTACTGTGTATTAATTTCCAGCTTCCTCCTCAACAGCTCTATTTCTAGGTCACCCAAATCTGTAATCATGTTGATTCTTTCCTCATTCTTTGCCTGAGTAAGATCCCTGGTGCAAATATACTAATAAGTGGGGATTTTCAAGACAAGAGTTGGTTGTAATAATGAAGCTCTCTGTGAACATTTCAATGCCTGTCTTCCTGAATAAGTAACTGGGCCACTGTTTGTGCCCAGATCCTTCAAAGATACAAATTATAATCTAGCTATCTTTAGTTTGCTACCTCTCGTAAATAGGCTTAACATGCAAATGTTAAATGGCTTTGTCCAAACTAATTTCCCTGGGCAATATACTTTTCGGACACTTCACAAGTTATCCTCTATAGTCCTAAAGGTGCTTTTTCAAGAGGCAACTAGACTTTCTTGTTTTTCTTTGAAGACATTTTACTGCTTATCCAAGAAGTTTTTTCAACTCTGGAAGCTTCTTGGATGAGAAGTGAAACATCTTCAAAGAAAAATCAAAAAGTCCAGTTGTTTCTTGAAAAAGCACTACCGGGACAATAATGACCTGGATGACTGAGAATCTCCATACACATTTAGTTATCCTTTATAAGTTATGTAATAATCTCTAGAGACTTGCCTCCCTTGCCTTAAGCACTTTGGCATAATTCCTAAGTCTGAAAGTGATCACTTTTCCTAATGTTTGTTTGCAAATTTTGACACGGCTTAATGAGGAACCTAGTTAAGGCACATTTAAAATGCTCAATGGGAGACAGTTCTTACAGGGTTAGAAGGAATGGCTCCCTTGAAGATAGAATAGCCCAATGTTTCACTCAGTGGAAAGTGCATACTTTTCAATCTCCACGATTTCGATCTCCATGATACTACTTTATGCCACAATTTCACAGCTAAACTCCAAACTTTTGTAACAAAGGCAATAATAATCTGATCAGGAGACAAAGGCATTCTACTTTTAACAAATATTTCATAGCTCCAAAGCTGCATTATTAGAATGCTATGCTGTCTCACTGACTGCCAATTCCATCCAATTTTTATAGGATTGGGGGGGGGGGGATAAAGCTCTGCTCAGAACAGGGAAAAAAAAAAAACCCAGGATCAGAAGAAAATATGGTCACAGCTAATCAAAGCTACAAAGTCCATACATTCTTCCTTACATACTATAATGAATCATTCCCATTTGTTCCCAGCATTACACAATTGCATTGTAGCATCCCGTCAAGTACCTGAGTATGTCATTTCCGAACCCTTTATTGTGATCTATATGCTAACACCTATGTGATGGATGTACCTTTTTTTATACTACCATAGTGGCCCCCAGTCATGTGCAAGGAAATTAAAAATCTCATTAATCAGCTTAACTGTGGTAAAAGTCCCCAGGAATGGCCATATCCCCCCCTGAGCTAATTAAATCCAATTCAAATTGGTGGGCCATTGCTTTGGTCTCTTTTTCATACATTAACCACACAGTAAGATTCCAGAGGACTAGGGAAACGCTATAATTGTTCCTTTATATAAAAAGGGCGATAGGAATGATGTAGCTAATTATAGGCCAATTAGTCTATTGAACATCATTAACAAACTCTATGCCAGCAACCCTGTCCACCAAACTCCAAATCTGGGTAATAGATGAGGGAATAATTGACCCCGAGCATCCAAGTTTTCAACTGGGATGAAGCACTATAGACCATTGCCTAGTGTCGTAATGGCAAACATATGGCCTATGTGCCACAGGTGGCACGTAGAACACTCTTTGCGGGCATGCAAGCCATTGCCGCAGCTCCGCTCTGCCGCACATGAGCATGCACCTCCTGCCGGCCAGCTTGTTTTTGGGTCTCTGCCGTGCATGCATGGGGGGGCGCATGTGGGAGATGTGCGCACAGGCGCGCGGGGGCAGGGTGCCCATGAGGGGGGTGGCACGTGCATGCACAGTGGTGGGGTGTACGCAAGGGGGTCATGTGTGCATGTGCGGGGCGCACGCAGGGATCACACATGCATGCGCAGGGGGAGGGATGCATGAGGGGGGTTGCATGCATGGGGGTCATGCATTCATCGGATTATGGGTGTGCACATACAGATGCGTGCTTTCGCGCACTTTCGGCACTGCAGAAAAGCTTAGCCATCACTGGCCTAGTGCTTTAACATCTGACAGACAAATACACAAACCATTCTGATTTAGATCTGTATGGACCTTTCATTGATTTCAAGGAAGCTTTTAAAAATATCTTGAGAGTTAGACTCTAGGACAGTGATGGCTAACCTTTTTGCCATCGTGTGCCAGGAGAGGGGGGCGGGGGAGGGTCGCGCACGCACGTGCCCATGCGCATGTGTGCGCAACCCCATCCCCCCCCCGCTCCTGGCACATGATGGCCTGGTAGGCCCGTTTTTCTTTCTTACTTGGTTCCAGATCCTCTCTGTCTATCTGGGAACGGCGAAAACAGCCTTTCCCACTCTCTTGGAGGCCCTACGGAGGCTGAAAAAGCCCATTTCCCAACTCCCGGTGGGACAGGAAGTGACATTTTTTGCTGTCCCCAGCCTCCAGAACCTCTCTAGGAGTCTCTAGGAGCCTCTCTAGGAGTTTGTAGGAGTCTCTCTAGGAGTCTCTGGAGGCTGGGGACAGGAAAAAATGTCACCTCCTGTCCCACCGGGAGTGGGGAAATGGGCCCTTTGAGCCTCCGTAGGGCCTCCAAGGAAGTGGGAAAGGCTGTTTTCGCCGTTCCCAGATACACAGAGAGGATCTGGAGCCAGGTAAGAAAAAAAAATGGGCCTTCCCCACCCCCCCAGGCCCTCCAGAGGCAGGAAACAGCCTGTTTCCCTACTTCTGGTGGGCCCAGAATGCCCGAAAATCAGCTGGCCGGCACGTGCATGCGCCCCAGAGCTGAGCTGGCGTGCCCACTAATATGGCTCCACGTGCCACCTGTGGCACGCGTGCCATAGGTTCGCCATCACGGCTCTAGGACATTCTTATTAGATCCTCTATAGACAAAAGTATGCTTGCTCCTAATTCAAAAGCTGTATGATAAAACTGGCCTTAGAGTAAGATGTAACCATGAAAGGACCTTTCTGAATTTATCCCGACTCTCAAGGGGATGAAACAAGGATGCATTTTAGCACCATTGCTTTGCAACATATATATCAACCGTCTCATTAAAATCCATCAGAGAGTTGATTTCCATCAGCTAAATTAGTTGATCGACATCTCCCTATTCTACTGTATGCGGATGATGTAGTTCTTCTCTCCTTATCTTCTGCAGGCATGCTGCGGGTGCTAAGAAACTGGCATCCTACTGTAATGAGGAACAATTAGGAATCAACTATGATAAATCTAATGTTTTATTTTTTCCCAACAAAAGACAAAGGCACAAGTGGACAATTGATTCCAAGTCAAACATTTTAAGTACTTGGGCACAGTTTTGCAGGTTTCTAAGAAATTAACAACCCAGGTAAATTATGCCATTTCTACTGCCCAAAAGAACACACAAGCAACAACTAATTTTTATAGATAACAGAACAAATTACATTCCAGTGGCAGTCAGCTGTTTATTAATAAATAATTGCTCAACTGGGACCACCCATATAAAACCCAAAGAGCTTATGAAATCATTCACATTTCCTTAGGTCTTTGTTCAGTACCTTAAAACGTACCCCTAATACAGTCTGCAGGCTTGAAGCTAACCCACAAGTATTCAAACTCAGACTTGGAGCAGAATTCTAGTCTCAGGCTTCAGAATCATGTTTGACCCTACAGGCCTGAGGCCTCTGCTGTTGTCAGGCAGCTTGCCAGTCTCACTGACACGGTATCTGCATAAAGGAACTTTGAAATCATGGCCTCTGCTGAATATTTAGGCCAATTAATGCTTGAGAAGACCAAATCAATGACAAAAGAAAGGATTGGTGACACTGATTGCCAAATGATATCATGAATGCTCCTTAATTTGGTTGCCAAATGTTAGCCACAAGACTTCCACTGTGGGTTATTCCCTCTAACCCTAAGCAAGTACAAATGGTCGTTTTCCAGGACCTATTTTGATGTTCTTCCTTTAGCGCTGTTTTCAAGAAGATTCATGGGACTCCTTATTTACAGGGACTTTATAGGAAGGTAGGAATTCTTGCCCATATTCTTATATGGTGTCCTTTTAATGATGGCTCAAGATGTGCTTCAATCTCCCCAATTATCTCTATATTTGAGGGTCATACTGATGAACATGATGTTTCTTACTTTTTAAGGGATGCTAACTCTATACTTACATACAGTACCAAATGGCCAAGCGGCTTTATCAAGTCACACAATTGTACAAAAAAATTAATTAGATATGTTGTTTTATTGTATTATTGTTTTCTTTTTTTCCCAATAATGAATTGCTGCACCAAACTATTTCTCTTTTCTTAACTGTAAAGGCTGGTCAAAGACTATAATAATGATATTTGATTTGATATAACAAAAGAAGACAGAAAGAATTTAGTGATCTAAGAGAAAAGGACTACTGAAAGAGAAAATACAGACACTTTGGTTAAGAAGTTGGGACAAGTTAAGGAAGTCCCTTGGAAAGCATGTACTGCAGTTCCAGCAATGAAGAAAACCTGTCCTCTTGGAGGCCTGTGACAATCCTAGCTTTTATTACTCGGAAAGCAGAGCTGCAAAAGAATATAAGTTTAGTTGACTTGGTTGAAAATTGCAGTATGAATTACAGTCACTGAGGAAGATTTGGCTAGAATTTTAAGAATGGGGAGAGAGAACTTGCAATACTAATACGCATAATGAAGCAAGCCTATATAAGCATCTTCTTGCCTTATTTTGTTCTGTTTATTCTTTTGTTTCCAGTGGAATTGCATTTTCCTTACTGATTCTTTTAATGTAGTCATTTATTACATCATTCTTATTACTGTACTATAATCGTTAATAAACTGAGATGGATTGAGTAGAGATGGTTTTTGTCTTTTTCTCACGGGAAAGATGCTGTCAGCAATACTTTCATAGTATTGTTAGGGAGAAGATTTGAAAAGTAGCCTAAAGCTAGTTACTTACACTCACATTGATCATTTCGGAAAATGCAAATATCAACAATGTGCAGAGCAAGCATTATTAGTAAATTGTAATATGGATCATATTTAATATTATACATTTAGAAATAATCATGTTTCATACAGGAATGATCAGGGATCACTTTTCACCCATCTAGCTGAAAGAAATAAACATACTTTGAAAATCCTAGTTGCAGAAACACCTCACTACATATTTGTTACTGTTACCACTTGGAGGAAATTATTCAGGCCAGCAAAGTTTCAGTGACCATTTCAGCACATGTGAATGAAGTGATCTAATACTAATTTAAAATACACTGTATTACTACAGTGATAATTTGTATATTGCAAAGTAAATTAATTTAAAACAGCAACACCAAAAGTCTTTTGCCATCACTCATTCGGTATACAAATTAAATAAATAAAAATAAAATAAATTCCGCCTATTTTCCTCACAACAAAAACTTTGTGAGGACACTAGAGCTGAGAGGGTGTGACTGACCTAAAATTGCCCAGTCAGCTTTCATGCCTAAAGCAGGACTAGAACTCAGGTTTTCTGGTTATCTGCTCACAAACTGAATAAGTATAGAGTATTTCACCTTGTTGTCCACATCCCCAACTGTCCCATCCCGGTCCCAATTTCAGAAACTGCACAAATCCTTCTAACAGCTGAATTATGTTATACCTTTGTGCATATATGCACAGGATCAGGGCCGGATTTTCCTATAGGCTAACTAGGTTTCAGCTTAGGGCCTCAAGATCAAGAGGGGCCTACATTCAAATTGTTAGCAAAATTAAAATTACACTTTCACTATAGGTGAAAGGGCCTCATAAGTGGAATAGCCTAGGGCCTCTTTTCATCTAAATCCGGCCCTGCACAGGATACCCGCATATATGGAAACAGAGGCTTCATTACATCAAAAACTGCCTGTATTCCCTCTTATCATTCTAGGTGCTTTATAAAATATTTTCTACCTTTTGCAAATCTTCTCCCAAAGACCAGTAGAAATATAAAAATATTCACAATGTGTTAAACTCAGCATTGTTAAACAACTAGGTCTTTCTGTGGGAGAAGGATAACGTGTCATATTTGTTCCCAAATAAATGCTATAGATACTTTAACTTCCCTCTGCGTTTGTTCATCTGTTTATATATGTACAAAAGGTATATCTAAGTAAAGGCTTGTTAACACGGCCTATTAGTAAGCCTAGGGAAAAGCAATTCTAGAGGGGAAGAAGGCTTATTAATAAATTAGGAAGAAGATAGAAATGATGGTTTTTAAATGGCAAAGCTATTAAGCAGTTGTTTTAAATCAGTTTTTAACAAGGAAAAATAAGCAGAAGTAACTATGTACAATTAAGAAAGTAATGGCCCAGATACTGAGTTGCAGTTAAGAGTTCTTCAGCAGAGCTTCTGGGAGGGGCTGGTATAGGTGGCTTGTACTTCATCATGCAGTTGACAAGTGGGAAGTTTTCTTTCAATTCCAACAGCATCTTTCTTGGGTACCAAGTACCTACTGTCCAAACTGATAATGCTCCTTCTCACCCGAGTTAGATCAGTAATTATGTTAAGTGGCACATTTAGCTTAAAATCAATAGAAAATTCTGAATCTTGGCTGGAAAATAAGTGGCTTAAAACTGGCCTCACAGGCTTGATCTGAAATGATTTTCACGCAAACCTAGATTCCTTTACTGGAATTATAAGATACAAAATGAAGAAACTTCACTATTAAAGGTCTGTTGCATAATTAATAGAAGTGGGAAATTAGTAGATTATTGGATTTAAACTCTTATAATGGATTTCAATTATGAGATGGGTGGATATAAACAAACAAACAAACCATAATCTTTATTATGGTCATAGACCAGTAGAAGTATCAATGGAAAGGTCAGAAGGATTCAGAATAAAACGGGGGATCGAATCTGGAAATGTAAACATTGTAATGGAATCATATGCAGTATAACAATTTGCATGATAATTGGAATCAAATGAGAGACATAAAAAATCATCAAGGGGAAAAATGAAAACCAAAATCCTGTACAGTGCACCTTTTGAACCCATTTCCTGTCCCACAGTCAGATTTGTTGTACTTCTTTTTTAGATTAATTGGAAGAGTGCAAAGCTGGAAGCAGACATGTCTGATCTGCAAAACCTCTTCTGGGTTTGCCTCCTTTTTATGTCACACAAAGACAACCGCATCAGTAGCAGTTTTACAATTATTTTTGAGTGATTTGTTGGTTCAGTTTAGTTTTTCTTAAAGGGTGAGAAATGGACAGATAAGCATACACATGGTTTAAAAATGCTGGTCAATAATTTAAACAGTAGTAACAGCACAACCTAACGTAGCCATTTTGTACAGAGCAAACTTGACAGCTAGCCAACATTCAATTCACTGGCAGGTTGGTCTATCTTTCAAACTGTAAACATACAGAAAAATTAGACTCATGCCAGAGTGTGTGTGTGTGTGTGTGTGTGTGTGTGTGTGTGTGTGAGAGAGAGAGAGAGAGAGAGAGAGAGAGAGAGAGATGAGAGAGAGAGAGAGAGAGAGAGAGAGAGAGAGAGAGAGAGAGAGAGAATGAAAAAATGCACGGGGAAGTCTATGAAAGAGAGACCTGCTTCAGGTTCTGTTTTAAACATTGCATCTGTTTGTGCGATTACACAGCCAATAGAACTGAAACCAGGGATAAATTAGTTTGCCACAACTGAAATACAACTGATTATGGATGCCTTTTCATTTCAGAAATAATTAAAATCATTGTTGTGCTCTTGTTATCAAACACATTACATGGGTATTTTTCCCCCCTCGGGGCACATTACAGTATATATATATTTAATACATCATTCCAATCAGTGCTTGATATGTTAAAAACAAATACTTAGTCAAAGGCAGAGAGGGGAGTGAGATTAAGAAATGATAGAAACATGGGAAAAAAATCCTTTGCTGACAAACACCCAACCGGCAGAAATTCACTTTCAGAGAGGGACAGGGATGGGGGAAGAGATCAAATATTGATGTATCACCTAGAGTGGAAGAATCTGGAATACAGAATTAAGAAGCATAGGAAGACAGAACCATCTGTAGTTTTAAAAAAGCATGACTGAGAAATGCATCTAAGATAGATATAAGGTTGGATGCATTGCTCGAAGAGATGTTCAAAAGCCTGACTTCTATTATTAGTAAAGAACAACCAACAAATCACAGGAACCCCAGACTAGGCAATATATATGTCACTCTCAAATTTAGCTGCTCTGGACGATGGGGTCAACTCCAGTCTAGCTTTGAACTCTAGTCTTGAACTCTAAATGAGAAACTACGGAGTATCTGCTATAAATTTGCCATAGTTTCTAATAATCCAGTAAGAAATGGCAGAAATAGTGCAGTGAAACATTTCCTCTTAATGTGCAAATTTGTGCTGTTATTCTTTCTCACACCCATGTCATAATTTATGGGGGGGGGAGTTCTTTGTTTTTTACTAAATATCTCAAGAATTCAGCAATATTTAATAAATAGAATAGAAATGCCTTTATCTTACGAAGACTGACATATCATCAGGATCTCCCTATTTGCAAAGGAATTATCAGAGCTGAAAGATTAAGGAAAAGTGGGGCTTATGCAGAATACATCAGACTGTTTGATGTGTTTGCAAATACTGGTTATATTAATTACATGCCTGTATTTTTATTTATTTTAGGTTTTTTTTAGTCCTGCCTTTATTGTCTATATAGATAACTCATGAGAGTGAACATAAATAATACTGTTTCCTTCTCCTACTTTCTCCACAACAACAATCCTGTAAGGTGGATTGGGCTGGCTGAGAAAGAGAGTGACTGGCCCAGTCACCCATCTGGCTTCCATGCCTACAACGGGACTAGCGCTCACAGTCTCCTGGTTTCAAGTATGGTGCCTTAACCACTAGGTCAAATTCTGGTGGTGTAACAATTAATATGACATATTGGGAATGGGGAGACCCAGGTTCTAATCTATCCTCAGCCACAGGTTGAGTTACTAGGTGACCTTAAGTCCAGCCTACCTCCCAATGTTGTTGAGCAGAAAATAGATAGAGGCATCACTATCAGTGGTGGGCTGCCACCGGTTAGGACCATTTCAGGCGAACAGGTAGTTGCAACCGGTGGGTGGAGGCCCACGCACCCACCCCGGCGCTATCCATCCTATATCACCGTGGTTTTGAAGCCACGTGCATCCGCGGAAGGGTGCACACATGCGCGGAAAGGCGCACACTCACATTTTCGGCGCTGGGTAAACCAGTTGTTAATCTGGCAGCAGCCCACCACTGATCACTATGGATGCCACCTTGAGCTCCAGACTTCTAATAAATGAATGGGTTGGTGATAACCAAGTATCTTTTTTAAAAAAAATAAATGCTTAACTATATTAAACCCATTGTTTTTAGTTTTCAATTGTTTTTCTCCTCTTCGAAAAACTAGGAAATTATGCAGATGTTTGGAAATTGTAGACCAAGGAAGATCTATGGGAAGCAAAAAAAAAAAAAAAAGATTGGGATTCATATATAGCCACATAGCTTCAGATTTCTAATCTTTTGCTGATAATATTGTCTTTTATCAAGAAAGAAAAAGTCATGTTAACGGACTAGGAAAAAATGACACACACATAATGAAGCAAATTAAAGTTAGCATCTCTACAAGGACAGGATACATGAAGAGTGAACACTTGGATAAACCAAATGCTCTGCAGAATTTCAAACTCTTTTCTCAAAGTTTGCTTAAAATCATTTTGCACACTGCCTAAGTATTTTAAGATCATCCTCACTGTCATTATCAAATCCTGGAAACACAAGATGAAAGTTGAGACTAATTCATTCTTCATTTCTCCCTACCCCCAGGCAAATTCTATTTTATCTGCAGAAAAGAATCTTTTTTTTAAAAAAAAAAAATATGCCATCGTACATTGAGCTCTTTCATTGGCTTTTTGTATTTTCATTTTAGAAATAACATGATCATTATTAACATTCGCAAGCTGGCAAGCAACAAAGAACATGATCGACGTATCTCAAAAGAAAGAAAGAAAGAAAGAAAGAAAGAAAGAAAGAAAGAAAGAAAGAAAGAAAGAAAGAAAGAAAGAAAAGAAAGAAAGAAAGAAAGAACAACCCAGGCATCAAAAATGTTCATAAAAACACATATTCAGAGCGCCTAACGATCAGATACATTCTGTTCAGGCATTACATTGGTTTTCTAAACCATAGTTGCAGCTCCAATGGAAATGTTGGCTTGGCCCTCCATTGCTGACCCCACTATACTACACATTCACAGCCACTGGCTCTTTAGGAATGTCCCCAGCACAATTAAGAGAGAGAGAGAAAGCTATTCATCACCATTTACACCTCATATTGAGATGTGAACACAAATTTATCATATGAATCAGGTTATAATGCTCTCTTTAAGTGATTTATCTGTTATTCAGATAATTCTTGACTTAAGCAATTAACTTAGTATCCGTTCAAAGTTACAATGGCACTGAAAAAAGTGACTTATGACTGTTTTTTCACACTTATCACCCTTGCAGTATCCCTGTGGTCATGTGATCAAAATTCAGATGCTTGGTAATTGGTTCAAATTTATGACGGTTGGTGTGTCCCAGGAGTCATGTGATCCCCTTTTCCAACCTTCTAACAAGTAGTCAATGAGGAAGTCAGATTCACTTAACAGCCTTGTTACTAACTTAACCACAATGATTCACTTAACAATTATGACAAGAAAGGTCATAGAATGCAGCAAAAACTCACTTAAGAAATGTCTTGCTTAACAACAGAAATTTTGGGCTCAATTATGGTTGCAAGTCAAGGACTACTAGTATTTCTCCTGTTTGTCTTGGAATATTAAGGCATAGTAGAAGTGGCAGGACCTGGGACGGAGTTAAAAGAGAAATGAGCCTAGAATTTTTATGTAGCCACAAGTGGACTAAGTCAAACCCCCTTGAATTCCATTCATCCTTGTCTAACTCCAAGCAGATGTTATATTTCAGTTGAGAAGATTCCTGTGCAAAAGCATGAGTAGCAATAAATCAGTTTAATTGGACTTTCAAGTGTGGAACTGATCTTTCCTGCCTGGCGTAAAGTGTCATATACAAGGATCTCCTCTAGCTTCACTATATCCTCAGTAATCTTATAAACTAGTGCAAGCCAGAAAGAACAAATGCAGAGTCACCCATATGCACCAGGATGTAGTAAGGAATGGAATCAAGATTCCCCTACAGAAGTTCAATACCCTAACCACTACACTGTATCAGTTACAACTATTTATAAAGCTATAAAGTGTAGGAGATGACCAGTCTGAGCCTGAGGGAAGGGTCAAGCACATCATCTAAGTCCAGTTCTCCTTGAATTTCATTGACTCTTACTTACTGCCAATTTGTGTTGACCATTAGTAGTTCAAATTCTTATTTAGGCTTGAACTGACTTGTACTCATTTTGGACCTAAACCTGGCTCCTGATTTTTCACACCTGACATAAATCTTCTCATTCCTGAATTTTGCTCTAATTTGACGCAAGCCAAATCAAGGTTGACTCAGCCTTCCATCCTTTCTAAGGTAGGTAAATTGAGGACCCAGTTTGTGGGGGCAATAAGCTGACTTTGTATAAATATACAAAAGTATGAAGGCTATTGCTTAACGCATTGTAAGCCGCCCTGAGTCTCTGGAGAAGAGTGGCATATAAATCAAATTAAAAAAAAAAAATAGACTATTTTCAAATCAACAGATCTCATTTTAAAACAACCTGCGGTGGGTAACCCTAACCCTAAACTAAACAGACTAAAGAAAGGCTTTTTAGTTTTCTGAAAGCATTTTCTTCTTTGGCCAAAAATCTGTTTTATAATAATCTAAGTTCAAATTCCCCGATATACGTTAAATAAACAAAGTACAAAAACTACTAGGTGATTTGATGGAACATTTATAATTCACAACATTAAGATTTGTGCTTTCAGCAGTTCTAAGTAAAACTGTAATTTAGCTCCCAATGATTCTAAAATAATAACTGTATTTTAAAAAAACCCAACATATCAGATGTGCATCCTTCTTTGCACTAGTGGACAATTAACTACCCTTATACCACACTGCTGAAAAACAAATGGACTTATATATAAGAGGAAATGTGTAGACTTCAAAGGATATTGTAGATGGTTTGCAATTTAAGCATAAAATATTTATTCATGCTGGAAGACACAGCCTCATCCCATTCATTC
Source organism: Arizona elegans (assembly GCA_022577455.1). Classification (NCBI taxonomy): domain Eukaryota; kingdom Metazoa; phylum Chordata; class Lepidosauria; order Squamata; family Colubridae; genus Arizona; species Arizona elegans. The sequence continues at coordinate 122,065,825 of JAKOOJ010000002.1, forward strand.
ATTAAATATATTTATTGAACAACAAATCTTTTTGATTGAATATGTTGTAAGGAAATGCCCTAGGACACATAGTGTCACCATTCGGTAAGACACAGGAGGCTGATGTCATTGACAAAGAATGTGGGCCACTGGATGTGACAGGCAATGCCTGCAGGAGGTCCTCAGATGGGAAGTGCATGAAAAAGAATTACAGGTAAAATTTGCTTTAAGTGCCTCAAAATGAATATTTATGTGGTTCTTTTGCAAATGGAAACATTTCATAAGGGAGGGAGCACTGTATGTTATTGAAAGACTCTCACAAAAGGGAAAACAAACAAAAGGAAAACTACTAGCCTTTGTCTATTAAAAAATAAATAAAATATTTTCGAACAAAATGAAAAAAAATAAATAAATAAAGCCCATGACATTGTTAAGTAGGTGCTTGGAGTTACTGAGATTTGAATTTAGGAGATGAAGACAGCTGTGGAGCTCATTGGGATTAGCAGATTATCAATATTCCTCAAGGTCAGACTGACTGTAATTAGCATATTTCTAAGCCATTTTAAAGATCCGTATTTTAAAATGTCTTCCCTTTTCCAGCACAGGGTTCCTATCCATACTGGCGGTTTGGTGACACCCCATTGTGAAGTTCAGTAGAGGATGCTCCTTTTTTTAGCGTTTGGAGCTTTTTTGTGGGTTTTGTTGTGTGGATTTATTATATATGTTGATGGAGATAAGTGTTTTAATTACTTCTTTAATGTCTGTGCTTTTGTATTTTCTTCCTCTCTTCTCTTTATTTCCTGCTGTTGAGATTAATGCCTCATCTCCACAGCAGGTGGCACTTTGAAATTTCTTTCTGTGGAAGCCTGGGCAGACTTATTTTGTAATATAATTGCTCCTTTTTATACTGTTTTAAAATTATACTTATTAGAGGGTTCACTCCCCTCCACACACACACATTTTAAGAAACAGTGTTCTTGCTTCATGGTAGTTCCATAATTAACCCTAGAAGTTCATAATAAAAAAAAAAGATTGTGAAGAAATTAGTTGTTAGTTCATTTATTTATTTAAACAATTTCTATCCTACTCTTTAATTGAAAAAACTCTCAGATCAATAAAAACAAACAATTCTGTCTTAAGCTTACAGTCTAAAAATATGTTTCTCTCTCACAGAAAAACACCTATCTCTCTCTTTCATAGGCACAAACACACATACACAACACATGCACACAAAAATGAAGAGTTAAAGGAAAAAGGAACTTTTTGGTTATCTTATTGCTACACAATGTTAAAACTACACAGGAAAGTTATGTTAGCATTTCCTTTAAATCAAACAGTTGATCACACCAACATCAACAGGTGCGTATTAAAATATCTCATTATAAGCATTGCAAGTAATGGTTCTAAGCCACGGGTGTCAAACTCGCCACGTCATGTTGCCATCACATGACGTTTCGTGACGTTCTCTCATTCGCGGAGCTGGGATGGGTGTGGCCTGTGCGTGACGCATCTGGCCCACGGGCCGCCAATTTGACACCCCTATTCTATGCAGAACAATCCCAGTGAATGCTGTTCCAGCTCTACAGTTACTCCTTATGACCACAATTGTGCCCAAAATTTCTGTTGCTAAGTGAGACAGTTGTTAAGTGAGGTTTGCCCCATTTTACGACTTTTCTTGCCACAGTTGTTACATGAATCATGGCAGTTAAGTTAGTAACATTTTTGTTCAGCGAATCTGGCTTCCTCATTGACTTTTCCTGTCAGAAGTTCGTAAGAAATGATCACATGTCTCCAAGCGACTATAACCATATGAGTCAGTTGCCAAGCGTCTTAATTTTGATCACATGACCATGAGTATGCTGTAATGATAAGTGTGAAAAACGGTCATAAATCACTTTTTCAGTGCCGTTGTAACTTCGAACAGACAATCAAAGGCATTACAAGGCAAACATCAACAATTCAACATTGTATTTAATTGTTAACTGTACTGGCCCTTTAATAGATTGCTTTTTTCTTCCTTTCTTTTACTCAAGAGAAAGGAAGTGACAAGAAGGGGTTGAAAGGCCTTCAAGCTAAAGTTCAGGACTGAAACAGTTATGTGTTTATTCATTTATTTAGCATCCTAGAATAGGTGGGGGTTTCTTCATTATTGTAAAAATTCTCTGTTCATGCCACCAAATAACTTTAATTTTGCTTTTTAACCAATGACTTATTACACCCAGAGTTGGTTGATAGTATAATATATTTGCAAACAAACAAACAAACAAACAAACAAACAAACAAACAAATAAATAAATCCCTGACTAAGTCTGAGATAGATCACTTATTAGTGAAGCTCCTCCATCTGCAGAAGACGCAAAGAAGAGGCCATTTGTATTTTATTTTATTTTATGCATTGATTCTTTATTCCTATATCCCTCTGTTCCCTCTGGAATTACTAGCTAGATCTGATTCCATTGTCCAATAAAAAGAACCGTTCTAACTACAGTCCATGTGTGCTCAACTGAATGGCCTTTTCTTTTCTGCTATCCCATACAACATTGTTCAGAATTTTAAAAAATCTAAAATAAAGAGCAGTATCTTTAACTTTCCACTTCAGCACTTAAAATTTTCCATCATCAATTAAAATTGACATTCAATTTAAATAATTGATTGATCAGTAAAGACAGATGTTTAAAGAACTGATTATTTATCAGGTTGACAGCTTTAAAAAAGAAAAGAAAACAACAACAAAGCAACTTCTGTATTAATGGGACAGAGCAGGCTTATAAACAGGAAAGCAGGAAAACTGTCTAGATTCTTCTTTATAGACCTTAACTGAAAAATCAAAGTATAGATTTTGTTTCCAGGATGTCATTTTAACTACGGGGAAAAAAAATTCAGCGGATATAGCCAAGGAATTATAATTATTCCAGGGTAGTAAAAAAAAAAATAAAAATAGGACATTCAAGGAAGGTAGTGGAATGCTAATCAAACGTGTGCAGAAGGATAATTCCGAGATGCAAATCAAGAAGTGATGAAGTGCACAAAGGCATGACCTGTACAATCTGTTTGTGCCAACTAGAAATCAGCATGTATTTACTTTTTCTATAAATTGGAAAGTGTTAAAGAAGAATTGTTATCTATACCGCAGCTAACTAAAACAGGAATATATACCAGACATGTGCCTTACATTCTTGAGTCGGTTTAACTTTTGTTTTTGCTCAAGCTTTGAGTATAACCAGAAAAGGCCAAACCCTATAATTTGATATAGCATGATTTATGTCCAACTTGTGTAGAGGTGATCCCAGTATCATACTTGTATATAAAGACAATGGACTAGAGAGAGCATTATTTTTCATTTACTTTTATTTGTAAAAGTTTTTTCCTTCTTTCAGAATCTATAGATCAGGGATGTCAAACTCGATTGCACTGAGGGCCACCTTGGGGAGGGCAGGGGGCGTGGCCGGGGACATGGCGAGGTTGGGCATGGCCATCTTGACATCACTCGTGTCAGGGGCACCTGTGGTGGCCTGGACAGGCCTGGGGGAATCCTCCTGCAGCCCTCTCCCAGCCCAGGCTCCTGAACTCCATTTTCCCTGGCAGAGGCACTGCGGGCTGGTCCTTCACTATTTTCAGGGCAGCCCCGCAGGCCGGATCTAAGCATCCCGTGGGCTGGATCTGGCCCGTGGCCCTTGAGTTTGACACCCTTGCTATAGATGGTGTAATAGTGTTCTCTCTTCCCATTTTCCAAACACTGAAAATAGGCTGGGTGGATTGAGCAGAAAGCGTCAGTGTCTGACATCAAGTCTTCCGTGACCATCCACTTTTTAGCACAGACTCGAATCAGGGTTTTCCTGAACCTCACCATGCTGGTTTTCTTCATATTATATTGGATCTCAATTCATCCTGTCCTCCAGCACCACAGACTCGAGGAAAGGGGTTTTCAAGGGTTGCAAGTTGTCATTCTGCATGAAGCTTCATGCCAGTCTTTCAACAAACAAAACGGTCTTCTTTAAGACAGTGCAAGGAGTGGTTGGCATTGCTAACCATCATTTATGTACAATAAACAAGGCTCTGATCTATTCTGTTATTTAAAGAGAAAAAGGGGAGGGCATGCAGTTGTTTACAGCTCTGTTTCACAGCCCCACCTCAGTATCCTCCTATACTGGTCAATGCCAGAAGGACTTCTGCACAAGCTCAGAGTCTCTTGCAAATTTTCGAAGTGCCAGCAGACAGATCCAGAGAGGTTTCAAGTTAAGCCAAGTGTAAGACAAGGTGAATCCATAAAACCTCAGACAGATCTATTTTATCATATATTGCCAACTTTTCCCAGACAGTGCTATTCATAACTAAATGTCCCTTCGTAATTAAATGACAAATAGGAATTCTGCCAATGTACAGAAGCCATGCCATGAACACAAACACTGCTGAACCTTATTGAATGGCATGGCTATAATATGAGAGGCTAAACAAATTAGTAGAAATACACCAACATAATTACATTGTGTGCTAGAAAGCTAAAGCAAACCTAAGAACTTGACGTGCTTTCTTCAGCCTCTCTCTCTCTCTCTCTCTCTCTCTCTCTCTCTCTCTCTCTCTCTCTCTCTGTGTGTGTGTGTGTGTGTAAGTGAGTGAGTGAGTGTCTGTATGTCTGTGTCTGTGTCTGTGTCTATTTTGCTCTGCCAGAGCTAAAGGATCTGAAATTGTTAGCCATGAATCATGATTTCTGTTCTGCTTACTGTATATTCATAGAATAAGTGGAGGCTCAGCTTGGGTAAAAGAAGGGGGTGGGGAAAGCAAGAGTGAGATAAACCTTCCTTCCCTCGTTCCCTCGTTGTCATTCAGCTACAAATCTGGGAAAGTCACAAGGAAAAATGAGGTTAGGCAATCTCAGCCTGTGCCCACAGCTAGCTTTATGGAACATGTGAAAATTCAGTGAAGCCAATGGCATTTACGTAGTTTTTTTCTCACTTTCGGGCTGACTTTTCACTAGCGCTGAACAGGTCACTTCACTTAATTGGCCCAACAGGTGAATTTTCAGTAATAGCTCTTTGTTAGTACTGCAGTTAAATTAACAAGTCAACACTATCAACTCTTCCGTATTGCGGTTTCTAAAAACATTTTGTTTCTTCGTTGAACAATAACCAAAGAAAAGTGCAGGGACCCTAGACTCACCTCCAGAACAATAGTATTGTCTGCTTGACATGGTACATATTAAGGAAACATTGTGACTACTATTCTTATTTTATCATTCAAACCCTTTCTGATATGATGCACAACCAAAAGTATGAAGAGGAGAATTGTTGGTTTTCAATTGTATTTTTCAGAGGAGAAAATGTGTTCTGAACATAATTTCTTCCTAGTGTGTTACACAGAAAGAGGCTGTGCTTTCCTCAAGAATGAACTGTAGATACACGGATGGTGTTGAGGTGAACTGGGATATGAGTCTATGGCATCACCTCAGGTAGTTTAAACTAATACAGAATCACATTTGATGGAGATCAAATAGTGTTTTTGATGGGCTGTGGTCATAGCAACAGACTACAGGGTTTGCATTTAACACCTCTGACAATTCCTTCTCTCATCTGGGTAGTTGTAATCTCTCTGTTGTTCCACAAAACTAAATCTCAGTTCTTGAATTTCTGTTTTCTGCCTTGTATCTAGCTCTGTCCTCCTCTTTTGTAGTTTCTACCCCACAATTTGTTCTTGGCTTTCTGTTTCTATGCTTCTGTCTCAAACCCACCACGGACCTCACTCCGGCTGGAGGATCGTCAATATTTTTTTTCCCCTATCGTAGCTTATATACATTTTTTCCTCTCTAAGTACTAGAGTACACTTTTCTTTCTCAATCTTTCTATGGCAGCCTGTCTGCTGGAATGCATCACCTACCATTAGAAAAAAAATTGGTGAAATGTGAAGATAAAATGTTGATGTCCACTTGTAATATAAGACGTGGCAGGAAAAAGAAAAGCAGGTGTTAGTTAAAATAAACAGCTTGAACACCAAGCATGTGTTGGCATCTTGGAAAACAAAAAGAAATAAATTCTAAATCTCTGTGTTCTGAGGAAATATCCTTTTCAGTATTTATTTGAAAGCAATGTGAGAGAGGATTTGCATTCTTCACCAAAATTCCATCCCTCGTCAATGTCAATTCTTCCAGATACATTGGGAGTACAATTCCAAAATTTCTCTCCAGTAGTCCACCCTCTTCCAGAAAGTGTTGATTATGGAAAGCTAGCCTCTATCTTATTTGTGGGTTATCTAATAGTCAATATGTTGAATGTGGTCATCCCTGCACATATTATTGTTCATACTTTCTTAAAGCAAATTAGACCGCAACCATTTGAAAATATTAGCTGTAATCCATCTCAAATCACAAGATATTAATCATGTTTCCCACTCACCAAGACAGATGTGCAAAGTCATTTGTGCAAAACCTTGAATCTAGCTAAGTGTAGGAATCTAGCTGAGCGTCATATTAAGGGTAGAAATATACACAGGCACTTCCAGAAATCAACTTTATGAATGAAAGTTTATTGAGATTAGAAAAGAAGTTGTACCAATACAAAGAAATCTTACACCTCCAGGACTGCATATTCACCTTTTCAGTCCTACTGACCTCAATAATGAATCTCATTTGTTTGTTCTTATCCTCAACAGACTGCATCTACATGTGAGTTAAGTTCACCAACTTTAGATCTAAGCATTTTGAGCTATCATAGGCTCGAGGATCAGGATAAAACGAAATGTGACTTTTATGAGATGAATAAGTACAAAGGATTGAGGTCTGTTTTTCTAAACAAAACTGTTTAAAATGAAGATCAATTCCCCATATCATTATATAAGCTGGGAGGAAGGTAAAATCAATGCAGAGTGGCACTGAGAGGCAAAGTGGATATTCATTCAATGCTAGCAATTCCTAATGAAATTATAAATGGCTGGGTTGCTTATATTATATATTCTGCTGTCCCTCACTAGCTTAAGTCAATGAGATCAATAGTGCCTTACCAAAGGACATCTCCAGATGGCTTCTCAGTAGGCATACAATATTGTCTTAGTCTATTAAGTAAGGAATATTTATAATATATTCCATATTAAGACAAATTGTTTGAAAATCAGCAAAATGAATTATCAGTATTAGTATTACCTCAGAAATGCTACTTTGAGTTATGGTTTGTTTGTGGCTATATATAGTATAAAGGCAATTCTCTCTAAACTGGATCTTAGTAACAATTTAATATGAAGATTTGCCACTGTTTTTAAATCCAGCTTACCTGTAATTAATTTGTTAATTAACACATATTTGCACAAAGCATTTTTGAGAGATACCGAGTAACGTTTAGCAAGATAATATGCAGCAAAATAAAAGCTACTATCTATTAGTCATAATCCTTCTCTGCAGTATTTGCTAATTCATTACTACAGATTACTATTTCTTTCAGTAGTGCTTCCTCAAAAATGAGGATTGTGTCAATTGCCCTTTTGGTGAATCAAAACATATCATCTAATTTCTCTATTTTTTTTTAGTTATATTCACAGAAAAGCTTAAGGAAATGTGTTAGTCAACTTAAGCCTCGTCAATTAATGTGTTCTGAAATAAGTAAATCAACACAAATTTAATTTGCTGATTTTTTTAAAAAAAATATGGATCTGACCTAACCTTTGAGTATAAATGCCATCCATGTATTCTTTTGCATTACAGGCACATTATTATTTTAAATCAGGTATTCCAGTGCTTGGAATTTTTTTAAAAAAATCAATTCATTTCATTTTCAATTCAATTCAAAAAGTGGAAATGTAAGGGAATTTTATTATTAATTCTTCTCAAGGTTTTTGCCAGGGGTGGGACATATGGATAACACTAAATAAAAGCCATTAATGCTCATCTTTACTATGTCTTCACTAAATCTTACCAAAATTGGGGAAAATACATTGCTGAGAATTATAGGGAAATAATAGGCCATTAAAAATATGCAAAGGCCAGAATGTGTATCAGGGGAAACTGCCATTTACAACCTTGCATCTTACTCATCAGAGAACAGCACTAAGGGTATTTACATTTTAACAATCGGGTTACTTTAGCAGTTCATTAAATTGGGGCTGATGAGGGAGAGGTAGAGAGAGAAACAAGTACACATTCACGATATGGAGCCAAATGTACTGTAATGGTAAGGTGCTGAACGAGGAGTGGGGAATCCTGGATTCTAGTTCTAACTTAGACATTAAAACTAGGAGGTGACTTTAGGCTACCCATTACTTCAACCTTAGAGAGTTGTAAAAACACCTATCTACTAACCTGCATAGAATCAACATGACAGCCCATAATCTTCAATGGGAAGGCCTTCATGCTGCAGTGGACTGATTCAGGCTGATACATACACAGAGAGATACATACACAGACACACACATGCACACCAGAGGTGGGTTTCAACAGGTTCTGACCAGTTCTGGAGAACCGGTAGCGGAAATTTTGAGTAGTTCGGAGAACCGGTAGTAAAAATTCTGACTGGCCCCGCCCCCATCTATTCTCTGCCTCCCAAGTCCCAGCTGATCAGGAGGAAATGGGGATTTTGCAGTAACCTTCCCCTGGAGTGGGTTGGGAATGGAGATTTTACAGTATCCTTCCCCTGCCATGCACACAAAGCCACTCCCATCAAGCCATGCCATGTCCACCAAACCACGCCCACAGAACCGGTAATAAATTTTTTTGAAACCCATCACTGATGCACACACATACACCTCACACATACACGGTAAACAGTTATAAAATGTTCCAGATTAAAAAAAAATTAAAAAAAGAGTAGACTGTAATGCTGCCTTCCTAGTGAAGGCAATAAAAACCATCCATCCATCCATTCATTCATTGTATAGATTTGCTTTTTCTTAAAACCAGACTAATTCTATTCAGTCAATTCATCTTAAAAGAATTTGGATTATTTTTTTTTGTTCTTGTTTTGTTTTTGTGGTTATGGCCAACAAGGCTAATTTTGAATTTCTCATTACTTGGGATGGGGGGAGGGAAGCAAAAAACCAATACTATAGCATAAATCCACTAGTATCCCAAACTCAAATAAAACCATTTTCACATAAAGGTTTTAGTTTTTTCTAGAATGGCCACTTGAATTATTCAACCCAGGGTGGATACTAGAATTCTATGCATGTCCAAAAACTTCTTATGGTGCTCTGAGGTGCTCTGCATTGAAAAGAAAATATAGAATATTATCAATTGCTGTTTTGAATATTAGGTCCAATATTTTTGTCCATGTTATCTTTGTATTTACTATTTTTATTTAAATAAATTTTTACCATTTATTTATTTATTTGGAAGACATAGATGACTCAAATAATGTCTTTAAGCAGCATACATCAATACTCTCTTCAAAACAATATGAGAAGAAAAGCAATTCAGTGTTAACAACAACAGAATGAATACATATCAACAAGGCTCACAAATCAAACACTCCATTTTCCAGAACGTGGGCTCATCTATTGTCTTGGGTCAATATATATTGTTAATTCTTCTGAAGGCTAAAAAGGGTCGATGTCATGAAAATCTTTGAGGGTAGCCCTGGCTCTCATTGAATAACATTGCCTCATAGAGAGGAATTCACAATAAAGAGATCTGTAAGTAACTACTCCTCAACAAGCAAAGGTCCCTGCTGGGGACTTAAAGTGAACATATGACAAAATCCTATAAGAGGATCCTATAAATGCCTGTCACGAAGGTGATACTATATGGAATCTACATGCTCTATGTATTTGGATGTTTCTGGAAATTACAATAATCAGAAGGCTATTAATATCTAATTCCAATTGTACATTTTGTTGGAGATGAAATCAGAGATTTCATTATTCATTCAATTATTTTATGCCCTGCCTTTAGTCCAACAATTGATTTTTGAACATCTTTTTGTTCAGATTAGCAGAATAATGTTTCAAGTATTTGATATTGTTAAAGCTAGCAATAAAAAATTAAAATAACTGACTAAATGGCTCTGTTGAGTTATCCCCCGGTTACCAATTGAGTTATCTCTAAATCAAGAGACTGAGATATGTGTCTGAGTGTATAACAGAGAGACTATTCCTTAAGAACTTAGAAGAAAGCATAATAGACATATTGAAGAAAGAAAAATGAATGTCTTTGAATTGTGCGCTGGAGAATATTGTTGAGAATACCTTAGACCATAAGAAAAAGTAATCATTCACTACTAGGTGAAGTAAAACCAGATTGCCCCCTGGAAGTACTAATAATGATAAACTTTAACTATTTTGGACACATAAGGGCAAGTGTCACTAGAGAAGACCTTGATTTATTTTTTCTTCCTAGCATTTTTCACACAACTACAGGAGGAATTTATTTTAAAAAATAGACATTGTTTTTATTTTATTTTTCCGATCAACCAAATTTTCATCTATTTGTTGCAATAGGAATACACCAAACAGCATATTGCCCAAGCCTGACATCATAGGCTGAGAGAAAGTGTCTGTCCAAACTCAGCCAGCTGGCTTTCACGCCTATGACATGGCCAGAACTCATAGCCTCCTGGTTTCTAGCCTGTTGCCTTAACTATTAGAAAAAGTGGCCTATTGAAGAAGACCTTGATGCTTGGAAAAAACAAGAAAAATATCTGACAGAATATTAGTGGACTAGATAATATCACTGATGGCACAGGCAGGAGTCAATTAGCACACAAGCAGGGATTGTGAGATCTGGATTCCTTTGATTAAACAATGTCATCTATCAGGACCTCTGAAGTCTACCTTCTCTGTAGCAGCACTTTGTCCCCATTCTGCTTTGTTCAGAAGACTTGCAAATACCTGGCTGTTCATCCAAGTGAGAGAAAATGAGACCTCTTGTTTCATTCCATCTGATCTGCTTCACTTGCCATCTTTTATTTTTACATGTAATTGCTTTTATTGCAATTTATTTTTTGTGGTAAACTGCCCAGAGTCATTGGGAGTCACATGGCATGCAAGTTTGATAAATATTGATTATCATTGTTGTTGCTGGTTGCACAGGCAGCCAGATTGTCAGCTTTGGAAGCCATATTAGGCCGGAAGCTTCCATACTGCCACCTTCTCATGTGTGGAAAAGTAGGAGGGGAGATTTAGTAGAGGGGTTGTCTTTAGACATATTAGCATTCTTCCTGTTGATCAAGGTCAGGCCGATCCTACATCTGGAGAAGGAGTGGTCGGAGTGATGTCTCAAGATGGGACAGATGGTGATTGGAGCATGTGATCATCTGAGGAGTGAGAGGATGGTTTTGGGGGTTTTGATTCACTGAGGGGAAACCCGGACCTCTCAGATTCAGGTTTTCCCAGATGTGCCAGTTTATCTATTCTAGTAAATAGAACTTTGAAAAATGCTTGCTTCAGAGTTTTACTTGGAGTTGGGGGGGCGGTTTGGAACGCTGACACAGATGTTTAGATGGGATTTGACATTTTTATCTACCTATCAAGTCCTTCCAAAGTACCTGGGATATGCAGAGGTTGTTGTTTAATATTAACAGTATTGTCACAAGATATAAGCTGTGCCAAGTATCGAATCTCTCCAAGGCTCAAGGTTGACTCAGCCTTCCATCCTTTCTAAGGTAGGTGAAATGAGGACCCAGTTTGTGGGGGCAATAAGCTGACTTTGTATAAAATATACAAAAGGATGAAGGCTATTGCTTAATGCATTGTAAGCCGCCCTGAGTCTCCGGAGAAGGGCGGCATATAAATCAAATTAAAAAAAAAAAAAGTAAAGCTGATTTTTGCAATTGACTGATGGTAAATTTGTCAATGATGATGGTGTTCAATGGTGCTCTATAACTTTGGGATTGCACTCAAGGCAGCTATCCTTATTAGTATTATCTTTGTTTTCTTTTGCCACAGTTATTTTACTTCTATTTGCAGGTCTTTGTATTTTGTGATTTTCTCTTCTCTTCTATTGGGACCATATATTGCAATTTATTATTATTTATTGAATTTCTATATCGCCCTACTCCCGAAGGACTCAGGGCGGTGCACAGCCATGAAATAAAACACATAGATATACAAAATTTAAAATTGAATAAAATGAATTAAATAAATTTGGCTGAATTGATACCCATAATTTAAAATACCCATATTTTAAAATACATTAAAAATTTAAAATTTACACTTAAAAGGGAGAAGATTTAGGCGAGGCCAGCTTGATGAAATAAAAGCGTCTTCAGCTCGTGGCAGAAGGTGCACAGATCCAGAATCCTCCGTATCTCTGGGAGGAGCTCATTCCAGATCGTCGGTGCACCCACAGAGAAGGCTCTCCCCCTAGGGGCCGACAGCCGACATTGTTTGGCCGACGGCACCTGGAGGAGCCCCTCTCTGTGGATGCGTACTGGTTGGTGGGAGGCTATTGATGGTAGTAGGCGGTCCCGTAAGTAACCAGGTCCTAAGCCATGGAGCGCTTTAAAGGTGGTAACCAGAACCTTGAAGCGCACCCGGAAGACCACCAGGAGCCAGTGCAGCTCGTGCAGGAGAGGTGTTACATGGGAGCTCCACGTTGCTCCCATAACCACCCACACGGCCGCACTCTGCGCCAGTTGGAGCCTCCAGGTGCACCTCAAGGAGAGCCCCATGTAGAGAGCGTTACAATAGTCCAGACGAGAGGTGACGAGGGCATGAGTGACTGTGCATAACGAGTCCTGATCTAGAAAGGGATGCAACTGGCGAATCAGGCGAACCTGATGAAAAATCCTCCTGGTCACGGCCGTCAAGTGCTCTTCTAAAGACAGCCGTGAATCCAGGAGGACGCCCAAGTTACGAGCCCTTTCCGTGGGGGCCAATGATTCACCCCCAATAGCCAGCGATGGCGCCAGCTGACTATATCGGGACATCGGAAACCACAGCCACTCGGTCTTGGATGGGTTGAGCCTGAGACCGTTTCTCCCCATCCAGATCCATACAGCCTTCAGGCACTGGGACATCACTTCAAGGGCATCGTTGGGGTGGTCCGGGGTGGAGATGTACAGCTGGGTGTCGTCAGTGTACAGATGGTACTTCACCCTGAAACCACGGATGATCTCGCCCAGCGGCTTTACATAAATGTTGAACAAAAGGAGTGAGAGAACCGATCCCTGCGGCACCCCACATATAAGGGGCCTCGGGGTCGATCTCTGTCCCCCTGTCAACACAGACTGCGACCGGTAAGAGAGAAAGGAGGAGAACCACCATAAAACGGTGCCTCCCACCCCCAACCCTTCCAGCCGGTGCAGCATGATACCATGGTCGATGCTATCAAAAGCCGCTGAGAGGTCTAACAGGACCAGGACAGAGGAACAACCCCTGTCCCGAGCCCTCCAGAGATCATCAACCAACGCGACCAATGCCGTTTCCGTGCTGTACCCAGGCCTGAAGCCCGACTGGAACTGATCTAGATACGACGCTTCATCCAGGTACTGGGGAAGCTATCGCGCAACCACACTCTCAACAACCTTCGCAACGAAGCAAAGGTTGGAGACTGGACGATAATTAGCCAATACTGCCGGGACCAGGGAAGGCTTCTTGAGGAGGGGCCTTACCACAGCCTCTTTCAGGGCGGCGGGGAAGACACCCTCACCCAACGAAGCATTTATAATCCCCTGGAGCCAGCCTCGCATCACCTCCCGGGAAGCCAGCACTAACCAGGAGGGGCACGGGTCCAACAAACACGTGGTCGCGTTCAATCTACCCAGAATCCTATCCACGTCTCTGGGGTCACAGGATCAAACTCATGCCAGATAACAGTCTCAAGACCTGCCTCCGTCACCCTCATTGGATCTATCCCGTCAGAGTCCAGACCTGCCTGAATCTGAGTGATTTTGTCATACAGATACTGAACAAAATCCTCGGCTCTTCCCTCCAAGGGGTCCTCCCGCACTTCCTGGTGGAGCAGGGAGCGGGTCACCCTAAACAGAGCGGCCGGGCGATTATCTGATGATGCAATAAGAGCAGTAAAATGAGTACATTTTGCTGCTTTTATCGCCACTAGGTAACTCCTAATATGAGATCTTACCAGTGTTCAGTCAGATTCAGAAAGACTAGCCCTCCAACAGCTCTCTAGGCATCTTTTCCGGCGCTTCATCTGCCTCAGCTCCTTGGTAAACCAAGGAGCCAGGCGAGATGGGCGCCGGGTCAGAGGCCACAAAGGCACAACTCGATCCAGGGCTCCAGCAGCCGCCCTATTCCAGGCGGCTACTAGGTCCCCAGACGAGGCGTGAGCCAGAACCTCCGGGATTGGCCCAAGCTCCATCTGGAACCTATCAGGTTCCATCAGGCACCTGGGGCGGTACCATCTTACCGGTTCTGCCTCCCTGCAGCGGGGTGCCGCGGTTCGAAGGTCAAGGCGAAGGAGCGAGTGATCTGACCATGACAAGGGCTCGAGGACTATATCCCCTATCTCGAGATCACTCAGCCACTGTCCAGAGACAAAAACCAAGTCCAGTGTGTTTCCCCCAGTGTGCGTAGGGCCATGAATTAGTTGGGTCAGGTCCATGGCCGTCATGGAAGCCATGAACTCCCGAGCCACCTCAGACGCCTCACCCACGGATAGCAGGTTGAAATCCCCCATGACCATAAGTCTGGGGGTATCAACCGCCACCGCGGCAATAACGTTGAGTAGCTCAGGCAGGGCTGCCGCCACGTGGCAGGGAGCCAGGTACGTGATTAGCAAACCCATCTGAACCCCGTGGCCCCACTTCACAAGGAGGGACTCACAACCAGCTGTCTGAGGTACAGTGGTCTCCCTCAGCCTAAGGCCTTCTCTAATAATAACCGCTACTCCCCTGCCCCTCCCCTGTGACCTTGACTGATGGAATGCATAGAAACCTGGTGGGCACATTTCTACCAGAAGGACCCCTCCCTCTGGGCCCAACCAGGTCTCCGTAATACCCGCCAGGTCCGCTCCCCCCTCGTAAACAAGATCACAGATGAGGGGAGCTTTATTTACTATGGACCTTGCGTTGCACAACATCAGGCGAAGGCCCGGGCCCTGAAGGTCTGTACTACCTGGAGAACGGGTGGAGCCTTGGGGGCCGGAACACTCTACCACTTGAAGACAGCGGGTGCGTGCTCCCTTAACATGATATGGCCCCCTGCTCCCGCCATATCTACCTCTCCCACACACAGTACCGATGGTAAAAACACAATCTGGACCAGCTCGATCCCCTCTGGATCCCCCACCACCCCCGCCGAATGTCCTGGCCAAGCCCGACTCTCCCCCTAGTGGATTATCCCCCAAACCCACAACCCTAATTCCAATCCCACCCCCTCCCCCTCCCAGAACCCCTTAAAAGTTTAGACAAGGACAATTTTAAAAAAACCCCGCAGCCCCCTCTTTGTGGCATGCCACCTCTCGGGACTCCAGAGCCCGTCATCGAGGTAGGCCCTCGATAGAATGGAGGGCCAAGCCTGCAAGAGGGGGGAGTCTCGCAGACCAAGAAGCTCCACTGCTAAGTACATTGATCATAATGGGTGACACGACCATATCCTGAGGGTGTATATAAAGGACCGAGGAGAAGACAAAGGAATGAGGGATCTCAGAGACATATTTGCAGGATCAAGTCCCCTGTCCCCTCACAACAGAGGACGTAGTCCAAAGCCAAGACGACCACAATTCCAAGGGGGAAATAGATCCAACCACCCTCTCATGGTGGTTAGGTCAGCTGGACAGCCCCCTCATGTGGTGAGGTGGTAGCAATGAACCGATGCATATAGCCAGCGTCCGGGGGTCAGCAATGACAACCATCCATATTTTTTGGGTGTCCTTAGCAAAAATTATTAAGCCTGTGGTGTTTGTGGAGATGTTTGTTGTCTGTTTGAGTTCCAAAGCACTTTAGCTCACATTATCTTTGGGACATTCAAATATGGAATCCTTGATGCTCTCTGAGCTTGGTTGTTGTTATTGTTGTTGCTGTTGCTATTTTGCAGACATTTCATTACTCAATTAAATAACATCTTCAGTGCTAGCATTCAAATCAGCCTGGCTTGTTACAATTTCCTGTGCAGAAGCACTTAAATTCTCATATTGGGAGTCATATCTGGCAACAGAATCTATTACATGTAGCACCCTCTTCTTCATCTCTTCGAAAGTTTCGCAATGCTTAGATCACTGCAAGTTTTCTTAGTTATTCCATGTATTTACATCTACTTGCATGAACCCAAAAAAGGGGGAAAAAAGAGGAAAAACTATTCAATACTTTTTCCACATATTGTTTCATCTGCATCACACTGCTCAAATTGCTTTCGATAAAACAACATCAATGTACATTAAAAATGATGCTCTGCGAAAAGGATTTTAAGCAATGTTCATTTGTCTAGAAACAAGAATGTGGGACAGAAAGCCCATCATCTCTTCGCTTTGACAAAAAGGCAATAATTAAAGTCTTTTAACTTCCCTCCTCTTTCTGCTGCACATTATTTGACCTATGATAAAACAGCCTATCAAATTTCCATTCATTATTTCTACCTGAAGGGCTTTGCCAGGACACACATATATAAATCTCCATTTGTCAGCTTTAAACTATACCTGTCCCGCCTGCTATGAGGGCTCATTGCTCTTGTCCCTTAAAAATTGCCAAATGCCGTCAAGTGACATAACCTGCCTTCAGCCTCCAACGACCCTTGCAATCAATAATATTTGTAACCTGTAAGTGCAGAGTTAAGTAGAACAGAAGCCGTGTAGTATCCTCGTTAACCGCATTGAGCTGTGATACTTCAAGCCTGCTCCCTTGTGCATCCTGTGATCAATTTTAATCTCTGGCCCAGGAATAAAAGGATGCAAGCTCCTGTTTCTGAATTCATCTCAAAAGGATGCTATAGATTTGTATGTCTGCTGAGGGAATGAACAATTTAATTCAACTAGGAACTGAAGGAAGGAATGCATCTAAACTATCATTCCTTCTCATTACTCTTGATAATATGTAAGCCTTCAGTCGACAATATTAAATATGAAAAACACATAGCAAGGCATTGAAAAGGCAGTCCCTGTTCTTTTTTTCACATGCCACAAGCTCGTAAGTCCTCATTACAGCAATCGTGATTAGTATAAACTCTCATCAAAGGTGCATCATTTCCTTGCATCAAGAACACAACAATTTTATGTTTTACGATTTGTTATTTAATTGGTTATTTTAAATGTATCGCAGATACTTTAATAATTTACATCATTTAAACTTCTGAGAGTCATCAGTTTGCAGCAGGATATAAATGCAATAAATAAATATGTATAAACTGGCAGCTAATATGAAATAGAATATTTGTTTTCTCAGAGCATGGCTGGGGATGGGAAGGAAGAGAAATATGCCAAAGGAGATTTTTATTTATTATAAATATTATAATATTTGAAACCATCAGTTGATATCTGATATCATTTCTGCACAGGAACTCTTCTTTCTGTCTCATATAGACATACAGACTTATATAAATATACATGTAATGTGGACAATTTCAAACACTACACATAAATATATTCTGCTGAGAATTCCAGCCAAACACTGATATAAACCAGAACATCTGATTGTAACCCTTGAAAATGCAATGGATGAAGTAGTGATGAAAGTAATAAAAAGAGGGAGAAATATACCTGCACTTTTCAGGATAAGCTGAGAGGTTGGGGTGTTGTTTTTTTTTAACGTAATCATTATTTACAATCAGTACCCATCAGAAATATAATGAATGTTCACATGTATGGTAAGCCTTAAGATAATATAAGAACCAATAAAAAAAATGTCAGAATGTTTGTGTCACCAACCTGTGTTCTGACATTTACACTTATACTGTGAAAAATGTCCTCTATCAATTACTGAAGGAAACAAGGATGACATTTGGACATTTGCTGAAAGAACCCAGTTGATTCTGGCATTTGCCAATAAATGTCAAAATTTTCTTACATTTTCTTCTGAAACTGTTCAAAAAGCTGAATGTTCAGGGGGAAAAAAATCTTGTTAAATTCGGAAGTAACCATAAGCTGTAATTCTGCCAACATTTCATGATATTTAAATGAGATCTCATGAGACTTTAACTTGTCATGTGAAACTGAGCAGGATTCCAAGATTCTCATGCAATTTCTAACTTTTATTATTTGGTTTCTGAGAGATACTTTGGCAGATATTCCCTAAGCTAAAGGATCCTTTTTAAAACTATTATTTGTAGGGCACTGAAATTTGTGGCTGCCAATGCAATACAGAGAAGAGGGAAAAGTGCTAATACTATAACTATGAACTGGGATTTGTAACTTTAGTTGTAATATATTTTATTTATTTATGTATTAAATGTTCATGCCACCCATCTCATTGATACAGTGATCCTGGTATATGAATACCAGGATCTATATGAATTGTAAGTATTAACATGCAAGCCTTGACCAGTGCTAAAAATAATTATGCTTCCCTTTTTATATTGGTGAAATTCCCTGTATGGAGAAAACACTCCTATCAAATGAGCTTCTCAGTTCGGTATTCAGTTCCTGAAGATGTAAACGTTGGTCTAAACAGAGTTCAACACGAGAACAACCCACAAAAGACATCAAATCAATATATTTTTAAAAGTTACCTGCTCCCCATAGGTGCCTCTTAACAAGGGCTTCCCTGTGAAATGCTTCTGCTTCACTATGGTGGCTGCTATTATTTTTAATCTTTTCACATCAGTTGGTCCAACATGCTTGCCATTAGCGCTAATGCAAAATAAATGAGTATTTTATGCTAAGATCAGTTGGTCGGCACTCTTTCTCAGGAAAAGGGGTGAATATCACAATAAGCTTTAGCAATGTAAATTATTTCCCCCATGCGGCTACAGAACCACACAAGTTATTCATTTAAAAATTATTAGCATATAAAAACATTATTATCTCTGCAGTTAATGTACACTTCGCTGACAACCTTTTGGACCATTACAATTAAGGAAGGCAGCATCCCTTTAACGAAGTTACAAAACACATTGTTTATTAAAGAGCAAATTATATCTTTAAGTTTAAATATTATAATCCAAAGGAAAAAAAATTATCATAAAGTAAAAGATCTTTGAAGGGCTCAAGGCCAGAGCTAAGATTATGATTTGTGAAGATGATTTTGGTTAGTATTCATTTAAAAACAAATCCCTAAAATATTTTTTTAAATTTTTTTCCCTAGGAATTGGCATTTCTACTAACGAAGATTTTATTAATCCATTACAAATAAACTAGATGTTATAGTTGTTTGAAAGAAATAGGTTATACTAGAATAAGGGAATAAATAAAACAATATTTTGTTATAGGATATCCATTTTCCTTGGAACCAAACAATTAAACAAAGATATTAAATCCTTTTTTACACATTTTAATATGTAGCCGTCAGAAATTCTTTCCCATTGAAGTCAGTAAACATGTCCCATGGATATCAATGAAATATGTTCAGTTAAAATTACCCTTCATAAACATAATCAATCATCCTAAACATATCAGTTGAAATATCTGTTAGCATTTCCACAGGATTAGGGAATTTCAATTTCAAATTTCTATCAGCCACGAAGCTCCCTGGCTGATTTTGGACCAAACACAATCTTTCATACTAATGTATTTTAAAGGTTTGTTGAAGGAAATAAAGGAGATGGGAAGAGGAAATCATGTATTTTGCCTTGGGGAAAGATGGGATACAAATGCAATAAAGAAAGAAATAAAGATTGAGTACTTACTTCCAATAAGCATTACACAGAAATAACCTCCATTGATCATACTGAAACAGCAAACAGCTCATTAGAAATATCTGATCCTGTCTGTCTCACAGAACATGTACTAAGTGGCTGTCAATGGCAGGTAGGAAGAGAAAAAGGCCCATTTAGCGTGACTACTCTTGGAGAACACATATGGATCCCTCAGAATGGAAAGTGGGTTAAAGAAGCAACATTTTACTTACATGGGAGGAAAAAAAATAAACCAGTGCATCCAAAACTATTTCCTAGGGATGAGGCCAAATCTGCTTTGATCTCTAATAACACCAAATTTGGGTTCCTTAAGTTCTCTGTTGAAAGCATTTCTTGAATGAGGCCATGTATTTTGCCTACAGAAACAAAAGAGAACTATTGAAGAACTTATGGAATATGATGACAAAAAAAGAGGGCATGGCAACAAAGTAGGAATATGTGCTCTGGACCCTTTTCATCCGTGCTGGTGGTTCCATGCAGATACTACATAAAAAGTGTGAAAAGAATATAGAATAGAATAGAATAACAGAGTTGGAAGGGACCTTGGAGATCTTCTAGTCCATCCCCTTGCTTAGGCAGGAAACCCTACACCACTTCAGACAAATGGTTATCCAACCTGTTCTTAAAAATTTCCAGTGTTGGAGCATTCACAACTTCTGGACGCAAGTTGTTCCACTGATTAATTGTTCTAACTGTCAGGAAATTTCTCCTTAGTTCTAAATTGCTTCTCTCCTTGATTAGTTTCCACCCATTGCTTCTTGTCCTGCCCTCAGGTGCTTTGGAGAATAGCTTGAGTCCTTCTTCTTTGTGGCAGCCCCTGAGATATTGGAACACTGCTATCATGTCTCCCCTAGTCCTTCTTTTCATTAAACTAGACATTCCCAGTTCCTGCAACCGTTCTTCATATGTTTTAGCCTCCAGTCCCCTAATCATCTTTTTTGCTCTTCTCTGCACTCTTTCTGCAGTCTCCACATCTTTTTTACATCGTGGCGACCAAAACTAAATGCAGTATTCCAAGTGTGGCCTTACCAAGGCATTATAAAGTGGTATTAACACTTCATGTGATCTTGATTCTATACCTCTGTTTATGCAGCCTAGAACTGTGTTGGCTTTTTTGGCAGATGCTGCACATTGCTGGCTCATATTTAAATGATTGTCCACTATGACTCCAAGACTCCTCTCACAGTTACTACTATTGAATAAGGTACATATACTGTACCTGTGCATTTTGTTTTACTTGCCTAAATGTAGAACTTTACTTTTTTCACCATTGAATTTCATTTTGTTAGATAGCGCCCAATGTTCAAGTCTGTCAAGATCCTTCTGTATCTTAAGTCTATCTTCTGATAGGCTGATGTAGATAAACACTAATCAGCTCAGTGTTCCTACAGCTTTATTTCACTTCACATATGGGCAGATAAGAAGTAGCCTTTATCACATACACCTACTCCTCCACCGTGAATTCTTTTACAAAAGGAATATATGATTGATCAATGTTGTTAATTATGCTAACTACATTCCATCATTTATTTTTTTTGTATTGCAAGAGATCAGCTGCATCCATTTGATTCTTTGTGATAGTAGTAATGCAATTAAAAACAGACTTCTGAGTAGTAATAATAAGGGAAGAAAGTATACATGTCCCTTATAAGTGAAAAAAGAGAAATGTATCTACGGACTGCTCTATGCAGTTAAAAATCAATAGTTTTCTTTGGACATTATAGAGAAAGTGCAGTGGCTTGGTCCAGGGGTGAAATCCAACAGGTTCTGACAGGTTCTGGAGAACAGGTAGTGGAAATTTTGAGTAGTTCAAAGAACTGGCAAATACCACCTCTGGCTGGCCCCAGAGTGGGGTGGGAATGGAGATTTTGCAGTATCCTTCCCCTGCCATGCCCACCAAGCCACACCACGCCCACCAAGCCACGCCCACAGAACTGATAGTAAAAAAAATGAATTGCACCACTGGCTCGGTCTGATCATGTGTGCCTGTATGTATGTACACACACACACACACACACACACACACACACACACCCCTCAGCAAAGTGCTTCTGCTAAAAAGAAAATCCTTATTTAAAAACAAACAAGTTTAATAGTTTAATGAACATATAATGTGATATGGTGGCTTTCAGGTGCTAGTGGTCATCTCTAAGGCTTTCCATGGCTCTGAAACTGGTTCTCTACAGTACATTCATCTATTGTACAACCAGGTCAAATAAGATTGACATTCTCTATATGCTGCAATCTTCTGGGGCCTCAGAAATGGGCTTTTCAATAGTTGCCTCCTCATTTCCATCAGTTCCTTCACTCTTCAGCTTTGTCAAGATCTCTTCTGTCTAGCACAAGAGGAGGAATGCTCTGACTGGAACCAAGGTTTATAAGTGCACAGGTCTGCAGTTTTCCCTTTGATTTTGACTTGCCTTTTTAATACCTAGTTGGATTGTTTTTCCTTTTACCTCAGGATTGTTTTTACTTTATGATGAGATAGTTAGCAATCTGGAACCAGTGGTGGAATTCAATTTTTTTTACTACCAGTTCTGTGGGCATGGCTTGGTGGGCATGGTGTGGCTTGGTGGGTGTGGCAGGGGAAGGATATTGCAAAATCTCCATTCCCTCCCCACTCCAGGGGAAGGATACTGCAAAATCCCCATTACCTCCCCACTCCT
Source organism: Arizona elegans (assembly GCA_022577455.1). NCBI lineage: Eukaryota > Metazoa > Chordata > Lepidosauria > Squamata > Colubridae > Arizona > Arizona elegans. Next base: position 122,088,126 of record JAKOOJ010000002.1, read on the forward strand.
GGAGAAAGGATATTGCAAAATCCCCATTCCCACCCACTCTGGGGCCAGACAGAGGTGGTATTTGCCGGTTCTCCAAACTACTCAAAATTTCCGCTACCTGTTCTCCAGAACCTGTCAGAACCTGCTGAATAGCATCCCTGATCTAGACCCTTTGGGATTGGGTAGCATACAAATGAAGCAAATGAGTAAAGAAGGTAATATTTAGATTTTTTGCAAATTACATTTGTCTAAAAGTTGCAAAACTCATTGGAGGAAAAAACCCTCCTACGTAAGTGTTTTAATCAACATTATAGTCATATGACCATTAATTCCAACTGAGAACTTAAAAGTGAAATCTCTGCTGCAATCCAAAGTCCAGTGATAGTCAGGGAGAATCACTGCCACAGTTGCTCCAGGCAGCTAAGCTCAGTAAAAGACAATTTATTTTCTTAAAATAAGCAAGAAAATATTAAAGCCTGAAGCCTCAAGAAACTGATATGCAGAAAGTAGAGAGACCTGGATTAACTTGTGGCTAAGAAACTTGTAGTCGAACCACTTCTATTAAGAAATATGAAGAATGCCAAAAGCTAAGTAAGCAAGCAAAATACTGGCAGATGATGTTAAATGACTTTTCAGAATAAATTTGCAACTTGCTGCAGTACTCCTTCTCTATACTAGTCTGGTTATGAACTTTTTTTTTTTTTTTAAAAAAAAAACACCCTCAGAACTGATAATTTCCCCAATCTTATCCTAGAGAGACAGCAATTGCCAGTCAGACTGCCAGTTTTTGCTGGCAATGCATCATTGTATGATTTCTGAGAATCCTTTCCAATCACTCTCAATTTAGTCTGGTTTTCAGCTTAGAAAACCAAGAAAACGACTTCCTTTGACTCCAGTTTCTCTAATACTTCTCCTTTCTCCCCACGTCTTTCTCTTCCCCTGCAATCACCTGGTTACCTTTTGAGAAGAGACCCCAAGATGTCTTTTATCTTCATCCTGCCTCGCCCTCATTAGGACAGACCTTCAATCATACCAACTCGAGTCATAACATACATTTTGGAGGCCCAGCACTCCATAAAGGCTTCTTTTCAACAAAAGAACTATTTCCTTAGTTTAAAGATATGTTTAAGGAGATGGCTGCATATCATGTAGGCATTATTGTGTGTGTGTGTGTGTGTGTGTGTGTGTGTGTGTGTGTGTTTGAAAAACCAATGATTTCCATTGCAAATGCAAATGGCAAATGCATTTTGATTCCTTGTCATGCGGATCTCCCCATCTTCACATATGGGTCTTTCATATCACTCAGCACCCAGCATCCAATTTTAGCTTTCTGGCCAGGAGCTTATGCATAGTGCTGTAACTGTAGGATGCTAGGAAAATTGGAAAGGGTACATTTATTAATGCCATTTGCAGTTATAACTGAAGCACATGTTGCAAGTCAAAAATAAAGGACTTATTTTTGACAATTGAACAATTCTAGAAGAAGTAAGAAATCATGGAAAATACTTCAAATTTCTTTTTTTGAAAGTTTGGCAGATGCATAAGCATCTTGTCATTTTAAAATTACAACTGCAGACAGTAGTTATTTACAGCTGTCTAGATACATACTGTATTTAAAAATAAACTAAAAACAGACTGACCAGTCTTCCTTGTTTGAAAGGAACAGAAGGAAATGGAGGATAATCACAGGTGCTCAAACTGGGAAACATCTTGGTCATATTTGACTTGAAGAATAACCTTTCTTACTTCTCCCCTTCCCCTTCCCCTTCCTTCCCTCCCTATCTCCCTCCCTGTCTCCCTCCCACCTTCCCATTAACAGGAATATACATACTTCATATAGACAGAGAAATTGCAGTCATCCTTCCCCAGGGATTTAATTCCATAAATACCCTGTTGGACAATAGGATGTCCAACAGGGAACAGCATATTGTGACACAAGTGCAAACCAACATTGCTACCAAAACAAATCCTTATGCGGGATATACTTTTGAAATAGTGAAGGAAATACTGGGATACCTCAGTTTACGTTACACCAAACAAGATATCTAATATCTTAAAATACTGGAAATGTGTAGTTCTTCAACATTTGCAATTCCATGCTTTGAAATATTCAAATTGCTTTTCTTTTATAAGAGCTCAGGACGCTTAACAAAATAGGTAAGACATATCAGCGCTTACACTGATATCAAGATATATTTTGGATAAATAAGTATTTTTCAGAAACTCATAAGAAATGTGTTTTGTACTTTCATAATAAATACGTATTTTCATATCTAAGCAGCTGATATTCCCAATGTTTTAAACACTTGGAAAATCAAACATGAACGACAACAGATTGATGTATTTCTCTTCTTTCAGTTTTTCTAAGGAAAAAAATGTGGAAAAGACTTGGTGACTATCAGGTCTGTAGGAAAATGCGAGATTAAATACTGACCTTTCAAATGTGTAAATTTACATATCAAATGCTGATTTATTTTAATGCCAACTGCTATAGCCCGTTTTCTTTAAATTGTACAAGCCATTTGTGGAGGTTGACAGCTAAGGAGCAAAATCATCAAATAAATCAAATTTTAGTACAGTGGAATGAATAAATGCTCAAAGGCAGGAAAGAAATGTATTTCTAAATGCAATCTTTACAAGATAAAAAGAGATTACTGTTGAGGCTCCATAGACAGAGGTTGGGGACTATAGCTATTTACTTATTTATTCATTCAATTATTTACATAAACAGCTTGGATCACTGTGTTCATATCAAAATGGCTAAGAATACAGATGTTACCAAATTGGAAAGCAAATGAATTAATTATGAAATAAGCTGTTTATACATCCTACCAATTCTTTAAATCTATAGATTAAGAAACACAGAACTGAGAAGTACAAAATTAGGTTTCCCAAAGCGAGACAAAAAGGGAGGGAGGGAGGGAGGGAGGGAAAGACATACCAAGGAAGAATTAAGAGAATGCAGTAAATTAAATGTTACTATAATATGCTAATGAAGAATATGTATGAAAAATCTTTTCATGAATGTTCTATGTCAGCACATCCAAATTGCTGGGACGATGGCAATAATATGAAGCCTTATAAGACAGTCTCTAGATTAGAAACCCTAGTTTGCACCGAATATTGTGCTACCCTGTTCAGACATGCACACACAGTGGTAGGTTAAAGGTCTTTATTGAGCTGCCTGAGCCCAAGTATACAGTCCCCAGCAGTTCTTGAATAACCAAAGCCCACGCATCCCCTATGAGTCCCAGCTGAAGCTCTAAAGAGTTAGCAAGAGAACCAGACCCAATCCCCAAAGCTAGGCAGAACAGAGCAAAAGCTCTTGACAAGGCAAGAGTCCCAAAGGCTTGAATTAGTCCATGGGGCAAGGCACAAACCAGAAGTCCAAATCACAAGTCCTAGGCAAGAAACATGAAGCAGGGCAACCAGACACATTGTTCCAGCAATAGCCTTCTCTTGTTGTTGTTATTAGTTGCAAAGTAATGTCCAACCCATCACAATCCTATGGACAACGTTCCTCCAGGCCTTCCTGTCCTCTACCATCCTCTGGAGTCCATTTAAGCTCACGCCTACTGCTTCAGTGACTCCATCCAGCCACCTCATTCTCTGTCGTCCTCTTCTTCTTTTGCCCTCAATCTTTCCCAGCATTAGGCTCTTCTCCAGTGAGTCCTTCCTTCTCATTAGGTGGCCAAAGTATTTGAGTTTCATCTTCAGGATGCCAGTACAGCCCCTCACGATGGATCAGGCTGCCGCCTCATGAGTAGCCTGGCTGACCAGTGTTGTTCCTGTTGCTTCTCATCCCTGCACACCCTTGGATTGGGGTGGAGGGGGTAGCTCCTTTCCCCCATCTCTACTGTCCATTGGAAGCTGTGCTCACTTCCGTGCCTGGAATCTCAAGGCTCTCTTGCTGCAGCGGCGACTCCCTCTGCCCGACTCAGCCATCTGGTCATTCCAGCTGCAGTTGCTCTGTCAAGCTGGAGCCTGCTGTTTTCCCCAGGCTCATGGTCCTTTTCCCCCAAGAAGTGCTAGGGATCAGCTCCTCCTCTGAACTAGCACCCAGAGAGGAGACCAAATGGCACGTTCAGAGTGAGCCCGGTGAGTCCATCACAAATATTATGAAAATATTTAATAATACATTATTGGTTATTATTTATTAAATAATAAGTTATTTAAGGACTGCCTCTTCCTAATTTTATCTGCCTGTCCAACCAGATCCAGTAGAATGGGTATGTTTCAGGATCTATTTCTAAGGAGCTACATTTGGTGGGCTGTAGGCATTGGGGCTTTTCAGCTGGAGTGCCCGCATTGTGAGATCAGATCGGCATCATCCAGATCTCTCTTCAAAAGGTCAGGAAGTTATACCAGCAGGCCTGGGAACCCTGGGAAATGGGGATCTTGTAAGGTTGTTCCATTAGTCACTCCATCTATTATTTTCTTTTTCATGGTTTTATGGTTATTAATTTTTAAATAATTGTTATATAATGGTTTTAGGTAATGATTGATTTATATGGATTGTTTTTATGGATTGTTGTAACTACCCAAAGTCACCTTCCATGAGTTGATGGAGCTGACTGTTTTGATCAAAGAAAAGAACATAAGTATTTTTGTTTCTACTTGGAAACCAATTCTGGGCTTTGTGCTTGAGGTGGAAAAAAAGAAAAGTTTGATTTTGGGTTTTTACTGGTTAGATATATTTGTTATCTATCTATCTATTTGTTATAGAAATGGTTAGTTTATACTATTACGGAAATGTAAAAAGTTGAGGTTTGATGTTAATGCCTTATTGTACTGTATCAGAGGGAGTCGGAAGTCAATGCCTTTTTTTTCTTTTTTTTCCACTTCTTTTCTACACTTCTCTCTTCCCCTTTCCCCCCTTTTGTTTCCTACTATTTGCTTTTGTATTTTTGTATTTTATATTACATTCTAATAATACTGTTAAAACCCATAAAAAAAAGGAAAAAAAGATAAAACGTTCCATGAGATGAATGGTCATATAAATGTGATAAACACATAAATGCATAATACCCTCCATGGATATCCTGTGTTGTGGAGAAGGGTCTTGCGATGTTCTGATGAAGTTGAAAAATATGCCGGCGATGTATCATATTCTACCAGAATACAATACACAATGTAGTGTATTCTACCAGAAAGGACACCCATGCCAAGAGATCTTAGTGCAAGAGTTAGAGTAAGTATACCTAACACCATTTATTATGATGATAAAACAAACAAACAAGAAAAGAATCTTATAACAAATCAGTTGTTGCCCAGATGAATAAGGATCGTGCCAGATGTTAGAGCTCCCAGATGTCTGTCAACAAATGGACAATAAAACTCAGGAGCTATGGCTGGCAACCAGGGCCTAGCTTTGTAGGATTACTCGAAGAACAACAACCTCAGATAAAACAAAAGTATTTAATGTTTGAAAATCACACCATTATGGCTTGCTATTATAAATCTGAACCATCAAAGGGGAGCTACTTAAAGTGAATGTTTGAACATTGGAAAAGATTTTATCCAGACTCAAGTATCACTGAACAATGATTAGAGGATCAAAGGTGACTCATTGTCAGATATAAAATATGCAGAGAAGCAGAACTGGGAAAAAATTCTGAAAAATTGTGAAAATGAAAGACTGCCAAATAATAATTAAACAAGAGAAGAAACTCAGGCAACAATTGGAATATAAGGGAAACAACTGATATGAACTACATAAATGATAACTTGGAAGAAATAATAACAATAGAACCAGCACAGGCCAGACCTGAAATTAGTTATGAACTGAGACTCCCGACAAGACGAATTTTTTAAAAAAGATTATGGCATATGCAGAATTACCAATAGAAAGATAAAGACTGCCAGCATTGAAAGAAGTGTCTAAAACAGACTTGGCACCTAGGGTGTGCAAGGCGCTTGCAAGAATTAAAAATAGCATCTATTCAACAGCCCAATCAGCTTGCCTAGAGTACAGCAGTAGCATTTACAGAAGAAGCGGGTATCAAAATTAGAAAATTAGAAAACCAAAAGCAAAATCATATTCAATCCCAAAATGGAAGTCAGACTGGAGGCCAAGATATGGAAATTAAAGTCAGATGAAAATAATTTTAAAACCTGAAAGAGCAAAATGTTAAGAATGTAAGGATCATAACAAGTCTAGTACCAAAGCAGGGGTGAATGCTCCCGGATCAGACCGAATCGCCCAATCCAGGAGCGATTTCTCCTTGTGGTTCAGCGATCCGGTAGCGATCGCTGCCTGGGTGTCATTACTTCCTGGTTTTAATGGTTTGGCGCGTGCACTTCTGAACCGGTAAGGAAAGTAAGTATATTTCACCCCTGTATCAAAGCATTGGCTTAGCAATACGAAAAACCTGAAGCAACTTTGAAAATTATAATTTTTAAAAAATAACATCAATAGCTGGGAAAATTGAATGCCATGAGGGATGAATCATTCTATTTATGGGGAATCAGCTATTTCAGTCAGACCAAGGCGATTCTACCAAAGTATAAATTGCAACAGAGATTCTGAACACGGAAAAACAAACAATATGATTTTGATGTTATATATGTTGATGGCAGCAAGATTACTTTATGCACAAAAAATGGAAGGACACTTTGATTCCCATAATGGATAAATAGCTGCAAAAGTTGATGGAGTTTAGCAGAGATGGTCAAATTGACTGCTTTGATTAAAGAAAAAAAAACCAGTTATTTTTGCTTCTACTTGAAAACCGCTTCTGGACTTTGTGCTTGAGGCTGAAAAAAAATGAAACTTTGATTTTGGGTTTCACCAATTAGATAGATTTGCTGTAATAGAAATTGCTAGTTTATATTGCTATGTAAAAGTAAAAAAAAAAAAGTTGATGTTTGATCCCTATTATCTTATTCTACTGCACTAAAGAGAGTTAGAAGTCAACACCTTTTCTTTCTTTACTCTCTTTCACCTACACTTTTCCCTTTCCTTCTCCCTCCTTTACTTCCTACTATTTTCTTTTATATTTTATATTATAAACTAAGAAAAAAGGAAAAGCAAACCGTGAGGGAACAATCCAGTATTGAAAATATTGATGGGAAACTCAAAAAGACTATAATAAAAATGCTGAGTGGATAAAAGAATTTGAAAATGAATTTAGTAAAAATCAAAATGGAAGACCTAATTATGACGGCAGAAATGGTTAAAAAGGATTCAGCCTGGAGTCAGCCTTGCCGAAGTCTTGGGCAAAAAGTCAGGTCTTCAAGGCTGTTCAGGATAGCAGTAGGGTGGGAGCTATGCAAGATTCAGAGATAGTGTCTAACCTCTCAATCCAGAGATTTAGACAGTGCTACGGAGGAAGTATGCTTCCAAAACACTATGGCAGTCTCTCAGTTAACTAAGATCATGCCATGTAGAGCTTTATAGGTGCCAAACAGCTCCTTGAATCACACTCAGAACTGTGGCAACCAGTGCAGATCATGAAATGGAGTCATTACATAGCATATCAAGACATGCCTCTCACTGTCACTGGTACATTTCAAGCAGGACATAAAACTGCTTGTAGTTGTGACACACTAGCCAAAATGTGCAAGATTGAGCAGTACTCATTTTTACTGTTAGCAGGAAATATTGAATTTGACATGAGTTGGTAATCTCCTTTATATTGTCTTCCTATTTCTAGAAAACTTTATATAAATGCATTAATTGACCAAAGTCATTGTGAAATGTGAAGTCAATATTTATTGGCCCATTTAATGACAAGAATGGCATATGGAAGACTGTGACAGAAGTAAATGGTAAAAAAAAAAATCAATTAAGAAAAATATATACATTGTGTTTCTATGAAACTGAGAGAACAAAAAAGATACAATAGATATGAATGAAGGTGGTTTGAGATTTTGTGGAATGCAGTTAATGCTAAATGTAGTGGAGTGAATTCATGAAGAGGTTTAATGAAGAGCCACAATGGATCAGTGGTTAGAGTGGAGTACTGCAGGCTACTTCTGATCACCGGCTGCCAGCAGTTTAGCAGATTGAATCTCACCAGGCTCAAGGTTGACTCAGCCTTCCATCCTTCCTAGGTCTGTAAAATAAGGACCCAGATTGTTGGGGGCAATATGCTGACTTTGTAAACTGCTTAGAGAGAGCTGTAAAGCACTATGAAAGTATATAAGTCTAACTGCTATTGCTAATTACGAATAAAAGGATAGAATACATGCCAAAGGGTACTGATTGGTATCATCTAAATCAGAGGTCTTCAAACTTGGCAGCTTTAAGACTTGTGGACTTCAACTCCCAGAATTCTCCAGCCAACTGGCTGGAGAATACTGGGAGTTGAAGTCCACAAGTCTTAAAGCTGCCAAGTTTGGGGACCCTGCTCTAAGTTGTTGTTGTGGGACTATATAAAAATAGGAATTTGGGTTAGTGATGGTTGTCCCATGGACAATGATGGTGATCGTGGTAGAATCAGAGATTAGTTATGGGCAAAATAATACAAGATAATTCTGAATTATCAGAGAAAATCATAATTCTATCAGATAACATGAATCAATGGATGGAAATGAAATGAGATAATATGGGAAAACTGATAGGCTACTCAGATATCAAAGAATGAATATCTGCTTAGGAAAAATATGTATGTTTTGAAAATATGGTTTAAGTGTAAGTCTACTGATACAAATGCATATATGTAGTCTTAAATATAAATCATGAAAAACTGAGGGAATACAAAGATGGTGTGAGATTCTGAATGTGGGACAAGCAGTTTTTGTTAGTGTCAAGAGTGGACGTTGAGAAAAATGAACATGGGAAACAATAAAGGTAAAAGTGGCAATTAGAGTAGAAGTGAATGAGAAAGGAGAAGAAAGTGTGAATCCTGCATGAAAAACTATAAAACAGATTAATCACCTAATAGAACAAATAGAAAGAGGACAAGGAAATATAATGTGGAAACTACTGGAACTAAATGATCTCACAAAGTGTCACAATAAATATGTGATATTACACTAACGGGTAATATGAAATAAATGTTCGATGGAATGATGAAATAAGAAAAGCCCAGGATGAGAACAAATGCTGTTATTTTTCTTCTGTACAAAGGAAACTAGTGAATGCAAAAATGACAAGAAGATTAGTTTGTTACATATGCCTGAATATTTAGTAAAATTCTAATTAAAGGGACAGAAGAAATGAAAATAAGCAAAATTTGGGAGGTTTAATATAGATTTATGTTAGTCAGGAGATGTGCAAAGCCGATTTTTGCTTTTCAGCAGATCACTAAGAAATGCATGAATTTGCAAAAGTTTATTTAATGTTTGGTGATTAGCAAAAGTGACTAATAGTTGAGAATTATATGTTTTGTATGATTTGTTGCTATTTACGTTAACCAACTCTAATAGATGTACAGGAACTACAGCCAAAGTTAATGCCACAGTAAAAATACAATAACTAAAACAATATATAATTACTATGAAAAATTGAAATTAATCACAATTGCAGTTGAGGATTGATTACAGAATTCAGTAGGAGAGGTAAATGATAGAAGTAGAGTATCCGTGGGAATAAATAAAAAGCTTAGCAAATGGTTTAAAAGTAAACAGAGGTTAGACAATAATATCTGATCTCCCTTTGGATGATTAATATATTTATGGCTAATGAAACAGGAATGCTCATGATTATTGGGGCTGTATTATAGGTGTACTTTTATATGCCAATGATATATTGCTGGCTGAGAAGTCAAACAATTTGCAACAAATGTTATGTTGTACAATGCAACAAGAAGCAAGGATCAGAAAATTACTATCTCAATTACCAAGATAGTTGTCTTTGTGGAGTCCTTGGTGTTCTCTGAGTTTGGTTGTTTGCTTGCAAAGATTTTTTAAGTAACATCAATAGTTTAAGTATGTGTGAGGCTTGCTCCTTGTTTATATATAATATTTCTCTTGCCAGTGTATATATATAGAAGCTTGGTGGCCGGTGAAAACGCTAGGCAATTCCTGGAAACTTGCCATTCAGACAAATCACTCATCAATAAACCCATGAAAATAGGCCATATTTGCTCACCATTCAAAAAAGGCAATAAAAATCTAACAACAACAACAACAACAAAAAAAAAAAAAACTAACAGGAAAAACCCAGATAAGTAGGATTAATACCAGAGAAACAGTCAAGCAGAAAACAATATCCAAGCCAAGGGACTAGTCAGGAGAAAACCACCAAACATGGAAAGCAAGCTACTTTATATAAACAAGGAGAAAACCCAATCTAGTTGAGTAACGCAATGTTGCCAGAAAACAAGTAAGTAAGCTCAGAGACTATCTTCTATTGATAGGTGTGTGTCTATGTAATGGAGAAAACAACTGAAAGATATAATGCTGCTTAATCTGAAAAAAAGGTAGCATGATACATACATACATACATTTATGCAGTTAATTTAACATTTGGGACACACATTCTTTTTTACTTATGCTTATTCATATACAGTGAGGAATTTATGGGATTTCAGAAGGTGTACCAAGTTCCCATTGTCACATGGGGTAATACAAGTATTTCAAGCATTAAACTTGAAATTGTATTATTGGATTTTTATATAACTCATTGATTTAGCATTGTGACCTGATAAATTCGGTATCAGTTAATCAGACATTTGTTTCTGTTTGAGATATAGACAGATAGATAGATGATAGATGGATAGATGGATGGATGGATGGATGGATGGATAGATAGATAGATAGATAGATAGATAGATAGATAGATAGATAATAGACAGATATTTTCAAGTTGCTGACGCCCAATTCTTTTTTATTACTAACATTTGCAAAGAATAATATCCATAAACACCCCTAAAATAAGAGAATCTGGAGAACTGAAGTGCAGAAACATTGTCCCATAAATATTAGATTTATTTTATAGCTGCATATCTGGCGATTTTTTTCTAAATTATTTCTATATATTGCTATATTATAGCAATAATAACATTCAATTTATATAACTATCTGCTGATAGTTCATCACTTCTTCGCATATTTTATATATTTAATTTCCTCCTTTTCTTTCTTCAACACTTTGAAACTAATGAACTTTGATCTACAGACCTGAAAGTCAAGTAAGGCTTTACAGGAGACCAGACTCTTCTTGTCTTTGAATATATTGTTCTCTTCACCAAACAATCATTAAGAAAAGCCACTAGGCACCTTCCATTTTTTTTTCCTTGACACCTTCCCACAATGCACAATTATGTGTTCTGCTGAATTTTAAGTTTGCCCTTCTTCAACCCTTCCTTCTTTTTGCTTTCCTTTTTCTTTCTCTTAATTGTCCTTCCATTCAGATCCCTGAAATTTGGCCTTATACCTCAACTGACCAGTATTCCATCTAACTCAGCATTTTCTATAAAAAGAAGAAGAAAAATTGGAGAGTTTCAACTAAGTGATGTAGAGTCTGTAAAGATGCCGCTCTCTAGGCTTCTCCACACATAGACACAAACACAAACAGACACATGGACTATTCAATTCTGCCCTGATGTGCTGAGGACTGAATCTGGTACTCAACCATGAAACATGTGGTGTATTTGCTGAATGATGGTCTTTGACTTCCTGTTCACCATACTGTACTACATGGGTCCTCAAACTATGGCCTGCGGGCCGCATGTGGCCCATTGAAGCAATTAATCCAGCCCGCAGAGCACCACGAGATTGTCCCGCCCACCCTTCAGCAGAGCGCAGGACTTGCTTTTGGGAGCCCTGCAGGCTGGAGCCAAAAGGTAAGCTCAACAATTTTGGGCTGTAGAATGCTTGTGGAGGCGGGTGTGTGTGTGAAAGGAGGCCAAAATACAGGCAAAAATGACCTGTTTTTGGCCAAAAAATGAGCCAGTTTTGCCTGGTTTTAGCCTGCACAAATTCTTGTGGGGCGGGGTGGGGGGGAAGGAGGCATAAAAAACAGACAAAAATGGCCCGTTTTTCACCTTCCCCACCTCCAGAAGATAGAGATAGACAGAGAAAGAGAGAGAGAGACGGACAGACAGAAAGAGAGAGGAAGAGAGGAAGAGAAATAGAAAGAGAGAGAAAGAGAGGGAGAGAGAGAAAGAAAGAGAGAGAGAGAGATGGAGAGAGAGAAGGAAAGAGAGAGAGAGGGAAAGAGAGAAGGAGAGAGAGAGAGAGGGAGGGAGGGAGAGAGAGAGAGACAAAGAGATAGAGATAGAGATAGAGAGACAGAGAGAAATTTCTCAAGCTCCTTGGGGCTGAGAAGAATTGCTGCAAAACTGAGTTTCCTGAAGTGGACCACTAGACTCCTAAACAACTGAAAAAACCATCTAATAAAAAGAAAAGGCAACCAAAAGAGCAACATGCAAACAAAAGCAAATAAAACACCCCCAGGAGCAAAACAAATTAAAGTTTAATTTGTGCGCATTGTTCAATGGACTGTTAAATTGGCCACGCCCACCTAGTCACATGATCTAGCCATGCCCATCTAGTCACATGACCACCTAGCCATGCCCACCCAGCCAATCCGGCCCTCTAACAATCTGAGGGATTGTGAATTGGTCTCGTTTAAAAAGTTTGAGGACCCCTGCTGTACTACCTCCCTTATTTACAATGGTTTCTACCTTGAATAGACATATGTAAGTCAAATGCCATTCCGTTCCATTATTTTGATTTGTTACTGCTTTATTATTGCAGAATAAGTCTGACCATGAAAAGGTTATATTTGATCATTTGCTTCTTTAAGAAACTGCTGGCTCATGTCAGTTAGCAGTGAAACTGGAACCATGTAAATTGGTACAAGAAAAATGACATGGTCATTTTTCGTGTTTAGTGATGGCCCAGAGGTCATGAATCCTTAATAAAGTTTTCTCTCTGAATTTCTTCTCTGAATTTCCAGTGGGGGATGATCTTGGTAAATGGAACAGAGATTACAAATTCCAATTTCACTTTTTAGTATAGGAAGTTTCTAAGAGCATTTCCTCAAAGAGTTCAGTGAAGGCACCCAGTATCATCTATTAACAAATATAATATATAACTTTGTATAGCTGGATATTAGAGATCACGGGCGCAAGAACTCCCATGCAAATAATGTTCATTATTTTTTCATTGTAAAATGTAGGACAAGCCAATTCCATAAATTCTTAAATTCACACTTATACAGTATATCATACACATTATGAAACGCCCTGCTCTTTCAAAGCATTTCAAATCAAATCAACTCAGTTCATCATATAAATATAATAAAAATAATGAGGGCAATATGATCTAAAAATAAATATCTTTCATTTTGGTTATGGTTATAGCATTTTGTTATATATTTTACATAATGATAGTAAATTTGTTTTCCATGAAGTCTAAATATTTTCTATAATAAAATCCCAGCCATGATGGTGCAGTGGTTAGAATGCTAATTCTATGTTCCACTACCAGGAATTCGATCCTGACCAACTCAAGGTTGACTCAGCCTGCCAACCTTCCAAGGTCAGTAAAATGAGGACCCAGATAGTTGGGGGCAATATGCTGACTCTGTAAACTGCTTAGAGAGAATTGTAAAGCACTGTGAAGTGGCATATAAATCTAAGTGCTAGTGCTATTGTTAAATCCCGTACAGAAGTCATCCATAATCTAGCACAGAGAAATAGCAATAGCACTTAGACAATAGCAACAGAAATAGCACTTATATACTGCTAGTGTTTTATAGCCCTCTCTAAGCCATTTACAGAGTCAGCATATTGCCCCCCCCCCTCAAAAAATCTGGGTCCTCATTTTACCAACCTCGGAAGGATGGATGGCTGGGTCAACCTTGAGCCAGTGAGACCTGAACTGCCAAACTGCTGGCAGAAGTGATCAGCAGAAGTAGCCTGCAGTACTGCATTCTAACCATTGAACCACAAATAAGGACTAGGATACCCCAAATGATGCATCCCAAAAATTGTCAAGCTCTACCCATAAAGTATCTGAATAGAGAATTAGGGTGTTTTAAATCCATACCTACTTTTTGGGGGAGAAGGAGGGGGTTAGAGAGGCAAATTAGAAATTCCCACCCCTTTTGTATCTGTATTAACATCACATCATCAACATGAACACAGAAAGAAACAGAGCTTTGGCCCAGTGACATGCCAATCATTTTCCATGGGCCATTCAGAATTGTTCTGGATTAAATAGACATGCAACCTCACTGCAACCTCACAGGAGCCTGGATAGCTCTGCAGACTAAGCACTGTAATTTAACACCAGCTGTCTGCAATTAAAGTAAGTTCAAATCTCGCCAGGCTCAAGGTTGACTCAGCCTTCCATCCTTTCTAAGGTAGGTAAATTGAGGACCCAGTTTGTGGGGGCAATAAGCTGACTTTGTATAAAATATACAAAAGTATGAAGGCTATTGCTTAACGCACTGTAAGCTGCCCTGAGTCTCCGGAGAAGGGCGGCATATAAATCAAATTAAAACAAAACAAAACAAAACTGAAAAGCATGAGAAAATACAGCAGTACAATTTTCCTTTCCTTTTAAAACCACATATCTAATTACCATAGTGGAAGGATTCAATATGTAAAATAAAACCAGACACTACCGCCAGCATGACACTATTTTAATTAGCTATCAGGATGAAACTATTTGAATTATTATTTAAAACTGTAGATATTTAGAACAGTAAAATCAATGCTAAAGTTTATAAAAAAAAAAAAAAATCAGGAAGGCACAAGGAAAGCCAAGGCAAAATAAACATTTTTCTAGATATATTCATGCATAAGCTGTATTTCTGGTACAGTTTTATAACCTTTGAATCAAATTTGTTAGCTCACATGATACAATGTATTAAAAAAAAAAGAGCACAGGAGAAGAATTAGACGTCCAGTAAAATTATAAAAACAGAAAGATTTTTTTTACTACTCGTCTTTCCTAGACAGGGGTTTTTTATTTATTAATTTATTATTATTATTATTATTATTATTATTATTATTATTATTATTTTAATACTGGGAAAATAACTGCAGATAATTCTGATAATAAAACTCTAGACATTATATATATATGGCTCCTAATGCCTAGAGTTTTATTATTATATATTTTTATATATTATATGATTTTATTATTATATAATTTTATTATATACAGAGAGGAGGGGGGAGGGAGAGAGCCATCAGATGTTGGGTTTAAGAAATTCAAGGCAGCTGCTGAAGTACAATCTAAGAATGAGTGCTTAACTTCAAAACTATGCACCTCTTCTATAGTAAGAATAACTAATATAACAGGGAGTGAAATGAAAAGAGCTGGCAGTGCATTACCCCCCACCCCCAGCATATGAAGCAGGTTTTCATAAGGAAGCAATGGTCATCAATCACTACCTCATTACCAACCTGTCATCTGGGCTTAGACTAAATGTATTCTGGCTTTCTGCCATACTAAATGTTCAATGAAACATCCTTAAGGCTCTCTACAAGTTCAGCTGAAGTCGCACATGCTATACATCAAAGAGGAACATTAGTGTTATCATAGCTTAATAAATAGAGCCATTCCGGCAACAAAATCCTCTGTTCTAGAGCTATCTTGCATTCCTAGTATTATGCAGCTTAAGTAGACAATCTTGCTGTCTTGCACGATGCTTATTTAATGATAGATGTTTGTAATAATAATTAGTCATACTAGCGCACAGGTACTTCCTATCCCTCTTGAAAAATATATGTTGCCAAAATGTATTACAATAGGGGTGAATTATGTGTGTTTTAAAAATGCATCTTATTTGTGGATTGCCAAGAAGCCAAAGACAGAATTAGGATTGACTGAAGGAGACGTGACAAATCTTCAAATTTGTTCTTGGTTTAGAATGCGGCAATGATGGTTTGTTCCATTATAGTGAAACATGTAGTTTAGTGTAAAAGAAGTATTTTTAAATTAACATACCAAGTAATAGAGTTAAATAGGATATGAAAATGCATACTGCCTCCTCCTTCACACCTAGACCCTGGATCTGACAGACCAGTACTTTTGGAAAGTTAGAGGGAATCCTTCTGTTTGTATTAGTTAAAACACAAGCAAAATTCTGCGTGATCAAGAATATTAGTTATTTAACTTTATTGTAATCCTGATATAACTGTTAACTATATGTTAAATGCACTGTACTGTATAAAGGAGTGGCTGTGATGTCAAAACTGTACCGGAAGATCCAGTTCTAGACTATCCCCAGTCATGTAAATGCATTGGATGACTTCAAACCAGTTATTTTTTTCTTGTGTACCTAAATGATTGCTTTGACGAAAAATGAGGGCTGGATATGCCTTGAACTTCTCAGGAAAACAAATTTAAATCTAACAAATACAACAGGCCATTGCTTAAAATATTAATTTTGAACATAATGCTTAAGGACTGAAACAAAACTTGAGATTTTAAAATGCCACTGTATTTGCTTGTATTGAATTACTTGAATAGTAGGATAATATGCAAGAGAATGGAAGAATTAAGTTGGCACTGAGATTCATTGGTTGCCTTTTAGCTTCTGGATTCAATTTAAAAGACTGCGGTTAACCTATGAAACTATGGATTGGTATCATGCT
The DNA here is from genome assembly GCA_022577455.1 of Arizona elegans. Lineage (NCBI taxonomy): Eukaryota > Metazoa > Chordata > Lepidosauria > Squamata > Colubridae > Arizona > Arizona elegans. Next base: position 122,104,609 of record JAKOOJ010000002.1, read on the forward strand.
AACTGCCATACAGATGTTGCATGTCCATACAGATATTGGCCCAACCCTTACGTTCACGATGGAAGAAGCAGCTGTTTCGCATTTTAGGGAGAAGTCAAGGAGGAACAACATTTGGGATATTGTTTTTCAGTGGCAGCCCTCTGGAATGTCCTTCTATTTGTGGTGTTTAGATCTGCTCCTTTTGGGGGGAAAACTGAAGCTCTTCCTGAGGGCATTTGAGTTATAACAGACAAGGGTTATTAGAGATTTTTAGCTTATTGATTGTTCTTTATTTTTTTGACTGTCCCTTTTTTGGGGTATAAGGTTTCTATTGCATTTGTAAAGTCGCTGAAAGTTGGATTAAAAGCAGAAGGTCAGAAATCTAATAAAAAAAAAACAAATCAGCAAATAATCCGTCTAATCACCTTTTCTGTGCAATTACCTTTTTTCTGAACACATACAAATGTATTCACTAGTGTCTGAATTTAATAGCTCAATAAGATTGTGGTAGCCAAATTAGGATGGAAAAATGAGCACACACTTGATTTTAATCTAACTGGCAGGCATTATGATTAATATGGTTTCTTATTACAAGCTTTTGGGATGGGCCAAGATACAAATCAAAGAAATGAATAATTATTATAAGACATTTTATATTATCCCATTTGAATATTCTATCTTATTTCAATAAAGTTCATATTGGCAGCATTATTTCATTTCACTTTAGATAGAAGTAATTACTTATATGGAAAAATCTCAGTGAATTTAATATTGATTATGCCAAAAAAAAAACATTTTCACAAAACCTATGAGGTTAAGAAAAGGAAATAATTTTAGGGTTGGTTTTTTTTTAAGTATTTTTTTAAGTATATTTAAAGGATATGTAAAGAGTTGAAAACTGAAGATTTATGAATTTGCATATAAATGTTTTTTAAAGAAATATTTAATTTATAATATTTAATTTTAATATCTTTAATTAGTTAGTTCGTTAGTTAGAGCAGGGGTGGGCAAATGTGGCCCTTTTACAACCTGTGGACTTCAACTCCCAGAATTCCTGAGACAGCCAAGTTGTCTCAGGAATTTTGGGAGTTGAAGTCCACAGGTTGTAAAAAGGCCACATTTGCCCACCTCTGAGTTAAAGGTTTATGGGGTTATGTTTGGAGGGTTTGGACATGAAGCCAGTATGGGGGCTCGGTTCAGTGGTCTGGAGTTGTAGATAGTGTGGTGAAGTTGGTTGTGATCTCACTTGGATCAGTTACAGAAGCTGCCAGGAGGACTTGTGGGAGATCATGCCAGGAGGAGAAGCATTAGTGTTAGGAAAAGAATACCATTTGTGTTCGACTGGAAAACAAAAAAAGTGATTTCTGATGAATCCTCGCCACAGTTTCATCTTTGTGGCTTGATGTGGAGATTCTGCAAACAGGAAGTGACATTTGAGGAAGCTTCAGAGGGCCATGGATCAGCTGTTTGGCAATGCCACGCAGAAGCTGGCAAGCACCATGGCTTTGCAGAGGAAGAGTCTGTGTCTGAATTCATCTCCTAGAATTCAGTAAGGTAACTGCCATGGACAGAGTGGAGTTGACTTGGGCTGTTATATCAGAGTACCTGTGCCATGGCAGTGAGGAGTCATTGTGCAATGGAGGACTCAGGTGTTCAGGTGGATGGTGACAGCAGGAGTGGGTGCAAGTCAGTGGTTTGCGCAGGTGGGCTGTTCTCAGGGAAGACACCCCAGTGTTTAATAATGGTGTTACATTCCAATATCCGATCCTCTACCCCAAAGACTGATTTTGAAGGCCCTGGCCTCTGGCTGCTGCTACTAAACAGCCTGCATGTTGGCTTGTAAGAAAGCCTTCATTGTGGAATCCATGAATTAATTGTAAATAAAGGGCCGACCTAGCACACATCCCAAAAACCTTGCTGGGCATGGGTAGGGGAGAATTCCTGTCTTAGAAATATATCCTCCTGGGTTTTGAGTGTGGCACCAGTTGGATAGATTATCTAAGCCTTTTTAGTCAAGATTTAGGCTGTGTTATTATTCTGACATGACATTGGTCACCCTTGTTGATGACCTCTGGAGGTTGTGGAATGGGATATCTTAGATCTCGTGGATCTCTTGGTGGCTTTTGATACCATCAACAATGGTATCATTGTCTGGCATGAGGAATTTGGAAGCTGTTTTAGAGTAGTTTTCCTTTAAGTGTGGCCGATGTCTAGTCAGTATTAGTGGGTGGAGAGGTCCAATCCTAAGGGCCTGTTATATGTGATGCCTCTGGGCTCAAGTCTCTCACCTCTCCTATTTAACACAAAATCTCTTCCTCCCCCAAAACTATCTAAACTTTACTGTCTTTTGCTCTTCTGGAACGCACTTTCTCTCCTGGGGATGCCAGGATTCCACCATTGCAATTCAAAGGGCCAGTTCCCACTTTTAAATACTCAATAGAATGGGGCCAAGTGATTTGCAGGATCACTCTCCCTGAGGAGGTGGAGTGGGCACTCTACCCATTCCACCATGCCAGGTAAGGTGGACATGTTCCAGGTAGCTTTCTTAAAAGTTTTGATTTGGACACCTTTTCCATAGATTCCCTAACCTCCCACCTGAGAGCTGGAGAGCCTCCCTTTTAGCTTTCTAAAAATCATTAAGACCTTTAGGCATTGTGCTAGAATGGGGATGAGCAAACGTATGCAGACACTGTGGATGTTACAGCACCATGATATGAAGTGTGATGCTCTTTGTAACCATGACATGATTGATTGATTAGTTTTGTTGCAAAACGCCTAGAATCATTGTGTATAAAATAGGTGGGTATTTAAGTTTTATAAGTAAATAAATAGAAAATATCAATGCTATAATGTGTAATTAAAATCTAAAAAGTAGATTAAGCAGGTGTTGAGACATACATGTTCAAAATCATACACACACACACACACACACACACACACAATTATGTTGATAGCCGGGCTATCAACATAATAATTTTAAATTGGGGTATTTTAAATTTCTGGGGTTTTAAATTGAGCCAAATTTATTTAATAATTTTAAATTTTAATTGATGTTTGTCTTGTGTTTTTAAATAGGCTGTACACTGCCCTGAGTCTTTCGGGAGAAGGGCAGTATAGAAATAAAATTATACTATACTATATTATACTATACACACGAAATGGCAATTTGATTAAACACATTGTATTCACCTCAGAAGCATAACAATTAGTTCTTTAGAGGTGGTGACATTTTAGAAGACCATAAATTTAATCCAGACTATGGCTGAAAAAGGAAATCAACTCATTACTGGAGTTAGATGATTGTTTTTCTTAGTTCTTCTCCCATTACAGTGGGAATTTTTTTGGGAGATAGACCTTTTTTAAAAAACAAAAAACAAAAAATGTCAATAACTAACAGTTGCCTAGATCCAAGGCTGAAAAGATTAAATATTGTTAAATCTTTAGAGTCTATTGTTAGACTCTAAGAAAGGTAGAAAAATAAACTGATACATGAAGGAACTTCACTTTGTGTTGGCAAAGAATTATCAATTGTTTAAGATGATTTCATACTAACACATAATGACATTCCATTCCATTAGCCATTCCATATCGGTTGTCTGGGTAACTTTTGCTGAATTCAAGCCAAGAAATCTGACATGGTCTCATCTTTCTTTTTTTAAAAAAGTTCTCTGCTAACATGCCATAGAATTCCATGAGATAGAACCAATTGGAAAAGGGAATCAAATTTCCATTTATTCAGTTGTGAAATTATATTGTACCACAGCATTTTCATGGAACAGTATAAGGTTTTATATTTCTAGATGTTCAGATTGAACCCTGTGCTTTTGAGAATTTAAACATACATAATTTTGTGCAGAAAGAGAAGGAAAACTAATCATCCTTCCTCTTGCACAAATTACTAAATCCTTCCTCTTGGATGTTTTACTTACTGAACTGGAATGTATGATTCTTTGTAACACAACAGACTGTGATGGGAGAAGAATTAAGTTTTCCCCAACCACCTGCAATGCTTTACATCCAGGTTAGGTCATCATATTCTTATTGTGATGTGAAAATAAACAATAACTACAGGATCACTGCATGACACATATTTTATATATCATGTTCTTGTTACCAGAAATTGTTACCAGAATCTGCATTTGTGCAACAATAACAGCCTTGTGATTTCTTATTGATTTAGTAGTCTTTATGTCACTCTATAAACAATTCACTGGATAGATCACAACTCTGTTAAAAGAATTGGTTTGGGCTAGCAGTTAAAGACACAGGTTAGAAATACAGGTAGTCCTTGATTTACGACCACAATTGACCCCAAAATTTCTGTTGTTAAGTGAGACGTTTGTTAAGTGAATTTTGTTGTGGTGAGTTGACCACTTTCTTGCCAAAGTTATTAAGTGAATCTGGCTTCCCCATTGACTTTGCTTATCAGAAGGTAGATCACATGATCCTAGCACAGTGCAACCGTCATAAATAAGAACCAGTTGCCAAGCATCTGAATTTTGATCATGTGACCATGGGAATGCTGTAATGATCGTAAGTGTGAAAATGGTCATAAGACACTTTCCCCAGTGTTGTTGTAACTTCGAACAATAACTAAATGAACTGTTGTAAATCGAGGATTATCTGTACAAGACCATAAATTCTAGTCCAGCTTTAGGCATAAATCTAACTGGGATGCTTTGAGTCATTCATTCACACCCGGTCCTAGAAAGAACACAATGTCAAAACCAGGGGTGAAATGCTCCTGGTTCGGACCAGATCACTTGGTCTGGTAGCGATGGAGGTGGATGGTTTGGAGAACCAGTAGCAAAAATCCCTGCCTCCCCCGCCGCCCCATGCCCAGCTGAGCCGCACAATCATCAGAGGCTTTTTTTATTTTTATTTTTAAAAGCATTTTTTCTACAACCTCTTCGGCCAAAAAAATGCTTTTAAAAGTAAAAAAAAAAAGCCTCTGATGATAGTGCAGCTCAGTTGGGATCGTCAAATGCTTTTAAAAGCCTCTGATGATCCCAGCTGAGTTGCCTGATCGGCAGAGGCTTTTTTTCTTTTAAATGCCTCTGACGATCCAAGCTGAGTTGCCTGATCGGCAGAGGCTTTTTTCTTTTAAATGCCTCTGATGATCCCAGCTGAGTTGCCTGATCGGCAGAGGCTTTTTTCTTTTAAATGCCTCTGACGATCCAAGCTGAGTTGCCTGATCGGCAGAGGCTTTTTTCTTTTAAATGCCTCTGACGATCCAAGCTGAGTTGCCTGATCGGCAGAGGCTTTTTTTCTTTTAAAAGCCTCTGATGATCCTAGCTGAGTTGCCTGATTGGCAGAGGCTTTTTTTCTTTTAAATGCCTCTGACGATCCAAGCTGAGTTGCCTGATCGGCAGAGGCTTTTAAAAGAAAAAAAGCCTCTGATGATCAGGCAACTCAGCTGGGATCGTCAGAGCCTTTTGAAAGCATTTTTCTACAACCTCTTTGCCGAAGAGGTTGTAGAAAAAATGGTTTTAAAAGAAAAAAAAATTGGCCATGCCCACCCAGTCACATTACCCCCCCAAGCCACGCCCACAGAACCGGTAGTAACAAATTTTAGATTTCACCACTGGTCAAAACGCTTCTGAAAATTGGGTCTAGTTCTAGAAAACTGCATGGATTATCTACGCTGTCACTAACAGTCAAAACTGACTGAATGGCACAAACCAAATAAAACTAAACTAGATAATAAAATAATAGAATGAAAAGCCAACTTCCCAATGTAAAATAGACGTTAACATTTCAAAACTGAACAAAAGCTGAAACTATATTAATATTTTCCCTCAGATTCAGGAGTCTGATTACCTTTAGGGTTCTGGACTCCTCATTAAGAGGACTAATATCTAAAAACTTTAATGAAGCTCTAGAAAAGAAAAATGGGGACTTCTGCACCATCATGAATAAATGATGATTTTTGCTAAAGTCATCCTTTGTACATGGAAGATGAGAAAATGACAAAAATAGAGGAATGGAGAAGCACCTGTACAGCTTACATGCATTTATAATGTCTACATAAAACTTTATGACACCAATTAATGGATACCTTTTTACGTTTTAACTTAACTGCTTCAAAAATGCTTAATGTCTCTATAAAATAAGCACAAGGGGCATTTAAATTAAGAAAATCTATGCCATAGTCTTCCTCTCACCTCCTCACTGAGGGATGGTGCAGAATCTATTTATTTTCTACATCATGAAGAGAAACTGTGAAAATGCTCTGAACTTCAATCCTAAGGCAAGATAAAGTGCCAGAGTAGCGTTATAGATTTCAAAGACCCTAAGCCAAGGCACTGGCACAAAGACATCTGCTAATACCAGCTTGCCAAGATACTGAGTTGCCTGTTAAGTGATAACATTTAGTCCCTCCAGAATAGAGCAACAGATGTGTAAGGCTCTTCTCAGTTTGTTTTTGCTTCCAGCACCTTCAACATGTTTCTTCAATTATACATTACAGGAGTGACTGCACAGCAGTATACCCATAAACTCTTAACTACCTAATTCTTCTCTTTCCAAAATTTACAAGGGTCAAGATATTGCTGAAGCCCATAGGACATTAGAGTGCAGCTGTTCTTCCATATGTTCCTTAGGTTTACATCTGTTATAGAGATAACCCCAAAGCATGGTAGCTGGCATGACATGACACTATGTTTCTCCAAAGATTGGAAATCACTTCTTTATCACACCTATGAGTTATTGTAGGATCGTAACTATGTACAGCATCTGTAATTTAAAATGCATTTTTGTTTGTAAACCTTTTCTTAAGGGTATATTTCTTAAGTTCAAAAAGAGAAAATCATGCACATATAGAAGTGAACCAAAATAAAAAAATCACTGGATAAATGTTTAAAAGTTTTCATTCAGTGTAGTAGCATTTTCCTACTATACAGTGCATTTTCAATATTGAAGTTTTGCATAAATGATTGCAAAAACATAACAAAGTATCTTTAGCACCATGGGTGATGCTACTTTCATGTGGCAGAATACAATGTTAAATGAATTAGTTTGGATGATTTTCCGCCATTTCCTGCTTTGAAAACCGTATGTGTCTCCAAAAGCTGTTATTCTTTCTCTTTTTATCATTCTGCTGACAGCAAGTTTCTTCAGGAAAATACCATAATATAGAAAAGTTAGAAATACACGAATATGTGATATTATCTGCAAATTTCCCACAGGAAACCTGGTGCAGGTTTCAGTAGAACAGCAAGAAACTGGAACAGTTTAATCTGAGGGAGGGGATTATGTGTAAAGTTGAGTATAATTTTTAGGGAGATTATTATGGCTACTTTGTTGTTATTTCACATATAACATTTCATTTCTTTGTTGTTTGAAATTGAATTTCAAGCATTTTTTTCAAATGCTTGAAATTCAAGAATGAACCTAAAACCTTTTTTTAATAAGTATGTAAATGAAATTCCATTAAAAGAATAATGTATAAATAGCATACAAATGTTTTCACTCATGACACCTCAATGTGCAATGTTAGATCAGGCAAGTGGTTTATATAGTCTAATTTTTAGTCAGGTGCAACCAGAAATTCTACTAATGCTTTTGACCATTCCTATTTGATGGCAGAAAATTCCAGTTTACCTATAATTCCACAAAGTATGATAGAGATTCAATGAAAACCATTTATATTTGAAGAATATCTCATATTTAAGTTCATTTCAAACTAGCACTTGAAGATTAGCTGCAATTTCATAACATCTGCAAAGTACATATATTAACATCCTGGCGTCAGTGGTGAAATGCAGCCCTTTCTATCCGGCTCAGGCGAACCGGTAGCACCAGCAACAGGAGGCTCTGCCCATGCCTGCCCAGATGTCATCACGTCCCATTTTTGACCCTCTGCACATGCGCAGAAGGCTCTGTGCATGCATGGAGGAGGTGAGTGAGAGTGTAGCGAGCGCATGCACGCTCCCATTTGCAAACCGGCAGCAAAGGTAAGTGGATTTCACCCCTGCCTGGCATGGACGTCTATACAGTATTGTAAATTAAAATGAAATGTTTCCAATAACCACAGTATATTCTCAGCAATATATTCAGGCAAAACCTTGTATATTCTCATTGTAGCTATTTACATGTATAGTTTTATCAGCCCCAGTTAAAATTTTCAGGTTATTGTGTAAATCAATGAAGAATTTAAAAACATTTTGCAATGGAATATATGAATTATATTGGGGGATGAGGGAAGAGACGCTGACAAGGAAATCATCAGACAAAAGAGGCAAGAGCCTCCAATAGAGTAATGGTCACAGGAAAAAAAATCTTAGGAAGAACTCTACCTTATGGATCAAGCAGTAAAACTGGCAGCAGGAAATTTCTACCTTCAGACTTTCCAATTATTGTTAATGTAGCCTTACAATAAAGTAGAATTAGTTCGGTTTCTGGCCTGGTTTACCTGGTGAGCCAACACATTTAAAAACATATATCCCAAAATGCAATGCAATCTTTGGTGTAAGCCATGCATACATTCATCTGAAGTTTTAACCTGTATGTAATTTTTTTTTATTTATTTTTTTGCATGTTGCTCTTAGAAATGCTAGTTTTATTCAGCATTGCTCCTCAAATGTGAAAGTCATGGCCTCACAATATAATCTTCCCCAACTTCCTTACCTGATCATATTGCAAATTAAGCGTAACTTTTTACCTTTAATTTAAACTGAAATGTATTTTGTACCCATGTATTTGATATTTGGGTTAGTTGTCTAAAACTGTTAGCACATGCTCAGAAGTTCATTATTTTAACCTCTTACTCTCTAATTAAACTGTCATTGATTAAATTGACTTGAGAGATTTAAATAGAAATGGATTTACAGGCTCTTCATTAATTCATCAATTTAGTAATGTCATGTATAGTTGGTATTCAATCACATTACAGGAAATGGGCCAGTTATCTCTATACTCTGAATGTTTCAGTGCTGTTTGATTTATCTGGGTGCGTGTTCAAAAGAAGGGTAAAATTTAATGGGGCATACTTAGCTACAGGTTTTAATCTAGGAGGAATAATATCTTCCTCCCACTCTATCCAAAAGACTAAGCAAGCATACTTGGAATACACGCAACACAACTGTGCTCTTATTTTTTTTTTTTTTTTAGCTTACAGGTAATTTAATTGATTTACAATAACAATTGAGCCCAGAATTTGGGTCATAAGTCATTGTGATTGTAAGTCGAGTCACCACATGACCAGGCTCTATTTTATGACCATGTTTGAAGACAGTTGTTAAGCAAGTCACCATGTTTGTTAAGCAAATCACATAGTAGTAAGTTTATCCAATGGTGTTTTTTGCCATTTTTGTCAGAAAATGCCAATAAAAGTGGCAAAATGCAATCATGTGACTATCGTGTTTCTTACAACAGATCACTAATGAAGAAAAGGGCAGGTTGCACAGAAAGATCAGACCTGCACAGATAGGGCTTTGAAGCTAACCAGGATCCAGCCTGGGTAATATTTGGATAAGAGGTCATTGAGATATCACAACGTGACCTGGTAAATTCAATTTAATTCAATTCTTTAGTGTCAGTGCACAACATATATACATTGGTTGAGCTCCCTCAGTGCACCTTCCCCAACACAATACAACTCACAGTGAAGACAGAAAATCCCTAACCCCTAATTTTTTTTAAATCCCTAAATTAAAAAAAAAAAAATCCTAGAAGGCAGCAACAGCAAGCCATTTCCATACTATTGTCAAAACCCCCTGGAAGAATCCATCTATGATGGAGTCAGGACTGACCCAAGAATATTCTATTTTATTTAGTAATAGATTTTAGCACTAATAGTATTAGAAATGACTACTTTCCATCTCCCCACTTGGCCTGAAATAGATTAATTTACATACCCTTACTCTTAAACTGACATATTTCACTATTGAGAGAAGATGCATTTTCACAGGAATTCAAGTTCGATTCGATACCTACATAAAATCTTTTTCCTGATCTACTGTACTGTGAGTAGAGCCTTTGTAGAAATGGAGAAAGGCATTCAGCCAAGATAGCAGATAGGAAAGAAAGATGTTCATTGCCAAAGAGGAAGAACAGGTAGCCTGGAATTAGGCCACATCAGAGATTACATTTTCAATTATATTCATAATAAAGATTATACTTTTGCAGAAGTGTTGAACATATTGTAGGAATTGTAATGGTCTAGTACTCCTCATGTTCACAAAGGTTGATCACTGGAGTTTACACTTTCATTTTGAAATAAGAATCCTCTCACCGCCTCCACTCATCCCTCTCCCCCACAAATATGTGTCATTTCAGTAACTTTACACAATAAAAACACAAACATTTAAGGAAAGATACAGCACATTAAGTATAAACCCCCATTTCTGTCTTGGATGATAGATGCAAGAATTCCAACTGAGTTGATTTTATGAACCAGTTAAATGATTTGTATTCAGAACCACATTAAAAATCCCCATGACAAAGTATACTTTTAACAAAAATACCCTGCTTGTGACACATCCTTTGCAAGTAATGTGTTTTCATTTTTCACATGTTGCATCTCATTTATTTTATTCAGGCACACATAGTTAAATCTGCAAGATACGGCAAGCTTCCAATACCCTTGAAATAATAAATCATTTCTTACAGATGTTTTACCCACTGCAAAGCTGCCTCTCATTAATCAAACATTATCAGTTTCTATCAGTGCCCAGTCCTAAACGAGGAATGCACTTCATTCTCCCTTCTGACTTTTATTCACTGTCGAACCCCGACCTTTCTTTATTGCTGAATACTCATTTGCAAAATTCCTAATATATACTTTTAAATACAGAGCACACACACACAAATCCAGTTTTGTTTCTGAGTGCAATTCATTTGTTTGTTAGTACAATTAAACACAGACATACAATCTCAGCCTGAGCTTCAACAAGATCACAGCAGAAAATGCAGTTGTATTTAGAGTTAGTTATTCATTAAATGAAGGTGAATCCTGTTTCATTCAGCGTTCAAAGAGTTTGTGGAGCAGGACCCATACAAAATAAATCTATATTTCATTTTTGATCAATTATTAAAACTTCATTTCAGAAAATAGCACAGCATATACTGCAGACTGAGTCTGCTCAAAACAGTACTTTTGAAAATGCAGAAATTAATTAAACAAGGGTCTATCAGATGTAGTCTCCCCGCCACCCCAAGAATGGGAACAACAATCAGGATTACTAGATTGTCAAAACCTGTCCCCTGAACTGGAAAGAGTTCTTCTACAGCTTTCATCCTCCCTCAAACCATTTCACAATCTTTTATATAAAAAGTTAAAAAAATATATGAATGAATGAAAAAATGTCTGTGACTGGTTTGAAAAATTAAGTAATTAAAAAACTCAATTATTTATATCAAACTGTGTAAAGTTTGCAGGCACTTTGAGGATAAAATCATTTATGCTGCTTTGAGCTGAATGCTGGATGGGCCATGTCATGAAAGCACAGATGTAACAGCTTGCAGGGTAATCTGGGACTCCTTCAAGTGGTCTTCTCTGCGATAAATTCAGATGCCTGTAAATTAGATCCCTGTATCTTATGGACAATATGTGTGTATGAGACATGGGGAGATATGCTTGGAGGAAGGGATGAAGCAACTGGCCCTAAAGAAGGTTGTGGTGTATCCCTCTTCAAAAAACAAAACAAAAATCCCATCACTCAACCCACTCAATTATATGTGTCATATATAATTATTGACACATCCGTAGCATAACCTTCCTAGGCAAGGTTGAGTAGATGTTTAGGTTCACATTGTGGATGACCTGGATGGTAAAGTTGCATGCCTTCCTGTCCCGTTGGAATATTTAACCTATTTGACAGCTTCAATTGTGGTAACATTCTGGACCACCAAAAATGCTGTGGGCTCCAATCCTTCCTAAGCAAACAATTTAAGCCTTGGTGGTGCAGCAGACTAAAGTGCTGTTAAGTAACATCAATCGCCTGCAATTACTGCAAGTTCAAATCTCACCAGGCTCAAGGTTGACTCAGCCTTCCATCCTTTTGAGATAGATAAAATGAGGACCCGGATTGTGGAGGCAATAAGCTGACTTTGTATAAAAAAGAACACCGCTTAGGGGAGGCCGAAAGCCCTACTAAGCAGGTATATACAAAAGTATGAAGGCTATTGCTTAACACACTGTAAGCCGCCCTGAGTCTCCGGAGAGGGGCGGCATATAAATCAATCAAACAAACAAACAAACAAACAAACAAACAGATAGATAAATGGTATTGTTGGAGGAGGACAGGTTAAGTCTTTGGGTATTCAAATGTGGGATGCCCCAGGACTTGGGCTTTTCATCAGTATCATTTAACATCTCCATGAAACCATGGGAAACCATAGGACCATGAGGAGGTCCTATATTATTATTAGATTTTATCAATATGCTGATGTACTACATCAACACTTCAAGGTGAGCACAAGAAGCAATCAGTACCTGGAAATAATAAGGGTCTAAAATTTTATTTCTTTAGAATTTTTCTTTCTCCCATCGCACAATTTCTTCAAGGCTTTAACAAGTCTCTTTTATAAATCTGATAGGAAAACATTTTCAAGGTCATTCTCTTGATTTGTCATTTGTATTCCCCGTTTAATATTTAAATGTTTAAATCTCCACAAAAGTGGAGTCAACAACCACAACGAAGACTGAACAACTGATGGGAAGTAGGGATGAGGATAGGATGGACAAAAACCCACATGTATTCTGCTCCTCACAAAGAGACTGCAAAACAGAAGTTTTCTAGGGGTTTGATTGCTAGGAGACAAACAGATTAGCCATATTGCTCATAAATATGGTGAACTCTTTTAAACAACACCAAGATTCACTTTCTAATTACTTTAGAAATTGCATATGAATCATCTTAATGCTATTAGAGACTTTCAGAACAAGAAGTTTGAAAAGTTGCCAGGTTTGTTTGGCTTTAACCATGAACAAAAGAAAAATTAATTATAAGTAAGAACTCAAGACAATTTAGCTCCAAAAGCTAAATAACATCTAATAAAGTTCTAAATGGATTAAGGATCCAGTTAAATTTAGAATATTGACAGAATAGAATGGAATGGGAATGGGAATGGGAATGGGAATAGGATTCTTTATTGGCCAACTGTCATAGGACACACAAGGAATTTGTCTCCGGTGCATAAACTCTCAGTGTACATAACAAGCAACAAATGATAAATCAAGATCATAATCATAAAATACAATCATCATAAATCATAAGATACAAACTCAGTGATGGTCATGGGATACCAAACAACATAAATCATAATAGGATACTAAATAAAGGCAATCAACAGATACTAACAACAAAGTTATAGTCATAAGAAGCTAAGGAAATAGATAAGATGAAAGATGAAAAGATGAAAAGGATAATAGGTAATACAGCCCTACTAGGTGGTTTGACATCCTAGGGCATAGACAACGTTGTGGGAATTAGTTGTTTAACAGAGTGATAGCATGAGGGGGAAACTGTCTTTGTGTCTGGTTGTTTTTGCGTGCAATGCCCGGTAGCATCGTCTTGAGGGAAGAAGTTGAAACAGTTTATGTTGAGGATGTGAGGGGTCTGTAGATATTTTCACAGCCTTCTTTCTGGCTTGTGCAGCATACAGGTCCTCAATAGAAGGCAGTCTGGTTGCAATTATTTTTTTTCTGCAGTCCTAACTATTCATTGAAGTCTTGTCTAGTCTGGCTGCTGTGCCAAACCAGATAGTTATAGAGGTACAAATGACAGGCTCCGTAATTCCTTTTTACTATAAGATTCAGGAATTAACCATAAAAAAACAAATAGCTTCTCATGGGAATCAGAATTATTTTGGCTATCTTAGGTTCATAACAAAGATAAACAATTTTATGATTTTAGAAACTGAATACTAGGGTATGTAAAGACTCTAAGTAGAAGGGGAAAAATACAAGCTTACTTGTATTGTAACTTGTAAATTGGGACTTTCAAAGTGACACAAAGTATTATAATATTGGAAATATTAATGGAGATCTTTGAAGAACTGAACCAGAAACTAATAGTTACAATATCAATAGTGTTACTAATGATGTCTGGCAATTTGAATAAACTACATCCGAAATATATTAATGAGGCAGTGATAGATGTGGAACAAATTTTATGTGATAAAAGTATCACAGGTGGAACTACAAATTACAGGCCAAGACAAAGAATAAAAAAAGGATGCTTTATTATATAAAAGTAACTGGATAAATTTTAAAATGGGTACCAATGAAAACCTGTAGATTGACTATGGTTCCTAAATTTCTGGATAGTCTAGATTAATAATGTCATTATTATTGTCAGGATTTTAAGATTTCTCATCAGTTCTTGCTTGAAGAATCAGTTCTTTTATTTTTTAATTACATACCAACTGACCAGTTGAACTTCATAATAAACTGAAAGTGGATAGATTCAATCAATCAAGCTACTTTTAATGTACATTATCAGAAGTATCTGCATTGTTTTCAGTTGTCTTTTACACATATCCAAAGCATTTAGATTTTAAACTTTGGTTTTAATTTATGTTTTAATGTAGATATATTTTCATGACAGTAAGCCACACAGAGTTACCTTATGGTAAAATGGGCAGTCAATAAATTTTATAAATGAATGAATGAATGAATTTGATATCCGAGAATGGTGTTTTTTTTTATTTTTGTTTTTAAAAGAACATACAGGAATGAGCTTTATTTCAGTATTGGAACATTGTTTTTGGAAAAAAAATGATGAATGCTACTAAGAATAATTATTTGAGAAGGACCACAAATCAAGGATGCCCTCTCTCATTTCTCTTCTTTGCAAACTGCTAATGAATTTCTAATGCAGATGATCTCAAATCATCATACAGTACAAACTGTTGGCATTAATCAAACTGAAATTCAAATTAATTTGTATGCAGATAACATTTTGATTTTTTTTATTTTAACCTGTTCTTGCTGCTTATGTTACGAAGTATCAAACTTGATGATAAAGAAGAAAAATAAGATAATTTCTGTTTATAAATGTCAACAAGTTTATAGGCGAGTTTCATAAATTCTTAGAATTACCACTCAAATACTTCTCTTCAAATATTTTGGTATATTTTTAATGAAAAGCTAGGTTAATTAGTGACAAGAGTCCACATCTTACTTTTCAAAAAATAGAATACATCTAGGCAAGTGGAGAAAAGTCAAGCTATCATTCCTGGGGTGAATAATTACAAATAAAATGAGGATTCTTCATTGCTTCCTTTTTCAGTCTATTCTCATTATTTCTTCATGTCTGTTTTCTTGTAGATATATTTGCTAATCATGCAAACATTCTAGATGTTATAACATTTAAAAATAGCTTTAAGGAAAGTAAATGCAATTTGTAGGCTTGGTTTTTATATGGCTAGGTATCTGAACAGACAAAGGAGGACATTGTTGTTGTTAGTTGCGAAGTCATGTCTGACCAATCACTAGCCCATGGACAACGTTCCTCCAGGCCTTCCTGTCCTCTACCATCTTCTGGAGTCCATTTAAGCTCACACCTGCTGCTTCATTGACTCTATCCAGCCACCTCATTCTCTGTTGTCCCTTTCTTCTTTTGCCCTCAATCTTTCCCAGCATTAGGCTCTTCTCCAGTGAATCCTTCCTTCTCATTAGGTGGCCAAAATATTTGAGTTTCATCTTCAAGATCTGGCCTTCTAAAGTGCAGTCAGGGTTGATCTCCCCTAGGACTGACCAGTTTGATCGCCTTGCAGTCCAAGGGACTCGCAGGAGTTTTCTCCAGCACCATAGTTCAAAGGCCTCAATTCTTTGGCATTCAGTCTTTCTTATGGTCCAACATTCGCAGCCATACATTGCAACTGGGAAAATCATAGCCTTGACTATACACACTTTTGTTGGCAGGGTGATGTTTCTGCTTTTTAGTGAGCTATCTAGATTTGCCATAGTTTTCCTCCCCAAGATCAAGCATCTTTTAATTTATTGGCTGCAGTTCCCATCTGTGGTGATCTTGGAGCCCAGGAAAATTAAATCTGTCACTACCTCCATTTCTTCCCCATCTATTTGCCAGGAATTGAGAGGGCCGGATACCACTGGAGAAGGAAATGGCAACCCACTCCAGTATCTTTGCCATGAAAACCCCATGGACAGTACCAAAAGAAAGGAAGATATAGATACTGAAAAGGAGGACAAATGGGGTGCATTTGTGTGTGAGATGGAATGTGCACCTTCTGGAGCAGAGAAGGAGACTTCTGGCAACACAAAGTTTTCCCAGAAAGAGGCCTAGGTTAAGTAATTGCATGAGCTGGATAGAGGAGAGGGCAGGGGTGAAATGTAAAATTTGTTACTACCGGTTCTGTGGGCGTGGCTTGATGGGGGGGTAATGTGACTGGGTGGGCGTGGCCAACTTTTTTTTAAAAAAACTTTTCAAAGCATTTTTTCTAATGCTTTGAAAAGCCTCTCTGCCAATCAGGAACTCAGCTGGAATCGTCAGAGAGGCTTTTTAAAAAATGCCTCTCTGCCGATCAGGGAACTCAGCTGGGATCATCAGAGACTTTTCAAAGCATTTTTTTTACCACCTCTTCGGCCAAGAGGTTGCACAAAAAAATGCTTTGAAAAGCCTCTGATGATCCCATCTGAGCCGCGCAATCATCGGAGGCTTTTTTTTTACTTCTAAAAGCATTTTTTTCATTGGAAGAGGTTGTAGAAAAAATGCTTTTAAAAGTAAAAAAAAAAAAAGCCTCTGATGATTATGTGGCTCAGCTGGGCATGGGGGAGGGCAGGGATTTTTGCTATCGGTTCTCCAAACCACACGCTGCCATCACTACCAGATCGGGCGAGGGAGGGGGGATGAGGTCTAGGCCACACCCTAGAATTTCTCAAGATATATTCAATAGGTTAAAGCAGGGATGTCAAACTCACATTGTTATGGCGGCGTCACGTGACGTATTGGGACTTTTTCCCCCTTCACTAAAATGAGTGTTGGCATGGCCAGCGGGTGACACATCCAGCCTGCAGGACAGGAGTTTGACAACCCTGGATTAGAGGATTACAACTTTAGTTTGGCAAGATTCTGCCCATTAGTGTATGCAAGTAAAGGATTCAATTCAGTGGCATCTCACTGTCTCATTTCTGGGCTTAGGAAAGAAGGACACACCATTTAACATCCTTGGCATTCACAACAAAAATTAGAGCTAAAACATGTACATAGGTCTGCATGTATACAAAGTTGCTTTTTCTAGGATTAAAAAGACTGGTTTTTCATTTGCAATATTTTTTACAACCAATATTTTTTAAAAAAATGTATGCTTCCAATATTATAGAATTGACAATGACATGATTTTCAAATTTCACTATAGAAGAATATCACAAGTGATACAAAGACTACAATGAACATAGATTTTTTTTTAATAGTAAGTTTATTTCCATTTTTTAAAAACCAATTCTTTACATACATACATACAAAGTTATTGCAACGAACGTACACAAAAGTCAATTGCTAGAATCAGGAAATCACTTAAATTCAACAGCCTAGATTTATGTTATTTTTATCAACAGATGAAGTGGGAAAAGAAGCAGACAATAATACATGAAGGTTTGAATAACTACTGTTGTGAAAACAATCCAAAATTAACAAAAAGCAAAATACTCAAAAAGCCACACAATGTTTAATATTAAGGCTATGCTTGCCAGATGGAGGACAGGGGGACAAAAAGGAAATATTGTCCACCTTTAATTGGCCATCTGGCAACTCTGTATATAAATCATGTTATATAAATCAGAAAAAAACCATGAAATTCAAGGATTGGGATAGAATTAATTTAGTAATTTTCTTGCCCCTACATTAATACGAAAATATTCTCCCATTCATCCCTCTCATCTCTGGTAAATGTGAATGAAAATGCTAGCATATTGCACTATCATCTTTCTCAAGCCCCCCCCCCCCCATTTTTGGGTCAACCTGCAACCTCCCAACCTGCTGTAGGGAGTAACACCCGCAAGATAAATGGAAATGGCTTATTCCTTATTTTAGGTTTAAACCAAAGTAATGTGGCCTTTTCATTAAATTATTCATCCCAAACATGAAGGTCTATAAACATAGAACCATAGAGTTAGAAAAGATAATTCAGTTCAAATTCCTGTTCAATGTAAGATCCACAAGAGCATTTCCGACAGGTAACATTCAACCTTTCTTTGAAGATCTCTGGCCAAAAAGATTCACTTATGTTGGTGATCTCTTCTACTGACTAATAGCTCAGAGAGCCAGGAAACTACTCTGAGTTAATTTCAGAAATATTAACTACTACCATTAATGTCAGAGTTAACATCAAAGCATGATCCTTAACAAAATTTGAAAGAATTTGAAGAATTGTACGTAGCTCCAAAAGAGTTATCTAAGAGCTTATTTTCCAAAATTTATGGATAGTTACCTAGTGCTCAATTAAGAACACATTTAACACTAAAATCTGTGTGGGAGGATAATATCTGTCATTATTTGATTCGCAAAGAGCTTTGGAATCAACAAAAAATAATTTCAGTACATCTTTAAGAGACATTTTAAAAACCAATTTAGATAGTATTTCATGCCCATCAAATTATACTAAATACTTTGTTCCATTTAAGTTCTATAGATATGGGGAAAGGGGAAGATCTAGTACATTCCCGCACATGTGACTTAGCTGCTTCTTGAATGAAGTTTCACAAACTCAATTGATCAAAATGTGGGAAACTATGGAGTACTGTTTCTTAACAGAAATAAATATTTAACTTCCCAGTCACTCATTAATATGTGATTTGGAATAGCACAAATAATCAGTGAATCCTCTAGAAAATAATATAAATCTTATACTAAGAATAGTACAAAGTATGAAAAGAGTTGTACATGAAATATTTATTCTATGTACAAATTTCATCAATTAAGAAAATATTATTACACGGAAAGACCAGGGTTGGTTAGATGATATTTTGAAACTTCTTTTTACAGTTTCAAAGTCCCTATAAGTAAACTGAGCAATATATTCTTTTCTAACTTAGCTTTTCCTTCTGAGCTATTTTTCACATCAGGCTTGGAAGAAGTGACATCAATAGATTTCAAAAGTACTCCTAACCTTTTGACTTAACTAATAGCAAAACACTTTCAAAGGGATCTATTAATACTATTTCCAGGTATACAGTAGACAATTAGTAACTACTAATTCATATTAAGGTCTATGCATTCCCTTTCTTTCATGCAAAAGGAATTACATAATCAGAGAGGAGCAATTATGCTTTTATTGCATTGGAAATAAAATCTAATGTTTATTACTTAATTTACACCAAAAATAATCCTGCTTTTGACTTTGGCAACAAAATTATAAACAACATCATTAAAGACTAATCAACCTTATCTTTTTGACTATTAAATTGTAATAACTGAACTCTTTCCATTAAACTGTAATCAGTGAGGACCATTAATTAGAAAGATCTTTGAACAAGTACAGTGCTAAAATGCTGTAAGTTACTATTTTCTATAATGCCCTGTGTTATACTTCTTCAACCTCTGGCAGAGACACATCGCCTAAAATCAATTTAAATTATAGAAAGGATGAGTATGTCAGGCAGTACCTAGGAAATTAGAATGCTAAGTGTTCAATTGTTATCTATCAGTTCAATGCCACTCACATTATAGTGCAGTGTGGAAATCAGCCCACAATAGCTAGTGTATTTCTTTTAGCAGGAAGCACTGCCAAGGACAAAGACTTTGGAAATATTTCCTTTTGCAATGCAGGGATAGATATTTTTCTTATCCAATGCATGATTTTATTATTGGACACACATTCTTTACATTACATTTGCTACTTCGTTTTTTAAAGCTCAGCAACTTCCTGTGAAGTCTGCAGATATCACACATGTATCAAATAACAACACGAAGAATGCTAATATTGTCATAAAGCTCTCTAGAAATTATGGCATATATCCCATGAGGTAGTTTAGGCTTAGCTTACAACATCTTTCCTATTTACTTGCTGGACCAGAAAGTCTTCTATATTATGGGATGAATTTATAGCATAGTAACACAGATCAATGTCAGGCACACAAAGAACTATTTATGGTGGATTTATAAAACATGGTACAAACACATAAAATGCATTCCTTATTATCATCTGAAAAAAAAATCTTTATGTGGCTATTATGTTTGCCTCTACACATTCATCAGATAATGTGCATAACAGAGTATAGACTTTTTTAAATTAAATTGTTACCATCATAATCCTAAACGTGACATGTAACAAAAACATCCTATTGATAATATGGGAACATTATTTCTTGAAATGTATTTAAGATGTACTCTTTTTCTCCACATTCTCTATGGCTTTTATTCCCACAAAATCCAAGAAATAAATAGCTTTGGCAAGGAGACAAGAACTGCTATTATTTTTTTTTCCAGTGGATTCTAAGATGTGAAGGAAATAAAGGCACAAGCTATCTCCTAAAAGCTTCTATTTTTAACGCGTGAAAATATAGTCTAAGTAATATATTTGGAAATGCATGATATGGAAACTTTACTTATACCCTATAAAAATAGCTTGACTTATTTTTTGACCTTCTCTTTCAAATAACTATAAGTTGAAAAAAAAACACTACTGATTTAAAAAAAGTATTCCATTAAACATAATAATTACAAAGTAGAAAAACCACACAAACTATCAAATCTCAGTTAGAAAAATATCTTCCACTACATCTTTTA
Source organism: Arizona elegans (assembly GCA_022577455.1). Taxonomy (NCBI): domain Eukaryota; kingdom Metazoa; phylum Chordata; class Lepidosauria; order Squamata; family Colubridae; genus Arizona; species Arizona elegans. Next base: position 122,125,281 of record JAKOOJ010000002.1, read on the forward strand.
AGTATCAGTTAAAATATTAAGGACAAGTGTTAATTGAATATTGTGTTAAAGACTGGTCCATTGTGTTTTTAGAGTAAAGACAAGATTCAGAAATATTTTTAAAAATGCAAAACTTCTTAAATTGGAGGGGGGGGAGTCATTTTTTACTATGACTACATAGTACTACATATTTCACCTATATACTTTGTTTTTCTCACTTTCCTATTCTTCATGGAGCTAGGATGCTCCTTGATTTACCTACTGCATCTTCTGCTAATTGGGGATCATGAACTGCAACAAATGACTAGATAATATTATATTTCCAATCAGATTTTGCAAATTCAGCTAACTGAGTATGACGAATATTTTCTGCCAATCAAGAACCATGTAGGAAATAGGAGCAGGTCATTTCACTTGATGGCTTAGAGGAGAAATACAGCCAATTTACAGAAAGAGCCAAAACAAAAATGCAAATTAAAAAATAAACATTTCCACAAGCATGAGAAAAATACTGAAAGAGAGGAAGGCTGCTAAAATCTTTCTGAGAAACATAAAGCAGTTTTTGCTCCACTTCAATAAAGACACTCAAAAAACTAAAATGAAAAAAATAAATGGCTTGACCACAAGTCATGGTAACCGGTTATGACTAGCTATGCTGAATAATGCAGTTTATTAGCCCAATTGGTTTAAATAAAAGCTGCTTTATATTTTGACCACAAGAGTATTATTATTCAAGAACACGACAAGTAGATGAAGCTAGAAGAAGCTACAGGAAACAGTCATCCTAGAGGAGTTCCTAGACAACTCTGACAAATACTAAAAATATGCCTCATATGTCTGAGATTGTCTACTGTGTCAAAAGTGGCTGTGCCTCTTGCTGAGTGGGCAGCAAGAGGAATTTGGAAGCTGGAATGATTATATTTATAAGACACAAATTTATACTGGAAGGCTGCTTGGAATTTCATTCATTAACATGAAAAAGACCTGCCATTTTCTCCACCAGTAATTGGCACCAAACGTCAAGTGAGATTTTGGTACATTTCCAATTTTTCTTCCTATAGTTTCAAGATTCCAACAAGCCAAGCTCTCTAACTTGCCTCAGGGAGAGGTAAAATGAAGGAGAAATGAACAGGCATTTCTAGGTCCATTGTTTAAATTTTGTATGTGTCATGGCTCATATGGAATAAGGTAGCACAACATTTCAAGGAAGTGTCTAGAAGCATTAAACCTTTACAAGGTCAAAGGCAGACAGGCGTTAGCTAAAATCAATGACATTGCATCAGCATCTATTTATGCCTGTCAAAGTAAGGCTGGGACCGGAGCATGCACACTTTAATGTGGACCTGTAGAATGTATTCTGCAGCTAAAGTGCTTGAACTTACTGTCTTAAGTTTGAAGCACAAGTCTTAAGATGTAGCCACAACCAAGGGTAACCTGTTTTAATTGGAAGCACGCAGGACATCAGGCAATTTGTAGTTCCAACACACAGGACAGGACTTGCCTCTATTTTTATGAAATTTTGATGAAACATTCAAGCACGGAAACAAATACGATCCAGAGGCAAAACATTGTTTTAATGTTAATTGTTGTTTGTTTTGTTTTGCATTAATACTCAGAAGAATGGGCTTACCAGAAACAGGAGAGCAAGGTTTAAAAAAAAACAAAACTGAAAGGAAATTTCATACCACCACTGCTTTTACTCCTACTCTGGGACGGCTTAAAATTGATCCTACGAGTATCATGTTTCTGCGATTGGGGAAGCCAAGCCATCCCAGATTCTGCAATGCTCTGTCACTAGAGAGTCTGTAGACCCTGCTGAACTATGGCTGAGCCAGAAATGCACAGGTAAGGCTGTGCCAAGGAAACAACGGTGATTATAGGGATACAGAGCTGGTGAATGCAAGGAGTAACACAAATGCCATATGAGTAGATGTCCATGTCTGCAAGGAGATCCATGCAAATCTAGGCAGGGCTACATTCTATGCCTTTCTTGTTTTATTATTCATTGACAATCTGTGAAAAAAGTACAAATTATATTTGGGGGATCTAGCCTTTAAAAAAAAATCTGCAAAAAATGTAACCATGATAGCCAGATTAGATTGTATAGATTTTGAAAAATGCTTTTAGTTATGTGGCTCTCCCACTCTCCTTCTGGGTGGTGAGAAACTCAGTAGGTAGTAGGTTTAAAATATCGCGGGGATGGGGGAAAGATGGAAAGCATTGCAATAATGAGACAACAACATTGCCTTAAGTAGTCATATATAATACATTTTATTGTCCCAAATACTAGTGCTGACCTTTGGTCAGAAAAGATATCCATGTACAGAAAATATTCTCTAAACATAGTTCATTAATGAGAAACATGAGGCCCACTTTTTTTTTCTGTATCACAAGCAAAATGAACATCTGTTCACTTTTTGTCACATAGGTTCTCAATGCATGTGGGTGGGTGTGAACACAGTCCTTGATATGTAATATTCTTCCCATCTGCACACCAGGTGGCACTGCATAGTTAATCAGAAGATAATAATTGGCACAGGGTGATAATTTACGTTTTGGAGATAACAGTATAAATCAATCTTAGGACTTTAAAAAAAAAAATGCACCGGAGCCCAGACTTCTAATTTTGTTCTTGTTGTGCAATTTAATAGTGATCAATGAGATTATTTGATGACACTATTGTTTCCAATACTATGTTAATTAGCACTGAACAATTACTCTGAGGTTGCTTAGATGAATGATTTGATTTTGTTCTATCCGATATAAGGTTTTAACCTTCAGTTACAGAAAATTATATAGTATTTAAGCAAAGGGAAAGGAAATCATTTGTTTTGTTTATTCCTGAGAAATGCTTATGATAACATAGGATTCAGTGCCACATAAAATCTCTAAGAAGATAAAAATGGAGTTACAGATACTCCATCACAATAAAAATAAAACAAAAAAGAAGAAGAATGCCAGAATAACCAGAAAATTCCCACATTTTGGAATTGCAAAAACTGATGATAAAGGAAGCTTCAGAACTGAGGCTTAATTCTCCAAAGTCCAGTATCTCCTAATTTATACTTTAGCCCTTTGCCTTTTCTGGTACGATAGAAATAAGGCAGCTAGAACTTTATGGCTCAGCTTGTTCTTAAAAAATGTAGTCTCAGTTGCCTCTTTACAGAGTCATATGTCTGGCGATACTGTTCCAATAACTCTTCAGTTTTAGCTGTAATTATTAGAGTTGGAAGCAAATGAATTAAAATTGTTCCTCCTTATGGTCAAATGCAGCGATGGTAGGCGTTGCTGAAAATAACAACAATACAAGAATGTTTGAGCCGTGCCCTCCAAAGCTACCAAAGCATTTGATCACATCCAACTGTGCACACAGTTATATATGGACCAAATGAAAATAGATTCATCCAATAATTGCCTATTCAATATTTCTGATATTCAGTGCTGATCCCTGAAGTATAGTATTAGAAATAGCAGCAAATATAGCATAATTCTGCATATAACAAGAATGTGAATTAATTTAAGAACATAAATATATATCATTCTTCTATTGCATGAAAGTTTGAGAAAAGATGATACAGCAGTAATTTTCAAATTAGGAACTTCCAAATTCTAATCTCACTTTTTTTAACCGTAAATTCAGCTTAATGTTTGGTTTCAAATGTACCTTGCTGATCAGAAAAAAAAAAGTAGTTTTAGATTGTAGACACGTTGACAACCATTTCTTTAGAACAACCCAAAACACCCTTTAATATTTCAAAAATACCCCTTACAAACACTGGAGGTTTCTGATTTATATTCTTTAATTAGGACTGAACTGTCTTTAAAAAATACAAAAGCAATGGCAACTTGATCAATGTAATGGAATGTCCTGACAAATTCACTGAGAAATTATTATGATAGATTCTTGGGAGGGAAAATTGATACATTACACATTTCTGCAAAGTTGTATACTTTAGATAGATATCTTTTATTCGACCTCTAGTTGAATAATGCATAATGACCCTCTGGAACGGATTGCCCACCGGGCTTAGGACAGCCCCCAACCTCCTCTCCTTCTGCCGCGAACTGAAGACGTGGCTTTTTCATCAAATGGACTGACCCATTGAGGGGGTTTTTACATTGTAATAATTTTAATTAATTTTAATTGGATTTTAATTTATATTTAATTCATATTGTTGAATTTTTATCTTCTAAGCCGCCTTGAGTCCTTTGGGACTTTGGGAAGGGTGGCATATAAATTGCAATAAAATATAAATAAATAAATGAATAAATAAAGCAATGGTGTTTATATCACAACCGAGGTCAACCCTAACCCTAACTCTTTTCTTTCTTCTTTTCTTATTAATTTGCTTTCAGAACTATTGTAATTAGAAATTCTGTACCTATTTAAGGCATTTTAGCAGTAGCCTGTATGCATATTAAGCTACATGTTTCACAGATCTATATTATTTTTACTTCATTCATACAAAAGTTTGGAATCTTGAGTGGCTACTCCATAAATTGGGAGAAAATTAGATAATGCCATCTGGTTTCAGAAATAATTCTGACAGGTTTGGGATTTGGGCTTTCAAGTTGTCAGCTGATTCTTTTGTTTATCTTAGTATAATTTTTTTTCCTTCAGCTGGTAAATTTCAACTTATCACCAATGATTGGTACAAATGACAGAGGATCTAGACAGATGGTCTAGAATTCCTTTCAGTATCTGCAGCAAGAGAAATTGATTAAGGTGAACTTAACTTCAAAGTTCATTTACATTGCAGGTTTTCTTATTTTCATTCCTCCATATTATTTTAAGCCAATTTATTTGCAACTAAACAATTTCCTTTGGCAGGAATCCTTTGAGATTCTCACTCCATAAATTACTGTTGCTCATTGGGAAAAGTTTATTTAATTCTCTATATTTTCTGTCTTATCACTGGGTCTTTATGTTATCTTTGGTTATTCGAATTTTATTGAAGAATAAGGAGTTTGGCCCTTAGTTCATGAGTCTGTGTTCAAATTCTTTTGTTTATCTTATTATATAACAACTCCTAGGTGCTTTTTCAAGTGGTAAATTTGACTTCATCTCTAATTTTGGCACAAATGAAATAAGATTTAGACAGATGGTTCAAAATTCCTTTGAGTATCTGTGGCAAGATAAATGTGATTAAGACAAATGTAACTCTGAGCTTGAGTTGTATTCAAGAAGTCTTTCTATTTTTATTCCTTCAACTGATGTTAATTTATATGTACTAACCAATTTTTTTTTGGCAGGGCCATCCTCTTGTCATTGCATAAATTACAGCTGCCTGTGAGAAAAGATGGATTTAATTTTCCAGTTTGAGATTTATCACTGGACATTTATTTAGTTTTACTTATAAACTGGAATAAAGAGTTTCAAAATATAGCTTGCATGCATTCATATTGAGATATATTTTTGATACCACTATAAAGTTCACAATTTTGTTTATGTAGTGACTGAATTAAAGTGAATTATTAGTACTTGATAACCAGCTCATATTTATGACTGGTAGCCAAGCATTCCATTCCATATAATCGCTATTTGAATCTTCTCTGCCAGCTTCCCCAAACAGTCAATTGGAAAGCAGCAACGAAGGTGAAAGTGGAAGGGATGGAGGTGAACTGAAATCCTTCAGTGGGTTGCAGGGTGTGGAAATCCTGAAGGCAGCTCTGTAACTGCAGCTCTATGAATTTTCCCCCAAGGGGAAGGGAGATTGCTTAACAACTGCAACCAAGACTGCTAGGATTGCAATTATGGAGCGAAGCAATCATGTGGACAGCTTGCTTAATAACCACTTCACTCACTGAGTGATGTTCCAGTCCCAATTTTGGCAATAAATAGAGGACTATCTGTATTGTGGTAATTGGGGGAGGGTTCTTTTGTTCATATAGATTTTCGCACTTTACCCAATTTTTTAATAATATTCATATTGTCACTATTATATATCATTGTTTAATAAAGCAAAACAGCAATAAATAAGGTTAATATAGAATTGCTATAGAATTGCAGCAAAACTTTGAATGATCTAGGGTTTGCAATTGTTAAACGTAGGCCAATAAGGTTTTCTTGCCCTTTAATCATTGCTAAATATTTTTTTAAAAAAATAGAACAGAAGATAAATATTCATTAAAGCAAATTTCACACAAATACATTCCTTAAAGAGCTGATTGGTTTATTGAGTATTTATTAAGTGACATTCCTTGACAGAAAAATGTTCCACATGAACAGAAATAATTATGGACACAATTGCTGAAAATCTTAAACACAAATCAGTAATTTGGAATAATAAATCTAACTCTGAGAACCATATATGTAAATGCTTTATATTACAAATAGGAAACAGTAAAAAATCAAGGATGAATGTCTGTATGTGTTTATGTGCAGGTATAAGAAAGGGTAATGAATGAATGAATGAATGAATGAATATATGAAACTGATTTATAGATTAGGTAAGAATTATCTTTATTAAGGAGATTCTCTGCTATTAGTATTATTATTGCTAAAATGAAGCAGAAGTATTGCCTAATTTCAAATAAAAATATAAATTTCTTTATTTTTCCCCTTAATATAAAGTGAGTATACTTTCATAAACGCTCCTTACTTTAAAACAAATCAATACAATTCACAACTATTGGAAAATAAAATACAAAATGTATATATTATGAAAAAATGGATGCATAGATTCATGCACAATTTTCATGAAGTTTTTTTTTTTTAAACTGTGGTCAATAACTGATCTTAAAGCTGAAAAAAATGAGAAATTAAGAAAAAAAAATTTATCAAATAATCCATCTCTTCTGAAAACAGGAAAATCCTAAAATTTCTTTCATCACAACCACTTGGCTACATTGCATATATTTAGTATATACTTTATTACATTTAAGTAACCATTTGTCTGAAGTGATGTGGGGTTTCTTTCCTGGGCAGGGGGTTGGACTAGAAGACCTCCAAGGTCCCTTCCAACTCTGTTATTCTATTCTATTCTGTTCTATTCTATTCTATTCTATTCTATTCTATTCTATTCTATTCTATTCTATTCTATTCTATTCTATTCTATTCTATTCTATTCTATTCTATTCTATATTTATCCGATGGAAATTATCACAGTAACTGTGATAGTGTGCAGTTGGAGAAGGAAAAAGGGGTGAAAATTGACAATAGCACCATGGCTTCCCAGGGAAGAGGCCATACATTGCAGAGAGGGGATTAAGGAAAAGACTGCACAAGCCTAAACTGGATGGGGGAGGGTCCTTTACTGCCTCCGGGCACTATTGAGGTGTGTGTGTCATCACATTGTTAACTTAACATGGGCTGAGACATACAACTGAGTATCATCACCATACTAATGAAATCTCACTACTATTTCATACTAATGAAATCTCAGTGACAGATGATCTAACCCAGTGCCTTCATGTAAATGTAAACAGAAGGGGAGGAAGGACTCAGAAAGGATTCAGGGCAGCAGATAATGGCTGGATCTCATTTCCTATCAATACTAAATGAAAACAGCCACAGAACAAGGAAGTGAACCAGGACAACACAGTGTTTCCTATTCCCAACTCTCAAAGCTGCTCCAGAGGATACCATGGTCAACAATACTGAAGGCCACTGAGATGTGAAATAAAGAGAGGGTGGACTCATTACCCCCACCCAAAACCAGAGATCCAGAGATCATCCTAAAAGCTATTTTTTATGCATTTAGAAGCAGCAACCTTTTTGAATGTTTATAGCTATCTTTCTTTGGTGAGATGGAGAGAAATAGAACTTGACATGAATTATATTAGATTGCTTAGTCTATAATGTTCTAGAATTATAATGTTGTAAGTCTTTTGTAATCAGGATAGTATAACAATACCAGGATTCCCAGACCTTTGTTCCCCAAAGCAATAATCAATGATAGATAACAATATTATGTATATATGCAACTATATAAATAAGTTATAGCCTAGTATCGATGGTTTTCCTCCAAGAAATTTACCTTGTAGAAGAAAACCATCTCTTTTAGCAACAGGAAGATTAATCAAACCCTTTGGAAGTAGTTTTCATTGTTATATCACCACTGTTCTCTGAATGACAGAAGAAATGTCAGCATTTACAAAGAACCAGTAGGATATCATCTGATTAACAAGCAGGTATCAGTAGAATATCTGTCTAAAAGTGTCCACTGTGGCAAGATCTTCTACAAGGTAGAAAGCTTTGAAAATCAATATTTACATTTATTATATCCTTTTTCAGATTGGGCCATGAGTTAATGCAGGGCATTTTTCTCCCCTCTTGAAAATAGCAACCAATAACTTTAATCTACATTGTTCATACCAACTGTAATCAACCATAATTATAAGTGGTTTTTTTAAAAAAATCAATATAAATTATTATTATTATTATTATTATTATTATTATTATTAAATGTGAAATGTATTGTTTATTATATCTACTCATTTATATCTACCTATCAAATCCTTCCCAAGGTCCTGAGGTAGACAGATGTTTGATGGATGTTAAAAGTATTATTGCATGATGTAAACTGTTTAATAATTATTAGATTGATTGGTTGCAGTCAGCCAGCTAGAATGGATTTGGCATTTTTGTTCACCTGTCTTGAATCCTTTCCGAGTACATGGGCTAGGCAGATGTTGCAGTTTAATAATATTAGTGGCATTGTTGCAGGATGTAAGCGTTTCCTAGGAAAGCTGCCTTTTGCAATTGACTGATAGTGATTTTGTCAATGTTGATGGTGTTCAAGTGGTACTCCAGATATTTTGGGACTGCACCCAAGGCACATATTACTATTGGTACTTTGCTTTCTTTTGCTACTTTTATCTGCAGGTCTTTGTATTTTGCTATTTTATCCAGTTCTTTCTCTTTCATTCCGCTGTCTCCAGATACTGCAACATCCACTAGCCAGACTTTATTGTCTTCTTTCTTATTATTAACTTCTCAATAATTTGCAAAACTGGGCTCAGTAGATGTCATTTAGGAGACAGCTAATAAAGCACAGTGGCAAAGCTGAGAACTATCTTTATTAGTTTTTTTTTCTTTTATGCGAAATGATTTTTAGAAGAAACCTATCCCTAAAAAAATTAGTAATTTGGAAAAATCAAGGCCATGAAGAAAAAAGCACAGTTTTGGTGTCAGGAGCATAAAAATCTGTGAAATGTTAAGTTAGGAAACATTTAAGTTAAGAAAAACAGAATTGTTGTTGTTTTTAAAATTTAGAAATACTTTCTCTTTGGAATCAAGAAAAAAAAATCCTATTTATTTCAAGGTTGCTACTTTCCCAAATCAATTGTTATGAAGTATAGACACACAGGGCTTCAGGCAACTGAGTTTTACCTCTTTCGTCTTTTCGTTTCTGAAGAAGCAAAAGAATAATTCAATAGACATCCAATATTCATTAAATATAAAAAAGAAGAAAGCTGTAATTGAATGCAGCAGAGTTTTGTCAGGACTGATGTTCTTTTAACTGGGTTTTGCTGATCTTGGTAGCATTTATCATCAATGACTGTTGTATTTCTCCTCCTATTCTTTTCCCAAATAAATCTCATAGCTTAATGATTAATTTATAAACTTTATGGCATTTCTTCAAATAATTGAGCATTAAAATAATGGCAATTCTAAATGAGATAAATGTGGTTAACACCAAATGCCTACAACTGTTATTTTAAAACTCAGCATCTGTCAGCCACAACTTTTAGGTTCTATCATTAAAAAAAATAATAAAAAAAAATAATAACCACACAGGTTTTGAGACTAATGAAGATTTTAAAAATAGGTTTGTTTTTTTTAAGAATTGTGGCCTTAGTTTGGCCGTCATGTAGTTACTGCTATAAATGGCTACATATAATATACACAGTATTATCTATCAAAAAACACAAAACACTATAATAGGCAAAAAAATTATTCCTATAAGACTTGAAAAACCATGATTTACATCTGAATCAGTGGTGGGTTGCTTCCGGTTCGGACTGGTTTGCAAAAATGAGAACCGGTAGTAAAGGTAGGAGCCTTGGTAGTACAGTGGTCTAAAGCACCCTGTTATTAAGACCAGCTGCCTGCAATTACTGCAGGTTCGAATCTCGCCAGGCTCAAGGTTGACTCAGCCTTCCATCCTTTCTAAGGTAGGTAAATTGAGGACCCAGTTGTGAGGGCAATAAGCTGACTTTGTATAAATATACAGAAGGATGAAGGCTATTGCTTAGCACATTGTAAGCCACCCTGAGTCTCCGGAGAAGGGCGGCATATAAATCAAATTAAAAAAAAAAAAAGGTAAGTAGAACCCACCCCTGATCTGAATTGTTTATCATGTTTTTAAAGATGGAAAGTAAGACACAGTAAAAGAGTACTAAGAGGAGATAAAACATAGCAACAAAAGAGGAAAGCATTCTTTATCACAAATACCAAAATTTATATCAGAATCTGATGCCAAGGAGTTATGTTTAGTGCGTATAACTGTCTCTTCCATTCACTTACTGTCTATGTAGGCCAGGGGTGTCAAACTCGCGGCGTCACGGTGGCGTCATGTGACATATCACGACTTCTTTCCCCTTTGCTAAACTGAGCGTGGCCAGCACATAATGCATCCTGCCCACGGGCTGCGAAATTGACAGCCCTGATGCAGGTCATTAAGTGTAGGTCATTAAGTGACCATCAGGTGTGCCTCAGGGAGTGGGGAAGGCTTTGAAAGGCCGACGCTCACTGGTATGCAAAAATCAGTTGCAGGCTGGAAGGCACAACCAGCTAGGCCCACTGGCACACAGACCTTCTCCCCACCCACCATTTTTCCCCCTTCTGGAGATGAAAACACTATCGAAGATGGCAATCTGAAATAATCTACTGAGAGCCTTTCAGAATGCCAGCTTTGCTAGCTTTTTCACTGGATCTGGGGTCTGTTCCTCCAGCACGTGGGAAAATTTCCCCTCCCTCATGGAAGGGAAGGGAAAATCCCTTGGCATGCTGGGGGCATGGACCTCAAATCGTTCATCCCTTCCATTTGCCACATTCCCTACTGGCTCCCCACAGAAGCTGAAAGAAAAAAATTGCAAGTGTGATCACATAATCACAGGGTACTTGGCAATTGGTTGTAAATGCAAATTGCCAAGTATCCTATATGCATTCATGTGACTGGGAAAAGAGTGACATGAAGTTTTACAATGCCCAGAAGTACTTTATGGGCAATAAAGCATCCATTCCATTGCTGTTGTGGCTGTGTACAATTATTAAAAGAATAGTCCTGAATTGAGAACTACCTATATTTGTCCAAAACAGATTTCCAGTTTACTGCATAAGGATACCTTATTTCTGTACTTATTATATTTTTGCCCACTTTCAAGAAAAAATATTGTCTGATTCATCCGTGTATTTGTGTTATTTCAAAATTATTTAATCTAAAACGACAAGATACATAATGGGAGAGAAATAAGGGAAAAAGAGAGGTAAAATCTCTATAAAATCCTGCCCGCGGTGGCGCAGTGGTTAGAATGCAGTACTGCAGGCTACTTCGGCTTATCACCGGCTGCCAGCAGTTTGGCAGTTCGGGTCTCACCGGCTCAAAGTTCACTCAGCCTTCCAACCTTCCAAGGTTGATAAAATGAGGACCCAGATTGTTGGGGGCAATACACTAACTCTGTAAACCACTTAGTGAGGGCTGTAAATCACTGTGGAGTGGTATATAAGTCTAAGTGCTACTGCTATTGCTATAGCCAAAAATTCCTATGCTGGCTTTATATGTGCTTCAAGTTGAAGATGTCACTTCCTGGAATGCTTAAATAGCTATTTGTGTGTCCGCCCTCCACCAACACACCATCTGTGGCCAATCAATCAATCAATCAATCAATAAATAAATAAATAAATAAATTTAAGTGAGAAATGTTTTGCCCTATTTTACGACTTTATTTAAGTTAATCACTACAGTTGTTAAATTAGTAACCCGGTTGTTAAGTGAATCTGGCTTTCCCACTGACTTTGCTTGTCAGAGGTCACAAAAGGTGATCACATGACCCCGGGGATGCTGCAACCATCATAAATGTGAGTCAGTTGACAAGCATCCAAATGTAAATCACGTGACCATGGGGATAATGCAATGGGCATACATGTGTAAAATGGTTGTAAGTCACTTTTTTCAGTTCCATTGTAACTTCAAACAGTCACTAAATGAACTGTTGTAAATCGAGGACTACCTGTACTCAATTCCAGAGCATCTGACATTGGGAATTGAGAAGAGGAGCAAAGCAAGGTGTTTTCAACACTCCGTGTCTGCCTCAATTATGGGGTCCATCTTGCTGAAACTGTCTTCCTAGGAAGCTCCTGGCCAGTGAATAAGGTAAGAGCATGCTGTCTTTCAAATTCTGATATAATTATTCACATATCAACATGTCAATTTCAATTACAGAAACATTTCAATATTTTGAAAGGCATAAATGAAAAAAAGAATGAATCCAGCTGTATGACAACCTCATATGGAATTCACACTGAATGCAATTCTTCTCTGAGATAAAACATGAACTTCCAGCATTCCTACATGCAGCTGTGGGATCTGCAGGGAATCAGAAGGTTAGTTTGGAAGTGGCAAATCTAACAATAAAAGAAATATCTCAAAAGTCCTTATTACTGCCATATTCTCTTTCCAATCACTCCTAACCAGTTGCTTCTTGAAGAGCCTGTTCTGTCAACAGGCACAACAAGATCAGAATATCTATTTTCTGGTATCATGAAAGAAAGCAAATTGCTAATTCTTATTGAGGTGCCTCCAAGCATCCTCATGTTTACAGTTGATCTCAATTAGAATGTTTGATAACTAATGTGTAGACTCTAACCTGCATAGTTTAGACTGCAATGGCTAAGTGTTTTAGGTAACAAAAGGTAAAAGATTTCCCTGTTCAGTTGTCTTCAACTCCAGGGCACAGTGCTCATCTCTGTTTCTTGACAAGGGAGCCAGCATTTTTTTTTTTTTAATTTGATTTATATGCCGCCCTTCTCCGAAGACTCAGGGCGGCTTACAATGTGCTCAGCAATATGCTCAGCATTGTGTTCAGCATTGTCCAAGAACATTCTCCATGGTCACATGGCCAGCATAGCTATATGCCAAAGGTGCATGGAACACTATTTCCTTCCCACCGAAGTGGTACCTATTAATCTACTCACATTTGCATGCTTTTAAACTGCTAGATGGAAAGAAGCTGCGGCAAGGAACAGGGACTCACCCTGTTGCACAGCGCTTGGGTCTCAAACCTGGGCTGTCAGCTTTCTGGCTGATAAGTTCAGCGTCTTTAACCACTGAGCCATCATACCCCCATATGGTTTAGGTAGCAAGTGTGGCAATATTTGATAAGATTCAGGAGTTTTTTAATGCCAGAAACAAGGGAAGCCGCCTATGTTATAAAGATATTACTCGAAATAATGTGGTTGTTTCACTCTGAATTTTATAGCTCTCGATTTGCATCTTGGCCTTAGTTTATAATGTCTTAGCTTGGTCTTGAGTTCACAATAACTACCTATCTACAAAAGATAAACTGAAAACCAGAGTTTCTCAGGACAAAGAAAGCAGCTCTGTCAATAATCAACAGTGCCTGGGTTTCAAGCCATGAAGAAAATCCACTAGAATATGGAAAAGATAGGAAGAAGGAGCAATTTAAACAGTGCCAAGGGTATATGTGGGAATGATTCCTGCTGCTGACAATCAGCTATTCAATGTGGCTTCTTCACCCTAGTAACATCCTAGTTAAGAATGAAGATTCTTAAGAGCACTATGTAATGCCCTGATTTCAGAATAAACCAATCCTAGCAGCAAATTAAGTTGTATAAATTCCGGACAATGAGATTTACTGCAGATTCCCAATCTGGAATGTTTGACACCACTCCTTTTTCTAGGTGTTCAGAGACACCCTGCTTTTCATTATGGCATTTCTGTTTTGTTATGACATAGTAGAGATTTTTAACTGCTATGGTTATATCATATATAAGGATTTTGCTGCTAAGCACTCTGGAATGTGTACCACCAATACATGCAAATTGAAACCAGTAAGTCAGGCAAAAAACATCATTCAAGCTATTTCCTAGAAGACCTGTAATACGTTTGAGCAAATTCAAAATGGTGAAAGTTGTTCAAAGTTAACTAGAATTAATTAATTTATCAATCATTTTTTAAATCTCCCTCAGAGGGACGCTGGATGGTCTACAAAAATATTAACTTATAGTTTAAATCGAACTGTCTGATTTCCTTGCCATGGTGCAAGTGCTAGGTATAAAAATGCTTCAGCTCAAAAGTAGGACAAATGTTGGCAGGCACAAAATCCCATCATTTACATGCCACTTTATTCCTTGGCCTGTCAAGGTGAAGGAGTATTGAGCATCGAAACGGATTCTCAAACGGATTCTTGAAAACTTGCTGTCAACCCAAGGCTTAGAAGACCAAAAGTTTGACTCAGTATAAGGCAACTTCATAAGCATAGTTTATCGTAACTAGGTCAGGTTTAGGAGAAAATAATGAAAAGAAACTGAGCTTTCGAATTCTGTATTTCCCTGACAGTATTTTTTTCCCTTGCGCTCCAACTCTAACACATTTCCAAGTGTTACTTATCTGAATAATCTCAATACATAAAAAAATGTGGCGCACAGTTTAGCCCAGCTCTTGGTTATAGATAGAATCAAGCTCTTTAAGTATTCCTATCTAATTTCTTCCCCGGGCAAAGGGTATAAAGAAGAATGAAAGGTACATGGTTTGTCAAATGGATTAAATCAAGAGGGATGGTAACCTGGCACCTTGCCTCATGTACAATTATCAAGAAATATGACCCCATGGAAATTTGTACGCATGGAAGGCCTCAAACAATGAACGGATTTAGGATTATATAAATCACAATAGTCTGTAATATAATCACATGAGAGAACAAACCTGCAAAGCTTATTATACTGAATACCCAGATGGAGAACAACAGTTGTTGCTGTACTAAGAATTACCACTCTTGTAATCAATAACAAGAAGGGGGAAAAAAAGAACAGTTGGGCAACTTGTTTCTTATTATGTTCACTTAGGCAACGTCTAGATCAATAAAGAGCATTAAGTCTCATACCTCTCTTGGCTGTGCATACTCAATTTGCCCAGTGTATGCTGAGGAGGGATTTGGTGGTACATTCACATTCCTTAGCAGATAAATATGCATATCATTTGCAGAGTCATCGTTTAAATGCCAAACGAATCTTTGCAATCTTGCAAAAATGGGAAGAAAGGTTTCACTAAAGTAGCATTATTATTTGCTGCAGATTGTTGTGTAGACGGCTAAATTTTATCTTGAAGAAAGGAGAAAATATAACCAGAGTGATATAGGGCTATTATGCATGAATACGTCCACTAAGATTTAAACCAAAGGTAGTTTTGGAGTGAAAAATGTTATTTGTCTTCTACTTGTCAAGATCAAAGGCATTTCAAGACTGGAAAGCTACCTTCCTGCTAAAAATCCGATCAATTGCTTGACTGAGATGAAAGTAACAACCAAAGTAGATCAACTATATAGGTAGTCCTCGACTTATGATCAGAATTGAGCCCAAAATTTCTGTTGCTAAGCAAGACAGCTGTAAAGTAAGGTTTGCCCCATTTCACGACCTTCCTTCCCACCGTTGTTAAGTAAATCACTGCAGCTGCTAAGTTAGTAACATGGTTAAGTGAATCTGGCTTCCCCAATTATTGACTTTATTTGTCAGAAGGTCACAAAAGGCAATGACATGCAACCATCATAAATACATGCCAGTTGCCAAGCATACAAATTTTGATCACATGATCACATGGGGATGTTGCAAAAGTCGTAAGTGTGAAAAACAGTCATAAGACATTGTTAAATAGCACTGAGTGCTAATAAATAAATAAAATAAATAAAAATAAATAATAAATAAATAAATATTGTAACTTGAATGGTCACTAAATGAGTGGTTGTGAGTTGAGAACTAACTGGATGTCAAATAGTTACCAATCGTATCTTAATGAAATTTATTTACTTCCGTATTTATTACTTATAAAATGTAAGTATGCAAGGTTTTAGGTCAAGAATATTCCTATACACTGTGGAGATAGGTACTATGTGAATTAAATTTTTCTAACATCACATGAATAAAAATGTGAACTTTAAAGAAAGTTGTGATCCAAAGAGATCTTAACTTTTATTATGCTCATATATTCAGACTTGCTTCTGTGAAAGGCAAGTGGTAACTATGTTCCACAAAACTAACATATATTGTGAGCCTCGCAACAGCATAACATAGTATTAGATTTATTACTGTCTCAGACAGGGACAAGGTTAACTTTCCAGATGACAAGAATTCAGTTCTTTTAGTAGAATCTGTTGCCTCATTCTCATAGCAGCCAGACAGAATTTGGCTACATGTAAACAACAGTATTCTTACAGCCGACCAGGAGAAAATAGGTATACTGAACATCATCTCTGCCTGGGTATTCTTTCATGAGAAATCTAATTAATTTATCATGTACATTTCTGTAGAAATCGCAGTCTAATAGGATGTGTTGTCTTCTATAGTAAGGGAGTCACATGGGCAAAGGGATGCAGAGAAAGGAATTTTTTAGTACTTACCATCAATAATTGCTGAAGGCAATGCACCAAACCTAGCTAAGACAAATGCTCTAGAATGTATATAATTTGTTAAGGACTGGCAGGAATCAGATGGGTCAGTAATAAAGGTAAGGCTTCAAGATTTAAGTTGCCTTAAATTGCCTGGTGCTAATATCTTAATACAAGATTTGTCTTCTTCTTCAATGTTCCTTTGGTTTGACTATCCCATTTTCTGCATTGCCTCACTACAGAAGTTGTATACTGACAATATTTTTTCTATCTTCAAGGTAGATTGCAAGTTATCCTTGTTAATTGGGGAAATCAGCCATTCCATTCCCCCAGGATTAATATTAATCATCAACATATTAAATACTTTTTAGAGAAGTAACTTTCTCTTACTAGGACTACCCCCATATGGGGGGTATACCCCCCATATGGGATAAATCCAAGTAATGAATTAATAATTATATTAAACAACTGGAAAAAATCTCAGTGAAATAGTATTGCCAGAGCAAAAAGCATTCACCAGGTTTAGATCACACCATACCAAGTATTATATTAAGAGAGTTATTCCATCTATATGAAAGAGATCACTTCCCAGTAATGCTAGTCAACTGTTTTTCTAAACTGCACATATTAAAATAATATTTAAAAAAAACAAATTTATGGATTTAACATATCAAATATTTAACATCTGTTTTTCATTATTTATTTTCTTCCAAAAACCCCTCTTAAATTGAATGCTTGAAAAGCAGTTTTGTACATATGCCTCTAAAATAAACTAGTGGACTGCAAAGTAAACATAAATAATTATCTCCTGGAGTTACAGTTAATTCTGTGTATACTAAAAAAATCCATCTGACCATACTATTTAGTTAAGGGCTAAAGAATACATAGACAAACAAATAAACAGAGGCAGAGGTTGTTGAGACAATGTTGATTCTGCAATCTGATGACATTAATTTAGCATAAATAAGTCCCCTAAGGAATTCTGTTACTTAATGATTATATTGAGATTTTGACTAAATTAGTGACATCTATTAAATAAAGCACTCCTTAGGAATGTGATAATTGTACTGGAACATATTGATTCAGGTTTTATTAACTCTGTTCCTAATGCAACATAGCATCTAATGCCAAAGCTAATGTTATTTCATAATTTCATCATTCCAAAGAAACATACAGAGAATCAGTTGGTTTTAGTGGTTAAGATGTTGGATTAGCTTTGGGGAGACTCAGCTTCAACTTAATCTTCAGCCATGGAAATTCATTTGGTGTCTTTCAGCCAGTCACTCTCTCTAAGTCCACGTTAAACTCCTACAGTAATGCTGGCATAATCACAATTTTTTTTTAAAATTTGATTTATATTCCGCCCTTCTCCGGAGACTCAGGGCGGCTTACAATGCGTTAAGCAATTTAACAGATAAATAAACATTTCATGTGGAAAAAGTGGTTATTTCCAAATTAAGTCTGATCAAAAGTAGATAGGCAATAAAAAAAACACACCAAGTACTGTATATCACTTGCTAAAGGTCCCTTACCAAGAAGAATTCATGATACAACCATTCCTGCAAAAAGCAAGTATAAAAAGAAGAAGGAATTCCTACCAATTCCAATAAAGATTGCTTTGTAACCATCGTCCTTTAAAGCACTGAGTGTCAGTCCTTCCACCGAAAGGCCTGTTCCACAGATGATCTGAAAGATAATATTGGAGAGGTCTTCATAAGTTTATCAATCACTTTTAAAATGTATTTATTTTTCTAATTTAAAGAAAGAAATTAATTTAGATAAACATATTTATTTAATTTATATAGCCGCTTGCCTCACAAGTAAGGGACTTTGGTTGGAGTACAATAAGACAAAAATAATAAATTTCTCATATCGTTAACAAGTATTTAAATATTAAATGTTAAAAAAAACTATAAAAACAGCTAAAACAGTTTTTATTTATCTGATTTTTTTTACAGCTCCCCATCACACAACTAGTGATGCTCTGCAGCATACAAGATCAAAGTAAAAAGCTTTGTTTTGGTCATTCAGTTGATTATTCAAGGACATAATGGTCCACTTAAGGTGGATCATCTTAAAAGATGATCATAGACCTGGTTTTGTGCCAGAGTGTGTTCAGAAAACATATTGTGAAAATTCCTTAAAGGGTTTCAGTATCAGCCTATTTCTGAATGCAATTGAAGTTGTTTACTTAACAGCAAAATCAGTGTGACTTGAGTTTCACAGACATGAAGGAACACTTGTCCCTGTGTCACCCTATTATATATTGAGGTCATATTCAAAAGCGGTCTTCCAGGTACCTCTGCAATCTCAGATGGGCTACCAGAGAGATGGCATTCACTTCATGAATTCCTTCCACAGCAATACTTTTCTTTTCAGAATCTGGAATGTAATTTTCTTCTCCAAATCTTTTTTTTAAAAAAGACGTTCTAATTGTAATACTCTAAATGTGTTTATTTTTTATAAATTTTTGAGAAAAAATATTTAAATTATAAATAGTTACCATTTATTTATAAATAGATAAATATTTGATTTAGGTCACACTTTACTACTCTGACAAATGTTTAAGGGAGAGCACAAAAGCTAAACAATAAAAGCACTACATAACTTATTTAAAAACACACCTTAAAATTAACAATAATTTTAGTGTAAGTAAAACACGAAAATAAGTGTCTTAATATTATAATCAATTAACAACCTAGGAAAGGAGATCCTTCTTTACAGTTTTTCTGAGTGTTAGGGGGGAGGAGGAGGAACACATGCAATTCCCAAGAAAATACATTTTACATCTTGGGTATAATACAGTAAAACACTCGTTCTCAACCTTTTCTTCACCACAGAAACACCGCCCCCCCTTTAAATACCCTGGGCCATGGATCCCCAAGACTTAGCTCAAGTTTTAAATCATAACATTTCTTCAAGCCTTCAGGGTCCATGGACGGCAGATCAAGAACCACTGAAGTAGAAGACAGTGGGAGTTTCTTCAAAAGAGCCTCTTCTACATCTCCTTAATTGCCAGAAAGTTTTCCAACAGGAGAAGTAGTACAATGGATAATCAAACCCTAATATTTAAAGATTAAATCCAAGACTTAAAATTGTGCCTCATAAGCAAATGCCAACCAATGCAGACTATTTTGAACAGAGCATATTATACTTTTTCTCATACAGCGCTGTGAGTTATATTTATATGCAATGGAAAAACAAGGCCATCCTATTATTTAGCCTAGTCTTGTAAATTTTAAATTCTCAAATTATTTCCACAAAACAATTATGGACATAAATAACAACACCCTGTGTGCATGATACTATTATATTCTTCACCTGCATGCATATAATTTGAAGCCGAAGGGCCAAAATGATTGTAAATAAAACAGTATCAACATAGAGATTGCTTTTAATAATTTTATCATCCACTTTTTACTGTCATTTAAGGGCAGATTGTTATAATCAAAACCAGTCTAAAATCTGAAATTTAAAAACTTTCATCACAAAACATACCACATTACTCCTTTTTAGGGACATTTAACTCAGGGGTGGGTTCTACTTACCTTTACTACCGGTTTGCAATGGGATCACGCACGCACGTGCGCTTCGCTCGCGCACGTGCCTTGCTTCTGTGCATGCGCAGAAGCTTCTGTGCATGTGCAGATCGCTTCTGATGACGTCAGGATCAGTGGGCGGAGCCTCCCACCGGTTTTACTACCGGTTCTATAGAACCGGTCCGAACTGGGGGCAACCCACCTCTGGTTTAACTATAACTAACCTTAATTCCTATTTTACTTCTTTTTGTTAACATGCAAAAGAACTGCACGAGCTCTTTTTGTTAACATGTGCAAAAGAACTGCATGAACTGTGTGTTTATATTTTATACACATACAGACACACCAACAAAAAGTGTCCTGGGTTAATTTTTTTTACCTAAAATTTAATCTGGGAGAGGAAAAGACAAGTGGGGAAAAAAAGCAGCGACAGCCACCCATGATTAAAGAAATAAAATCCTTGCAATAGCTACACTGAACCCCTAAAGCAATTTAGGTATTTGTTTCTTACAGACAATTAATCACATGCAGGCAAGCCAGATGAGCTATTGATTGCCCTTTTCCCAACTAGTGGCATTCAGACAGCAGACAGACAAATGCCCCAAGCAAGGGAAAGCATCTTCCTTCCTCAGCCTAGTGTAGCTTTTAATTGTTCTTTACTAAGGTCCATGACATTTTGCTGTTAATCTTTAACAGTGCTCTGGCTCCTTTTTCTGTGAGCTATACCAAGGCAGTGTATATTTTTCATTACCTTCACTCCGAGGTCCTTCATAAGCCTAGTTTCAAAATGTACTACATCATATGGTAGCCGGAACTGGGGAATTTCAGATGTGCTGGAGAGAACAAATAAAACAGAACCAATGAAACACTGCTCAGCTACTTCCTCAAAAGGGAGGGTTTCTTGGAAATAATACATGGTAAAAATAAATAAAAAAGTGTTGTGGTCCGCCGCCGGCCTGCGGAGCTGGCAGCAGAGTCAGACAGTGAAGAGGCTGGGGAGGAACATGGGCTAGTCCTGGAGTCTGGGGAAGGCTTGGACGAAGGCTCTCCGTCGGAGGCAGAGATGGGGCCAGGGCCAAATGGGAATTATGTGCTGACTCCGGAGCCTCCAGAGTCTGACATCAGCGAGGCAGAGGAACAGGGGAAGCCTCTTCCCAGTGCGCGCATGCGCAGAGCTGCCAGAGGGCAAGAACAGTTAAGACAAAAGAGGCAACTCGGGAATAAGGTTTGGAGATGATTGGCCCCTCCCATAAGACATAAAGGAGGAGCAAAGGCACGTGAGCCTTTGCAGGAAGCAACTTTGTTCATGCTGGTCGGTTTAAATTCTGAAGCTCCGTTTTGACTCTATGCTCCATGTGGCCTTCCAAAGCTAATTGCCAATTAGGTCTTTGGCAGCATGTCAAGGAAGATAAAGGTGGGTGCTTATCAGCCTTATCCCGAAGGACTGTGGCAGACTTCTGTCAGACTCTTTACAAACTATTTGTGACTCATCACGGGCTGTGAATGAACAGAATTCACAGCCATTGAAATAAAAAAAGGGTTTTGGGGACTAATTGTGTGCTTTTTACTGTCTCGGGGAGCCTAAGTCAGAATAAAAAGCAAGAAGAAACTTAAGTTAAAGTCACAAACACACAAATATGACCAAACACACTTTTCAATTATGGAGAGAAAATATCTATAAAAGTAGAACTTTTTCTTGGTCAGAATTGTTACGCAAGTCAATTTGATACCTGCATCCTAAACTAAACTACAGATCAGAATGCCGTTATCTATTGTCTTTCATAGATGGATAAATTCTATCACAGCATTCTTGATCTCCAAAATGTGTCATAACTGCTGCTAAAATCTATTTAGAAATGTGAGATACCATGAAAATACAGATTTCAGGGATAAAATTTGTTCAAAATGTACTCTGTAAGTTAAACATATATTTAAGTATGCAATAAATGCCAATTATTTATTGCATTTTGGATTACAGAAATGCATAATTAAAGATAAGGAATGGACTAGAGTGGCATTCATCTGCATTGAAGACAACTTAATGCTATCCACAATAGATAACCATATTAATTCATATGGCAAGTTGTGAATATTTGGGATAAGGAACTCTATTTCAAATAGGGAAGGCATGTCACAAAATGGCTGCACTATATCTGTGGCTCTTCAATAAATACTCATTTATTTATTGAACTGTGAAATGGGTGGCATATAAATTTAATAATAAATAAACAAAATTGCCCACCTTTATTATTTTTATAAATAACATAAGGCAGTAAACATACCTAGTGTTCCTTCCTCCTCCTGGCCCAAAGTCACTCAGCCCTCTTACATGCCTAAAGTGGGACTAGAACTCACAGTCTCCTGATTTCTAACCTGATACCTTAACCACTAGACCGAATTGGCTTTTCTGATGTGGGATACATTTTCAAAGAATTCTGATGTAGTCTGCATAGGCTTTAGGAAATAAAACATATGCTAGAAGCTAGGGTTTTCTTTTCCAGCATGCCAATTTCCATTTAACTCTTTTTTAGTTACAAGCCATGTTTGAAAGAAATCAAATTCAAATGAAACAGGATGGCAGGTGGGCAAGGAAGGCATCTGGCATTGTCTTCCTCTAACCAATGTTGAGAATGTGAGATAGACATGTTGAAAGATTTTTAAAATGGTTAAAATGTAATAAAAGAATAAAATGATTGCATATATAAGTTTAAGAGTACAAGAAGACCAAAATCCTTTTTAATCCTCTCTACTGAGTGGCATGTTAGAAAAAGGATTGCTGTCTGTCCATCAGCAGGATAAATCTCCAAAAGCTGGACAAAATAGGGCCCAAATTGCTGACTGGGGACAAGATGACAGAGGAAAACATTAGTTTAAAAAATGGGCTGGCCTTTTTTGGAATTTAGAGAGGGTTGCCATACACCCGTAAACCATTCTCTGCATAGTTTCAATCACTTGTTCAAAGACTCTACAATAAGTAAATATAGTTGCAACTATAAAGCAAAACAGCGACATAGAATAATAACAAGAAATCAAAAATTGTGTACTACTGTACATAATAGAAACTGGACTGAGAAAGTATTTTGCATTTTCTCTTGTCCAAACATCTATTAACCACTTAATTCAATTTTCTACTCTAAAAACAATTATTTTGTAGCCAACTGAAAAATGCTACTTTAAGCCGATAACGTAGAAGTTGTAAGAATTTTGTCAAGAAGGATCATCTTATTTTACTTTACTTTACTTTACTTTACTTTACTTTACTTTACTTTACTTTACTTTATTTTATTTTGATTTATATGCCGCCCTTCTCCGGAGACTCAGGGCGGCTTACAAGGCATTAAGCAATAGCCTTCATACTTTTGTATATTTTATACAAAGTCAGCTTATTGCCCCCTCTTTCTCTTCCTAATAATTTTCCAGGTTTTTGCCTGTAAGCTTTATAAGATTTTACTTAACATTTTGGATTTGTAAATTATCCTGAAACCTATAGGTATATGAATATTTAAAAAAAATAACAAGCCATAATTCTAACATATAATAAATTTAAATGACCAAATCTGTTATTTTTCATATGCATCTGAACTGATAATAGTTTATGATTATCATATTAGTTTAGTGCTTTTCAAACTATTGTCTCCTAATTGCCATGGATGATCTACCAATCTTTCCCCATATTGACTGATGCTCATCAGATCATGCCAGATACCACTCAGAGCCTGAGTTCCTGTCTCTCTGAATTCATTGGCAGGCAGGTGATTCTCAAAAAAAAAAGGGGGGGGATTAATGGCTGAAAACTGGGTCACTGACACATGTAGACACATGACCTAAAGTTCAGCAAACTGATAACAGATTTCAAGTGCCAATTCCCAACTGTGAGTCCACATATACTGTGTTAAATGAGACTCTACTTGCACACAATCAACCAAGCCAAAGAGAAAAAGTAAGACTAGGAATTAAATTCATTAGATTTTGTTGGACTATATAATCTATTCATCCATCCTGCTTGGTATTCAATTTTTTTTTATTGGAGAACATTCTGCAGTTGATGCTAAAAGTTATCACTATAATATACATATTATACATAAAATAATCATATGGTAAATAAATACTTAAAGTTAAGATATGATAAGTACACATACATGAAAGTTTGATTAACTTATTCACTGAAAAATGAGAATTTCCACACTTAAAATTTAGATGTATGCATGTTAAATATTCCTGCTTTTTCTAAGTATTTATTTAGTGATTCATCATTTCAGAGACTATGTGAAACACTATATAAATTTATACAAAAACTTCATCAGTGTCACAATATTATTTTAAAAGCTAGTATTTCAAAAAAGTCAAAAAATAAATCATCTTTAAGTTCCAACTCCTTTAATAACATCTATGTGATTTTCAGAATGCTTTATTTCAAACGGTGATGATGAAACATTACCTTAAACCACCAACGTAGTTTTCCTTTTCAAAAATGGTGATGTCTGAATAGCCCAAACGAGCCAAAAATGTGGCACAACTGATACTAGCAGGTCCTGCTCCAAGAAGCGCAATCTTGGTACGATAAGATTCGGGCAAATCTTGCAGTGGTGGCATGGAGGGATCTCGAATTTGAGGAATATTGATTGCTTTGAATATCTGAAAAGTGAAATACTTAAATGGTTAACAAAAAGGGAAAAGCACTCATATCACTTTGGCATAAGTGTAATGGTATTAAGTTACCAAGTAGGCCACTACATCTCAAGACCAGTATATTCATCATTCAGTATAGGCTTATTATTATGAATAATAATATCATGAATTGAAGATAACAATTAATTTAGAAAATGGTTAATAATATATTACTTAATTGAATCCTCATCACTACCCATATAACATTCTGATATTCAGAATAAGCTTGTGGAGGAGGGTTTCCTATTTATTTATATTTATTGGATTTCTTAAATTCTACATTTATTACTTTATAAATAATGTGACAAACATATCTAGTATTATTATTATTTACTCTCAAATGAACTTTAAATGGACCAATTATGCTTTTGAGATGCTGTTAGATGTCTACTAATGGAAACTGGAAGGATATTTAAAATCTCTTGGCTGCTTGCCTTTAATGTGCTTGGTCAAAGAACATCATGAAAATTTTGTCTTCAAATAATCTGGACACAAAGTAACGCAAGAAGTAAAACAGGAGAAAACTTAAGGAATCAACTAGGTTATTTCAATTAAAGCAAGTTTTCCTTAAAGTAAATTGCACCAATATTAAAAGATCTTCTAATCACTTGCAGTTTAAGCCAATGGTTCTATGCTTTTTCTCATTGCCCTTTAGTTTCTTCTTTTGTATTTTTATATTATTATTTCATTATATTGTTTTAAGTCCCTCAGTGAGTTTCTCACCTTAACTAATAGATTGAGGGTATCAAATGCCATGACGAAATCTAGTAGCATTAACACTGATGGCTGCCAGCAAAGTTCTGATGAAATAAGCTATTGTGGACTTAGTAAAATGACCCACAATGTGAATTCAGGAAACAACAACTGAATGGAAAACTGCTGGTGGCCTTCTATCGCTTCACCATAAAGTATTTTAACTTACTGCATCTGTGTATGGTTTGCAAATTGCACAATGGCAGATACGACAGCGCTCCAGAGGGTCAATGTCATTGCTCAGAGGTTGCCCGCTCCCCTCTTTGGAAGAGCTTTATAGCTCCCGTTGCCTTAAGAAAGTTCAAAACACTCTTAAAGATCTATCTCATCCTGGGCACCCTTTTTTGGAACTATTACCATCTGGCAGACGGTACAGGATAATAAAAACAAGGACAAATAGGCTGAAAAACAGCTTCTATCCCAGGGCAATAACCATACTGAATTCTACGGTATAGTGCAATATCGGGTTTTCAATTTCAATTATATAGAATGTAAAGGGATTTATGTTTGTGTTTTTATTTTTATAGTTATAATGTACACTGAAGACGGCATTTAATTTCATTGTACCATGTGCAATGACAATAAAGTAAAGTAAAGTAAAGTAAAGTAAAGTAAAGTAAAGTAAAGTAAAGTAAAGTAAAGTAAAGTAAACTAAACTAAACTAAACTAAACTAAACTAAACTAAACTAAATGAATTGATGGGATTATTTCATACAAATGCAGAAGAAGGTGAGAGAACAATTTATTCAATAATCTTAGACAAGAAAAGAAAGAAGAGATACTAGGTGAAGAAGAAAAAAAGCAAACTGCAGTTTAAATAAATTTTGGGGGAGGGGAATGTATTAAAATATGAAGATATATAACTTTATTATTTCTAAAACTTACATATATTTGGCTGCTAATTTTATGCACAATAATCCTAGGTGACTCACAACAAAGCAACAATAAATCAGACACCAACCATACCAAGAGTATTATGTTTCAAGAGAATCTGGAAAAATATATGCGAAAAGAGAAGAATTGATCAGCCTGGAGCCTTTTTAAGTACAGAGAAGAAGTGGAAGGATTTGAATGATACATAGTACAGGAAGTTTCTGAAACTCTAAAAAGTGGATAACAAACAGCTCAGAGCAAGAAACCATGCATGTTGAGCCCTGCAAGCCTACAGCATTTTAGTGTTAGAGTAAAAAAAAAAAGAAGGAAACTTACAAAGGCCTCAGATGGAGGAGAAGAACTTTTGATAGGAATGTTGGCAGAGATGAAGATTCATGGGGACTAGAAGATAGCAAAAAAAAAAAAAAAGCTGTCTGTAAAACTTGGCTTAAGCTAAAATTAAATTTCAGTAAAGCCACTGTTTACTATTTGGGGGCAGGGAGTAAGGGCAAAAGTAAGATTTATTATATATATGAGAGTTTGGTCTTTCTAGCCAGTTTGCACATGTCTGAAAAAGCAGGAGACCATGAGTTCTAGTCCTACCTTAGCCATGAAATCCAGCTAGGTAAACTTGGGCCATTCACTCTCTCTCAGCCCAATTCGCCCCATAGGATTGTTGTGGGGAAAATAAGAGAAGGGAAATGTGTTGTACATGTTCCCCACCTTGAGTTATTTGTAAAAATAATAAAAGTAGGAAACAAAAGGATAAATAGAAATGGGGATGGAAAGCTCAGCATGTTTTGTTTCTGTAACTTGTTTTCTTTCTTTCTGTCTGTCTCTCTCTCTCCCTCCCTCCCTTTCTTATCTCACATGCAACACAGCAAGTACCTCAGTATTCTTTAACATCTCCTGTCACATCAATTTTGAATGAACTTTTCCACAACTCCTAAGTCTACTCACATACTGTGCTCCACAAAGTTCCACAAAAGCTAAATGTAAGGTTAGTTGTAATCACTGGATTATTTGTATGCCTTTAAAAACAAAAGGGGCCAATTTAAATATTAAAAAGCAAATGCCAGAAATAAAGATGCTTATCAACCATAATGATTTACGTTTGTAGCACCTTGATGCTGAACATTTGCATTTATCTACCTGCAATGCCAGCATGATGTCTTGTTTTGTACTGTGTTCTTGGTACAGCTAGTCAATAAGTCTCCCACCCTATGCACTTAATCTGCTGGCACAGTATGTTTTCAATTGGGCTGTAAATCTTAAGATGCACAAAAAGCAAGGACCACAAACCATTTAAACTGCCACACTGAAGACAAAGGGATTAACCCAGCTTAATTGGTTTATAACAACACTGTTAAGTACTTGGGCAGGTTTCCTACTGAATGCTTAGGAAAGGCTGTACATAGATTTGAGACTGTAGTTCAATGACTACTTTGAGCTTCCAAGAGTACTACAAAATCCTCTAATTGCTTACAGAGGAATTCTCCATCAGAATTTGTGTTGGTGTATCAAGAAGCAAAGAGCTGAACCTTAACAGGGAGAAAGAAAAAGTGCTGCAGAAAAAAATTCCTAGAACAAGACTTGTGCATTACAGGTTAGCAGTCTGTATAGATCCCTTCTGCGTTAACATGGCAGCCAAGAAACCACTGTACATTTTTTTTTTAAAAAAATTGAAGGATAAAACATCATGTGGCCAGGCTCTTGGTACTGTATGCTCAAGCCATCATGGATATACCTCCTTTCAACTGTATAGAGCAGCAAAAGATTGATAGCAGTGAATAAACTATCAGTCAGGGAAAATTATCTACCATTACTAATGATAACCTTGATAAGTTTTCAGGAAGCCTTTATGTTGCCTGGAATGGAGCCTCCAAGCTATTGTTATAGCCTAAATCTTCTCAAACTACTGAAACAATTCATACAATGGGAATTAGATCTAAATAGGTAGATTATCTATTTTTTAAAAAGTTTTTTCCCCTTCCATCCTATTATTAGAAGCACGAACATCTAATGAGGCAGATACACTGGGAAAAGATTCACGATTAATGAGCGGAAATCATATTCATATGGCTCCCTTTTTTATTTACTTAGAAAGGTTTCTTTCTTACCTATATTTCACAGAGTTTTATCTGATAACATTTAACAATGGAGTTCATTAGTACAACATGATACACAGATGATCTCCAATTTTACTATTTTTCAAAAGAAATTATGAGTAATCATGAATAAAAACCAACATACTGCCTCTACAATACTTCTGATTTAAACTTGGAAACTAAAGCTTTTTTCAGACACAATTCACCACATTATTTTAGGCTGCAATATTATTAGTATTTTGTCTTTTGCCATATTCCTATCTACTGTCAGATATCTGTCAATAAATGTAATAGCTATAAAAAAATGTTCACTATTTTAATTCTGAAAGATTTTGCTCGTTGGGTATTACAGAAATGTGATTTGAATATGACAGATTATTGTCCTCTATTATTTCTATAATACATAAAATAGTCATTAAGAACCCAACATGCCGCTAAGAGGGGGCTGCGGGGTTTTTTAAAATTGTCTTTGTTTAATCTTTTAAGGGGTCTGGGGAGGGGGGAGGGGGGTTGGATGGGAACTAGGGTTGTGGGTTTGGGAGATAACACACCAAGGGGAGGGTCAGGCCTGGCCATGATGCACGGCAGGGGAGTGGGGGATCCGGGGGTAATGGGGGGGTCGAGCTTGTCCAGACTGTGTTTTCACCATCGGTACTATGAGTGGGAGGGGTAGATATGGTGGGAGCAGGGGGCCATATCATGTTAAGGGAGCACGCACCCACTGTCTTTGAGTGGTAGGGCGCTCCGGCCCCCAAAGCTCCACTCGTTCTCCAAGTTGCACAGACCCTCAGGGCCTGGGCCTTCGACTGATGTTGTGCAATGCCAGGTCTGTAGTAAATAAAGCCCCCCTCATTTGTGATCTTGTTCAGGAGGGGGGAGCGGACCTGATGGGTATTACGGAGACCTGGTTGGGCCCGGAGGGAGGGGTCACTCTGGTAGAAATGTGCCCACCAGGCTTCCACGCATTCCATCAGCCAAGGTCACAGGGGAGGGGCAGGGGAGTAGCGGTTATTATTAGAGAAGGCCTTAGGCTGAGGGAGACTACTGTTCCTCAGACGGCCGGCTGTGAGTCCCTCCTTATGAAGTGGGGCCATGGGGTTCAGATGGGTTTGCTGATCACGTACCTGGCTCCCTGCCACATGGCAGCAGCCCTGCCCAAGCTACTCAATGTTATCGCCACGATGGCGGTTGATACCCCAGACTTATGGTCATGGGAGATTTTAACCTGCCGTCCGTGGGTGAGGCGTCTGAAGTGGCTCGGCTTTTCATGGCTTCCATGACGGCCATGGACCTGACCCAGCTAATTTATGGCCCTACGCACATGGGGGGAAACACACTGGACTTGGTTTTTGTCTCTGGACAGTGGTTGAGTGATCTCGAGATAGGGGATATAGTCATCGAGCCCTTGCATGGTCGGATCACTCTCTCCTTTGCCTTGACCTTCGAACCGCGTCACCCCGCTGCAGGGAGGCAGAACCGATAAGATGGTACCGCCCCAGGCACTTGATGGAACCTGATAGCTTCCAAATGGAGCTTGGACCAATCCCCGAGGTTCTGGCTCACGCCTCGACTGGAAACCTAGTGGCCGCCTGGGACAGGGCGGCCACTGGAGCTCTGGATCAAGTCGTGCCTTTGCGGCCTCTGACCCAGCGCCGATCTCACCTGGCTCCTTGGTTCATCAAGGAGCTGAGAGAGATGAAGTACCGGAAAAGATGCCTAGAGAGTAGTTGGAGGGCTAGTCTTTCTGAATCGGACTGGACACTGGTAAGCTCTCACATTAAGAATTACCTAGTGGCGATAAAAGCAGCAAAATGTACTCATTTTGCTGCTCTTATTGCATCATCAGATAATCGCCCGGCCACTCTGTTTAGGGTGACCCGCTCCCTGCTCCACCAGGAAGCGCGGGAGGACCCCTTGGAG
This sequence comes from Arizona elegans, assembly GCA_022577455.1. NCBI lineage: Eukaryota > Metazoa > Chordata > Lepidosauria > Squamata > Colubridae > Arizona > Arizona elegans. The sequence goes on from JAKOOJ010000002.1 coordinate 122,155,687, forward strand.
GGAAGAGCCGAGGATTTTGTTCAGTATCTTCATGACAAAATCACTCAGATTCGGGAAGGTCTGGACTCCGACTGGGTAGATCCAGCGAGGGTGACAGAGGCAGGTCTTGAGAATGTTATCTGAGATGAATTTGATTCTGTGACCCCAGATGACGTGGACAGGATTCTGGGTAGATTGAACGTGACCACATGTTTGTTGGACCCGTGACCCGGGAGGTGACGCGAGGTTGGCTCCAGGGGATTATAAATGCTTCAATGGGTGAGGGTGTCTTCCCCGCCGCCTTGAAGGAGGCAGTGGTGAGGCCTCTCCTCAAGAAGCCCCCCCTGGACCCAGCAGTATTGGCTAATTATCTCCAACCTTCGCTTTGTGAAAAAGGTTGTTGAGAGTGTGGTTGCGCGACAGCTTCCTCAGTACCTGGATGAAATGTCATATCTGGATCCGTTCCAGTTGGGTTTCAGGCCTGGGTACAGCACGGAAACGGCATTGGTCACATTGGTTGAAGATCTCTGGAAAGCTTGGGACAGGGGTTGCTCCTCTGTCCTGGTCCTGTTAGATCTCTCAGCGGCTTTTGATACCATCGACCATGGTATCATGCTGCACCCCAAGAGTTGGGGGTGGGAGGCACCGTACTACGGTGGTTCTCATCCTTTCTCTCCAACCAGTTGCAGTCTGTGTTGACATGGGGGGCAGAGGTCAACCCTGAGGCCCCTCATATGTGGGGTGCCGCAGGGATCTGTCCTCTCGCCTTTTGTTCAACATTTATGTAAAGCCACTGGGCGAGATCATCCGTGGTTTCGGGGTGAAGTACCATCAGTACGCTGATGACACCCAGCTGTACATTTCCACCCCGGACTACCCCAACGATGCCCTTGAAGTGATGTCCCGGTGCCTGGAGGCCGTACAGATCTGGATGGGAAGAAACAGGCTCAGGCTCAACCCATCCAAGACCGAGTGGCTGTGGTTTCCGACATCCCGGTATAGTCAGCTAGTGCCATCGCTGACTATTGGGGGCGAATTATTGGCCCCCACAGAAGGGCTCGCAACTTGGGTGTCTTCCTGGATTCACGGCTGTCTTTAGAAGAGCATTTGACGGCCGTGACCGGGAGGATTTTTCATCAGGTTCGCCTGATCCGCCAGTTGCATCCCTTTCTAGATCGGAACTCCCTACGCACAGTCACTCATGCCCTCGTCACTTCTCGTCTGGACTATTGTAACACTCTCTACATGGGGCTCCCCTTGAGGTGCACTCGGAGGCTCCAACTGGCACAGAGCAGCTGCGCGGGTGGTTATGGGAGCAACGTGGCATTCCCATATAACACCTCTCCTGCGCGAGCTACACTGGCTCCCGGTGGTCTTCCGAGTGCGCTTCAAGGTTTTGGTTATCACCTTTAAAGCGCTCCATGGCTTAGGACCTGGTTATCTACGGGACCGCCTGCTACCACCAGTAGCCTCCCACCAGCCAGTACGGTCCCATAGAGAGGGGCTCCTCTGGCTGCCCTCGGCCAAACAATGTCGACTGGCGGCCCCTAGGGGGAGAGCCTTCTCTGTGGGGGCACTACGATCTGGAACGAGCTCCCCCCGGAGATACGGAGGATCCCAGATCTGTGCACCTTCCGTCGCGTGCTTAAGACTTTTTTATTTCATCAAGCTGGCCTGGCCTCAATCTTCTCCCCTTTTTAAATGTAAATTTTAATTTGTTTTTAAATTATGGGGTATTTTAAATTTGTCTCAGCCAAATTATTTAATTCATTTTTATTCTATTTTAAAAAATTTTATTTATGTGTTTTATTCTGTGGCTGTTCAGCACCCTGAGTCCTTCGGGAGTAGGGTGGTATAGAAATTCAATAAAATAAATAAAATAAATAAATAAACATAAAATATCTAAATTCCACAAAAGTATGAACATGAACAAGGTATAAAAGGGCACACATTCTAATATCTGATTGTACACATATATATTTCAATGCATTTTAAATTATGTAGCAGTGCCACACTGCTCAATTGTATTAGAACCTTGATACCAATAGATCATTTTAAATAAACTTAAAATTCTGTGATGAAAATCATTCTGAGCTATTTATCCTATGCCTGTTTCAATATCAATCATTGTGCCAGACCACAGCATTTTAATAGGTTTATAAAGATTTTTCAAGAAAAATTGTACATATTTAAGAAAATCCATCAGGGCATAATTTTTCCTATTAATCACATTAGGACTAAAAGGAGACACAAGTGAAGGCTTAATAGATATTACTTGCATTAACAGAAATGCAGCATCCAGATTAATGGTGGGATTCAATTTTTTTATTTCTGGTTCTGTGGGCGTGGCTTAGAGGGCGTGGCTTGGTGGGCATGGCAGATGAAGAATACTGTAAAATATCCATTCCCTCCCCACTCCGGGGTAAGGTTACTGCAAAATCCCCATTTCCTCCCGATCAGCTGGGACTCGGGAGGCAGAGAATAGATGGGGACAGGGCCAGTAGAGATGATATTTACCAGTTCTCCGAACTACTCAAAATTTCCACTACCGGCTCTCCAGAACTGGTCAGAACCTGTTGAATACCACCTCTGATCCAAATCATTGGAATATTGTGTTCAGTTTTAGGCAAAGAGGACTGTTGGAGACACTGGACAAGACAGTGGGAAAAGTCAAATGGGGAATTAATCTGGAATTCCTACATAGCACAAGAGGGTGAAGTCTAATACCCCTCAAATGCCATTGAAACTTATCTAATCTTACCCAGATACAAACTATCAGTCTAAGAAGATTTCTGTGCATAGGCTTGAGCAATAAAACAGCTAATTGGACTCTTCATGTGTGGATCTGATTGTTTGTGTCTGACAGGGGCAAAGAGAAGTTGAAGCATGCTTAGAGCAGATCTATCAAAATAATACAGAGGAAGGAAACCAAGTCCATGAGAAGCAGTTGAACTAGTAATAGCAATAGCACTTAGACTTATTTACTGCCTCATAGAGCTTTACAGCCCTCTCTAACCAGTTTATAGTGTCAGCATATTGCCACCAACAATCTGGGTCCTCGTTTTACCAACCTCAGAAGGATGGAAGGCTGAGTCACCCTTGAGCTCATCAGGATCGAAACTCCTGACTGTGGACAGAGTTAGCCTGCAATACTGCATTCTAACTACTGCGCCACCATGGCTCCTAAAGTAATACTGCCACAACTCCCCATCTAGTCTATTTTTAGCTCATTTAGGAAATTTCTCAATTTATCACATTACTGAACAGTTATGTTGTTTCCAGGATTTGAATCAAGTAGCCAAGAAGTACAGTGAAAAGTTCTGAAGTCACTTCTGTCAGCTATTTCAGTATCCTGGGTATTAAGTCTTCTGGACTGAAAATTTGAATTATGGCTTCTCCCAAATAATCAAAACTGTATGGCTCTTAAGTTTACTCAATCCTTGCTTAAAATAATACTGGCACATCTCCCCATCTAGTCTATTTTTGGTTTATTAAGGAAATTTCTCAATTGATCAAATTAGTGCACAATTATGTTGTTTCTTGGATGTGAATCATGATGATAGAAAATGCATAGGCACCTGTATTCTAGCCACAATAATGGAAAAATGTAATATCGCAATGCAAATCCCACCCTTCTGTATCCAGATGTTAGTATATAAGGAGTAGAATTGTATCAAGGCATCATGTTACACCTTTTGCTACTTAACTCCCCTCTCCACCTGCCCTCCGACAGACACCTAAGAGATTTTGTATGAGTAAATAGATAGAATCTAGGAGCTTGGCAAATGCAGAAGTAAAAGAGCAACCTATCCTAAAGCAGAAAAGGTCAGGACTGGCATATTGAAAAATGAAAGCAGCAAGCTTTATGCATTCTGAATGTGGATCAGTATACCACATGTATGTCCTACTTGACAGGAAGCAGACAACAGCAGAATGGCATTCAAGAGAGTCTCTAGATTAGTAATCTTAGCTTGTATGGAATAATGTGAACATTCTGGGGATAAATTAGGTTTTTGTTGAATTTGTATCACACAGACCAATATATACCAAAACTGACTAGGACTGTTCTTTTTAATAGCAGGGAATGCTGCATGTAGTCCAAACACTTCTAAACTTTTAACTTTATCTATACTTTCCATATCATACTATGAAAACAGTATGTGAAAACCTTGACTAATCAAAACTATGAGAGATGGTAGGGGTCAGCTATCATCTGCTGATAGCTGTGATATATGAAAAACTGAGACACGGAATGCACTGTAATATCATAGTTGCCCTGTGGTAAGATAGGCAGCCAGTAAATTTTTATTTGGTTTTTTTTTTGTTTCTTTTTAATAATACAAATAGGAATACAAATAGTACTTAGACTTATATACCGCTTCACAGTGCTTTACAGCCCTCTCTAAGTAGTTTACAGAATCAGCATATTGCCCCCCAACAATCTAGTCCTCATTTTAACAACTTCGGAAGAATGGAAGGCTGAGGTAACCTTGAGGTAATGAGAATCAAACTACTAACAATCGGCAGAATTAGCCTGCAATATTGCATTGCGCCACTACGACTCATTAAAGTAAAGATCATGAAATGAAATTAAAGAATGAAAAACAGAATGTGTATCTGTGAAACTAAGAAAGAGGAAGCACCTAATGGATGCGAATGAAACTGCTCTGATCCTATGGAATGGAATGGAATGGAATGGAATGGAATTAAGGAATGCATGCAAAGAAAGTTTAATTATGTAAGAATGGATTAAAATGTACATAATAAGATATTGTATAGTATCATCTACTTATAGATGTGTATAAAAGCAGAAACATAGAGGTTGGGGACAGCCAGATGTTATATTTTCATGAATGTGATAATGACAAAACCAGATATGAATTCTGAAAAAAATCAGTGCAACATTCTACATGTAAGTTAACTAGCAGAAAACAGTATCCTGCTAGGAGACTTGAATAAATGGATTGGAATGAGATGAGAGAATACAGAATATTTTTGGTTCATTATGAATGAGAGAGTTATGAAAAATGTAAGAATGACAAGGTATCCTAGTTGTGGGCAGAAGTGGATTTTGGAAAAATTGATGTGGACAAAAAGGAAGGAAATGAGAAAAAAAAGACTGAAAGTAGAATGGCTGTAGAAAAGTACTATATAAGTAGAATAAAAATGTATTAGAATTTAGATTACTCTCCCAACTGATTGAGTGGAAAAAGATCTAAAGAAATATGATGTGAAAGCTTCCTGGAACAAACTGAAAAGAACCATATCACAAAATGCCAAAAGAGGAGGAGGAGTTATGCCAAAAGGAAGTAGGAAAGGTAATGCTTGGTGAATGATGAAATAAAAGAAGCTAAGAATGAGGATAAATGAATATCAAAGTATGATTGCTAATGCATACCAAAAAGGTATGTATTTATTTTAAAGACTTGTACTTGTCCATCTTAGAACTAAACAATGGGCAACTCACAATAATTATATAAAACCAAACATCATACTAAAAATAAAAGCAAAAAAAAAGACTAAAAATAAAAGCAAATAAACCTGCACCACAACCAAACTTCCTTGATGCCACCAAAACAGCCATTCAATTCCAACTTCACTCTATCCCAGTCTTTGAGGAAAGAAACAGATTTTACAGCATTCCAGCATAAATGGGTAGGAGGGTCTCTCTCTCTCTCTCCTCTCTCTCTCTCTCTCCCTCCCTCCCTCCCTCCCTCCCTCCCCCTCTCCCTCTTTGTGTGAGAGAGAAAGAGAAAGAAATTATAGTGAAAAATTATTAATATTAAAAGTTGCAAATAAAAGATAAAAATTGTTTTGAAAATGGGTGAAGAAGTTTAAAGCAGGGCTTCCAGGAGATGCATGGAATGAAAAATAAAAATGATGAAAAGATTTGAGATCAAAGTAAAGTAACATAAAGCTGAGAGGAGTATTTAGAGATTTTTATAGGAATGATGGTGATGCCAGAGTGAAATTGAAAGAAACACTTTTGCCATGAACGTACATGTACTTTTGTATGCAGATGTGAATAACTGAGAACCTAAATAATTTGCAGGGAATTACATAATGCAATAAGGGTTATAGATCTGAAAATTAATGTGTCAAAGATCAAAGTAGCTGTGTTTGGTAGTAAGAATGGAGAGAACGACAATAAGTAATGCATGGCAAAAAAAGAAGAATGGATAAAGGTGAATTTGTGTGCCTTTCTAAAATGTTTATTAAAAATACAAAAACAGAAAAACTGTAAACCCTGAAAAAGATGGTAGAAAGGTATGAATAGAGTATGGACTTTTGCAAAGAATGAATGTTAGTCATGATAAGTGAAAACAGCTGTGCAAATGGGTGCAAAATAGGAGCTTCTGCCTATTATGTTACATGATAGTGACAGCTGATATAACATCATAAAAGTAAGTTGAATACAATAAGAATTGGGTACTTGAGCAGGAGATAATAAAACAAGAAGACATGGGGTTAAGAATGAATATGTATTGAATGACTGTACACTGAATAGAAAAATGCATGACCAGTATGAGAAACCTTTATGGCGATGGTACAGCAACACAGAAGGAATAACTAGAGATTGGAATGAAAGCAATTATATGAAAAAGGAAGGAAGGAAGGAAGGAATTGACAGGAAGGGGAAGACCAAAAATGAGTTTGAAAATGAAAGCTGAAGAAATCCTTATAAAATGTAGAAAGGTGAGAAGTTTAAAGAATAAAAGAAAATGTATAGAGATGCACATGGGATTGTTTAGCTGATCTCATCCTTAAATTTACTTTGTTACTATTGTTTATTCCATTCTGTGCTTGAAAAAAAGTTGCTTATTCCAAAAAATTAATAGTGTAATGGGTTTATGAGTAGCACACTATATAATAAGAAACTTGTTAGTGACCAAAGTTTAAACAAAGACTAATAAAGCCAGTTTATTATCATAGCATGTTGTTTGTAATTGAATGAAAAATGTATTTCATAAAGCATGCAAGTTTTAACATAAAATTGAAGCTCACAAAATTCATTAAATGAGAGTGGTATATTTAGTCCTTATATTATGAAAATTCCTTGCTATACCTGGTTTTTTCATATTCAGTTCAATGCAGTAGTTTTGAGTATAAATCTTTTCAGCACATATATTTTATTATTAAATCAGTACTAACTACATGTTTCTTGGAAACAAAGTTAAAAATTGTAATTATTACCTTCAAAGATGTTAAAGATTTGGGGCTAGAATATTTCAAAGTCATTTTCAAATATTCCATGCCTGACAATCAGGTGACTAAAACATTGGATTTTTCAAATAATGGCGTCATCCTACCTTTTTTTTAATGCTTTAGTAACCTGTTGAGTCTTCTTTCTTACAAGTGAGACATTTTAATACCTCTGATTTTCCATTTGAAGTATTACATTTTGAATGCAGACTATGGTAGCTGAGTTTTAGTTTAGTAACTGAAATAATGATGGTTTTTTTTTAAAAAAAATCAATGTTGACTAGCTTGTGTAGATCCAATATACATTTAACTTTATACTTGTAAATCTATCCTGAAACTTATATGTGGAACTGAAAACCTGAATAAATGATATTTTTATAAATGTTGTACAGTGCTTACTTTAGAACACAAAACTAGTTTCTTAATTGCTAGTAACTTTCTGCTTTGTGTTCTATATGAAGAAAAGAAATCTTATCACATTTGCTTTAATTAGGTTCCAAACAAAAAAGAACTACTGAAAAATCTCATGCAAAGTGAAGAAGGAAAAATAGAACTATCTAAATACATTTTACTTACTTCTGTAGCAAATTGCTGCAGTCCGCCAATATTAATTGGTCCATCCTCAGTGGCATATAAATTGCATCCTCCCACACAAAGATCAGAAGTTGGACACACCATCCCACATGATAGTCCAAGTGGATTGTCAGAAAAGATCATTTTGGCAGCTCCATAGTAATTCTGCAGAAACAAAGGGGGAGAGGGGAACCATTGCAATCTCATATTAGAGGAAATATAGAATGTTAGACAAGCTGCTTGCATTATTTTATCTGTATAACAGGTGCTGTGTTATCCATAATTATTTTACAATAATATATTATTTCATTAAAAAAAACATATTACCTATCCTTACAGATTTTTAAATCCGCTCTCAATCATGTCATCTTTTAAAGACTGAAATTTTCTTATTAGCTGAAATGGATTTTATGCTTCTTTTAAAAAATCCATTTTATGCTGGATTTTTGCTATCTATTCATAGCAAAATTATCTCTATGTAGAAATAATACTGAATCTGTGAAACTATCTAAAATGGCACCCTACAATCCTAAATCAATTAGCTAGATAGAATTGCAAGATAATACAGTTTTGCTCATAACGTTAATCTCATCTGAAAGATCTATCAAGACACTTCCTTTCATTATTACTGATCACATATCCGTAAGCTTCACTATTGACCTTTGGCAAAGTAGACTTATTAATGTATAAAACAGACACATAATGTTGGTACATTACCAAAGATTCAGTCAGATCAGCTGTGGAGAGACTAAGGACAGCTTCATGCTGGTTTGCCTCACAGCAAACACCTCACCATCTAATAAGTGTTGCATTTTCTTTTGCATCAACAACTGAGTGTTGTCATCTTCGAACATATTATTTACAATATTTGAAAAGATATAGTGAGGAATTCCACTCTCACCCCCACCCCCGAAGTCTGCAGTCTGAAATGAAAGACATGCCAAATATTGCTCTTATTAGAGCAGTCTTTTCCACAGTATATTGGACTGATATGAAACTTGAGAAATTATTTAAGAAATAGAGAGTCAGTTTTGTGTGGTGGTTAAGGTGCTAGCCTAGAAACCAGGAGACTGTAAATTGTAGTCCCGCTTTAGGTGTAAAAGCCGCTGACTTTCTCTCAGGCCAGCCCACCTCACTGGGCTGTTGTGGGGGAAAAAGAGGAGGAGGAGAAATATTATGTATGCTCGCTGCCTTGAATTACTTATAAAAGTAATAAAGGCAGGATAGGAGTTGGAGAAGAACATGAGGTCAATTAATTTCCATTCATTCATCAAACTTTCTCCCTTCTTTTGGTTTTTATTTTTCTGTTTGTGGCTGATCTTTATAGAAGAAACAACTTAATACATCGGGCAAGACAAGATATATGAATTTAAAAATGTAAGAGAAAAAATATAAGAGGAAAATTGAAGAGCTATTTCAAATGCTTAGCCTACTCACCTATTTCTGCAGCCTCCATGCTTCATGGTTTAAGAGACCTTCTGACAATAGTTTGGGTTTGGTTGACTATTAGATGCTACATACACTATAGCTTACAAAACTCTAATCAAGCATGAGGGCTAAAGGCTTCCATTTTCTACCCGAATCTGCCAATTTCCTTACAATCATTAAGCTCTGTTAAAAAACCAAAAAGGCTCTTGTCCTTTGGACAATCAAAATTTTAACAGCAAAATATTAAGTAATAACCATTGCTTCTTACACTTCCATTCAATCCTCAAACACTTGCTTAAATGTTTATTTCACTTTGACAAGTGCCCCAAAGATGCTTTTTCAAAAGGCAATTGGATTTTCTTTGTTTTTCCTTGAAGATGTTTCGCTTCTCATCCAAGTAGCCTCTTCATTTCTGAAGTAGTTACACCTGAAGAAGCTTCTTGGATGAGAAATGAAACATCGTGAAGGAAAAACAAAATTCAGTTGCCTTTTGGAAAAAGCACCTTTGGGACAGCCATGACCTGGATGACTGAGAATCTCTATAGACTTTGAGAAGTGATAGCAGTAGCCTGATAGGAGATGACCAGGTTGAGTCCAAGGGAGGGGTCAAACACATCATAAATCAAGAGTCCCTGTACACCTGCAAGAGATCTAATTCCGGCCCACATTGAATGCCTCTCTTATTTCCCACTCATTTTTCTTAATAAGACAGTTGGCCAGATTCTTGTAGAGGCCTTAAGTTTGCAATAAATCTTTATACTCATTTGAACTGTCTGAACTTCCTGATTTCCCCAGTGCTTGACAGGCCCTAGATCAGTGATGGCTAACTCTTTTGCCATTGTGTGCCAGGAGTAGGGGGGAGCGCGGGGGGGGGGGAGCGCACATGTGTGCCTTCAGAAGTTGGCAAACAGGCCATTTTTGCCCTCCCCAGGTTCCTAGAAAGGTACTGGAGCCTGGGGAGAGCAAAAAAAGGGCCTTCTGATCCCACCGGAAGTTGGCAAATGGGCCGTTTCTGGCCTCCAGAGGGCCTCCAGGGGGGAGACTGTTTTTGGCCCCTCCAAGTTCCTAGAAAGGGTCTGGAGCCTGGGGAGAGAGAAAAATGGGCCTTCCCCATCCACCCATCCCCGAGGCCCTCCGGAGGCAGCAAACAGCTCATTTCTCTACTTCTGGTAGGCCCAGAAGGCCCGAAAATCAGCTGGCCGGTGTGCGCATGCTGACCTCACATGCCCACTGATATGGCTACACGTGCCACCTGTGGCACACATGCTATAGGTTCGCCATCACAGCCCTAGATCCTTTCTTCAGTTTTTCCCTCCTATGGCAGTTTCAACAGGAAGATCATGGCTTCAGTCAGAAGTTTAATCAGATTAAAAGCCAGAAGAGTCTGGTTTAAAAATCATAAACAAGACAAGAAAACAAACCAGGCTGAAAAATACGAAAAATAGTCTTGCTATCATAGAAACTACCAGATAAATTAGAAGTGGAAGCTTGCATGAAAACATATGAGATAACAAATCTTGTAATAAGGCAAGCTACATGCTGTATGACTGGTGCAATGAATGAGTATCATATGTTTGAGGAAAACATTTTGAGTTCAGTAAGAAATCAATATTCCAAATTTATGGAAGAAAATAACTGGTTATCTATGATTATTTGAAGCAGCTGTACTCACAGCTGGTCAACTACTGGAAACAAAGAAAGAGCCAGAAATACACATGCAGTCTTCTCCATTTTTATTCTTCATGGATACATTCTATTCAATTGTCCACTCTCTCTTATGACAAATAGAAAATTGGAAGAAATTATTAAGCAGCTTTGACAAAATATTTGTTGAAAAGATTAATTTTAAAATATGTGAAGCAATAAGTTGCTTTGAAAGCTTCGGGCACAATGATAAAAAAAGAAACAGATGGAGAGTGGGCTGGCCTTGTTCCATCATTCTTGAAAACTGCCTTACATTAACATTCCTAGCTAATCTAGATGGTAACCATCAAGTTACATATTGTCATTTTAAAGGAAGCAATGCATGAAGATATAACTCAATTCATTTGTCAGAATGTTAGAGCCTTTTAGTACATGATGAAAGTTGAAATATCAAACCAGATGTCTTTTACACTAAAGCTGAAATTTAAAAAGGTATTTACTTATAAATGCCAAATCAGCAGATGCAAATGTGGAGTCATTTTAATGCATTGATAGAATGTTCTCTGCAACCTATTCAACAGGTGCTTATTTTTTCCTGTTAAAACCAATTAATTATATAACAGTTAAAAGACAAATTTTCACATACTAATTTACTTGTGTGGCGTCTTCATTAGAATTCTTCCATTATGTAAATTCAAATGTTGAATGTTTTCCTCTGTTACTGGGTTATTATTGTGATTAAATTTATGCCAAGATGCATTATTCATTGCATTTAAACCTATTATGTACAGTTTACATGGACTATATAACCACTGGGAAGTGTGCATCATGAGCTACCATTTTATTAAAGAATAATATAGCAAACAAATTAAAGAAGAATACAGCAAGTGAATTCTGAACTGCATTGTGACTGGTATGTTTTAGCACTTTTAAATTATTTCAAAGATCACGAAAACAATGAAAGATATTAATATTAATTAAAAGGCAAAATCTAAACAACAGTATAAGAACTAACCAGTTGTCTTTATGCCTGCGAACCAAATCTTCGTGGTTTTGTGTTTTGTTTTGTTTTTTGCTAGCTTGTGTGAAATAATAGAAGAATAGCTTTTTTACAAGAACTGAAATTCATTACAACCATATCTACCATGCACTTCCTTATTTTCTTATGCAACTGCACATATAAGCATATAAATAGGACTAATGAGGCCAACAATTGAATGGGACTCGCCCGCTCCATTCATCCCACAGAAAGGCACCTGCTATGGACCCCATCTGCTAAAGAATTCTGGTGGCTGGGATCAATGACAAAGCCTTTTCCTCTGGGGCCCCTGTCCTATGGAACACTCTACCACTGGAGGTGACAACTGCTCTCATCCTTTTGGCCTTCTGGAAAAATATCAAAACCTGGTTTTGCCAGTTGGCCCAGGGCCCTGCCGGGGGCACCCACCAATAGAGTTGATTAATGAGATAAGAAGATCTCATCCCAATGCTATCCATTTTTATATAGGGTTTTTTTTAATGAGTTGTTTTTATGGTATATTTATCTTTTTTACTTTTTTGTAAGCCACTCAGAGCCTCCTTGCCAGGGAGATGAGCAACTGGTTCTGTGGGCATGGCTTGGTGGGCACAGTGTGGCTTGGTGGACGTGGCAGGGGAAGGATACTGCAAAGTCTCCATTCCCACCCCACTCCTGGGGGAAGGATATTGCAACATCTCCATTCCCACCCCACTCTGGGGCCAGCCACAGGTGGCATTTGCTGATTTTCCGAACTGCTCAAAATTTCCACTACCGATTCTCCAGAACCTGTCAGAACCTGCTAAATTTCACTCCTGGATGAGCAGATATAAATTTAATAAATAAATAAATATGCATATGTTAGACAGAAAGAGAATGCCAGTAGTGTTAATGTGCTTGATTAAAAGAGGGGAGACCCAGATTCTAGTCCTTCTATAGGCTTAAAGTTGAGTCAGTTTGGGCTACTCATTCTATCTGAGCTCTAAAGTGGGAAGTTGAAAAGCATCTATTTACTCCATTGTACAAGAGGAGATGAAGCGACAACCAGCTTCCTATCCAGCCACTCTTTTCTTCCTCAATTTTAATTCCCTTTGCTTTGCTTTCTGTTAATGACTATGAAATTCTGAACTCTTGAGAAAGACCAAGCGAGACATATTCTTATTTATTAAGAATTCAGTCAGCTGGCCTAGCGCAGGCACCACAGCTCTCTCAATACGGGCCAGGTCCTCCTAAGAAGATTTAACTGAAGTAAGCAGCAGGATTCCAAGCCTGTGCCTGCAAGATAGGACCAAAAATGAATTAACAATTATTCAAACAGGTCCACTTATTACCATTATTCATGAATGAAAAGAGCCTTAGATATTAGAATGCTTTGTAAATGTTTTTAATTTAACAGATGCCTATTCATGCTTTGTTTACAAAATGCCTTCTGTTGGGCAATTCCACAGCAAAACATGCATCTAAGTGGACAGGATGTTTCGCGCTTCCCTTTATCAAAATGTCAATAAGTACTGCATTGGTAACCAAAAGAATAGAAGCCAGTCTTCAACAGACATCAATAATTGGTAGCAGACAGAGGCAGATCTTTGCATGTATCACTTGGAAGCATTACATAATATGCATGTAAATGAGAATGTTTTTACTTGGAAAAACCTATTAAAAGATGTTGGATCAATAACTGTTAGACCAGAAGAAATTACATTTTCTATCAGGAAATGCTCCTACCATTTAGATTTTCCTCTGGTTCCGGCACATATTATGTATGCACCCAGCAGAGATTTTCTGATCAGAAGGTTGGTTTTTTTTTTTCAAATACATAATGCAATCTAGATGCCCAATATAATGCCTTCTAGAATTCATTACTAAAGTTGTGTTCTACATAATTAGGATAGAAGGAATGCCTATCATTATCCATCAATGAGCCCAAAGCAGTCTTTCCATAAAAGCAAATCCATCTAATTTTAATGAAATTTTCCTTCTAGGACAGTATACATGAACACAATAAGAGAAGGAGCTGGAAATAAAAGTCTTCAAAATGGTCCCCAATTCTGTTCTCCATCCCTACTTTCTACTGCAAACAAATTTGCAACCATATTTTTATCCCTTCCTCACACACGCTTGCTAGTATATTGGTTTAATCCAGGAAAGATGAAAGATTTAATCCACACAAAGATCAAAGATTTAATCACAAAAAAGCTCAAAATCATTGTCCTGGCAAAGTCTTCTCTCTAAGAAGGTCCAGACAACACTGAATAAAGTGTGCTGATATTAAGCAGATTCCAATTTTGGAGCACCCAGTTGCTGAAGTTTTTTCCCACATTATCGTTTTTAGACTTTGAAGGAGGCTTTATTAAACCACATGGTTCATAAAACTATAAACTGACTTAATAAATAGCAGACTGATTTCTACAGGTTGTCATTAAAGAGGGAAGAACAGTGAATGATATCCAAACCAAATGATATCCCAAGATTATGTTCTACTCATTGACAAGTCAATATATAAAATTTGGATTCCACTTGATAAAAAGCATCCACGAAACAGACCTAAAACAAGACAGATCAATGACATCAGCAAGCATTGCGGGGCCAATTGGCAAAAGAAAGCTCAGGACCTTATTGGTTGGAAACATGCAGAAGAGGCTTTCACCCTGTGGTGGATAGACAATGGCTAAGATGATGATCATCATCATGATCATGATATACAATTAATTTTAAATTCATAAAGAACCTTGGCTAGTTTCTAACCAATAAACTGTGATCCCAGGTATAAACATCAAATTAAACTACCTCTGTTTTATTTACCATTTAAAGAGAGAAGCAAAGAACTATGCTGGCTTCGGTTACAGTTTAATAAACTAAAATGTGTGGCTCGTTGTTTGCAAAGATGGCTTAATATCGATAGATACAATATTCAAACACAAATGACACAGTATTCAATGCAGCTTTCTTTGAAGTTGGAAGGCAAGACTATGGGCTGGCACTACAATATCATATATCTTATTCCAGAACAGGGATGGGAAAAACTGTGTTTTGGCTTCTATAACTTTCAAATTTGCAGAAGCACAAATTTGTTCTGTTACAGTAATATATCTCTTTTTAAAAACATCTGACAAAGTCTGCATAATGTGTTGGGAATAAAAAAAGAAACAATGCATTTTACCTATATTTGCATTTAACGTCAAGTACACTTTATATGTACTTGAATTATATATACATGCTTTCCAATGCATTTTATCATGCAGCTAGATTGAATTGGACCAAACTATTTTAAAGTGCAAACCAACTTATTTCTCCAATATTATTACTAAAAACCTCCACTGCATTTATATAACTAGGTATGGGATCACTGCAGGCAGGGCAGATCACTTCAGTATTGCTGACAAGAAAACTACATGGAAACGGCTATCGGAAGGCTAGAGCAAGGGGCCAAAGACCAGACCAGACTGCTATAATAATAATGTACAAGTGCCAATCATTTCTGTGATTTTAGTCCCTTAGGACCTAAAGATCTGAAAAAGACATAGGATTTGAATTTGGGGACTGACATTTATGGAAGCTGAATCCAGTTTTCAGTAGCCATTTTCTTCATTAAAGCTTTTGCTAGTACCTTATCAGAGCTTTACTATATTCTTGAATCTCTGCCCTGACAGCATTTTAGTTCCATTACTGGCCTGTATAAAGTCTGACATGTTGAAATGTTTGGACAGATTCTGGTGTCAGATAATGAGCCTAGACCAGAAAGCACTCTTCTAGTGACCATAGAACAATGCTAAGCACTCACAAGTAGATTTGGAGGAGATGACACATGGCTACCCTAAGCTTCAAGGAAAGTTGTTTTAGAATGGGAGAGCCTGAACCAAAATACAATACAATAAAATACAAAAGCCTAAATTGAATATTTTAGGTATACAAGAATTTAGGGCAGGAATAAGATACATTAAATTAGACAATTACATACTTTAAGAAATGAGATTATGCTGCTTAAAAATTCTATTGAAGATTATAGTATAGTGATAAAACTAATACAATCCACATGGTATAGAAAAATATTTTAAAACATAAAAATGTAAAAAATGCAAGAAAATAAAAAAGAAGGAAAAGAGGGGGGTGGGAACAGAAAGGGAAAAAAAAGAAGTGTTTTGTTTTCTTGGTCTCAAGAATAGTTAAAGATGGACAATGTGCTAGAATAATAAAGAAATTGATCATAGTGAAGAAAGACGTATACCAGATCATGAACTATAAGGTTATTTCCGTGACAACAAATATAAGATAGTTAAAGCTATGGTTTTCCAGTGATAACATAAACTTGTGCAAGCTGGATGGTGAGAAAGAATGAGCAACAAAAGACAGATATTGTTGAAGTATGGATGATAGTAGTAGTAGTAGTAGTAGTAGTAGTAGTAGTAGTGCATCAAATAAAAACTACTCCCTCAAGGCAATGACCTGAAAGCAGGCAGTCACTTACTTCAACCACAAGTTGCAATTAGATTATGCACTGGAACAAATGACCACAATTGAGGCAACTAGAAGATAAGGTAATGGATAGAGTGGATGGATGGATGGACTAAAAAGAAATGCAAGGTTATACTTGGAACAAGTCCAACAAGTCCATGGTTAGGGACAACTTGAGGTGACAAGCATTTGTCTTTGAGGATGCCAGGAGACTGCATTAACCTAACTAATTAATTAACTAATCAGACTTAGGAAGATGATGAATGCCTTATGAGCAGTGGTGGTGCAGTGTTTAGAATCCAGTACTGCAGGCTACTTCTGCTGACTGCCAGCTGCCAGCAATTTGGCAGTTCGAATGTCACCAGCTCAAGGTTGACTCAGCCTTCCATCCTTCCGAGGTCAGTAAAATGAGGACCCAGATTGTTGGGGGCAATATGCTGACTCTGTAAATCGCTTAAGGAGGGGCGTAAAGCACTGTGAAGCAGCGTATAAGTCTAAGTGCTATTGCTATTGCTATTAAATTTGGAAGTTAAAAATAATGAGTTCTTAAACCTTACTTTAGATAGCATGCTGCTAGTTGCGTGATTCCTGACAATAGAGGAAGAGGTAGAACAAATGAATGGAGACTATGACAGGCTATCAATATGTATTTTATTTTAGCCATTGATCTTTACATCACATCATTTGACTTGCGTCATCAAAACAGTGCTATAGTTTTACACAGCTAAAGAAAAAGAATTGTATGCTGGTTCTTGTAATGTCATTTAGTCTTTGTCATCTAGAATGTGAGATATTCTTTCATTGAAGCAGTGTCATAGAGACAGTCTATTCTACATAATTACACTATGGCAACCGAAACCAGCTGTCAGCCATCCTAGTACATTAAGTACTGATAGACATCTTAAGAAAAGTCAGTATTTCAAATACATTAACAACATCCTTACTTTTCTCTTGAATGCATTTGTACTTAGTGACCTGGAAAAAGATCAAGATGAACAGGGAGAAAGAAAAAAAAAACCCTCAATAAAACTCAGCTTAAAAAAAAAAATATCCCATGCCTCAGAAATCCGACTAGAAAGGTTAATTAAAATGCATATTTCTATGTAATTATAAGTCAGTGCATAGGAGCTGTAAGTTTTTTTCTGGTTTTTTTTTTTTTTTAAATCAGTTCTTCGTGTTAATGATTCCATGTATCATTTTGCTTCTGAACTCTGGCAGGTGATTTTTGGCAACAATTTTTAGTGGCATGTAGGTGACATCTACCCTGCCTCTAAAATTAAAGACATTTTCTTGAAGCCCCACTTATTAAAATTAAATGTAGCAGTTTTAAATGGCATGCATGAGTGCGCATGGCTTGTGCAAATGAGTACAGACTTTCACACACAGTCTCCAATTTGCATGCACAATTTGAGCTGTCATTTTGAGAACAGGCCCTCTTGTGTCTAACGTCTATGTTTCATTACATTTTAAATCTTAAATGATAGAATTAAACACAAAACAGAGGGAAGGGGAAGAGAGAAGGAAGCGCTGTAATAAATAAAAAGAGAGACAAAGAGAGCATGAAAGGAGGGAATGAAATGAAAAGTTAGCATTAACCGGGAGCCACAGTAACATTTTCCAACCTGATGCCCCAGATTTATTTGGGACTACAAGTCCCACCTTCCTCAGCCACAAAGTCAAGTTAGCTGCCACAGTTAACCACTGATGGGAACTGAAATATGAGAGATTCTGAAATGGGAATCAGATAAATAACAGTAGTGGATAGGTGAAGGAAACAAACAATAATGAAATTTGCAGTAAGTGAAAGAAAAAAATATATAAAGAAAATTAAAATCTATCCATTCAAGAGTAATGAACCAAACACAACCTACTAAAGCGTGCAGATTTTTAGGTCTGACAGAAATCTTTTCATGATAGATGTTAAGCAAAAAACAAACAAACAAAAAAGATGGGGGGGAAAGGAACTATGCATAAAATTGAAAGAACTAAGTGTACAGTTTCCACCTTTCTTGAAATGATAAACAAGATACATTTGTCAGACTTTATGCCAAAATTATCATATACTTACTATGGGTAAGGGACAAATTAAATAACACCCTAAGTGTATTTTCCATAAAGAACTCTATCAATTTATTGTTCTCTTCTGCTTAGTCCATCTTATCTTCTTTCATCCTAATTAACGTTCAGAGTTTGTCACATGTTTATTTATAATGTTTAATTGAGGAGTCCAAATCTATCCAGCATTGAAACAAAGTGCAAATTATGTCAGTGTCTTGACTACACAAGTTTCACAGCAAAAGTCCAACGACAATGATGAAAATGTCATTTCTCACAAATTATTTACTTTAAATATTGGTTATATAACATATAGCCTTGATAAAAGACTGGAAACCCATAAGTTCTTTTTGCTGAAATCATAAAAAAATGATTTGTTGATTTAAGAGTGTTGAATATGGGACAGAAGAGAATATAATGTAGAGGGAGAAAGGGAGGGAGAGGACAAAAGGATCCTAAATTGGTTTGTAACTGCTCTAAAGATCTGTAGTTGTTTTTTAAATATATTTTTCTTTTTTCTTTTTCAATCTGTATGGTCCTTTGCACTTTTATCTTTTTTCAAGGTATCTTCATATATTTTCATGTTTATCTTTTACATGTAAAAATCTTTAATAAGCATATTAATAAACAATTTAGACAGATAGTTATATAGTATAAACAGAGACAGAATACAAACTACATGCCTTCCCTGGACCCGGCTGAATTAGCCAACTATCGTCCAGTCTCCAACCTTCGTTTTGTGGCGAAGGTTGTTGAGAGCGTGGTGGCACGACAACTTCTCCGGCACCTGGATGAAGCTATCTATCTAGACCCGTACCAGTCGGGCTTCAGGCAGGGGTACAGCACAGAAACGGCATTGGTCGCGTTGGTGGATGATCTCTGGAGGGCTCGGGACAGGGGTTGCTCCTCTGTCCTAGTCCTATTAGATCTCTCAGTGGCTTTTGATACCATCGACCATGGTATCATGCTGCAGTGGTTGAGGGGGTTAGGAATAGGGGGCACCGTTTTGCGGTGGTTCTCCTCCTTCCTCTCCGACCGCTCGCAGTTCGTGTTGGCAGGGGGACAGAGGTCGACCTCGAGGTGTCTCGCATGGGGAGTGCCGCAGGGGTCGGTCCTCTCGCCCCTCCTGTTCAACATTTATGTGAAGCCGCTGGGTGAGATCATCCGTGGTTTTGGAGTGAAGTGCCATCTGTACGCTGATGATACTCAGCTGTACATCTCCACCCCAGACCACCCCAACGATGCCCTTGATGTGATGTCTCGCTGCCTGGAGGCCATGCGGGTCTAGATGGGGAGGAACAGGCTCAGACTCAACCCCTCCAAGACCGAGTGGCTGTGGCTCCCGGCGCCCCGATATAGTCAGCAGGTGCCATCGCTGACTATCGGGGGTGAATCTTTGCCCCCCACGGAGAGGGCTCGCAATCTGGGTGTCCTCCTGGATGCACGGCTGTCTTTGGAAGAGCATATGACGGCCGTGGCCAGGGGGGCCTTTTATCAGGTTCGCCTGATTCGCCAGTTGCAGCCCTTTCTGGATCGGGACGCCCTGCGCACGGTCACTCATGCCCTTGTTACTTCCCGGTTGGACTATTGTAATGCTCTCTACATGGGGCTCCCCTTGAAGAGCACTCGGAGGCTCCAACTGGTCCAGAATGCGGCCGCGCGGGTGGTTATGGGCTAAACCCGTTGTGCCCATGTGACACCCCTCCTGCGCGAGCTGCACTGGCTCCCAGTGGTCTTCCGGGTGCGATTCAAGGTGTTGGTTACCACCTTTAAAGCGCTCCATGGCATAGGACCCGGGTACCTCCGAGACCGTCTTCTGCCACCAATAGCCTCCCACCGACCAGTCCGTTCCCACAGAGAGGGTCTCCTCAGGGTGCCATCAGCCAAGTTATGTCGGCTGGCGACACCCAGGGGGAGGGCCTTCTCTGTGGGAGCCCCAGCCCTGTGGAATGAACTGCCCCCGGAAATTCGTAAGATCTCCGACCTCCGGGTGTTTCGCTGCGCATTGAAGACCATGTTGTTCCGCCAGGCCGGACTATCAACACAATAGTTTTAAATTGGGTATTTAAATTTATTGGGGTTTTAAATTTGAGCCACCTATTTAATTATTTTAAATTTTATACTGTTGTTTTGTCTGTGTTTTTAAATAGGCTGTACACCGCCCTGAGTCCTTCGGGAGAAGGGCGGTATAGAAATAAAATTATTATTATTATTATTATTATTATTATTATTATTATTATTATTATTATTATTATTATTATTATTATTATTATTATTATGATGTTTGTAATATTTTTAATTTTTAAATGTTTTTTTATAATGATTTTTTAAAATGTATTGTGAGCCTCCCTGAGTCTTTGGAGAGGGGCGGCATATAAATTGAATTAATTAAATTAATTAAATTAAATTAAATTAAATTAAATTAAATTAAATTAAATTAAATTAAATTAAATTAAATTAAATTAAATTAAATTAAATTAAATTAAATTAAATTAAATTAAATTATTAAATGTTGGACTGCAGAGACGTGATTCTTAGAGGAACATACACCTGGAAATGCATGTGCATGTGATTAATCTCACAAAAAGTACTTTTAGGATATTTTTAAATTAAGCTAATCCCATTCATTCAAATAAATGGGATTTTTTTGGGTTTGGTTTGGGTAAGGATGTCATAAGTCTACAAATCTTGCCAGCTCTATAGTACACATTAGTTGAACATTAATTCTAGTCTACAGCAAAACAAGTAGAAATAATTATAATCTATTATGTTTGTAATGCTACCTTTGTTCAGCATTTACTAATGTAGTTAATTTTGAGTATCATGATCTTCAAAATCCAGAGGGAGCACATTGCTCAAATTTACTATTTGGGAATTTGTGAGATGATTCTTTCATATCCATAAATTTGAACAGACATAGTTAGGATTTCAGGTTGTGTGGATTTATTACCAAAGAGGTTACACGTTATACTATAGTCTAAGGGGACAAGGAAGACCACTGCCTAATTATTATCTCATCTAACCATTATTTGTTACTTTCAAATTATACAAGAATAACCATGATGAATGATGTATTTGGACATAAAGGCTTGCAAAAACCTGAAAAAGAAACAAAACTGACCATCTATTGGAAAATTCATTAAATACAAATAAAATGCCATGGATTGTGCTTCACTCAGGTTCACCATTTTCAAAATAGATGAAAACTCTGCAAATGAGTAACCCAAAAAATATTTTCTTAAAGAAATATCAAAATAGGAAAGCTAGATACTTTATTTTACCAATGGCAAGAAAGATCCTTCTTTCGATATAATCTGCTTTTCAGGTGGAATCCAATATTATTTTTCTTCTGGCAGAAATGTTTCTCAGTAGAAGCAAGATGATTTCCCTTCCTACCCTCTCTGCAGCCTCTCATATTCTCTCTGCAACCAATTTTGGGGAAATGCAGGATCTGCAAAACCCTATTTATGCTGGCTTCCACCTTTCTTCTTTCCTTTCTCCCTATGTCCAGAAACCTCAGAATTCAAATTTAGTTGGAAAGCAAGAATACCATCATAGGTATCATCTTCCCGAAACTGAATGATAGATAGATATGTACATTGGCAGAAAGAGACGGGGGGTGGGAGGGAGGGAGAGAGAGAGAGAGAGAAGGAAAGAGAATATTTAAAGACAGTTGAGAGTCTGTAAGAATTAAAACTCTGTTGTATATTAATAATAGTGTAAATAGCAATAGTAATATACAGTACTAGTAGTAGAAATTGTTCAATGTAACATAGAGATACAAATAGCAGGGGTGAAATCTACTTACCTTCCCTACTGGTTTGGAAGTGCATGTGCCACACGTGGACCCTCTGCGCATGCGCAGAGGGTAAAAAACAGGTTACTTCCTGGTTAAAATCAGGAAGTAATGACAGCCAGGCGGGTGGGCGGAGCCTCGTACTGCTGTCGCCACCGGTTCTCCAAACCACCCGCCACCATCGCTACCGGTTTGGCCGAACTGGCCCGAACCGGTAGCATTTCACTCCTGGATAATAGTATATACTGTAGTTTAATAATAGTAGTATGTGGGCTTCTATTTGTTTCAGCAACTTAAGGAAGGGTCTTTTTTTAAAAAAAAACACACACACATCAATGGCAACTGAATATCAGGATTGATGCACCCTTAGATATTAGCCTATGGCATGTTAAGGGCAAGTCCTATTAATACAAATGAGAAATAAACAAGAAGATAGATGCCATGCATTCTTTCATGTGTTTTTCCTTCCTTTTACAACAGAGCAAACATTTGCTTTTTAACAAGATTTGTCTTGGTGAAAGCATGAATAAATTATGATCCCTTCAAGCTTCTCAGAAAAATCTTTTATACACATCTGATCTTTAGTAGCAAATGATCTGTACTGGGGCAAACTCTGTTTGTTGTTTTTCTCCTCTCCACCCAAAGCACCAGGCACAGGATGAGGCATCTAAAGGTATGTTTCATCTGTTGAGATAGAGTTCAACTTGTGAACTTGACTAGCAGACACCCCCCCTGCACTTCCCCCCCCCCCTTGAAAGACACACCAATGGAGTCTTCACCCTTTAGGAGGTAGAGATGTAATCCTCTTTCATGAAATGGAATGAAAGTAAGTTTTGGCCTGGCCTGTACAGAATCGCACTAATTTACAATAGAGTGGCATCTTTTTCTCAAAGAGTTTCGAGGCATGAATCACGGAGACTGGCAATTCAATTACCCTCTCCACTTAGAAAAGTATTCTCCCCTTTCTTGCCAAGTTGAAATCTACAGGAAATGCAATGTAGAAGAGACTACATTGTGCACGCCCGGCAAATATCTGAAACGCCTCAGGCTTTAGAGAACAAGAATCCCTGACCTTTTATGATTGCTACAGTAGTTTTCCAGCAAAACACATTCCATACAATAAAGCTCTTAAATACCTGACAAAAGAATGCATTTGCTATATATTCTGGCAAAAGAAGAAGGGGGAAAAAATTGTTATAATGAAAGCCGCTTAAATGAATACCTGAGAGTTCTACCGACTCTTTATTATTTCACAGGAGACCCTGTTTAGGAAGAAATGATAAAGCCACTAACATGGAGTAGGAATCTGAGCACTGTACTTTCTCATACCTCCCACATCCACATCTGTTTTTTAAAACCGTTGGTGCTTTCTTAGCACGTGGACAGTTAATACATACAGGGGATGCATCATGGTATCTCCTGCCCCATCCACGTTATTGCTTTTTCTCCATGCTCTGAAGTCTGCTACTCACTCGTTAATACTTTTTTTTAAAATTTGATTTATATGCCACCCTTCTCCAGAGACTCATGGCGGCTTACAATGCGTTATGGTATGGTAATTCTTCCATGGTATTACACTAATACAAAATTATACATAGGCATATAAATTAAACAAATAAATAAATAACTGATAAACAAAACAGCTTGTGTACCTAACAGACTAACAGCATCATTACTGCAAAAGCTCCCACCAGATGTGTTATGGTCCCGAGTTAAAATGCACTATACACAAGAAAAAAAAGGACTCTGGGGAATGTACTGATAAATCAAAAACCATTAATATTAAAATTTAAGGCACTTTCTCATTTTCCAAAGTAAAGGCTATACATTATATAGCCTTCTGTATTGTGTTGTGTTAAAATTGAGTCTCTATGAAGCCACAGTAGAATTCTTTGCATATTCAATTCTATAACTCTCCTGTTTGACATAAATCATAGAGATACATTTTCTCGGTCCCCACCCTTCTCTCAGTTAATTGAACTGATGTATTAAAATTTCATATTTTTTTTGAAATAAATATTGTCAATCTCTTAAAATAGCAGGAACTGATTTGGTACAATATTCTTGAATATATAATCTTTAAGGCACAAATTATATTCCAGGTTTGAAATAACTGGTACTGAATCCTCAGCTACCATTTTTTTTGTTCTAAAGCAGGGATGGGCAAATGTGGCCCTATTACAACCTGTGGACTTCAACTCCCAGAATTCCTGAGACAGCTGTCTCAGGAATTCTGGGAGTTGAAGTCCACAGGTTGTAAAAGGGCCACATTTGCCCACCCCTGTTCTAAAGTCAACCATGGAAAGAAGTACAGGTAGTCATCACTTAACAACTGGTTACTTAGCAACCACTCACAAAAGCTACTTAGGAACTCTGTTCTGGTCACATGATCATTTATCGGGCACTTGGCAACCAACTCACCTTTACAGACAGTTGCATCATTCCTGTGACCACAAATTATGACTTTTTTGGCCAGTTTTCAACTTTTTTGGTCAGTTTTTGGCAAAAAAAAACCCAAACCAGTCATAGGAATACATTGATCTGCTTTACAATTACCCTGTTCACCTAACAATGACCACCACAAAAAAAGAGAACATAAAATTGGGCTTGGTTACATGGGTACCTTGACTTATGACCATCATAACTTATGATGGAAATTCCATGCTCCATTATGGTTGTAAGTTGAGGACTAATTGAAATTTAGAACAAGATCATAGCATTGGCTGCAGAGATGACATCCTCTCATGATCCTACCAAGATCCAAGCTTCAGTCTTATATGCATTATTATCTTTCCCCATCTATTTACTAAGTGTAAAGAGTGAATCCAAAGATTAGGGAATGCCTTGCTCTATCAGAGAAAATTAACATGTGGATCATGGGTGAAATCCAGCAGGTTCTGGAGAACTGGTAGCCGAAATTTTGAGTAGTTTGGAGAACCGGCAAATACCACCTCTGGCTGGCCCCAGAGTAGGGTGGGAATGGAGATTTTGCAATATCCTTCCCCAGGAGTGGGGAGGAAATGGGGATTTTGCAGTATCCTTCCCCTGCCACACCTATCAAGCCATGCCCACCAAGCCATGCCATGCCACGCCCACCAAGCCACGCCCACAGAACCAATAGTAAAAAAATTTGGATTTCACCACTGATCTGGATCCCTCAAACTGTGATGGCAACAACATGATGTCCTGCATACAGTAATATCATGCAAGTGCTGCCATTACATGCTTGCATCTCAAGAATTGATGAAAGTATGTAAGTCAAAAGATTTACCTAATGATATTGTCATTAATATTTTGTCATCTGCTACTCTTGGCCATCCAGAGATGCTCATAGTGCCAGGTGAATTCTAAGATGTAACTGATTGAAAAAGGCTGAACTAGGACCATAATGACCCAAGTTCTTGCTTATACTGATCTGTGGAAGTTTATCAATATAACTGTATGTCAGGCGTTATCTTTGAGCTCAGCATAGTACATTATCTTTCTATGTGAATAACACAGAGAATAATAATGGAGAAAGGAATACAGTGAGCACTTTAACTATGAAATAAAGATAATCAGAAATCTAACAAAAATATATACCATAAGTGAACACAATCTGGAGAGACAGAAAACCAGGATTTAATGGAAATTTTCTCTCAACTTCAAAAAGCCTCTCCTGCATATATCCTACTAGTTAATTCCAACTGACTCAAAGTCAGTTGGAATTAACTAGTTCAAAGAGACGTTACTACAGGTTCTCAGCCTCTGGGATCCAATTCTTACAGGGCAAACATCCAAAATTGAAAAGAGCTCTAAAGATTATAGTTTGGTATGGCATACAATCAACCAGGTGCCATTCAATATTCTCTGTATCAGTTTCTCTCCATCCATATAACTGAAATTCATGCTGCTTGCTACCACTTAGTATCTAACTGTCCCATTCTTTAAAAAAATCTCCCTATACAGTGAAATTATAGTATATGCAATAGATAGTAAATACAGTACAATATGTCTATGTATGTATATGTGTATACACACATACACACATAAGCATACATACATACATGCACACATGCATACACACACACAAACACACGAAACACAAAACAATATCAGTTAAGATATATTAAAACCAAAAGCCATAAAAAGATATTTGAGAGTCAATGTATATACTAGCTATGTATTTAGCATACAGTATCTCCACAGGAAAGTAGCAAGAATAATTATGCAATTAAGAAAAGTCTGCTAAATTTTGTAATAGCTGCTCCAAACATTACTTCATTAAGCTACACACAAAGATAAGGACTGTAATTCAATCATATAAAACAATTGCAGCAACCACAGCTTTTGCCTTTCTTTTTTTTTCCTTCCTGCCTTTCTTTTTCCTCTGCCTTTTTTTTTTTTTACCTTGTTTGCAATACTTGTGATAAATGACTTGATGTCTAGATTAGTTGGGCAGCTCTTCTGACAGGGGGCATCTGCACACTTTAAGCACCTGGGGAGGAAAGTAAATGAGTTAGAGTGACTTAGAGCACAAAGCACTGCCAACAACATACAATTTTTCCATGTACCTGACAGAAGCTAATCAATCTAAAAATTAATAATACACTACTGTTCGGGCAGAAACTCAAAAAGGTTCCCATGGGTAAGTGCTATTATCCCCATGTCACAGACAGGTAAACTAAGGCAGCTGATCCCAGATCATTCAAATCTTGAAAGTGAAAAGCAAGCCACCCATAAAATACAATTCCCCAGTGCATATATTTGTTATGATTTGTATTATGTGATGACATTCTTCTGCAAAGTTTTTATTTCAAATAGGCAAAAGCAACATGTAGCATTAAGAAAGCAGATTTTAAGTCACTGCATTCCCTACCCAGTTTGCAGAGTCTGGATGATGCTTTCATTTTTGTATTTTTTATCACCTAATATTTAACATTTTTGAGTATATTCCATCAAAACAATAAAAACACAATAGAACCAAAATAAAATACCAATAGAGGAGAACAGAGTAAATCTAATATTAACACAGAGAACAAGATATACTGAATTCAGAATTATTAATTCTATTCTGGACATTTCCACAGTATAAAACTTTCATAAATATTAGCATTCGGCCTAACAATAGTTTAAAAAACTGATAAAAAGCAACAAGAAATCAGTCTACTTATTTATATATACAGGTCATACATGTAGTCCTCCATTTAACAACCACAATTCAGATCAGAATTTCTGTTTTTAAGTGAGACGATTATTGAGGCACCCAATTTTACAACCTATTTAGCCACAGTTGATAAGTGAATCACTGCAGTTGTGAATCATGTAGTCTATAAGCAAATCCAGTTTTCCCAGTTGTTTTTGCTTGCTGGAAGCTGGCTGGGAAGTCTATAAATGGTGATTATAGGACTCCGGGATGCTGAAATCATTGTAAATATTTGCTGGATTCCCGGCGACCAAATTTTGATCACATGACCATGGGGATGCTGTGTTGGATGTAAATATGAGGACTGGTTTTAAGCTCCATTTTTCAGTGCTGTTGTAACACTGAATGGTCACTAAATGAATGATTATAAGTATACTGCCATTTGAACACGCTCTGCACTTACAGCAATCCTCTTCTCAAGTGGGTAGTTTACTAGTATGTCCAAATAAATCAATTTCAGGCTCTGGGTTGCAATCCTGATATATTTGGATAATCTAGAGCAGGGCTGTCAAACTCGCAGCCTGCGGGCTAGATGCGCCAGGCACTGGCCATACCCACACCGTTTAGCAAAGGAAGAAAAAGTCCTGATACATCACATGACACGCCATGACGACGTGGGTTTGACACCTCTGATCTATAGTAATGTTAAATTAAATTAACTTGCAATCAAAGGAGGTCATACTAGAGTCATTAGGTCATGTGCAGAGCACATTGCCAGCAGGTGTTCTCCAGCAGTTTCAGTCATTTACAGCATCTTTGGCATTGTCACAAGGGACATTAATAATCTAGGGGTAAACCGGAAGCATCGCAGCAAGACTGACTCGAAAATAGCAGGCTCCGACGAGCCCCACAAAAATTCAGCCAGACAAACCGCAGTTGGGAAGGTCTTCAGACCAGAACTGTCCTGTAGGGACGGTGAAGGAGAGGCACCTCGGACGATCAAGAGGAACAGACAAGTTCCTCGAAAGGTCGGAGGCAGCTCTTTGAACCGGAGGCGGGGGTGGCGGCCATTAAAACAACCGCTTTGAAACTGGGGCAACCGGAATAAGATTTTGTGCAGGAGTGGTGTCTGAATGGACTACTGGTACCGGGTGAGTGATTGGCCAACTCACAGGTAAAAAAGGAAATTTTAAAAAAAACTTTAAAAGGTGTCCCAGCGAGGAAACAAGCAGCTAATTGGCACTTGGGAATTTTAATGGAGGGAGAAGGACAAAAAGGAAGTTAAAGTACTAAAGCCCAAAAAATAAAACTTTATATTTGGATTTAAAATTGGATTTGGAGAAATTAAAATTAACACAAAAAAAAAAAACACCAAGGGAAAGCACCTTTTAATGAGGATTTGAATTATTTTTGACAGTTTTGATATTTGAACGAAGAACAAATAGGAGGTCAAAATATTAAAGCCCAAGAAAAGAAATTTTACAACTGGATTTAAAACTGAATTTAGAGAAATTAAAAACAATAAAAGGAAAAGAAAGCTGAGAGAAAGTATTTTCTCTGTGGATTTAAAATACTTTTGTAAGCTTGATAATTTGTTGTTCTGAGAATGGTGGATTGGAAAGAGACATCTGCTGGTGGAAAGAAAGCACTAGAAAGATCGGCCTGAAAATTGAAGGAAATAACAGCAGTGACCTTGATCACTAAGATAACTGTGAGAAACTTTAAGGAGTATTTGTTTCTTTTTAAACTGCCTGGTCTCAACTTTTAAAGGAGGTGGAAAACAACAAAGCTTTAAATTGGAGTGGATTGGACAAACATTTGAACTGGATATTATCTGGAAATAAAAAAGAAACTACATGGATTTAAAACTTAATTAAATATAAGTTAAAATATCAATAATTTTTAAAATTGACAATATGGAGTCTTGGATATGTGAGGAATTAATTGAGATGCTTAAAAACATGTGTGAATCATTAAAGGGCAATAAAAAGTCAGAAACTTTTTTAGAACATACAAAACAGGAAAAAGATAATATAAATGAGAAACAAAATAATATTGAAGGAAAAGGAATTGAAGGTAAAAAGTTAGATGATTACACTGGGATTTACCGTGACTAAAAAAGAATGGATAGGGGGGAATATTCCCCAAAAAAGAATCAATCAAAGGGAAGAGAAGGAAATGGAAAAAGATTAGGTAAAAGCTTGTGGAGAATTATGCGAGTAATAGACTCAAAAGTTAGAGAAAAGATTCAGGAGAAAAGAAATAAATATAAAAAGAAAAGAAAAGAGAAGAGAATGGAATGCAGGGAGAAAATTACTAAGAATTTTGGAGAGACCAAGAGAAAATGGTTAAAAGGGGAAGAATAGTGGAAAGGAGGTAGGGAATTAAGGTTTATATTAGTAGATCTAAGGGAACTGTATTGACATTAGTAATTGTGAATGTAAGAGCAAATATGATGATGTATATTGTTTATTGTAAAATGGAACAGCAGATGAAATATGAAGAGGTAATTTGGTTCAATTATGAAAATAACTGAAATCAAGAGACAAAATTGAAATGTTAAAAAGTGTGATGGGGATTTTGAAAAATATGTTGTAAATGATGAAATAAAATAATTGAGGCTATAATAAGAAATTAGGAATTAAGGGCAGATAGTGATATTACTTATTATGTACTAAGTAGAGATTAAGATAAGATGTGGAAGGTCAATTAAGTTAAAGGTTTTCAATGTAAGAATTGAATAAGATGAAGTACATTGTTTATAGCCAAGAAGTGTGATGGGGATTTTGAGAAACATATTTTATAAATGTAGAAATAAGATAATTAATTGAAGTAATGCTAAGAAATTAGGATTTGAAAGGCAGATGGTGAGATTGTTTATATACTATGTATTAAGAAGATATTAAGATAAGATTAAAAAATAGGGAAAAAGAATGTTATGGCAGAAATTGAAATATGTA
The DNA here is from genome assembly GCA_022577455.1 of Arizona elegans. Lineage (NCBI taxonomy): Eukaryota > Metazoa > Chordata > Lepidosauria > Squamata > Colubridae > Arizona > Arizona elegans. The sequence continues at coordinate 122,185,917 of JAKOOJ010000002.1, forward strand.
AATGGCATTTGGAAAAAACAAAAAAGAAAATTGGAATAGAGTATAAAAAAATTAACACATAACTATGTTACAAGACGTATAAGATGTGACCCAGTCAATACTATGGTCATAAAATATGTATGTAAAAGAAAAAATTAATAAAACTTGTTTTTTAAAAAGGGGAACATTATTAATCTTAAGAACTTCCTTAAGTGTTTGGCACCAAGTTTTCTGAGGCCGGCCTCATTTTCTCTCTCGTCCAGGAGGTATCCAGCATAGTGCAATTTTTGGATGCCGGTCTTTAGGCATACATAAAATATGGCCAACAAGCTGCATTTGATGTTCCCAATAGGTGCTCTAAATCTAATCTTTGTAGCATCTCTTCATTGGGGATGTGGTCACGATATGAGATGCAGAAGATTCTCAAGTAGCATTGTTGGAGAACAATTAACCCTTTAATTATGGTTGTACTCAAATATATATATTGCAGTTGGTATAACAACACTTTTGAAGAGTTTTATCTTTGTGGTAATACTTATGGCTGTGTGGACCAAATTGGGCGCATGTGCTGAAACACAGCCACTGGTGGTCTAATTCAAAGGTTAATGTCCTTGTCTGTACCTCCATTCATAGATATAATGCTACCAAGATAAGTAAATTGTTGGACTTCTATAATTGTTCTATAACCTGGCCAAACCTCCTCATTTCTTCCAGACTTGGGACTGTCTGGGTTACCTCAAAACCGAGTTGGCCCAAGTGGAGTTTCATACTAGAATAACAACAGCTAAAAAACAAGGAGCATATGGCCACGTTTTGAAAAGAAAAACAGAAAAGCTACAGATTGGATATGGGCAACAGGCATCTTCAAATCATAGGGCAAGGTCCCCAACTATAATACCAATATCATGGTTTATGATATATTGTTTTCATTTGCCCCAGTCTGATCCATACCCAAAAGATATATTTGAAATAATATAAATCATGCCACATAGAAATGACATGAGCAGGTTCTGTTAAATCATCTTTAACAATCAGGGACAAATGATCAATCTTCAAAAGGTTACAGAAGAATGCAAACTTATTCCCATCTTATGAACTTAATAAAAACCTATAAGATTCCTTGCTCTTAATAAACTTCACGCTGATCTAAGCATTCCTTTATTGTTGTTCTTTTTAATCCTTTTTTCTTCTTGCAAAATGGCAGAGCACTAGAGTCAGACACAAATACATGAGGTGACTTCAGGCAAATCAGTATCCCTTCCTTTTGTACCAGATTTTAGCTACTGATCTGAAAAGTAGGAACTGTAGAATTGCTCTGTTTTACTTGCTTCAAGTATTACAGTTATTAACATGCATTTTCTAAAAGCAAAGAGGTAGAATACTATGTCATAAAGTACCAACTCATACTTTTTAAGATGTGATGAGTTGCAATCTCCCACATTCAGACCATTCTTATAATTACCAAATAATAATCATGTCATGTTATTTATAATCAGATGTTGAATGTAAGGTGGTAAATTTATTTTCAAGAAGAGTATTTAATCCATAAAGTAATCTTTACTGGAGAAAGAGAGAGGTTAAAAAGGTATTCAAAACAGAATTGAGAAAATGTAGATGTACCGTAACATTCAAGACAAGAATATGGTTCTATGTGAGAGTTACCTTTGAATAAAATATAGGTAAGTTCAACTTTAAAGTTCAGATTTATGAGAAAACAATATGTAAGCCTCTTTGGCTCCTCTAACAAAGGAGAAGAGGAATATAATTATGTCAAAGTAGACAGCTTGGAAGACATTACCAGACTAATCACCATTCAAAGCAACTGCCTGTTAGATTCACCCAGGAAAGGTAAAACAAAACAAGATCAAATCAAGATTGACCAGGAAGCCATTTTTTGCACAACGGCACGTGTATAATGGCGTCATTATGCATCTTTCACCAAACACTATACATCTCCATATTTTATTTTATTATTATTATGGAGCTGGCTCATAAATAACAGCTGTTGAAAATGTCAAATGTTAATGAGGCAGGGCAATGCAAGCCTGAATTTGTGGCATTGGCTGGGAAAGGAGGGGGCTGGAAGTGCTGCGAATATGCCAGTATAGACAGACTCTTATAACAACACCATCTTCCAATTCTCAGAGCACTCTGCAGACTAAAGTGCATCAGTCTGCCATTAATCCCACTTATCACTCTGACAGCTCAGTAATTACACCACTGCTACAGCCCAGGTACTGCAGTTGTAATAAAATATCAACCGCTGTGCAGGATGCATGCTGGTGAGATGTTTTATTAAACTTCGGAGGGGGGGGGAGGGGGGCTTGATCATCAAGTGACATTAGTGTTGACCTATTTTTTCTATTTGACAATAAATTAGCCTTTGACCATGCCATAATAGATATTACAGAGTGCATTTACAATGTTCCCAAACAGCAAAAGGTGCAGCATTCCAAGGAACTGGGCAAATGGCATAAAACAAGACGGTAGGAGAGGCATGTCAGAACATTATTACCTAAATGGCTATAAATGATTGATATAGTGAGAAATCACAAGCATGGCTCTTACACTTGGAGAGAAATGCAACAATTACCAAAAAAACAAAAAAACAAAAAAAAACCCCACAACCCACCACCCTATAACCTATGTAAATTGTTCCAGACAATGATTCTTTTTTCAATAAAAATTTCTATCAATTTGAACTTCATGCTTCTGATGTCTTCTGCTGCCTTTCAAACTGAAATGCATTATCATTTAAATTAAATAATACCGAGGAGAAATGAAAGAAAACATTTTAAAAGTCATAAATAAATAACAGCATCAAACCCCACACATTTATTTCCACACTATTTTGAAAAGAGAGGTACTCAATCCAACTGGATCAAGGAAGACAATAGTTAAATCAATTATCTAAACCTACCGTTTATAAACAATTTTTATTTGAACAATATTTACTATGAATTTATGAACTTGTATATACGCATAAAATTAGTTCTGCATGGATGACATCTCTTCCTTAATGGTACAAGAAAGAGCACCTATCCTGTTCTATAACAATAAAACAGGTGGGCAAAGCATGTTTGATATCCTTAAAGAATGAACACTTGAAGAAGCACATATGACTTTAATTTTAAATAAATCCTTTTAAAGTTATTTATTTATGAAAATACACTCAACTCTTACTCATAACAAAAGCATCTACTTGGGAGGATGAGAAACAATGAAAAAAATCTACTAGTGTCAAAAATAAGTACACAGGTCTCCTGTTCACATGGACTGTATGTTTATTTATTTTATTTCTTTCTTTATTTTATTTATTTCGTCAAGTATGTAATAGTAACAGATATAAGTATAAACATAATTATGAATACATGAAATGGATACATATAAAAGGGAACATTAGGACAGGGACGGTAGGCACGCTGGTGCGCTTATGCACGCCCCCTTAGAGACCTCTTAGGAATGGGGTGAGGTCAACAGTAGACAGTCTAAGGTTAAAGTTTTGGGGTATGTCCTGTTTAAATTTCAGTATACTGTAATCACTGCATACTGAATCACTGTTCATAGAAGAGATCATTTCTGCTTCAACTATAAGACAATTAAAATACAACAAAGAACATTGAATCAGACAAAAAAACAAGTAACTTTTCTATTTATTGCTCTAATTGTGTTGATTGTTACATAAGTTGTTGCCTACAGCAAGAAGGCTATAAAATTTTAAACGCCACAAAATCATCCATTATTCACCTAATATTACACAAAAACACTTCTGTTCATGCAACAAGTAAGTTGCTGATCTCTGACCTACACATACCAGCCTTCCAACGTAAATGTAAGAAAATCATAGGACATAAATGGAAAAAAATAAATCAGCAAACATGCAAAACCTCAAAGCTGCAGTTCCTGTCACTATTTTTAAAAAGTGACAAATTTTACTTCCTGCCCCCTTTAAAAATAAAAACAGGTAATGTCTTAAGCAAAATAAATGCATTTGTTCCCTTTGCAATTAAATATGCATTATTTTCCCTAAAAAAAGAACAGTTTGGACTATTCTTAAAATTGTGACCAAAAAAAAAAAACCCATCGGTAGACATGACATTTCAGTGTCAATCTGGATATGACCCTAAGTTATCTAAGTTTTTCTGTTTTAAAAAATAGAAAACTAATTCCCCCCTCCCCATAAAACTAATAAAATACTTCAAAGTAAGGTTGATAAGACAGTATATAAAAATAAGGAAGAAGAATGGAAGCTTTGAAATTGTCAGCTGTTCAAAACTGCAGTGTAACAGCAGATTTATTTGGACAGGAGTCAGTATCCTTCCATAATGATGATTTGTATTTCTGCTTATAATTATTTCTTAATTTGTATTTGTAGCTGCAGATAAGCCAGCTATATGGCTTATAAATTTAATGCCCTTTAACAACACATTTCCTCTTCTTTGCTAACACTTAAATGGCTTTTCTACCTGAAAGTATTTTCACCCTAGTCTCAGTATTTCTATCCAATGAATCTCCCATCTAAAGACTTTTGCAGTTCTATTGGCTACTTGGCTTTGACGTTGAGAAAAATAAACATTTAAGGCTGCCTTAAATATGCCTCTTTTAATCAACAGTAGAATGGTCAAAGGCAAAGCTGCCAACTGATATTATTTATGACAATCACAATTACAGCATAATATTCACACTCCTCTCTGACACCAATGTAACTAATTTAGTATTTTGCATTAACTAAGAAGGTGCAAAAGCCTGAGTAAGTACAGAGTAAGGAAAAATAATAAAACATACATAAATTTGTAATCTCATATCCAGTATCTGAATTAATTGTTTTCATCTGATTTGGTAAACATCAATATTAATTAATGTACAAATAAAATATACAAAGCTATGGTGTGGAGCAGTGGTGGGTTCCTCCCGGTTTGGTCCGGTTTGGCCGAGCCGGTAGCTGTGACGATATGATGTCACCGAACCGGTTCTTCCCCCCCGCCTGCCCTCCCACCCCCCCACCCACCCCCACATTATTCTTACCTTTTATTTGGTCCCACCCCCAATCTATTGCTGCCTCCTGAGTCCCAGCTGATGACTAGAGGGAAAAAAACTGTTTAAACTCTTGCCGCGGGGCTTCAAAGGGCCATCCTACAGCTGATCAGTGTTAAAAGCAAACAAATGAGTCGGATCGTAAGTGCGAGGACTGGTCGTAAGTGCGAGGACCTTCCAGAAATGACTCTGACCAGCTAGCCACGCCCACCTAGTCACATGACCTCCAAGCCACACCCACAGAACCAGTAGTAAAAAAATTTAGAACCCACGCCTGGTGTGGAGAGAGAGAGAAAGTATATCTACCTCAGATTTAAATGTGTTGACATCTAAGCATATCCACAGCTCCCTGGGATCTCCAGGACTGATGACATAACTAGGTTTTAAGGGGCTTAGGAAACAGCAAAAGGGATGGATCTAACCAAACCTTAAGGGCATGGGGAAGATGTTCCATAAGGCAGGAACCATGGCAGAGAAAGAGAAGGCCTCCTGGGACCTACCAAATGTGGCAGATGGTAACAGCAGCTATCTTCTCTGCTTGATCTAATGAGAAGGACGAATGTAAGCAGGGAGACGCAGTCCCTCAGATAACCCTGTCCCATTGCGTGCTCACATTTTCGGTTCCGGGAGAACCAGTTGTTACAACTGGCAGCAGCCCACCACTGTATAAGCTGCAGTATATATGAGCAATAGCAATACAGTATTTCACCTACATAGCTATTTTAAGTGGAACCTTCTCAAGTTTCCTTAATACTACCTAGTCAAATACCACCAGTGCTTGAAAACCAAACAATGAGCTCAGCTTACAACATCAGTCTTTTTAGGTCTCTTGATAAGTCCTGCCTTCTTACAAAACCTTTCCAATTCAAAACCTTTCCTCAAGTCCTCCAAGCATCCAATATGGAAGACCACTATGAATTCAATGGGGAAATTTTTTCATGTGCATAACTGAATTTGCTTTGGCTTCCACATGGGTGAACTACTGTTGATCTGAAATAACTGTTCTTGTTCTCAAATAGACTAGAAATCAATCTAAGCGGTACCAACTCTGTTTGAATGGATACAAGGTTCATTTGGAATAAATAAAATGCTTTCTGGGCCATTCAAAATGCTGAAATTATATCTTTGACAGTCTCACCTTGGCTACACCATGCCCTAAAATAAGCCCTTATTGTAACTACGTGGGTAACTTGACCTGTGTCAACATTTTAACTTGTTGCCTCTGGAATCATGCTTCAGATATTGAAAACTTTTGTCCTTTTACCCTCAACACTGATCTGGAGAGTGACCCCTCTTTGCCTATTATCTCTGCTGCAAATGCTCAGAATTGTTTTTTAACCCAGGGTTGTCTGACAATACATGTTGCATCACTACGTGAGTCCTGGTAAAAGACAACATGGAAGCTATTTAAAAAATCATTATGCATGCAGAAGCTTTTCTCCTGCAGGTTTCTATACTGAATCTGAAAACATCTGCAAGAGCTGATCTGGTTGTACCAACAAGCTGTTTCTGAGCTGACCAATACCGAGATATTATTTCAGTGAACAATTCTTATCCTCTTTTGTAAATAATTTAAACCGAACTATATGAGGGCAGACCAGGCATTTCTAACAATGATCAACTTTTTTTTAATTTTTTCCACAAGAAATTTGAATGCAAAATAATTAATTGGTATTGGTGGAACTGTTTTTCTGTCCTGCCTTCCAGATATAATGTATGGTATAGGTATTTAAATTGTCCTTCCCAGGTTATGTAAAATAACTACACCAATTTTCAGTGTTAAAATGTTTTATGTATTGAAATGTAAAGCTTACCTTTATTTATTTTGTAATTATAAACTGCCTCAAGCACTCTGAGAACTGCCTTCTATTTTTTTTAAAAAAATTTTTTTCCAGAACTAAAAGAAATAAATCCGTGTTAGTGAAGTTTCTTCCAGTAGTTGATTGGTTCTCAACATGTTGTTCATTATTATGCCTGTGAGTAATTAAACATTGTAGGCAAGCATGTCATTGGCCTATAGCAGTGATGGCTAACCTTTTGCTGTCGCATGCCAAAAGCGGGGGGAGTGCGGGAGAGTCGCACACGCATGTGCCCACACCCATAATTCAATGCGCCCTGGCCCCCCATGCCCTACCCCGCTTTTGGCATGCGATGGCTGGGTGGGCCCAGTTGGCCCATTGTTCGCCCTCCCCAGGCTCCAGAGGCTTTCTTGGAGCCTGGGGAGGGCGAAAAGCAGCCTTCCCCACTGCCCCAGGGCCCTCCAGAAGCCGGAAACAGCCTGTTTGCTGACTTCCAGTCCCACCGGAAAGCATGTTTTTTGTTCTCCCCAGGCTCCAGAGACTTTCTAGGAGCCTGGAGAGGGTGAAAACGGCCTTCCCCACCCCTCCGGAGGCCAGAAATGGCCTGTTTGCCGACTTCTGGAAGGCCCGTTTTTCGCTCTCCCCAGGCTCCAGAGCCTTTCTAGGAGTTGAGCTAGGGCAATGCTCGCATGCCCACCGATATGGCTCTGCGTGCCATTTGTGGCACGCGTGCCATAGGTTCACCATCACGGGCCTATTGTTTCCTGGTGTTGTCCGTTTTGCCGAGTCTTTTTGAATCAAGTAAGTTTTGCCAGTTATTAAATGATCATTGATGTCTCCTTCTTGCACTACTTCATTAAACTATTTAACTATACTTAGATGGAAGCTAGTCAGATATTTGAGCCAAAAACCATGCAATTGATCATTTCCAAGAAATGTCCAGTTCTTAATCCTTTTCACTCAATTTTTAACCATTTCTGCTGTTAAAATTAGGTTTTCCATTTGAGTTTTACTTAAATAATTTTCATGTTATTTTATCCATCTAGCATTTTTATTATAGTCTGTTTTTTCCATAGATCTTTCCCCAGAACAAAACTAGATTGTTTCCTTTTTGTTTGGTTTTTCATGTTCAGAATTTCTATTGCCATTTATACTTTGGTAGACTTGCCTCTTATCTGATTGAGATAGCTTATTTTGCTTAAATTGGATGAATTGTGTCTCATAGTGTTCAATTTTCCCACTATTGCCATTATTTGTTACTTTATGATTTCCAAAACTTGTTCAAATTTTCTGTTGCTAAGCCAATATTCTTTATTAGACATACATTCTCCGATTTTTGCTCTTTCATATTTTTTAAATTACATGAATCTGATATTAATTTCTTCACTTGGCTTCCAATCTGTTCTTTGATTTTGGGATTTGATATGATTTTGTTTTTGGCTTTCTAATTTTGATATCTATTTATTTTATAACCGCCACTGCTGTACTCTAGGCAATCTGATTGGTCTGTTTGATAAACGTTATTTTAATCCTTGCAAGCATCTTATTCACATTCTTAATTACAGATGTTAGGTCTTTTGGGGGCACTATTTTCAATGCTGGCAATATTCTTTTTTCTACTGGTAATTCTGCATATGCCATAAACTTCTCTTTAAATTCTTCTTGTAGGGAGGTCAGTTCATAGGTTGTTTCAGTCAGGGGTGGGTTCTATTTTTTTTTACTACTGGTTCTGTGGGCATGGCTTATTTTGTGAGTGTGACTTGTGGGGAGGTAATGTGACTGGGTGGGCATGGCCAACTTTTTTTTTTACTTTTAAAAGCATTTTTTCTACAACCTTAAGAAGTTGCAGAAAAAAATGCTTTTAGAAGCCTCTGATAATCAGGCAAGTCAGCTGAGATCGCCAGAGGCTTTTAAAGGCATTTTTTTTTCCTACAACCTCTTCGGCTGAAGAGGTTGCAGAAAAAATGCTTTTAGAAGCCTCTGACAATCAGGCAAGTCAGCTGAGATCGCCAGAGGCTTTTAAAGGCATTTTTTTTCCTACAACCTCTTCGGCTGAAGAGGTTGCAGAAAAAAATGCTTTTAGAAGCCTCTGACAATCAGGCAAGTCAGCTGGGATCGCCAGAGGCTTCTAAAGGCATTTTTTTCCCCTACAACCTCTTCAACTGAAGAGGTTGCAGAAAAAAATACTTTTAAAAGCCTCTGAGATCCCAGCTGAGCCTCACAATCATCAGAGGCTTTTTTAAAAAAAATTTAAAAGCATTTTTTCAGCCGAAGAGGTTATAGAAAAATGCTTTTAAAAGTTTTTTTAAAAAAACCCTCTGATGAGATGGGCGGGGTAAGTAAGTGAGCGGCGATCGGGCCGAGAACCGGTTCAGGGGTGTGGCCAGCCAATGTTATTACCGGTTCTCCGAACTACTAAACATTTTTACTACCAGTTCTTGCAAACCGGTGCGAACCGGAAGCAACCCACCACTGGTTTCAGTGCAGAACAACAGTTCTCTTGTTATTATTTCTTCCAAGTTATCGTTTGTGTAGTTCATATCAGTTGTTTTCTTTACATTTCCACTTGTTATCTGAGTTTCTTTTTCTACACTATTATTTCTTTGGGGTCTTATATTTTCTCAACTTTTCTGAATTTCTTCCAATTCTGCTTCCCTGAATATTTTACTTTAAGTAATGACTTAACAAATTCCATTTAACAAATCAGTTTTTATTCCCCCCCACCTCTATTCAGCATTTAACTTTGTTATTTTCAAAAGCTTTTCTGAATTGACTGCTTCAGCAAGGGTTCTTGGCTTTTCTTAATGTAGTCATTCAGGCCCTGCTTTTCTTCCTTCATAGTTTGCTTCACCTGTAGAAGTCCTTTACCCACATCAGCTCTTGGCAAATACAATGTATCAATATCAACAAAGCATGGTGCATTGTTATTAGTTTTCTTGTCTTCCAATCCAAATTATGAAGTTCCATCTGTGTCTAGTCAACTATTCCTGCTGTATATTGAATAGCAGGGACTGCCCACATATTAATTGCTTTAATGCTGTTTCCACCATTAGCTTTGATTTCAAAATTTTCTGAACTCATTTGATATATTTGGTAGAATTTTTTTTTAATTTCATTGCATAATAAATTGGAAGCTTCCAAAATTCTCGAATATTTTTAGCTTTCTTCTGGTATCAAATTTTCATTGTTAAGATGTGTTCCATCATCTTCAACAATTTTGCCTGTCTTTATGGCTATGCTTTGTCAGTGCCAAATTCCATTCCAATATTTTTCTGTAGTCTATTGTGCTTTTTCATAAAGAATTTAGTTCAGGCTTTGTTTTTCCAAATAATTTTAAATCATCCATATAAATTAAATGAGAAATTTGGGGGGGAATTGTGGTTTATTGCCCTGTCTTCCAAATCTTTACGCTGGATTTAGTATTTTTTCCACCTTAGAGCAGGGGTGTGAAACTGGTGGCACACGGGTTGAATGTGTCATGTGTCATGTTTAGGCCACGCCCACCCCAGATCCACAAAGGCGAAAAATGCCGCGATATGTCATATGATGGCAACGTGACACTGCGAGTTTGACACCCAGGACCTCGAGAGTTCTTTCCAAGAGCCTGGATTTGGAAGATTATTATTAATTTTTGTCTTTTAATGACCCCATAACCCCTTGCATCGGGGTGGAGTCGGGGCAACTGAATGAAGCTGAGTGTTTACTGGCCGGATGCCCTTCTGATTTGTCCAAATTAGCCAGATGTTCAGATTGGATTTGCAAATTTTATCCTATATACTTTCCTTATCATTAATCTATGGTAGCCTAATCTAGACCAAGGACCACCATATGAAATGAGAGACAATTCTCCCCAAGTCCTTTTTTATAAAATACACAAAATACACACTTTGAGAAAAAAAAAACAATCTATGTGCACAGGCATGTTTATGAAAGATTCTTTAAAAACAAATGACCTCTGGATCAGTGGTTCTGATCCAGATTAGGATACCATTCTCTCTTACAATTACAAAACAAGAATTTACATAAAGATAATCCTTCTTATATTGCTCAGTCTTCCATTTACGACATATATAATGTTGTAATGATAATATTGTATCATTCATTTAAGACACAATTACACACATTTTGCTGGGTAACAAAATGTCTTGCTTGTGGAATTTTCATTTCATTTCATTTGTTTGGCTAAGTATAACCAAGAATTCTGTTCTACATTGGCTTGGTCTGCCCCACTATGGCTCTATTTAGAAACAAAGAAGAATATCCAGAACAACATTAGAGATAAAATACATTAAAGATGAAGATGAAAGAGATGAAAGAAAGTCAGCAGTTTAGCGGTTCGAATCCATAGTGCCGCGTAATGGGGTGAGCTCCCGTTACTTGTCCCAGCTTCTGCTAACCTAGCAGTTCGAAAGCACATAAAAAATGCAAGTAGAAAAATAGGGACCACTTTGGTGGGAAGCTAACAGCATTCCATGCACCTTTGGTGTTTGGTCATGTCGGCCACATGACCACGGAGACATCTTCGGACAGTGCTGGCTCTTTGGCTTAGAAATGGAGATGGGCACCACCCCCTAGAGTCAGGAATGACTAGCACAAATGTGCGAGAGGAACCTTTACCTTTACATTCAAAAAAAACCTACTGCAATTATTCTTTTGGAATTATATTACTACTTCAATTGTACTCCGAGACTGATTCACTTGTCTTAAAATTCCCCTCAATCTGAATCAGTCCCAATTTCTAACTTTTCCCCTCTCCTGTAGCAACTTCCTAACCCCGTATTTTCCATGTTTTTTTCCTCTTCTGAACATCCCTGTTCTGACAAGGCTGCTTCCCTGAGGCATTACCTCTCTCTATCCTCATTTTTTGTGTGTCAAAGCTAAAATCAATGGAGGTAAAGATAACTTGTTCCTAAGAAGATCACCTACAGCATAGCCATAAAAACAAGGAACAAAGAAAGGATTGTTTGATAGGGAGACATTTTCAAAGTTCTCAAAGGATTCAAAGCCTAAAGTACTGTTAAGGAGTAGTACCTGAGGAGATAACAGTCTCAGAAAACTCTACAGCAGCCAGTTATATACTAACCAATTCCATTAAGGGCATAGCTTTGTCAGTGAAATCTCACTCTGCATCTCAGTGGAACATTTTCCCTCCCTTCCTTTCTCCTTTTCCTTGATAGTAACAGGATAAGAAATATAATAGTTCTTTCTTTCATAAGCATAGCTTCCAAAATACCTTTTGTGCTGTTGGTGGAGGACATGCTTTTAAATAATAGGGTATTTGTGAAATATTTTGTCTTAGGGGTTTTTTTATGTTCAATTTTCATTGCTTTGTGAACACTGTAGGAGAAAAATTGAGTTAGTCTATGGTGGCAAAAAAAAAAAAAAAGGATGCTGGCACCTTTTCCAACTAACACATCAGGTGTAAAGAGTGGCTAGAGTGATGCAAGATTTAAATTGGGGTAAGGCACGGAAAAGGGAGGGGAAGGCAGGTTGGTTATGCAGAGGCATCAGTCTTGTTTTTGATTGTAAGGATCTGTTTCAGGTTGAGTGGTGATCTGTATGTAAGTACTGGCCCACCATCTGCATTTTCTGAAACATTGGGTAGTAGGCCCATTCTTGATAATATGGGAACCAGACCCTGCACCAAACCCACATGTCTATTTTGCCCCCTCCCACCTGTACCACCAACACAATCACAGCCTCTACAAGTACACACCCAAGATTAGAAGCACCTGTACATAGTCTTCCTCTAATGCCGTGATGGCAAACCTATGGCACACGTGCCCAAGAGCCATCTTTCCAGGCACGCGAGCTGTTGCCCAACTCACCTGCAGCTGTGCGTGCATTCCAGCTGGTGTTTGAGCTTCAAATGCGCATGCGTGCAATTCAGGGAACCCAGCTGGTCTTCGGAGTTCTCCTGCGCATGTGCAGATGGTACAATTGCACACACAGTGCACGGGGGAGGACCCGCATTAGTGCGGATAGCACACATGCACGCAAAGTGCATACCTATGCATACCTACGTGAAGTGCGTACCTGTTCGGCACTCGGTGAATAAAAGGTTCACCGTTACTAATCTAATGTGATATATACCACCACGTGCCAGCAATATCCCTCTGGATTCGAAGGTTACATGGGGCAAATTTTCTGAAAAAGAATTAATCGACACAAGTTTGACATCTACACTCAATAGAAGGAATAACTCAAATCCTACATGACTCTAGCCATCTTGTCCACAAAATCGTATGCTTTTCAATAACATGTGTTAGTTGGAAAAGGTGCTACCAGACTCCTTCTGGTTTACTGCTTTGTGGGCCACTCCTGGAAAATGTATGGGAAAATTCCTCCAAATTAAGCCATGTATCACATTAGTTGTAACCCGTTTGTAAATGCCAGCAACTCATCAACTCAATGTTGTTTTGTTTCAACTGCATCCTGCATTTCAGTATTATGAAGGTACAGCATTTTTTTTAGTGCTATTCTAAATCAATAGAAATATCTCTAATAGCAGAAAAGCTGTTTGCAGTGTAGTTTTTGGCCCATTGCAAATCAGGTTTGCAAACAGGAATATGACATTATTGGTTATTGAAAATGGGTATAGTTAATTAAGTGGCTGAGGGAAGAAAAGCATCCAGTTCTGTTTCTAGCTGCTGTACCTGTTTTAAAATCATTCACTACCAAACCTAGAGGATGCTTCCCCATCAGAATATATGAGCTGCTTAAAGTGTTATTATAAAAAAATATTCCCAATGAGCTGAACCCTGAGTGGTAATAGAGAGAGGAATCAAACAGGGATCAGTGGCCCAGTAAAACCAAATTGTTTATATTTACTGATCCAAACCTAAAGGTAGTATAGTAGCATGCTGACCTAATAGGAAAGGACAAATCACAATATATTTGATCAGATCTACAACATTCCAATGTCATGCTATAATTTACCGTATTTTTCAGACTATAAGATGCTCCGGACTATAAGACGCACATTAGCTTTAGAGGAGGGGAAAAAAAAATCTGCCTCTGACTCCCTGCATCCATCTGATATTCATCTGGCTAGCATCCTTGCTGCCATGGCCTGTTCACTGTGGCTTATTCATTGCCGCTGCAGCCCGTTCACCATGGCCCATTCACTGCTGCCTATTCATCATGGGCCACTCACCACAGCCCGTTCACTGCCGTGGCCCGTTCACCACCACCTGTTTGTTGTGATCAGCGGCAAATGGGTGGCGGCAAACAGGCCATGGCAATAGGCGGCAGCGGCAGTCCCCGCTGCCTGGAACAGCTGATCGGCACTGTATCAACCCACCTCCTCCCACCACAATATTCACTTTATAAGTCACAAAGATATTTCAACCCACTTTTTTGAGGGAGGAAGTGCGTCTTATAGTCCGAAAAATACGGTACATTGCATCTGCCTTTTCTTCTGTCTTGATTTTGTGACATACACAAAGGTATTCCTCGATTCACAATTGAGCCCCAAATTTCTGTTGCTAAGCGAAACAGTTAAGTGAATTTTGTCCCATTTTATGACCTTTCTTGCCACAGTTATTAAGTGAATCACTGCAGTTGTTAGGCGAGTAACACAGTTGTTAAATTAGTCTGACTTCTTCCTTGACTTTGTTTGTCAGGTCACAAAAGGTGATCACAGGATCACAGGACATTACAACCGTCATAAATATGAACCAGTTGCCAAGCATCTGAATTTTGACCACATGACCAGGAGGGATGCTGCAACAATCATTAAGTGTGATAAAGGATCACAAGTCACTTTTTTCAGTGCTGTTGTAACTTTGAACAATTACTAAATGAATGTTGTAAGTTGAGAACTACCTTTAAAAGCTGTGAACCTGCCTTTGTTCAGAGCTGCTCAGCAACTTTTAGATAGTTTACAGGAAGCCCTGTGTATACTGAAATTATGTGCATACTAAATAAACGTATGTTTACTCTTCAAAGTGATTTTGTTAAACCAGGTAGTCCAGCATTTGACGACAATATTCCTGCATGAAAAAAATAACAACAAATATTTTCATTCCTGTGCATACTGGAGAAGATAGTGAAGTTACAAACTTTTCCCAATGCTGGGACAAACTGGTATCCATCCATTGTTTAGCTGGCCATCTCTTCTCAGATATTACCCCCCACTTTCTAAGATCATTTCTTCATATATGAAATTTTAAGAATGGCAAAGAATTAACTTTAGAAAGGCCATAACTGTATCACTTGAGTCAGGCATACATCTGAGCTGATGGTAGCTTTGTTTTGAGGTTCCTACATGAACTCAAATACGGCATTTGATGTACTGCAATTGCAAATCATATTCATTCACTTATCATATTCATAATAAGGTCTTATTATTTTCTAATCTGATCAGAAGGTGGATTCTTGAGTGCCAGTTTAATTGGTTCCAGTCTAGCTTGCCAGGAAAGTAATGTTGGAAATGGAACTCTTATGTACATAGTGCATTTATTATTCTAACAGATGTATGATTGTTTTACATTAACTGGGTGTCCTTAATTACCAGTGTTTTCATCGTAGGCCAATCTGGTAAATAAGAATGCAAAAATTATATGAGGAAAAGGTCTTTATACTAAGGGAGCCACACTAGCATTTCAATCTATATTTGATGGTATAGTGGAAAGAACAATGTCAATACCATCACTATGAGGCTGAACCTCCGTGCAGTTTTTTATTGCTATATCAGAGTGGTGTGAGATGACACACCACAGTGGGCTGACTTATTGTTGAGTATCTCACTAGACAAATAATCAATCTTCAATCCAGCCTTTTCTTGCCAGGCTCACATTTCTTGATTCAACCCACAGGCAGCTGGAGGATTATGCATTTATTAAAAGCTTATTCCCCTCTTTTCACCCAAAAAAAGAAGTGTTCAAGGGTTTTAATAAATACAAAATCATTATCATTTTAAAAGTACATTATTTATTTATTTTTAATAATTGTTTTAATTATTTACAAATATATTTATTTATAAAATTTAGGTTTTTTTTTAAAAGCATACATTAACCAAGAGCAAAGCAGTAAGCATTCATGATCCATTCCTCAAATTAAAGCGTAATTCAACAAACAGCTAAATTTAATAGACAAAAAACGATCCTAATTTGAATTACCACATTTCCTCCCACTTTCCACTTTTAACAATGTACACTTCATTACTTATCTTTTTCCTCTTCCTATCCAAATTTCTAAACCCATTCCTTTTGGCCCCTTGTCTGGTGAAAAAAAATCTGAATATCTTAGAATCGTTGATATTTTTACATATTTACCTTATGTAACAGTATTATACTAAAATGGACTGGAGAATTTTTATTATAACCAAGTGCATGATTTTGTTTAAAAAAAATTATTTATGCATTCAAAACAGTATGGTAATTAAAAGCTCCATCTAAACTAAAATTATGTTTCATAAAGTCGATAAGCAAATTTATCTATCACATCTATCAATGGCTAACAGGTAATCATTGTAGTATTCAACCTAAAGGTTCCAAAGGCTATACATTCCTGAAAAAAAAAATTTAAACAGTAAAATGTACTTCAATGCTATTAAAAGCATAAACAACATTAAAGTTTTTATATCTATATTTTTATACATGTAGTCTTCAACTTACAACCATTCACTTAGTGTGTCCTGGAAATAACATCAGCACTGAAAAAAGTGATTTTTGACCAGTTTTCATACTTGCGTACTTTGCAGGATCATCATAGTCAGGTGATCAAAATTCAGACATTGGACAATTGGCATGTGTTTTGTGACAGCTGCACTGTTCCAGGATCATGTGATTATCACCAACCTTCCCACAAGCCAAGTTAATGGGGAAAGTCAGATTTTCTTTAACGATTGCACGATTCACTTAAGAACTGCAGTGATCCACTTAACAATATGGTCATAAAACGAGGTGCAATTCACTTAACAGCAATAGAAATTCTTGGCTCAATTGTTATCATAAGTCAAGGACTATTTGTACTACTGGAACCCGCTAAGGCTCACTTGAGTGAGACAGGAGGCAAATAAATGTAATAAATAAATAAAAAGTGAAGTCTGGAGGCTTTAACAATACCATGCTTTTCATGGGTTTCAGGGATTGGGTTTAGTGTGCAACTAGGTTCCCTTTAAATCAGGGATGTCAAACTTATGGCATCAAGTTGTCGTCACATGACATATCACAACTTTTTTCCCCTTCGCTAAGCCAGAGGTGGGCATGGCCAGTGCATGACGCATCCAGCCCGTGGGCCGTGAGTTTGACACCCCTGCTTTAGATAGTGGTTAGGATACAATTCCTATTGCCCTGGCTGTGATGCCATAGGCATACAGAGCTAGGCCATCTGGAAAGCATCACACAGTGGCTGGTCTTTGATACAATCCAGCAGGACTTGTCTTATATTCCGACTTTCTATCCCCATCCTCTCTATAGTTTCTATCGCAGAGCCCATAGCAGCTGTAATTATGTCATTACAGTTCTGGGAGGTTAAAGGAAACCGCTAATCTAATACTGCACTTTCAGGAAGCAGATATACCTTTGCGTACTTTATGTTGCAAATATATGACCTGAATAACAATGCAGGAAGAAAAATGTGTAATGTATGGGACTTTTTTTAAATGCTCTGTCATCTGGCTCTTACTAATAACCTGCCTGTTGGATCAAATTAAACATGATAATCCAAACAGAAATGCTAACAGCATACATATTATAATGGTTAGATGAGAAACCATGATGGTGAAAATGAATATGACCCCAGATAATGCAACTATTTTGTAAAATAAATGGGTTCTGAGGACACTGATCAGTTCATCTGTGTAGGAATAGAATGTATAATTCACAAATTTAGGCAATTCCACTGTGATAAGGATTCAGACCGAGATGCAGATACATAGATATGTATGCATGCATGAGTGCACACAAAGACACATATACAAACACTTTATTTTAAATCAGTGTGTATGTCTGGTTTCCCCCCCCCCCCAATATATATATTCTATTATGATCTTACAACAAAAAGTGAAGGATTACATGTTTTGCTGTCATGTATAATTTCTCAGTCTCAAATCTCATTAAACTTCTCAAATTGGTTGAGAATATTCCAAATAGGTTAGTTTTAACTCCTAGAATTTACAGCCAACAGAGTACAATTCTCCTGTGTTTGGATTCTTTCATATTTAAAGGAAACCCCACAGTTTCAGACTGATGCCAGAGACCAGTTGTTCTCTGTCAGTTTCCCAAGACTAATAGGCTCCCAGATGAATGATATTAGATGTTAACTTTTTCGTAGGATACCACTGTTATCTAGAGAATAACTAAGGAAAATCTGACTCTGTGGTTTGTTTTTTTCCCTTCAATCAGGATGTCTCCTAAAACGTCTTGCCACAAATCCAGATGTGTAAATAGCAGCATTTTGAATTTTCACAAAACTTATTTTAAAAAATGCATTTTTCTTTTCTTCACAACATCAAATGTAGTAATCTAAAAGAACAAAATCCATATTGAACATCTTCATTATTCAATAATTGTGGTATAGCCCTGTGACTACTTAGCTATCACAAATACTCCAAGCCTACATGCATTCTATATTAATCATATGTGCATGTTGCTCCATAACTTCATTTTACATAAACACATTAGTGATGATCGTTTTAAATACGGGGATTGAATAAGGGAATTTAGAAAGGTGGGCTTCAAACTGGTGAAGGGGTAAGGAAGATGGGGGGGAGGGAAAATGTCATCTTTGCAACCAACATCATGCTCAATGATCAAGATGAAGATGAAGAAGATGATGTTGCAACAATAGGTTTCCTGTAATTGGAAAACACAAACCAGACTATCGGTGTTTTTCAAGAGCTACGCACAACAATAGTTGCCAACATATGAGCTAGGAAAAGCTTAATCATTCTTCTGTTACTGGAGTGCTCAGTGCCAGGCCAGTAATATATCACTATATCTTTTGACTCATGTACCTAGCTATTAAGTATGGCATAATAATTATGATTTCCAAGCTTCACTCAATCATTTACAATAGCTATATACGGTACAATATTCACAGTAAGGATGGAATCAAGGCAGTGATGGATGATATGAAGCCCCAGAACTATACAGTACATATGGACTCTGAACCTACTCTAACCACAATTGCTAAATATGCCTAGCAATTTCCTTATAATTTGAGGTCAGAAACATACATATGTATACAAGGTATGGTATAAATCTAGATGATGTTCAGCACAGTTCAAAAAGGAAAGGAAAATTTAAACTACTCTACACTCCAAAACCTGCCAATCTAGCAGTTCGAAAGCACGCAAATGCAAGTAGATGAATCGATACAGCGTATAAGCAGGAAGGAAGGTTACAGCATTCTGTGTTTTGCTATATATATAATCATATATGATGTCATGCTTGCCACATGACCGCAGAAATGTTTCTGGACAAACTTGCCCTTTGCTTAAGAGATGGAGATAAAGTCCATCATGTCTAGGATGTAAAATCCACAGGGACATTTTTGCCTTTTTTTTTTATTATACCCCAAAAACCAGGAAAAATGTTGCATACATTGGTCTGCTGATGTCCATGATGCAGCCCTGGCCAATATGAATAATTAACTCACCAGCTCTCCAAAAATGTCAAAAAGTTTCTCAACTCTTCTTATACAACACTTTCTGGGTTTATAAAAAACTGACATATCTAATCTGGATCTATATTTTTTTCATTCAACTACCTAGGAATTCATAATACATCTTATATTCATATTTCTTAAGGCATAGTTTCTGTAATTGGAAAGTCTTCAGATGTAATATTATTGGAACTCTAAACAAATTTGGAGGATTTATTTATTTATTTATTTATTTTGTCGCATTTCTATGCCGCCCAACTCCCGAGGGACTCTGGGTGGCTTACAACAGAGAATAAAACAATGCAACAATATCCCATACAAAAGTTAAAAGAAGACATTAAAACATTAAAACGTTAAAACACATACACTCCAATTTGTGGCCAGGTCTCGCAGGATCACTATAACAAGATCAACGGCCCCAGGCCTGCCGGAAGAGCCAGGTCTTCACCGCTTTCCGGAAGGCCAATAGGGTGGGGGCGGTCTGGACTTCAGGAGGTAATTGGTTCCAGAGAGCCAGGGCAGCCACAGAGAAGGCCCTCCCCCATGGGCCTGCCAGCCGACATTGTTTAGCTGACGGGACCCGGAGGACACCCACTCTGTGGGATCTTACCGGTCGCTGGGAGCTATGTGGTAGAAGGCAGTCTCGAAGATAGCCTGGTCCTGAGCCATGTAGGGCTTTAAAGGTAATAACCAACACTTTGAATTGCGCCTGAAGACCGATAGGGAGCCAGTGCAGCTCGCGGAGAATTGGTGTAATGTAGGTGTATCTAGGTGCACCCACTATAACTCGCACGGCTGCATTCTGGACCAAGTGTAGTCTCCGAACACTTTTCAAGGGTAGCCCCATGCCAGAATAGGAACTGAAAGCCTGAATGTCCTTAAAAATTATTTAGAAATGTTTCAAATCATTAAAGCAGCCTGATCTTTTGGGTAGCTTGTAGAGAAATCTGACAAATAGACATGACTGCTTTAGATGGTACGTTTGCATACATTCTATAGCATCCCTTTGAATCAATTTTCAAGGCAGGCCAATCCACACTCACTCGATATCTCTATAGATATCAATATACATACCATACACATTCAATCCATTTCCAATAGCGATCACTATGTGCTCCTTTCAAATTAATTTTATTATGTAAATTTCACTAACCAAATCTAGCAGTGACAGTTCAAACCGTAACAATCTAAAAACATTTTTGCATGAACATTTAACAAGAAAACGGTCACCTCCCCACAGGAGATGGCTGTTACATGGCGTTCAATATCCTTGTAATCCTCTATAGACCATACACAAAATTGGTTGACAGAAGTGACAGTTTTTATTATAGCTTTCCTAGTACACAATAATCTTCATTCACCTGGTTTATTTTTTCCAAAAGCGTTATAAAACTTTTGACTTCTATCAAGGCATCATTCTGAGCCTTCTTGGGAGAGAAGGCATTATTTTGACGTGCTGAGACCTATATTACATGCTGTGCAAATTATGTTTTCAGTTTCTGGATCACCCATTGTCTAATATAAAAAAAAAAAACAATCCTTGTGGACTCAAGTTAGAACAGGGATGGGAGAAGATACCTATAGTACTGGATAACACAAAGGCTGCATCCTTAACAACCAATTGGTAATGATAGAGTTCTTTGTTCTCTCCAAAATAACTTCTGTTTTCACTCATTCCTATATGAAAAGGGCTATTTAAAATTTATATTTAGTTTATTTATAACCATTGGGAGCTGCAGTACCTACAAGAACAGAAATGTAAAATAGCATTAACTTATTTTATTGTTTAAATATCCAGAAAGGATTGATTTCCTTATGGTAGTGACATTCATTTTTCCTATTCATCCCTCTAGCCCAGACAACATGTTGCCATCAGAGACACAGCAATTATAATAATTCAGTACTTTTTGCAAGAGCAAGAGAGAGAGAGAGGAATCCACACCAAATAGCTATGTATATTTGTTTCTAAAATAGGAGTTTTTTTAAATGGGTTTGGGGATAAAATTGCTGTAATGCTTCACTGCTAATTTTAAACAAATGTTATTAGCTTACATAAACAATAAGAAATTTACAAATGTGTTTGTTAACCTGAATCAAAACATTAGATGGGGTGGCTTTGTATCTCCATTTTATTGCATGTTATTGGGATATTTTTACATTATCTTTTTTGTCATATTGGCTTTATTGTGTTTGTACTATAGTATTGTCTTTGTAAAACACCTAAAGAATATATATTTTTAGATGCTGTAAATGTAAACAATAATTACATGAATGAGTGAGTGAATGTAGAATTTTGAGGAATACAGAAATCTATAGAGTAACTGGCAAATTCTCTAAACCCTCCTGTCTCAATATGGACAAAACAGCTATCTATTAGAATCACCTTAACAAATCTTCCACAGTATTTCCCCACTATCTCTGGGATCAGGAAGAGTTCAATCACCAAGCCTTGCTATCAGAAAATATCACAATTCATTCAAAACCTTATAATAGCTCGCAAATGAACTAACATTAGTTTAAATCTCATTTTTCTATAGAATTTTGTTCCACTACTTGGAAAGCGAGAGAAGGCTTGCAAAATAGACCGTAACAGCAAAATAAACGAATAGATGTCTATTTTATATTCAGGTGCAAGACACTCCATAGGGAAATCACCAAGTCTTGCTGGAATCAAACAGATTTCTTTCAGCAATTGATTTGGCCATGGAGCAAATTGCCACAGGAAATCATATTAATCCTCCAATCTGATCATATTCAAGGCATACTACAAGACTGCCATGTCTGATTTCCTATCATAAACTGAGTTGGTATTTCAAAATTGCATGGATAAAAATAGCAGAGGTGTGCCTATGTTCTAAATCAATCAATTTGGAGGCACCCTGACGCTGCATTAAATACATACTTGAAAAAACTAAGCATACGTGATTTATGAAGTGGGGACAGGAAACCCATAATTTGAATGCTATTTCCCAAAATTGGAACATCTTCCTCTAATTTCAAAAGAAACTGACTAATTTTGCAAAACTCAGGAAAAACAATGCAAATTCCCTATTTATATAGCTACTGTTGTAATGCCCCAGTTTTGTAACCCTGGTTGAAGATACTAAAATGAAGAACAACTAAAATAATGTTGTTAGCACTATAAATTAATCTCATACAGCATATAAATAAAATGTCTGCCAAGGAAAACATTTCCGAAGGAAACCATCTCCTTCTCAGAAATTTAGTTTTCATTAATGAAGATCTAAGGCTTCACCTTTCTTGTTGTTGAATTTAATAAAAAAGAATTGAATCGCTTTTCAGCGCCATCCCCCTAAGGATTTATTCCCTAATGCCAAAAAGAGGAAAAGGTTAAGATAATCAGTATCCCATTAAGAAATGAATCTAAAGCCATAGATTGGGTTGGTAAAATTCACTACATTAATATAGATCATTCTCACCCTTTCCTCCTTTCCTTTCCTCCCCTTTCCTTTCCTTTCCTTTCCTTTCCTTTCCTTTCCTTTCCTTTCCTTTCCTTTCTTCACTTTACCAATGTGTCAACTCAAATAAAATTTGGTCACAGCACAGCCATTAGTGCTCTGATTAAATTTCAATTTTGCGCCCCTTGTTCTGTGGAAAAGATAGCAAAGAAATTCTACTCCGTAAAAGCTTTCAGAAGGAAGACAGCAGAACAAATTCAAACTTCAGTTTCTGGGCAGATTCCAAACTCACTGTTTATCTTTGCATGGCCTTTTCTCCTATATAGGATCTTCCTGAAATATCAAGATAATGTGCAATTGTAAAACATACCTCAAATTTATTGAAGCTCTAGATTTTTCACCTTTTCACACTGTTTGCTTCAATGGTTGCCTCAATTTTGTCACTACAATCGCAAACGTGTCCATACATCCAAGCTCAAGCATCTTGGAAAGTTCCTACTTGTATCAAAATATAGCAGGGTGCATAAAATCCACACCTAGTTACTGGTTACCAGTTCTTAGTCACATACTCCCCCCGCACTTACGATGACAAAAAGCTCTCATTCGGGAGTATAGCAAGATCCTATTAAATTCGTCTCTACCCATACATGGATACATTCCTGATCTCTTAAGATGCCGATTAAAGTCAAGAAATCCACCAATCTTGACAGCGCGTAAGTTGATGGCCGATCACCAGAACACCACACAAAAGTGGATGGAGGCGTGGAATAGCTGTTCCCCCCAAGATGTCTCCGAGCATATCAGTCCTAGTAGTATACCTCCAGGATTTAGCCTACCCCGACACATATGGGTGACATATAATAGAATTAGAACAACTCATGGGGTGTGTGCTGACTCCCTGTATAAATGGGGAAAGACACCTTCAGCACAATGTGATTGCGGGGCCCCTCGACAGACTATCCAGCATATAGTGAGGGAATGCCCTAATAGAAGGTATCCAGGAGATTCTAGGGACTTCCTCTGCATAACAACGGCAGCTACTGACTGGATCTCCAAACTCGACATTAAACTTTGAAATGTTATCTCTATTTTCCTTTTAGGTTTTCTTACTGTTTTTTTATTGTTTTAATTGTTTTTAACCTGTAAAAATGAAGTGTTTTAATACTGTGTGTGACCAACCATACGCTAAATAAATAAATAAATAGCAGAAACCTATCTGACCCACTGAAAATATTTGGTTATCGTCTTTTGTATTTTGGGTCAAAAGTATCAAGCTATACATTTTAAGCAACAATTTATAAATATCAACAAGAATCACGTTAGCATTTTTAGAGTTCTTTATAGACATTTAAAGTTGGATAATTTCAGACAATACATCTATAAAGAAAAAGAAAGTGTATTTGCGTGTATCTTTTAGGAAGGCCATGAATACGATCATGTTCAATGTCAAGAAATTTTTCCACTTGTTTAGATGAGTTAATTTACTATTTTTATTTTTTTAATACATTCTTATGCCTATCTTTCCATTATTTACTTGATTTTTTTTAAGAGAAGAATACATACACTTATAACAATTTGTAAAATTACTCAGAATTTTTGAGAATAGAATGATGGATGGACATCATTGCAGCTCTGTATCAATGACGTTACATCATTTTTTTCCAGCAAAAGATGAAGCCATATTTGGTAAAGCAATGATTCCATCCAAAGGTACAATCAAACATTATAATTCTTGAATTGCTAGAAATATTTGGTTGTTTAAGTTTGTTAGCACAAACAAAGATTTCTGTAAGTTTACTAAAGTCTGCAAAACAAGAACTAGCAGTCTATATGTGGCTTGCAAACTGCTAACTGTCCAATCCTTTTCCACATAAGAAATAATTTCCATATTCCCATTCAAACATGTAAAATGTACTTTGTACATTCGCACTAGAACAGGAAATCAACTGCTGCCTCGTTCAGAAACATTAATAAACAACAATGCATGATTACAGTACTCAGCTCCATTAGAAGAGTAGTGTCGTAATGTCGGCTATGAGAAATTCACATGAGCTGAGAGAAGACAGAAATGAATGTCACCAGCCCAAAGGTTGCCATCAATCTCCGCAATTATGATTATGCCAACAATCTTGAATAATTTGATCTGAAGTACAAGTAGGCTGACCAAATTTTTTTAAGGAAACTTAACCATATACAACAGGCTCAGTTAGTTTTTTTAAGAAAAGGCAAGTGTTTTTAGAATTTGATGCAACAGTATAAATCAATTGGAGCAGATACCGAAGCACAGAATATTCTGAAAGTAGAGTTACATTTTTTGTCCTTCTTCTGGAAAGGGAAAATTGGAGGGGAGTATCTCTTTTTGGGATCTTGGGAAAAAATGACTTTGTTACAATATGATGGAAATCAGGAAAGGAGATACGATTTGCTTTGATATTTATACAGACTTAAAGGAGGATTATTGTAGAGTTGTTGTTGTTGAAAAGAAAATTATTCAAAAAGCAAAGTTTAAAAAGACTTTCCAATACAATTGTATAAATAATAGAAAGTAAACTGCAGGGGTCAGCATAGAGCATATCAGGAAAACTAAGTGAACTCCTCTGAAAATAAACCCCAGCTTTTTATTATCCAAATATTTAATTTTAACACATAAATTCAACATGGCAAAACAACAACTAGTTTTCCCAAAGAATGCCTGTGATTTGAGGCATAAAGTCTCAAAGCATTGTGCTGTTGCCACCTGTGACCAATTAGAATCCAAATATTTAGTATGAGAAGCAATTCGCAGAGATTTTTTTTGACACACTACGAAATCTGATGAACTATGAAGGGCCCTATATAGAGCCCTGAGGAATTCAGATATTTAATGCACTCATTATTGTTTAGGGAAGTGGGGAGAGTTAAAACAAGTTATTTGCCATGAGTGGCAGTAAATTTTCCTAATCCCTGCATCGGGATTAAGGATGTTTATCTACACAAAGAGGGACACAGCTTTGACATCAAAGACTGGGCAATCAATTAAACCTCACAGAGAGATGTCCAAGTTCTTATTTCCCAACTTGGCACATAATTGTTCAAATGTGTCCAGCTTGCAATACCTAGAAATCCCAATGGCATTCAAGGGGTCTTGGTATCAATCTAAGTTGGAGGATACAACCACAGCCTCTTATATTCCAACGATTCCGGTATTTGTTTTTAAACAGACCTAACAATGTATGAGTCGTTCATCGTTCAGTTCCTCTTCCTGATTCATCCTAGTAAAGCAATAGGCCTTCGAATCTAGGATATTGTCTGGAAGCATGGAAGTCGATACATTAAAGCTAAATAATCCTGATTATGATAAGTATTTGGATGAAGACTAAATATATTTGTGTTACTTTTCACCTGCATTTGCAGCTACCAAATTACACACACTTGGATTAAAGAAATTACTAATGTGGACCTCCAATGGAAACCTGAGATATATCTACTAGGTATTCGCCCAGAGGGGCTGAGTAAGAAAAAATGGTATCTCACTCTACATATTTTAGTCGCAGCTAGAATAGTGTTCGCCCAACAGTGGAAAGAAAAAGAGATACTGGCTAGTGCCCAAATTATAAATAAAGTATTAGAGTGCGCTGAAGCGGACAGAATGACGTATAGGTTGAAAGAAAAAGAGGATTCTGAATTTTTTCAAAGTTGGGACAGTTTGTATCGGTAGTTGAATAAAAGGATTGAGATGAAGTGAGGGCCTAAGTCAATATGAGGAGAGATATACTTATCTAGATTGAAAGATAATTGTATGAAAACCATATCTGGGGATTATTTACTTTATTCTGTGTTGTGGGCATAATTATTTACTAATGAGGGCAGGGATATTATCTGCCGGGATAGACGTTGTCTGTATGTTTAGTGTTATGAATGGGGGGGGGGGGAAGGGAGGGGAATGTATGGTTTTTGTTTTTATGTATAATCAATGTTTTTGTCTTATGTTGATTTTAACTTGGAAAACTTAATAAAATTTATTTTTTTTTAAAAAAGAAACACACTGCGACACAGCATATAGCTATACCAGTCACTGCGTAATATGCAAAACCACAACAGGACTATCAGAAACATTACTATGGGGGGGGGGGGGGGAGGAAGCAGCAGGCAATCCACAGCAAACAAGGACAAGGCAGGTGAAAGTGTTCTCAACTCGCTTCTGCTCAAAGGTGCAAAGAGAGTCTTCCACAGCCTGGTGCCTTTCATGATATGTAAATAATGCATGCTGGCTGGAATTCTAGAGCTGTAGTCCTCACACATCTGGCCCATGCCCTAAAGGCAAACTTCTGTGAGAGATACACACACACCATCTTGAGCACCAGGAAAAGAGGACAAAAGAGATAAACAAAGTAAAATAAAATAAAACACATGTGCAACTCAATTAATAAAGTTTCTGTGGAGTTGGGGGAAGAGAGAGGCGATAGCTGACGTAGTGCTTCCTTTGCGGCTTGAAATATGATCCTGGAAAATTTCTAGCACCAGATGAGCTTCCCAATAGTCCTGAAATGTGTACTGTTTTCTGATGTGCTTTAATCATCTTGCAATGGTTTAAACACACAGTACAATTTCTGTGCCGTTTTACACCTGATATGCATGGTATGTATTGATGGTGACTTCTGCATAACTTTTTTTTTTTTAAAAAAAAATCAGTATGAAATTATATTTTATCAGCTAGAAGTTTAATAAACTTTTCTGTCATCTAGTTCAAGAACCACGTATAAATTATGAGTGTGAGGGAGACAGAGAGAGAATTAAAAAAAGAAAAGAAAATAAACTCAATTTGACAGGTAATCATGCTTTTACAACATCAATTTTTATGCTTTCAAAGTTGTGCACTCTGGTGAATGAACATTGTCTAGAAAACAACATAAATTCTATCAAGCTTAACATCTATTTTGTTCTGAAACAAACAAAAAATACTCTTTGTACATCAATTCACACACATGCTGGTGCTGCAGGCTTCATTCCTTTTGAAATGAAGTGTTTGGGGAAGTAGAACTATTAATATGGAAGCGAGGTGCACATTATGACTCTCAGATACAAAATTAATACACAGTTAGCCACTTACATTTCATAATGTAAGTGAATTTCAAAATAAGAAGAATTTCAAAACTCTGAAGGTTGTATTTTGGTGCTCTATCCTGTTGATGTCTGGGCATTCATGTTGATGTCTGGGCATAAGCACATTTTGTCCACATGCTGACAGGCATCCCCATCTAACTTTTCTTGTCTCAAATGATACTATATAGAATGAAAAACATATTTATCCAAATGCTGATAAAAAAAATCTCTGTTAGACATCATTTCAAACTCAGGAGGTTACTCATGGATGGAAGGAACAGTGCTGTGACATGTGTCCTCAGAGACTCAAAAATGACTCTTTGGGGTATCATAAAGTTCCTTAGGAGTGATGATTTGAAATATTCTTCTTGGGAAGATTGGCCTGCCCTATTGTGATATCTTTTTTGCCACCAGATAAAGAATATTATATTTTTTTAAAAAATGATTTGATTAAATTGTATTTTCTACCTCTTGTCTTGTTTTTTTAATGTACTATTTCCAGATTTTTCTTTGGAGTTTTTATCATTTACTATAAATCACTCTGGAAATATTTATACTGAAAGACATCATAAACAGGATGTACAAATAAATTAATAAAATAGTGTGCTTTTTATTACACTTGTGTTCAGTTGCCTAGTAAAAACTCTATAAAACACGTATAAAACATCTTTTGACAGTCAAGCAAATCAATATTTTCAAACAGAATATATTTTTGTTATTGGGTTAAAAAGCCACTTTATCTCTTTTATTCTAATAGCAAACATACTTTATTTGAAAAATTAATTATAGAGGTTGATATTATTGAACAAAATAGATGATTCCGTTTTAATGACAAATACTTTTTTCTTATTAATTGCTTTGCAGTTACAAATATAATACACATAATTTATACGGTTTCTTCAACTTGCACAGTTGCTAAGTAGAAGCCTATTAGTAAATACAACAATATACTTTTAAGTGACAGCTCTTTTAGCTGGATTATTTTAGTTGGATTATTTGGGCATTTTGCTTTTAATGATTTTATTCCTCGTTGTGATAGGCATTCCCATTATATTTACACATACCCTTTATTGCAGTCACTATGTTATTTGTTATGTCTATGATTAGCTATACTTTTTATAACAGAATCATTAAGCATCTTTCTGTCCAAATAGGTGATCATAAAATTATTACAGATTCATTTGCAAACATCAGTAAAGCAAAAAGCAATGAGAGATTATTAATCTTTTAAAACTGTACCATATAGCAGGTGTGTCAAACTCGATTTCATTGAAGGCCGCATCAGGGTTGGGTTTGACCTTGGGAGGCCGGGGTGGGTGTGGCCACCTTGACATCACTCGTGTCGGGGGCGCCTGTGGTGACACAAGCACTCTGCCAGCGAAAACAGGCTCCCGAGTTCTGTTTTCGGCTGCGACAGCCTCCTGCAACTTTCTGCTAATGAAAACGGAGCTCAAGAGTGCCACCTGCGGCCCTCATAAGCTCCTTTTTGATTGTGATGGCCTCCTGCAACCCTCTGCCAGCTAAGACGGAGCTCAGGAGGGCCGCATGCAAAGGCATTGCAGGCCAGTCTTTCACTATTTCCAGGCCAGCCCCGCAGGCCCGATCTAAGCATCCAGCGGGCTGGATCCGGCCCCAGGGCCTTGAGTTTGATACCCATATAGCATCTCACAGAGATGCTGCTAAAAGTGCTAGTGAACTACATGTAACCAGCCTAATAATCATTTAATACATTTTCTAAAATGTAATGTCAGTTACTTACAAATAAATGAAGAGTATAAACATGTTTTAAAATTATCTCTGTCTTTTAAAGCATGCCAAAAAGCCTTTTCCCCCCAATATTCCTAATTTCTCAGGTTTATGGCGATGCATTAAAATAGACCAGCACTACACTTTACTGAAAACAGTTTATACATTCCATATAATTTCAATGAAAAGGAAACACTTGTCAACATCATTTTAAAATCAGAGTTTAAAGGCATGTACAACTAAAAAACTTGCTGTGGTGATTTCTTTCAAATTTGGATATTTCTTCCCCTGAAAACAATTTAACCTTCTACACCTCTCATCCCACATACTTTTTTGTTTTGGTTTATTTTCATTTGGTTTGGTATCATGGTGCCAAGAACGATGAATTAGTTAAGGACAGGTCATTGCTACTGTTGGCTGGTGGATCTTTGTTGGGTGTATAAAAATGTTGTTGGTCTATGGGTAGAGAGATTGTTGTAAGATTGTTAGCCTCTTGAATATTGCAACAAGCCCTGATACTTTGAGAAGGTAAGCAACTTTCCTGCGGCAATATGATGCTCAGCAAGTGAGGTTGTGTGGTGCCTTGTGGGACAATAATTGTGGATTTGCACTGTTTGTTAAAACTCTTCCTCCTATTCAAGCATCCAAGTGAATTGGCAAAACTGTAAAGAGCACTTCAATAAGAGGAGAAATAGATGTGAGCAATGTTGTTATTGGCCTCAACTATTATCTCATTATCTATTATCTGAGGATGCGGTGGATCAATGGCTAAGATGCTGAGCTTGTTGATCGAAAGGTTGGCAGTTCAGCAGTTCGAATCCCTAGTGCTGTATAACGGGGTGAGCTCCCGTTGTCTCAGCTTCTGCAACCTAGCAGTTCGAAAGTACGTAAAAAATGCAAGTAGAAAAATAGGGACTATCTTTGGTGGGAAGGCAACAGCGTTCTGTGCGCCTTTGGCATTTAATCATGCTGGCCACCTGGCCACGGAGATGTCTTCGGACAGCACTGGCTCTTTGGCTTTGAAACAGAGATGAGCACCGCCCCCTAGAGTTGGAAACGACTAACACATATGTGCGAGGAGAGCTTTTACCTTTACCTATTATCTATCCAACCAAGGAGAAGATGTAGAGGTAGTCACCAGAAGCAAACTGAAGATCTTTCAAGCAGGCATAAAGAAATAGTGATGGGGGGATTCTAATTACCTTAACATCTGTTCAGAAACAAACTCTTCCAAGCATGGTCCTTCCAATAAATTCCTGACTTGTCTTGCTGACAACTTGTCCCTTCAGAGAGATGAAGAAGATATAAGAGGATCAGCTATCCTCAACCTGATCTAACCAAGAGAAGGCCTTGGTAAATACAGGGAACTTAGTAGAAACTCAAGGAAAGTGGCCATATAATAGTGAGATTATTGAAGTTAAAAGGAAACCGAAGCCAAGTGTCATCAAGCCAATATACCTGATTCAAAAAGGCAGTTTTAACAAATTCAGAACGGAAAAAAAAGTATGTGTGTGTGTGTGTGTGTGCAATGCATGCAAAGAGATATTTCAGGAACATTAGTGTAAATGAAGCATCTCACTTTGAACAATTGAACAATTAAAGGCCAGCATGGATGATTTAGAAACTGTCCATCATTGTTCTGAGATAATATTCCTGTTGGGTGTAGCTGAAAAGCAAAGTGGCTAGGCAAAAACATTTAAGTGGACGCATCTAAACTATGCAAATAACTTGCATTTTTCAAGTCATATTTTTTGCCATGAAGCACTTCTTTCAAATCTCTCAGAATTTGGTAATAGTAGCTGACCATCATTTACCATGTTTCAGGTATGAAGGCAAGGACTTGGGTGCAAATTTTCTTTCTGTCGTTTGTAGCACAATTCTCTGAAGAAGGATTCCAAGTAGTATGGCTTATTATCATGGCATAATGCACTAGATTGCAGCTTTATAGGAACAACTAGTCATGTCTACTCTTAAGTAAATCCTCTTCAGTTTAAAGCACCTTATTCCCACTTAAAAACAGTATAAAAATGCAACCTTTAATTTCAAGTTGAGTTATCTTAAAACTGCAGTCTCATTGGGCAGAGACATCTGCCTTATATGCTGCACTAGACAGAATTAAGTTGTGTAGGCCTGAATTGGTAGATGCACACCCAGCTGACTGGCAGACTAAAGAGATAATAATAATGGCAAGCCTCAGATCTTTCTTTGCTGAATATATTTCAATACTGAGGCTTCATCCATGCAGATAAATTACACCTTTGTAGTAATCACAGAACAAGCATTTGCTTATTCTTATCTTCAGAATGGATATTGCAGCCATCAAAGCCAATTGAGAATAAGCATCTTCTAGCCATCATGCCTATTAAGAAATCTGTTCAGTTTTAAATTACTGAAAAAAATTAGGCAGAAAATTGTCCATTTCTTACAAAGGAAGAAAAAAAAAGCAGAACCTTCATGTCCAAAAACTGTAAGCTTTCCATAGCATTCTGTTTTCATTCCATTTACTTTTCGAAACATAATAATCATCACAATAATAATGCCACATCGCATTCCAGACTTAACAGCTATCAATAAGAAAGACAAAAAAGTCTGGATAGTGAATGCCGCAGTACCCCAGAGACAGCGAAATAAAAGAGAAAGAACTGGGGGGAAAAAATCAAAAATAC